>CM053580.1:475507649-475553809 GCA_028627135.1 Pseudochirops cupreus
TACTTTTATTATCACTCCTTATTTGAACTGTGAAAGTAACCACCTAGTTGGCTCTACCTGCCTCCACTCTCCCCCACCATACAACTGCCAAATCTGTATTCCTACAAGGGTCTACTACTACTATGCTCAAGAAGTCTTGTTTGTTAAGTCCTACAAAATTATACCTACCTTTCCAGGCTTAATTGCAAATAATCCTACTTCACACCTCCAGGTTCTAATTATTTAAAGCTTTTAAGATGAGCAGCCAATTACAAAATTCTTGGATGACTATCTGTCACCCATAATATGTAACAGTTTACAAGTTGTTTTGAGCTTCAATTTTATACCAGAAGCCAATTAAGTGAAAGTAATTTCCAAGTGAAAATTCTGACTCATTAATCTCACCTCTTACACTCTTAAAATGAGAAATGACCTTACCATTTCAAAATAAGATCAAATAAATGTAAGCAGAACACGATCACTTCCAGAAAAATCAGTCTACGGCTTCTGGAGATTTCATTACATTAAAAAATTGAAGCCTCTGACTGATAAATAGCCAATAGACAGTGACAATTAAGTTACTGCCTAGAGATTCTTGGTAATTAATGTCAAAATGTTCAATTTTAATGGTTATTTTTTTTCTAACCCTGCACTAGAAGTCCTATTCTTTATGCTTCATATTGGAATGTAGATGACCCTGACAACAGGACACAACAGGTGTTCCACCAAATTACCTCCCCCCCCCCCCCACTTTTTGAAGCTGTCCTGTCTGCAGTACTTAGGAGATTTTTTGGTTTTGAGGTGGGGAGGGAAAGCAGATAGGACAGGAACTGTATAGTACCTATGGAGTAACATCAGAGATCCCTTAAGTACTGCCTTCTGACAGACTCAAAAAGCAGAACAAAATCATGACATTCACTAATGGTGCTTCTGAAGTGAAAAATTAGCCAACCATCATGTCAGAAGTTAAAAGGTGATCCAGTGAGACAAGGTTATTACTACATGAAAGTAAGGTCAGCAAAGGCACGAGTCTTCACTTTCCAAAGACCATTCTTAAAAATGAGGGAAAAGGTCTCTCAAACTTAAAAAATAAAAGCATTTTAAAATGTAAATTTATGGCAATGTTTTTCCATGTGTGTACTCTAAAAGGTGGAACATTTTCAAGGGTGAATTATTGATTAGGAGGTTTTTTTTTGCTTAGTAAGGCATCTGGTAACTTAAACTTTGATCATCTTATATTAGATAGACTAAAATTTAAAATAATTCAAACTTCTAACACAATCATGAGTTATAATTAACCAAAACAGTAGAGATAAATCCAGCACGATCTCAGAACCACCTAACCTCTCTTCAAATCTACACTAAGCCTTTCCTAAAGATCAACTGCAAACTAAGGGGATAAAGGGTATGTTATTATTAGGGTAGGGCAGAACATGCTGGTGAAGATGAGTGAACTGTATTTATACTCTTTACTGCTCCTTTCCATTAACTCAGACTATGAGTGGTAAAACAGCGTTCTTTCCATTCCTTTGTCCATCTACAGAGCCTCGGGCCTAAAAACAGCAAGTTTGGTAAGAGAAGGATATAGAAATGTGACAGAGAATTCAATATAGAGAATTCAAGAGTGATCATCAGTGTATAAAATCCCTAGAGGTAGCACCTTTGCTTTTGTGCCACTTGCTTCAAGGCTAGTTTGTTCTTTTAAAAGAGTATTACTCTAAGATGTCTTGTTTTTACCTTCTACAAAACTGAACTTCAAAGCCACAATTTCTGCCTTTCAAAAAATAAGGTTAAATTATGCAAGACCATTATGCAAATCCTCATATCTTTATTGATAAAGCAAAAAAATAAAAGTCACATTAAAAAATTCAGAGGCAACACATTTGAGATCAGTCCTACTAAAAAGAGAAATAAACACTGTAATTTATAATTCTTCAAGTTAACTGTTTTTAGGCCTACCACCATACTACTGATACTGTTGGTACTACCACTTGAAATTTATATAACTCTTCATATATTTTATTTCATTTTTATAATAATTTTAAAGTATCAAGGTATCAACCACCCCATTTTATAAATGATGAAAATAGCTCAGGTTAAATGACTTGGCCAAGGTTGCAGAAGTCGGCTAATGTATGGACTCCAATGCAATTTCTGACTTTAAATCTATTTTTTTTTTCAATTACAGCAGGGCTCCTTCAATAATGAAGATTTAACACTCTGATAGCATTGGTAAGACATGCCAGGCAATTAGCAAACATTTATTACCAGATAAATTATAAGCAAAGCAGTAATAATGAAAATAAAAGTTGTCATTTATAGAAACAGTAATTGACCTATTAACTAGACTAGTTTGCCATTCTCCTTTGTAGTTGCTTCTATCCTTTCACTGAATTTAGAGGTGGCCACATCCCTTCTTCCCTGCTACCATCTAAGAAAAGGTGCCACCACCAAATGTCATAAATTCTTCTAGATTACAGAATGGAATTCTAGACTATAGAAAAGCCCTTCAATCTACTAAGTTTTATGAGGTCTAAATATAAGTCTACAAAAGGGGTTGTTTAGGACTACATTCTTTATAAAACTGGATACAGATTAGCAGGATATTAAAAATTATTTCCCTTGTCAGTTGGTCAATCAACATTTATTAAGCTCCTAGTGTGTACCAGGTACTGTGATATATGCTAGGGACATGGGCTTACATAGAGAGAACCTAGAAATTCATGGGAGCTGAACAGAGGGATAAGAGCGGGCCTAAGGACTAAGCCTAGAGAGGCGGGGGTCGGTACATTGAAGATCCAGCAAAGGAGACATAGAAGGAATAGACAGGTGAAAGGAGTGAGCAGTGTCATGAAGATTCAAATGAGCAAAGAAGGTGATCTAATGGTAAATTAGAAGCTGCAGAGGGATTAAGAAGGATGAAGACTGAGAAAAGTACATCAGATTTGACAACTAGGAGATCACTTGGAAAAAAAAAAGATCATTGAGGAACTTTGGATACAAGTTTGAGTTGACTGATGAGGTCAGAAGCCAGATTGCAGATACTTAAAAGGAAAGTAAGCAGAAAGGTATTTATTAAAGACAGCCTTCTGAAGCAAAAAAGAAAAAAAAAATCACAAAATGAGGGGAAAAGAGTTAATGGGCACAGACAAATCAAGTGAGGGTTTTCTGAAGCTATCTAAGATATGAGTGTTTGAAGGTAGTGGAGAAACAGCCAGTAAACAGGGAGTGATTAAAGATTAGTTGAGAGAAGGGATGATGGAAGGGGCAATCTACTAGAAAAGATGGGATGGAATGAGATTAACTTGTACATATAGAGCAGTTTACCTTTGTTGGTCTAAAGAACAGTAGCAGAGGTGATGTGAAATGGAGGGGAGGAGAATAAAAGGAAGCCTTTAGGCTTCCTTTTTTCCCCCCCAGTTAAAGGAGACAAATTCCTCAGATGGATGAAGAAATGAGGTTTGAGGACAGAAGACAATGTTTGGAGAAAAGCTACTGCGGTGAGTGGAACAGTGAATTAATTAAAAAGGTGTAAAAGGATTGCCTTGCTAAAAGAGGACCCAGTTGGGATAGTGTAACAAGCTCGTAGTGGACTCAGTCATCCAAGTTTTACGATTTTCTCCAGCTTTCATTTGGCAGCACATGAGCAGGAATGAAGGCAAGAATATTCCAAAGCTAAGGTTTGGCAGGTCAAGATTAAAAGATAGAATAAAGAGGCAAAGGCAAGACAATGTAACCACTGCAGGGGTTATGGTCTGGTAAAGAACTAAGGAGACAAGGAACTGAAGGTCACAGTGAAGATAAAGATGGGGGGGAGTTACAAGGAGGCATAATGACAATAGATTGTGATCAAATAAGGGAATCTCAGAGATCAAGAACATGGAAATGGAACATTTGTGTAACATTAGTCTATGTAACAAACGCTACTTTAGAGATTATTTCTTAGTTTCCCAAGAACTGAGTTAAATAATCTTAATTCAGTTTCTCCATACAAAAAATGGGATTTATCTACTCACTTTCTGCAACAGTGACTGCTATTCCTAATGTTTCCCAATACAAATCTTTAATCTACAGATAGAAGTGCTTTTAATTCTTTCCTCACATGCATATTATTAATAATGTTGACCCCATAACAGGTACTTAGGTTAACCAGTAACCTAAGTTACCAACACTTCAGAGTTAACATATCAGTGCTTAATTCTAGGGACCCTTAGGGAGTCAGGCTTGTAAGTCAAATTTGTTTTCATGATACTAAGAGGTTTTAATATCTAATATGGTAAATATCAAAAGGTGCAGCCCATATAAACATAAGCTCTTAGCAAAGGGTCCTCAATTTATACACAGGGGTTCCTAGGAACAAAGTTTGAGAACTGCTGACAGACTCTTCTCTCCTCCACACTAAAGCCAAACAATTGCTCACTTTACTTATTAGAAATTGTACTTACTCTACATTTTAACTATGGGGAACTGCAACTAAAGCTTTAGAATATTTTATTCTTTAGGCAGCATCTTCTCATGTGATAAAAAGTTTTCTCTATTCACTTGTGAAAGTCTATATTCCAGTAGTGGCATAACAACTAATCAGAAGTTAGTTCTACCAGATGATTATTCAAATAACTTAGAAGGTCAAAAATCTTGAAATAGGTTTTTTCAAATGGCAATTCAAGATATTTTAAGGTTTTCTGGTCTCCTGAAATGTTTATAAAAAAGCAACTTCAAAGCATTTACTATGTAGTACCTGAAGCAGACATGAGAAATCATATTCTGGCAATGCAAATTATGATAGCAAATGGGAAGTAAAAGCACCTAGGAAAAATAAAATTTAAAACAAAAGAGAGGTGCTTGTATTTCTTGGGCTTATTCCCAGAACCAATGAAGCAACTTTGAAGAAGTAGCATTAAGAGTCTCCATTAATCAGTACTGAAGATGAATCTGCTAACTAGTGATCATCCAGTAATAACCAAAAGCAAAGTTTCCCATTTCCCCCTGATGCGATCCATTCCACTTTTGGATAAAGCTAGTCCAATTCATTGTGAAGTTTTTTCTTCAAGTAAATGCAATAAGCATTTACTGAGTGCATGTATCAGACTGCAAGGACTGTTCTGGGCATATTTTCTTTTTAAACATTCTACTGGATTCCCAACATCAAGTCTGAAATTTACCTCTTTTCAATTTCTATCCTTTGCTTGTAGTTCTGGAGCTTTTAGGACCAAGAAGACCAAATTTAATCTCTTTTCCATAAATCTTTCTTTCACATACTAGAAAGATAACTCTCATGCTCTCTTTCCCAAGTCCCTTCTTCTCCAGACTAAACATTAGTAGGTTGTCTTCCTTTGTTTACTCACTAACCTACCAATGTCATTCCTAATACATGGTGCCTAAATCTGAATACAATACTCCAAATGTGGTCTGACCAGGGTAGAGCAGAGCACAGAGGCGGTTATTTTCACCTTACCAATCCTGGACATTGCCTCAATGCAGCTTAAGACTGCACCAGCCTTCTTGGCTTACACTGCTGCTAAGTCTTAGCTTTTCTCCCTGAAAAACTTAACAAAATAAATTGGTCCATTAGGAGAGTGGGGGATGGAACAGACAGACAGGGACCTAGGGACTATGAATGTGAAATATGAACAAAGCATACAGGAGACTCACTTGATATTTTGATGCACTGGTTAATTCTGTTGAAATGTTTCCCTCCTCCCACTCATTTATATTGTATGCTTATGTCTTTTTTACAAGACCCATTTAAGCATTAAAGAGGACGGGGAGAAGACATCTGAAAATGATGTTAAGAACTAAAGATATATTAATGCAGCGGTTCTCAACCTGTGGGTTATGTTCCAATTTAAATACATCCTGCGTATCAGATATTTACATTACGATTTAGAACAGTAGCAAAATTAGTTATGAAGTAGCAACAAAAATAATTTTATGGTTGGGGGTCACCACAACATGAGGAACTGTATTAAAGGGTTGCGGCATTAGGAAGGTTGAGAACTACTGTATTAATGGCACCATTTCCTTAATTTTGACCTGTTGAAGACATTACCATCCAACCAGTCACCATGGCTCACTACCTGCATATCTCAGAATTATAGAATTGTAGCTGCAAGTGGGTTTCCAGGTAAATGCACTAGAGAGGGAGGGAGTTGAACTGGATGACCTTAGTTTGCAGATGAGGGAATTAAGGCTTAGGGAAGTTAAGTGACTTACCCCTAGTTTACAAAGTGACTCCTTCACTAAGTGCTAAGTATTCTATAGCACTCTTTCCCACTGTTCTTCTCTTTCCCTAAGCCTACTCTTCCCTCCTCCCCAAATAGGTGGCAAGTTTTACAGATTTTCCCTTCCTATCATCTCTTCAATTAATCTACTTCTTGAATGTTTTCTATTCAGAGCAGGCTGCTTATCACCTTTCACCCAGATAATTGCAATAATCACCTAAATGGTCTTCCTTGCTTCCAGTCTCTTCCCCTTTCAAAGGACTTTCCAATTCTAAGCTCCCAAAATAATTTTCCTAAAGTTCAAAGATGACCATAGATGGTCTCAAGTCTTCCTTGAATGGATCCCTGCTGCCACTAGGATAAAATAAGAACTGAATCTGAAGCTCTTCAAACTCTTAAGTCCAAACCTTTCTTTCTTGTGTTATTTCACAGTACTCTCTCCTCTGCCTTTCACAAATTGGTGGTCCAGCCAAACAAATTAGCAGCTCTACTTCAGCATTTTTCCGCCTAATATTCTCCTAGAGGGCAGCCTCTTTTGTGATGTAGAGGAAGGCAGGAATGCTGATATGCAAAACTGCAGTATTTTTCTCTTACCTCTAGGATTTTGGAAGCCCAATTACCTCTAGGACTGTTAATGTAAATCTAGCCCATAGTGAAGAAAAGGTCCATTAATAAGCCAACTAAGATCTAATGACGGACATGTTAATACCTGGCCTGGAGAGAAGATTCGGTGGGTAAGGGGACAAAGGAGAAAGAAGGGTATGATAATATGACATGACTGGTGTCTCCAGTTCTACAATACTGCCATTTGATGTGGTTCCACTGATGGCAAGTACAGGTGGATATGGGTGTAGATATAGACTACACTGTTTTACAGACACATATTCCTGATTTCTACTTAAACGGACATATAGTTAGTGACACACTGTTACAAGGAAAAGACTAACCTGGGCTATGAATGTAGTCTTTAGCAAACCTCCCAGGGGTGGGGACCTGCATCTAATTTAAGAAGAGTGGCATTAACTGGGCTTGTATACCCGCAACAGCAGATTTAATATCATACTAGAAAACTGAAGTCTTGTATTTCTATATTAATGGTGCTTGTACAAATCTTGTTAAATATGTATTTTATCTTTTCTTAACCCTGATGCAACTCCTCTATTCCCCAACCCCCAGCAGAATCTCCCTGGACATAGATTTCTTTTCTTTTTGTGTATCTGCAGGGCCTACCTAGTATATGTAAAGGATTTAACAAATGAAGCTTTCAAGACACAGCTCTAGGACAGAGCTGAAGTCAAGACTAGTAATAACATTCTTTTCCATAAGATCCTTTAAAATCTGAATAGTGTCCTTCATATTTGACTAGATTTACAGTGGTTTCTGTAGTGTGCTTTAGTTTTTAGGACTATATAAGAAATCTGGTAAATTATTTCCTGGATTTGACAATGCTGAAAAACACAATATTACTTACACGTGTTAAAAGATAACAAGCTTGGCCAACATTTGACTATGTCACAGTCGGTATCAGAAGAACTGTTGCTGGCATGACCTTTACCACTTTTCATCTGGGTGGGTATGTGTAAGCTCAAACAGTGTGCAAAAAATATCTGCCTCTGCCGTTAAAGGCACTATTTTTCTGGTGGACTAGGTAGACAATAAATGACTCAGAATCAAAAATCTTGATTCACTTTTGACAGATGAAACAATATGTGTTTATCCTAATTCTTGGAAACAAGATCGATGGGTTGTCCTAAAGCCATTGGTCAAAAGAGGTTACTAGAGATGTTAGATTTATATGGTCAAACAATAGAAAGGCAAAGTGTTTCAATGGAAGAACTGAATTTAAAAGTTTTCATATTCAGCATGCTAGACATAAGGATATTTGTGAATGGTACAGTACATCAATTAATTCCAAATCCACATCTGTCTTTGAACATTAAGTCCACTTTGCTATTTAGTCACTCAGCATATATAACTTGAATTTAATAAACTTATTAGTTTATAAAGGAGTTGTTTTTAATCATTAATGTATCAACTATTCATTTGTGAACATTAAAAATCAGTTTTAGGCAAGTTTGAGTATTATACTGCTAACTTTTTAATGCCATTTTCAATCCCGTATTTTATATTCTTCTACAATTTACAATTTGAATTTGCACCCAGCATCATTTTTGGACAGTGACTTTCCAATTCAGGATGTCTGAATTTACTTTTTAAAAAGCTAAAAACTA
Organism: Pseudochirops cupreus; assembly: GCA_028627135.1. Lineage (NCBI taxonomy): Eukaryota > Metazoa > Chordata > Mammalia > Diprotodontia > Pseudocheiridae > Pseudochirops > Pseudochirops cupreus. Next base: position 475,516,081 of record CM053580.1, read on the forward strand.
CAGATATGTCCAAAGTATTTAAAGTTCACCATGTGAAAATGTCTATCTACTTTTGGGAAAATGGTTTCACAAATTTTTGTACTACATAACTACTTGTCTTTAAGGTACAATTAATAATTAGCTTATAACTTGCATGACGCCTTACAATTTTTAATATTCTTATGCAACATCATAAAAATCTAATTTTTGGCAAAAAGTAAATACGATAAAAAACCCCCGCAACTCCCCCAAAATTTCTACAACTGCAACATGAAAGCCTTCCCCCTGGTTTCACATCCAAAATGTTTCTTTCTATTTGTTGGTATTTGTAGTGTATTCTCCCCTAGCTTAAGGGTTTCTTAAGTTTTTTGTGTCATAAACCCCTTTGTCAGTCTGAAAGAAACTTATGGAGCCTTTTATCAGTGTTGTTCAATGTAATAAAATAAAATGCAAAGAATTACAAAGAAAATCAATTACATTTAAATAAAGATGTAATTTTTTCCCATCAAAGTTCATAGACCCTCCAAAATCTATCCAGAATCCCAGCAGGTTAAAAAGCTGTACCCTAGCTGAATGTAAGCATTTACAGCATCTATTAGCAGGCACTTAAATTTGTTTGATGAGTAAAACTATAGTTTGTTATTCCTGTGGCTACCCCTTCCTAGAAAACCAGATTCTTCAGACTAAAAGGAATATTAAATGTCTTGGTATATAGAATGCCCTCATATTATACATCAGTAAACTGACCTCTCAGAGGTAACAGAGCAAGTCAGTAGCCATAGCTGAGGCTAGGAACAACCAAGTCTCCTAAAATTCCAGTCCCAAACATACTGTGTAAGGTATATTAAAAAAGCACCTAAAAAAGTTTAAAGATTCCAAATCCCCACCCACCCACCAGATAAGTGACAATTTAAGAGATGAAAAATCTTTAAAGGAAGATCAATTAAGTACTAGGAATTTATGTTGAATTACAATCCCAGCACACAATAAATTCAATTTATATCCAAACACTAAATTAAACTCCATGAACCCATAAATGTGACAATCTCAGCACCCCCATAAGTTGGGAGTAACTGATCTTTAAACGTAGTGATCTTTCTGCTTATCAGTTCCAAATAACCAAGTTTCATAACTCTACCAATAACGGATATTTTAAGACTCCCTTTTATTAATTAAAGAACTCCTCTGAGGAAAAAGTATAGAGTTTGAGCTGTGCAGTGACAGAATAAGACAATTCTTCAAAAATTGTGAGCTAAAAACCTTTTCAGTCTTGAAAACCCTGAGAAGTCATCTAGGCCCCAAAGGCCCCCCAGACCAGTTCCAATTTCCTAAGATGAACTAAACAAATCACCTTTCTCAAAAAGATTCTTACTGCATTTATAATCTTCATATATACATCTCCAGTTTTCTAGATCCCGCTAAATTAAATCTACCCATATATTATACTTAAAGCTGATTTTGACTGGATATGGGGTGTCTCGGCACAGAACAGTCCAAGTTAACTATGAAGCAAGAATGGTGGGACTGTGAGCAGAAATAGGCAAGTGGGGAAAAGTGAAAAGCTAAAAGAAAATGAGTTCCATTCTGGACATGATAAATGAGGTGGCATTAATGGAAAAACTAGACTTCATGCTTATCTAGTGATGGGGTTATCTTTTACTCAGAATCTAGAAGAGTGTCTTGTAGTGTACAGCAAATTCTTAAAATATTTGATTTAGCGAAATTGCAAAAGCCTGTGTCCTTAAAGTTCCTAACATTAGATTTTGATTTTATTATTGGATTTACTACTCCCATAATGAGGTCTTTGCAATACTTTCAGGGGATTAAAGTCTCCTTTGGATGAGGACCAAGATAACTCATACTAAATTCTGGACCATGGTGTGATATACATATTAACCATCCTTATCAGAAAAAATCCTTTGCTGTTTTTAATAAGATGTATTCTGGAAGGCTGAGACTGGGGATTAACTTAAGGTCTTTTACTGACAAGGTATTATTACTCACCTAAGTGATTCATAATACTCAAATTTTCTATTTATTACTGGTTAGTTTTAACAGTGCCTTTTTGTATTGACTCACCGAACTTAAACAAATTTTTCAGTAGTACTGAAAAAACTTTTCATAGCTGAAACTTAAAAAAACCCATGACAAAGAGCAACACAAGTTTAAAATTGTCAAGACAAGAGATCTAATTCTCTTTAAAAGGCAAGTCTCTTAATTTTCTTAATTATTTTTTTCCAAGCAGAAAACTTGGAAGGAAAAAATTTAGCTCTCAAAGCCAGTGACTTTATCACTACTCTTCTCTAGATGTCTAATATATACACATACCTTCAGATCAAGTCCCTGAGGGCAGATAGCCTTAGAAATGAACAAACACCCAAATACAATTTCATTACAAGCAATCCAAAACACAAACTGGGGGTCTTTCAAAACTACTGGGGGAGGGTTTGAGAGTCCGGATTTAAGGACAGTGTAGCAGGGAGGAAAGACTATCCCCTGAAATGAGAGCATAACTCCCACACCAGCCTACTTAGGAATACAGACTGTATTTTCTTTTTCTTTTTGGAGGGGGGGAGTAAGGGCAATTGAGGTTAAGTGACTTGCCCAAAGTCACATGGCTAGCGGCAAGTGTCTGAGGTAGAATTTGAATTCAGGTCATCCTGACTCCAGGGCCAGTGCTCTATTCACTGAGCCACCTAGCCACCCCTAGATTGTATTTTCTTAAGTGGTAGTTAGATGATGCAGTTAAAAAAGTGATGGGCCTCGAGATAGAAAGACCCCAGTTCAAATGTAACCCTGGGTAAGTCTCTTAATCTGTTGCCTTAGTTTCTTCAACTGAAAAATGGGCATGTTTGATAATAATAGCACTTACTTCCTAGGGCTGTCATGAGGATCAAATGAAATGGCAGTGCCTGACACATAGCAAATGCTTAATAAATACTTGCTTAAAAAAAAAAGTATAGAAATCCATCTTGCCCTACAAGAAAATAAGGGGGAAGGTGGGAAGGCTGGATGGGGGGATAGAAGAGGGGGCAGACTGGGGAAAAGAGGGGTAATCAGTATGCTTTCCATCTTGGGGTGGGAGGTAGGGAAAGATGAGAAAATGTGGAACTCATTCTTGTGGAAATGAATGTTGAGAACTAAAAATAAATAAATTCGGGGGTGGGGGAGAGAGATTAGGTTGCCAGGGTGGCCCATAAAAGCCTACCTATTATACAGACATACGAATTTATCTTAAAGTTGGATGGGATCTTGTAGATCTTCTGCCTTTTGAAGGTTTACAAAAAGTCATTTATAACACCATTTTGGGAAAAAAAAACCCTTAGATTTCTAAACATCTGATTTAACTAGAAACTTGTGACATATTGTAAATTAATCAATCTATCTGAGGATAACGTTTCCAACTGGAGCAATGTACCACTTATTTATGTCTTTAAATGAATAAAATGTGTAAAATTACAAGGGAAACCACTTATAGTTATTTTTTAAAAGTTCACAGACATCAGGTTAAGAAATTACAGTGAAATATTTTTGCCAATGCCACACTGAGTTAAAAGTACAATAAGAAGGAACTGGACTAGTCCAGAGATGCCCTTTCCAGTATGTATGTGTGTATGTATAAATTCTTCAATTTGTTTTTAGATTTTTCTTGAGGAATAGGCAAACTCAAGAAGAATTCTATCAAAAAATCATCACAACAATTTGGGGTGTTAAATTATTCTCTTACTCTGGGCTATGAAGTAGTTAATTCTATCCTGGACACTTAATCATAATAAAATACAACTGAACCAAACTAATCTGGTACACTTAAACTAACAGGTTAGGTCAAAGAAAGAATTAAAACAAAGACAGATTTTGAATGTCAATAGAAGATCAACATTTAAATGCCTTCTCCAAGTTAGATAAAAAAAGGAGAAACAAAATATTATTATAGAATTATCTACCCATGAATAGACCAAATCCTTCAAATTAGAACATATGATCAAACAAAAATGTGAGAGCTATAAGGGACTCTAATATCATCTATCTGGTCAATCCCATTACTATCAAAGGGGAACCTAGGAGGCCCATATGTGAACTAACTGGTCCATTATTAAATATCCTTGGGCAAGGAAATGTAGCAGGACTAAGATTCAAATGCAGGTCCTGAAACTCTTTGCACCCTACCACATTGATGCCAATTTTAGACTTGGGCGAAGGGTACAATAGGGCACATAACTTCTGAACTAGGCAAACAGATAAAAACCATAAGAACCCCATACAGAACAAAAAAAAGTGTTGCAATATAAATATTGAATATAAAATATAAATTAATTAATGTAGCTTTGAAGTATCAATAGGATTTAGATAAGTAAAAGGGAGGATAATAAGGAATTTAAGCCAAGGAAAGGACAGGGTAAATTACTGAAATATAAATATAAGTGTATCAATCAATACACATTTATTAAGCACTTACTTTGCGCCAAACACAGCAATGTTTTCTGGGAATACAAAGAGGCAAAAACACAGTCACTCCTCTCAAAGAGTTTATAATCTAATGGGGGAGACAACATGAAAATATATTTATTTACAAAGGAAGCTATATTTATACACGTATAGGAAGTCATTAACAAAAGGATGGCATTAGAATTAAGAGAGACTGGAAAAGGTTTCTAGGGATTTCAGTTGAGGTAGGAATCCAGGGAGTTCAGTACACAGAGCAGAGGGGACAGGCAAAGAAACTGCCTGACCTGAGAGATGGAGAGTACTGTTCTAATAATCAGGAGAGTGTTAGTGGATCAAAGATTACCTGTCAGGGAATAAAGTGCAAGAAGATTAGAAAAGTAGGACGGTTTGGAAAAAGGTTAAAGGGTTTTTGAGCTTTTTGGTTTTTATCCTGGAGGCAACAGGGAACCACTAGGTTTATTAGAGGGCAGCTAGGTGGCATAGTGAATATAGAGTGCTGAGCCCACAGTCAGGAAGATTGGACTTCCAATCAGGTCTCAGACACTTAGTACCTGTGTGACCCTGGGCAAGTCACTTAACATAGTTTGTCTCAGTTTCTTATCTGTAAAATGAGCTGGAGATGGAAAAAGCAAACCATTCTAGTACCTTTACCAAGAAAATTCCAAATGGGGGTCACAGAAGAATAGGATAGGAAGTGAACAACAACAAAGTTTATTTTGGGGGGAGTGGGGGTGGAGGAGGAGGAGACATAGTTTAACCTGTGCTTTAGGGCAATCATTTCAGTTGCTGAATGGAGACTGGAATGGGAAATCTTTCGAGGCAGGTGGAACTACCAGTAGGATATTGCAATAGTCCAGGAGTGAGGCAATGTCCAAGAAAGAGCAAGGAATTTCAAAAAGTAAACAGTGGATTGGATAGCTTCTAATCTAACACCTTCACTTTACAGATGTCACTTTAAGATTTACAAAACACATAATGAAGCAGGTGATATTTATCTGATGGAGAAGTTGAGATACAAGAGTTTAAGTGATTTGCCAGGGTGGTACTAAGTGTGTCATACCATGTGTCAGGTCTGTGACTTGAATTAAGATCTATAGCAGTAGTTTAATAGGATGAAATAAGTGTTCTGTCACACATGAATGTATGATATTTGGGATGGAATAAAAACAGGGACAATAATCTAAGTTCTATGACCATTCATGGCCCCCAAAGATGAGTACACACCTACCCCCTGGGACGAAGGGAGAAAATATAAAATATGGTCTAGGGGTGTGAAATGTTTGTTTATACTGTAATAAAGTCATAGAATTTAGATCTGCAAGAGATCTTAGAGGCCTTCTAGTCTTCTCATTTTACAGGTGAGCAAAGTTGTCTTGGAAGTCAGGAAGACCTGATCAAATCTTGCCTCTGACACATTCTACCCAAGTGTGACCAGGTCTAAGCAATTTAAAACGGTTACTGACCAGTGGGAGCTCCTCTTACCACACACACTCATTCCTCTCCTCAAAAAGAAAAAAAAAAGACTACTTAGTTATTGTGTCTCAGAAAAGAAACCCAAAATAGCAAGGGTTAACAAATCACTCAAGACAGAGAGGAGCTCTCCTTTTGGATAAGTGACAGTAGTATCCACAGTTAAAGCCCAGATACAAAAAAGTTAGTCAATCCAAGTCATTAAGAATCTAAGTACCTACTATATGCCAGGCACACTGGGGATATAAAAAAGGGAATAATCATAGAGGGGTCCTGGAAAAGGTTTCTTTGTAGCCTGCTAGGAAAAGTCTAGATTGCTGCAATGTATCTTAAGAATGAACAGGTGGTACGACAAGAGTACATATAAGGTTTTTGGCTTCAAGAATCTTTTTCCTAAATTAAAGCAGTGAACTTAATTTCAAATGCTAAAAACAAACCAAAACAAAAAACACCAACAACTCACAAAAGCATGGTTAGAATGTAAGATTTAGAGCTAGAAGAACTCTAAGGGGTCCATCTGGTCCATGGGTGAGGAACCTATGGCCTCAAAGTCACATGGCCCTCTGGGTCCTCAAGTGTGGCCCTTTGACTGAATCCAAACTTCACAGAACAAATCCCCTTAATAAAAGGATTTGTTCTGTAAAACTTGAACTCAGTCAAAAGGGTGCACCCAAGGACCTAGAACAGTGGTTCTCAACCTTCCTAATGCTGCGATCCTTTAATACTTGTATGTGGGCGTATCCGCCTGGAGACAGATAGAGGAGCCATGTCTTGGTTCCTAAGACCATTGGAAATGTGTTTTCCGATGGTCTCAGGCGACCCCTGTGAAAGGGTCGTTTGACCCTCAAAGGGGTCGTGACCCACAGATTGAGAACCACTGACCTAGGTCATGGGTTCCCCACTCCTAATATAGCCCAACCACTTAGTTTTATAGATGAGGAAATCTGAGTTCCAGGGAAGTCGTGGTTTTATTTAATACCAGGTACCAAGTAGAAGAGTTAGGAACTGGAATATAGGTCCACAGACTCCAGATCCTGCACTTTACACTATACAGAGTTACCTCCCCTTTTAAAAAAAAATCTGCTTTCATATATGTAGGCATTCAAGTCAACAAACTTACTTATGCTTACTATGTGCAAGGGTCATTGAAAAAACACCTAATGACACCCATCTTCTTCAATAGGTAGCCCCCATTTTCAACAACAATAATAAGTTCTTGCTCTTTTCTAACCTAAAACTGGTTGTTAGAAAGGTAGGGATTGCTTCCTTTACTACACAATTAAATAAATGGGTCCCTGGAATACTTTTCCTAGTAACTTTGTTTCAAGGTCAATAATCCTTGTCCTTGAACTTTTTTTTTTAAGTCTTGCTCATCAGTCATCTTTTTGGCTATCACTAAAAAAGATCCCCAAGTTCAACTTGAGTTCATGGGTACTTAGATCAGCTAAACTTTAACACTTATATAAGTCAACTTCTGCTATTAAATACAACAAAGCATAAGTAAGCTATGGTAAAGTAGTGATAAAATTACCAATTGCACCACAAACTGAGCCCATCTCCTTTGTCTCATAAATAGTTGCCATACTGGATTGACTTCAGAAATTAAAATTAAGGGAAGGGCTGTTCTAGAAAGGAGAAATAAAGAAAGGGGAAAGAATGTTTGGGTTTTTTTGAAGGACAGGTTACTTATGGGCTTAAAAAAAATAAACCTGAGCATATGATTAAATATTTGCTGAGTTAGTCTAATATATACTCAAAGAAGAGGGCTAAACACTTTTTGGTGTGTGTGTGTGTGTGTGTGTGTGTGTGTGTGTGTGTGTGTGTGTGTGTGTGTGTGCGCGCGCGCGCGCAAAAAGATGGATAAAATATCTAAAAGAAAATTCATAATCCAGAAGGTCGACAAAGGCATTACTAAAGTTAGGAAGAGAATCATTTAGAAATAGATTCTTCACAAGACTCCACTGCTATCTTGAGCTCGCCTCGAGACTTTTTTGCCAAGTGGCTAATATGTTTAAAGAAAAGTCCTAGAGTACATAGTAGGCTTATTTCTAGGATATTCAAAGAAAAGCACTAAAGACCCCAGAAGCTCTGCTCTAAACATCTTTCAGGAAAATCAAAGGGCCAACAGTTGACACATGCTTCTCTACCTACCTACTGATAAAAAGGAGTAAGAATACTAGGATTCTTCTCCTTATGCTATACTGCTCTCTATGACCATAAATTCTTAAGAGGGCAGGGATCATATCAACTTAATTGGCACTGTGATTCCCATAGCTAAATTATTCAATATATGATAAAGACGTGCTCTTGAAAGTCTCTTCACTCAGTGGACTGTCAAAAGAATTTCAAGGGGTACTGACCTTAAACACTTCTCTAAACACAAATGACAAGCAAAAAAAAAAATCAACTTTACAATGGACAGTTAACTGAGATCTTTCATGTATGACCATATTGGAGACTAGTGACACCCTTAAGTCTGGTAAGTTGAGCCATTTTTTTTTAATATCATGATTATATATGAGCAAAGATAAATAGTTTGTTTCCATATCCTGTTTGAATAAACCTTTTATTAGCTATCATATAGATGGGCAACATGGGAGCAATAACTTTTTTGGGGAGTAAGTTTTCTATTACCCTGATAAAACCACCTCAAAATCGAAGACAAATAAACACAAAATAATAAACTGAAGTTACATTTTAAACACTGAAATTTAATTAAGAACTCATAGTCTTTGATAAGGCCTTAAAGAAAAGTGTATTTTGGATAGCAGGACAATAGAGGAAATCCAGATAAGCAATTAAAAGCACCTTTTTGTACTGTATCATTCTGAGAATCTATAAATACCTACCTGGAAAGGTAGATTATCTTTTTAGCACAAGTGTTATGTGTTAACATGATTCCTTTTAACCTCATTGCTGACTTACTTAATGGAAGTTTAAAGCAAAAAAAAAAAGTCTTATCTAGTAACTTCAATAACTAAAAAGTAAATTATCAAATCTCATTAAAAAGAAAATTACCAAGTCTCATGTTGAATGAAAACATTCAAATCAGATACCCAAGAAAATGAAGCTAATTATTAAGTTACGCATGTGCACTAACACTAGCTGATAATTAAAACATTTTGAAACCAGTCATAACAATGGACTCATTTTCAAGCTTTTAAATTTACACCTCAATAATCCAAGGAGACAACATCGAGTCCTTTATATTTTAGGACACGACTCTCCATATAAAGTAATTTTTTAAAAAAAGTTACAACTCCAATATATGTCTGTGTTTCCAATTCATGATTAGCATAAAAATATTAATTGTCCTTTAAATACCCAAAATAGTTTGAACATACAAAAAACCCAAACAACTCTCCTGGTAGTAGTTATAAATTTCTGAGAACATAAATCATTTCTATGTGAATGTATTAATGGCAAAAAATTTCAATACAGCATTATAAAAATGTTCTTTATCTGAACTAATCTAAAAAGTTGGCAAACTTGACCATGTGTCACTCTGTGAGCATGAATTCCTATTTTCAAAGTGCTATAAACTGGTACAAAAAGATTATTCTACCAAATTCTGTATCTTCTAGGCTAGGAAGGCACTTTGAATTAAGTTGAAAATGAGTATTTTGGTTCTTACCTCAACCTACACAGAAAATTCTTATTTGAGGCATTCAGAATCTTTATCATAGCTTCCAATGATCAAGGCAATAGCAACATTGTGGATGTGAGACAGTTTTCTGTTAGGCTGACTCATTTTATTAACATTACATCAGCTAATCCAGGGAGGGGTACTACATCCATAATGAGACTCCTATTACAAGTCTCTTACATAAAGCACAATACACAAGAATTCCAGTAACTTACACACACCCCTCCACCCCTGAAGAAAAGCAGGTATACAAAGCCTCTATACTTCAGTCCCATTAGTTTACCCATAACTATCTAAATATAAGGTCTTCCATCACAGGTACCAAATGACACCACTATATGTTCTGAGACAAACTGAAAAGCTTTAAATTTTCTTTTAAGTAAAGATACCTCATCTCCCTTCCTTTTCTACTCTCTCCTCCATCTGGGATATAAAGAGGGACACATCATCCCATAAAAAAAGTCAATCTTAGATCTTACTCAATTTTATAGAAAACAAAAACCCGAGGAAAGCCATAGTCAAGCTTATTATATGTGATGTCCTCTACAACACAGAGAAGCTACATTGAACATATTTATTGATTCTCACCAGTACATCATTGCAGATATCTCTTAGTTCGGTCTCAATTTTCTCTCTGTATTCTCGGGCCATCTGCTGTTTTTTCTCAGCACCTTCCGTCTTTTGCTCAATACTTGAAACAACCCTCCAAGATGACCTTCGGGCCCCTACGACGTTTTTGTAAGCAACAGAGAGAAGATTCCTCTCCTCATTGGATAATTCAGCTCCTTGCTCAGTTACAGACTTCATGCAGGCTGCCATGTCATCATATCTCTCAGCCTGCTCAGCCAATTTGGCCTTCTGCACCAGCTCATTTTTATCCATGACTGATTGTTCTGAAGAAAAAAAAATCGTTTAAAGACTTTTTAAAAAATTATAATCTAAATCCAGTAGAGGAATATTACTGTAATTAAGTAGTCACAATAACCAAAAAGGTACACCAATTTCCTTTTGTCAATGAATATAACTTTTTTTTACACAGGATGATCAGAAACAAAATGGCTAAATAGACCAGTTTATCCAGACACATTCAGATTTCTGGACACCCCAAAAAGCTTTGTAAGTTCATTAATACTAATGCTGTTACATCATCTTAATTTATGGACAGCACTTTTAAGTCTGAACTATCTTCATATGAAGTCAAATGCTCAAAACTGCACTTTCCAACCTCATATTGTAAGATGTCTCAGATTATACAATGGCTAAAATTTCATTTAACTGTTCCAAAAATACATGCCACTTTTATACTGAGATATCCAAACTACACAGGTTATTTCTGTTTATATTCATGATGCTTCCATTAAAACAAATTTATGGACCAGTTTTGGTAACATGATTCATATTTTATTAGAATTTGTTACAGAACCACCAAATTGCTTTTTTGGATCACCTTTAGTGACCAGATAGGTGTACATGTTCAGTTTGTTAACTGAAAAAAAATTTTATAACTGTTTTATTTAGTCCCTTTTTTCTTTCCCATCTAACTTCCCTTTTCCTAATTCTAAGGCTCCCTTGATTACTAATTTACCTTCTGATAATTTTTAATGTACTTAACAGTACTCAAAACTGACAAATTAAAAAATTTTAAGCAATACAAATTATTTTATAGTCATCCTGAATTAAGGAAATTCATGTTATTAAGTTAAAATCAGTTTTCTGTCACAACTGATTTAGAATCCAGTTATCCCTCCCTCTATGGGAACCTTAAATATGAATTTTTTACACACACACGTGAGTTCTTGTCTTTAGATGCTCACCTAGCATAAACTGTTAGAAATATTTAAAATGCCTACACTGCACCTGCAGTTTCAGCTCCTCTTGATTTTCAATTATATTATGACAAAGATATTTCCTAGACCTAATTTCATCACTTATTAAGGTTATATTGCCCATCAAAACAGGTATAAAATGTGCACGTTCAAAACTAGTTGCAGAACAGTTTTTTGGGAATATCCTCCAACCCTCGGATCCAACGGAAGTAGAGGTTCTTACAAGAAATAAAATGGTGCTTTTAGGCATTACTTCTTCCTGGCCTCGCCCATTAAGCCTGGACCAAACAAGGGTTAAAACCAGACCTCAGAGCAGGACTTCGAAGAGCCCGAGACTGAGCCCCTTCACATCTTTCCTAACCCGGAGGCTCCTCTTGACTCCTCCCAAGCTGGAAAGCACAAGTCCCCTTCTTCTCCTGTCTTTGTCATGGCGGATCTGTGTCACTGAGCCCAACCCACGGCTAGGAGCGTTAATTCCCCCCTCCAACCAGAGCGAGAGGGAGGAGCTGCCCGCGCCCCCGCCCGAGGGGGAGGGGGCGCCGCTCAGGCCCGCCGGACTGCGCGGCGGCAGCGCCTACCCCACCGAAGCGGAACCACTACGAACCCGGTAATGGACACACCCCACGGGGAGCGATATCCGCCGCGGGCGCCAGTCCTCGCACTGCCCCATTTACCGAGGCTTTAAGGACACAACAGCTGCAGCAGGTGGGGGGAGAGGGCAAATGAACCACGCCCAGGCAGGCGGAGAGCCAACCCTTTCCCGGGCACCCGGCAGCGACTCCGGCCAGCCCCAAAAAATCAGGGCAGAGGTCTAAGTGGCCTTTAGCACTCTTCCGCCGACCCCCATGCCCAGCCCCTTCCCTACCTGATCTTCCCGCCCCCACCCGATTCCCCCCCCCATTCGCCTGGGCCTTAATAAAGAAAAAAAACCCACCAAGACTCCCTTACTACCCCACCCCTCCTCTCCTCTCCCCGAGAAAATGTACGGCTTTTCTCCTCCCACGGTTTCAACCAAAGCAATTCAGCTCCACCAGTGTGTGCATGCCCCACCCCAGAACCTTCACTCTCGGTGGGCGATAGTCCGCCCCTCCTCTACACCCAAACGAGGACAAGCCGCAATCGAGGCCTCGGCCCCGGAGTGTGACCTCGCCCCAGGGCTACCTGCCTGACACCTCGGAGCAGGCCCCGCAAGGGCGCCCACCTCCCCCGGCCCCCTTCCCTCTGCAGCGGCTCCACTCCGGCAGCGCCTCCGCCGCCTCGGCCCCTCGGGGATGGGGTGAGGGAGGGCTGGGTCCCCCCTCCCGCCGCCGCAGCGCCCGTCAGCGAGCAGAGCGCTGAGCCTGCGCCTCCGAGAGCGAGGGCGGGCGGGGGGGGAGGGAGGGAGTGGTTCGGGGGAGAGGGAGGAGGGTGGAGAAGAGGGGAGGGGGCGGCCTCTCACCTGCGCCGCCGCCGCCGCTACTGCAATGCCCGCAGCGGCGGAATAATTATCTGAGGAGGTAGCAGAGCACAGAGAGAGGAGGGGACGGAGGAGGAACAAGGGAGATTCTTTCATCTCCCCCCTTTTTTCCGGAGAGTGGATGAAGGGCAGGACACGGGGGCCATGCCCGCCGCCCGCACCGCTCCCAGAGCCTCGAGGACGGACACCGGTCCCCGGGGATCTCCCGAGTGGGCGCGGTTTTTTTTTTTTTTGGTGGGCGAAGGGGGGAGGGGAGCGAATAAGGGCATATCTAGGGCCGAGTCGTTGAAAAACTGTTGCTTCCGAAATCAGTAGCCGGAGGCATCAGCAAGCGCGGCTCGGCTCCAGCGGAAGGGAAGCCGCCGCCGCCCCGTCTCCGCCTGAGGAGACTCCGCCTCAGCCCAGCGTCGCTACCACCCGGCCAGGCGGCCAGCCCCGGGAAGGAGGGAGGGGGCGGCCGTAGGGGAGGAAGATTTCTTCCCCCACTCCGCTTCCACCCTCTTCCAAGGTTAGGCTGAGAAGGGGAAAAGGCCAGGGTGCGGCGGCACCATCGCTTACCTGTGCCCGGAGTGAGTGGCGGCGGCGGACGGACGGACGGGGGTTTCAGCGGTCTCTGGGCGGCGGCAGTGGCAGCGGCGGGGCTGAGACTGTGTCCCTATATCTCTCAGCTCACAGGCTCCAGCCGCTCCGCAGACACGGGGTTTCCTCCAATCACCAGCCCCGGCAGCAGGGGCACCACACGCACGATGACGTCAAACGCTGCTATGGCAACCTCTGATTGGTGCCCACCGCTCCAGGGCCCAAGCGCAACCGCCGCTCCCTGGCGCGCGCGCGCGAGGAAAAAGAGCGAACGAGCGGGGCTGGGGAACGCGCGCGACCCGACTTTTACCCAGCCCCCACCCTTTTCCTCCTTTCTCGCTCCCCAATCCAGGTCCTGTGAGCGCCTGCGCAGGACCTGCAACACCCTCCCTCGCCACCTCTCCTCCCTCGCCACCTCTCCTCCCTCGCCACCTCTCCTACCGCAGTCCAACCTCACTACCCTTTCCTCCTCCGCCCCTACAGCTCTTGAAACTCCTCCTTCCACCCCGCTAGAGGGAAGAACTGCTGCCCCACCTTAGGCTTTCACTAGGTCCCTTAGCGCCTGCGCCAGTCACTCCCTCTGACAGAGGCAGCGGTTCAGCAACATCCGGGACCTTTCAAACTCTACCTTTTTACCCCCCTCCCGCTTCCCTCTTCCTTTCCCCCCTCCCCACCCGCCCCCCAGCCCTCCTCACCCCCCCCCCGCCCTTTCCCACGGTTACTGCCCCCAGGGCTGGGTCCAGCGACCCGATTGTGTGAGCTGCCCCTCAGCTCTTGCATTGTGATCGATCTGGGGTGGGGCTGAGAGGTAGGTGAGGGGGGGGGTCCCCCGCCAGGAACAGTTGGGGGGAGGGGCAGGAGAGCCACCCCTCCCCTCCCCCATGCTCTCTACGGGGAGGGGCCGGCCCGGCTGGGCGGAGGCGGGGGCGGGGTAGACCTGGGGTAGACACCTACCCGCTCCATTTCTCCCCCGCCCAGTCCTCTCTTCCCCTGCCCTCCCCGCTTCCTACCGGCGCTGCTTTACCTGCTCGGCTGGGGGAAAGCTGCCTTGTGACCTTTTAAGGCTCGGAAAAGAAAGTAAGGAGTCCAACCCCCGAGTGAGCGTTGAGTGACGGGGAAGTTTTCCAATCCGGAGTTCGGGATCTGGGAGGATTGACGACTTGGAGAGGCCTACGGGGGTGGGCCCTAGACCAAGGTGGAGAGGAGGAAGGAAGCTGCAGTAGGAGGAGGAGAAGGAGAAGGAGAAGGAGGAAGCGTGGGGGGAGATGAACCGTAGGGGAAGGACTCCTCGCTCCCAAAGGAGGAGGAAGAGCGCCTCTAAATCCGAAAAGGCCTGAGCTTCGCTGGGCTGCAAAGCAGAGGCTTTGATGGGGAGTAGTAGACTGGAGGTTTTGAGGACCTTAGGGAAGTCATTGGTAGGAAAAACCAAGTGAGCTGGAGACATACGTTGACCGGAGTCTCTTCCTGTAGTTTGTTCCTGATCATAGTGTATTGAGGTCCATTTATTGTAGAGGAGGGTTTTACGTCCATCTCCCTCTGTTAGGCCTCTTGGTGCACGGATTTAACATGCAAGAGTCATTAATGCCGGGCTAGGATAAGGACTAGCGCTTTTGGTGTTCCCAAGGCCAGTAGGGGCCACGGGGAATATTAAGAAAATAGGTCAAAGAGGAAAAGGGCAGCCGGTGGAAGGAAGTGGTATTGGTGCCACAAACATGCCAACCTAAACTACCAGGCCTTTTGTTGGAACTACAGCAGAGATCATAGGGAATTAGACGGTCTCTTTATAAAACCTCACTCTCATTTTTTTTTACCTTTAAATACAATAAATGGACTCCTAGGAGAGAAGGAACTTCCTGCACTGTTGTCTCAGAATGGTGTGTAGAACCTTTAACCTGAAGAGTCTAGATGGGGGCCACATGTGGCCTTCTAGGTCCTCAAGTTCGGCCCTTTGAATCCAAAAACTTCTTTGGACTCAGTCAAAAGGCTGAACCCAAGGACGTAGAAGGCCATGTGTGGCCTCAAGGCTGCAGCTTCCCCACCCCTGGTCTGGGTAGTTAATAAGAGGCCTAGCTTTTACTTTCTATCTTTATAAAGATCTCTACGGAAGTAGTGGCAGTTTTATGGACTTCATACATCTCATCTAGTATTATGTAATACCAAGAATCTATCGTTTTCTACTGACGCTGGTCACGGTATCTGGGGCCGCCAAGCAGTCCTGGAAATTCCCTAGCGACCATTTGTCTGATTCACACTTAGTATGGGAATGGTAAAGTTGTAGAACCAGTCAAAAGTTAGCACTGATGAGCCCAATCTAATGGGGTTTTTTTCCTTTTCCGCTGAGGTCAGGGTTCGCCTTGTGGGATTTTTAAATCACCTATAACAGCTAAATGAATTCTGAGAGAATGACTCATTTAAAGTGAATAATGTTTTAAAAAAAAAGGTCTAAATTATCTCTTTTAAAGTGATGCTAAATTGTTTCTAGTTTCATACTAGGCCCTAGAAATTTGGCAAAAGGTATTAAAGATATACCATCTTTTAATGGAATGCTTTCAAGTCTGTGTACAGAAAATGAGCTCTATTTTTAAAAGGGTACCCATATATTGAACTTTGGGGAAGAGCTAAAGGAGTTATATTTTATTATATTGAAAGTGGCCCTACTAAAAGTGCCTTAGTTGGGCTAGAAGAACAGATACATTTAACAATCAAAATATTTATTAAGCATTTGCAGTTTGCAAGATAATATAAGTATTGTGGGAGGTAAGACTTGATCTCAATCAGTTATTAAGTGCTTACTAGGTACTGGGCACTGCTCTAAGTTCTGCCCTCAAGGAGTTTACAATCAGTGGAGGAGACAACACACAAACAAATATATACAAAGCAAGCTCTGTACAGGATAAATAAGAAAGAAACAGCGGCAGCTAGGTGGCACAGTGAATGGAGCACCAGCCCCGGAGTCTGGAGTAGTTCAAACTCGGCCTCAGACATTTAACACTTCCTAGCCATGTGACCTTGGGCAAGTCACTTAACCCCAATTGCCCTGCCTTCCCCACTCCAAAAAAAAAAAAAAAGACCAAAAACCCAGAAATAGAGAAGTACCAGTATTAAAAAGGATAGCGAAAGGTTTCCTGTAGAAAATGGAATTTTAGCTGAAACTTAAAGGCCCAGGGAAACCAGTAGACTGAGATGAGGAAGGAGAGCATTCTATGCATGGGGAGCAGCCAGAGAAAATTTCTGGAGCCGAGAGTTCAAGTATTGTTTGTGGAACAGCCAGGAAATCTTCCTTCTTGGATTGAAGAGTACATGTCAGGGAGTAAGGTATAGGAAGAAAGGTTAGGAAGGGGCTAAGTTATGACAGGCTTTGAATACCAAATAGTGAATTTATTGTTTCATCCTAAAAGCAATAGGAAACCACTGGAATTTATTAAGGGGGAGGTGGGTTGAGGTGATATGGAGGAACCTGTGCTTTAGAAAATCAGGATTATTGCTACTTTCAAGGAGCTTTTTACGATTTAATGGGGAAAATTAAAGATATATGGTAGATGGAAGAGATGTCATAAGATTAACAGAAGCTAGGAACAGAAAGGCAGATTTAAGGGATCTAAATGGAACATAAATAGGTTAGGTAACTGTGGCAACAGGTGAGCTTTCCTATTGTAGAAAGTACAGTTTATACCTATATTTCAGGTGAAAAACATGCTTTGAAAAAAAGATGTTTAAGGTGTAGTTGGGCCAAAGAGATTTGTAAATCATTTAACCTGTCTGTATTTTAATTTGTTCACCCATAAAACTGTATATCCCCACCTTTCTTATCTCGAAACTATAAGATGAAATGAGCAAATATGTTTTAAAGTGCTTTGAAAGGTAGAATTTTACTCCTGAAATAAAGCTACTGATCAGTGCCCTTAGCTGGAGAGAGGCTGACCCACATATGCCCTCACTTCTCTCCTAAATCATCTACCTGCTACTGACCCCATGATTTCGCCTCACGTCCAACAAACTTTCTTCTTGAGTGGGAAGATGTAACTCATTCAGTTGGAGCTAGTGAGTCTAGAGTCTACTCTAGACCATTAAGATAGTTTCACTAACTAGTTATGCAGGTATGTCTTTATTATGTGCTGTTAATCGTTGAGGCAAAATAATATGAGTGGAGCAACACAAGTCCACTACCTACTCCTCAATAAATTCAACTTCACATTAAATACTGACAGTATAGGCTAAGCACTGAGGAAACAGAAATGAAAAATGACAATCACAATGAGGGCAAGAAGCTTATAGTGTAGTTGGTGGGGAAGAAGGGGACAGGGTCAGATATATATAATGTCATATATATATGTCCACAAGTATGTTCAAGGTAAGATATATTAGAGTCAAAGGAAATCTTGGCCATGTGTTATGGGAAATTTGAAAAGAGAAGATTTTGTGGAAAAGTGGCATGTGTGTTGGACTTTAAAGGAAGGAGGGGTGGACCTTCAATAGATGGAGTTGAGGGCAGCATGTTTCTTTTCAAAAAATTGGGTATAATGAGTTTTGGGGTAGGGTGAATAGTTTGACTAGAAGAAAAAATATGTGAAGAGGAATAATAAGTGATAGCAGGATAGGTAAGTTGGAGACAGATTGTAGAATTTCAGTGCCAGGGTAAGTAGTTTAAACTTTATTTGATAGGCAGTGAGAAGCTGTTGAAAGTAAAGAAATGACGTGTTTATGGTGATTCATTAGTAAGAATAGGCTGCTGTTTGGAGCCTGATTGATTTGAGGATAATGAGGCAAGTGGAACAAGTTAAGAGGCTGTCACTGTAGTCAGACTGAGAAAAGATGAGGGTCCAAACCCGTGTGTTTGCAAATGGGACTCAAAGGCATTGTAGAAATGACAGCACTTGGAAATTGATGTGAGTAAAAGGATGGGAAATAGGCATGGTTCGGTAAAAAAACAAAATAAAACATGCTGGATTTCAAATCCAGCTCTGCCACCACCACTCCATTTGTAATCTTGGGAATGTCACTTGATTGCTCTCATCCTCATTAGCAAAGTAAGAAAATTGTACTAGATGGTCTTTAAGGCTCCTTCCAGCTCTAAATATATGATGGCATAATTCTTTTGGAATTTAGGGTTATATATCTTTGATTGGGGATTCTCTCATAAAGGATATTGCTTCAATTGAAACCTCAGGTGAAGATAAGATCATCGAAGGTGACTGTAAAGGAAGAATCAAGGTATGCTTAAGGACAGAACCTTGGAGAATACATACTGTTAAGACACCAGAGAAGGATGAGGAGCCTGAAAATGATATAGAAGCAGTCAAAGAGGCAGAAGCATAACCATGAGAGTACCATGCATATGAATTAGAAGAGTTCATATCACACAGTCCACTCCCCTGATGGTGTCAGTTGCCTCCTCTTCCTATGCAAAGTATTGTTTTAAAACACTGGTAATCTGGCATAAAGTCACTTTAATATTTTGGCATAGCTGGCTAAAGTCTGTTGCAGGATTATATTGTTGGGCTCAAGATCTGGTGACTAACCACAGATGAGTACTCTTTGAGCCATGTGGGCCTAAGCATGGGGTACCACTGGCAAACCTAATACATTACTCAAAAAAATGAGAGGGGAAAAAGAAATAGAGTGGGACAAGAGAAGAGGAAGGAAAGTCTAGCCTCACCATTACAACACTTAACTGAAATGTAGGAAAAGCATTTGTTCTCAGTTACTCTGTTGTCTTCTTGAATGACATCAGACAAGTCCATTTTGTTAATTTTTCTTATGAAAGATTCATACGATAGTATCTTCTACCTATCTCACATTCCTTGACCTGTTTCCTACCCCTAGAATTGATTATAATTCTCTTTCCCTGTTCCTGGGTTTATAATTCTAATCAAACTGGCCTACATCTTGTCCTGGTCTTTTCAAACTTGATGTGTTTTTTAACTAATATAGGCATCAAGTATAGGGTATTTTTAATCGCGTCCAAAAATTACCTAGTATGCTGTGAAGATTTAGTGAATGTTAAATAATGTTACATATATATATAGCAGTTATGAAGCTAAGGTAGAAATTAAATATGAATATATCACTTGCTGAGGAATATCCAATATTCTTGCTTAGGAGAAGTGTAGTTCACAGTTTTTTTTAGAGAATTGGGGCTAATGATGATCATCCAGTCTTATCCCAATTTATTTGGAATTGGGCAAATAAAACTATAAACACCATTTCCTTTTCAAAAATAGACAGCTATTGGAGGTTTACCAGATAGTTGCTAAGATTTACTCACATTAAAGTGAAGGTGTTGGCATATACTAGTTACCAAATGAAATAATGGATACGAGAGTGCTTTTTGTGCCTGATACTATACAAATACAGGATATTATCACTATTGCTGAAACCCTGTCTACATTATTTAAGGACTTCCTCTGGAGAAGTAATCCCATGAGAAAATAAAATGAGGAAGAGTACATGTACTTCCGTGTCCATCCAGCCAGCTGAGCCTGTCACTGTGTGACCCACAAGGCCTGTGTAGGGAGCTAGAAAGGCAGGCAGTGCCAGGGTTCCAAATGTATACTCATTTACAATTCAGAATTGGTCAGCAGCAGTCAGGGTGGAGAAAGGTCAGAAGAATAATTTGTCCCTTGCTGGCCTTGCATTTCGGTCCCAAAGACCCAAGAAGAAGCAAAGTGAACATTTAGAATTCATTAAAGCCAAAATGCAACTGAAATGAGTAAATTTTAGAAAAGTAGAAAAGAATTTGGTTTATCCACTTAGTAAAGACAAGGTTCCTCCAGAGGACCCAAGGACATTATGATTTTCTGGCAGCTTTCCTGGATCTAAATTTCTGTGGATTTTATTTTATTTTTCTTCTTAAAAGCTCGTTTGGGTTCTACCTCTCTTTTTATGTTTATTTCAGGATAATGGCTCTCAACTTGAAACTCCTTTTTAAAGTCTAGGTTTTCCTATCCATAAATCAAAGTGACTCCTTAGAATATTCCGGTAGTTTGATTGAGAATAGCAATTCCTACTTAGCCCACAGAAGGATATTAGACAACTCATTCGAGGAAGCCAAATAGGTTTTTGTACATGATTATCTTTCAAACAGTTAATGCCTCACTTATTTGTTGGACATTGATTTTTTAGATAGGTTAATAAAGTTGGCAGACTTCTGGCTAGAACAATTAAGGAACAAATAAGTAACTATTGTAGGAACATTTTAATTGATAAGTGTCCAAAGAAAGAAATGGACAAATTTGCTGATGAATTTCAACCGGAGTTTGTCTGATAATCCTTGTATGTAGTTTATAAGAAGTCATTGTTGAACAGCAGTCTCTTTCCTTAATAAGAGTTGTAACAAAATGAGTTTACAGCCAGTTTTTCTCCATGCAGGTAAATAGCTGTTCAAGAGGTACAAATAAGTTAAAATAAATCAGCTAGAATGCCTCTGTAGATATGAGAGAACAGACACTAAAAAAATGGTACAAAGGTCAGTCAGTAGAACAATTGAGCAGAAGGAGCTGGGGTGTCTTAATGAAGGCTTGATTGTTTTATTGGAGTAGGTTAGGAATCATAGTTCAGAAAGAACTGGGTGTTGTATTTGAGGTAGGTAGAAAGGAAGAAATATACACAGGGATGGACTTAATACCTGTAACAGAGATAAACGGGAAAGAAAATCTGGCTTTTAAAATTTGACCATGACATCTTGTAGCTTACATTTACTGGAATGAACTTGAAATTTTCTGTACTGACAACTAAATAGCATTTGGCTTCAGAATGCTAATTGAATTTTGAGCCTCCCTACAGATTTTTTTTTTATTCTCAGACATTAGAACATGGAGACTTCTGCTCTGTATTCATCCCCCTTAGAAACCTATGACAAAAGACCTAGGCTTTAGTAATGAACTTTGTAAACTTGCTTATCTTAAGAAACTTAGTAAAAACCTTATTGCTAGTTTGATTACAAACATTTTAAATTGTTTTCATTTATGTGAGTCCACTTACAACTAAATTGTAAACTCAAGAACAAGGATGTTTTCATATTTCTTGACTTCCTGTTCTCATCCCCTTAATCTTAGTATGGTGCCATATATATCATAGGTACTTAGTAATTATTTGTTGAATCAATGAAAGTTTTAGTTGGAGATGATTTTCTATGATACTGTAGTTGAGAAATAACTTCAATAATTCACATAATTTTGAAAACTTAATGTTAATCATTTTATTCCTTCCCATATGTTTTACAATAAATACTAAATTATCTAATTAAATTTAATTTCTTTTCATTTATCTTATTCCTAACTGCTGTAAATGTAGATTAGGAGTGAAATTGAGAGGATACTATCCTCTTCCCTTGAGAATAAGGACAGGTGAGCTTCCGAGCCACACTATTAGACAAGAACCTAATAGTTGACTCTGGGGCCAGCTCTTATCAGTGGCTGTTACCCCCTAGCAATCTGATCAGTCCAGCACCAGTTCTCTGATGTCTTCCTGCTACCCACAGAGAGAAACGTTACCTGGTACCCTTTCTAGAGGTACATTCTACTGTACATACAAAGATATTTTCCTTTTCTTCTAATCCCAAATGGAATAACTCAAAGGAAGGTAGACACCTATTTGTGCACAATGTCCTAACTAATGTATCTTGCCTTGGTGACCTCTGGGATATTCTGAAGATAAGCTTGAGTGGCTTCCAATTCTGCCAGAGGACTTTGGTCCAAGTGCTCAGGGCAGTGAAGAGCTGGGAATGGAATTTGGTGCAAGGAAGTTATGTCTGGTGCAGGAGAAGTGTTACTATAACAAAAGTTTGTGGTGGTAAAAAAGTAGGTCAGTCATGTTAGTTGTATGAAATAAAGACGCAGAAATTCTGTTGGAGGATATGATTGGTACAAATTTTCTGCCTACCAGATTGGGGTAATAAGTGAATTTTGATTTGAAAGGGCAATCAAAAGGATGGTTCGGAAATATAAAGTGAATGGCAAGTCCAAGAACTAGAAGACCACTTGGAGGAGGAATAAATAAGTTGTTTTGGAAGAAGTAGGTATAGTACTGGGAAGAATAGAAGCCGTTTTCATCAAGGTATTGAGTATTATTCTTCTCCCTTTTTCCTCATCTCCTGTCACCACTTTCTCCTTTTTTTACATGATGAAATAACCTTCCTCCTTACCAAGACTAACTCTCTACTTGTGTTAATGATTGCGTTCCATCCGGTCTCCTCCAACAGATTGCTCCTTCTGTTATCCCCACTGTCTCACCTATTTTCAATTCCCCACCCCCCCCCATGGCTCATTTCCTACTGCCTACAGTGATGCCTATGTCTCTCTAATCATGAAAAAAAAAACCAACAACAAACCTTACTGGATCCTTCCATCCCTGCTAATTATAGTCCTATTTATCTTCTGCTCTTTGTAGATATCCTCTAAAAGGCTACCTACAATAGTTGCTTCCACTTTTCCTCTCCTTAACTCTTTACAGTCTGGCTTCTGACCTAATTCTACCAAAACTGTTCTCTCCAAAGTTAATCATCTCTTAATTGCTAAATCCAGTGGCCTTTTTTCAATCCTCATTCTCCTTGATCTCTCTGCAGCCTTTGACACTGTTGATCACTCTCTTCTCCTTTATACTCTCTTCTCTATAAGCTTTCATGACTCTGCTCTTTCCTAGTTTTCCTCCTATCTGAGTGCTCCTTCCCAGTCTTCTTTCCTGCATCCTCCCCCAGATCAGGTCCTCTAATCATAGGTGTCCCTTAGGGTTCTGGTTTGGGTCCTCTTCTCCTATGCTACTTTACTTGGTGATATCAGCTCCGGTGGACTAAATGACCATCTTTATGCTAATGATTCTCAAATCTACCTTTCCTTCTCCAAACTCTCTGCTGACTTCTAATTTAGCATCTCCAACTGCCTTTCAAACATCTTGAACCAGATGTCTAATAGACATCTTAAATGCAATATATCCAAAACTCCCCTCTCTCCCCTTTCCTTATTACTGTAGAAGGCAATGTCATCCTCCCAGTCCCTCAGACTTCCAACCTAGGAGTCATCCTGGATTCCTCACTGTCTCTCAGCTCCCATAT
Organism: Pseudochirops cupreus; assembly: GCA_028627135.1. NCBI lineage: Eukaryota > Metazoa > Chordata > Mammalia > Diprotodontia > Pseudocheiridae > Pseudochirops > Pseudochirops cupreus. The sequence goes on from CM053580.1 coordinate 475,539,531, forward strand.
CTAATCTATTGCCAGGGCTTGCTGATTTCACCTTTGTATCATCCCCCTACTCTCCTCTGAGACTGTCACCACTCTACTGTATGCTTTCATCATCTTATACCTTGACTACTGAAATGATCTACTGGTGGGTCTACCTGCCTCAAGTTCCTTCACACTCCAATCCATTCTCCATCAGCCACTAAAGTGATTTTCCTAAAACAAAAGTCTCATATAAACAAAGGTCTCAATAAACTCCAATTGCTTCCTTTTGATTCCTGGAACAAATACAAAGTGCTCTGTTGGCATTCAAAGTCCTTTACAACCTAACCTCCTCCAACCTTTGGAGTCTTCTTACACCTTACTCCCCAACAGGTACTTTTTAATCCAATAACAATGGCCTTTTGGCTGTTCTACTCCGTCTTTTGACTCCAGGCATTTTCTCTGGCTGTCCCTCATGCCTGGATTACTCTTCCTCCTCTGACTGAACTACTGACCTCCCTGACTTCCTTTAAATCCCACCTCCTATGGACAGCCTTCCCCAACTCCTTTTAATGCCTTCCCTCTGTTATTGCCTATTTATCCTGTATATAGCTTACTTTGTGTATTATATCTATATCTATATCTATATATGAATATATGTATATATTTATTTGTATGTCATCTCCCCCATTGATAAATTCCATTAGGGCCCTTTTTGTATCCCCGGTGCTTAGCACAGTGCCTGGCACATAGTAGTTACTTAATAAATGTTTATTGAATTAATGTCCCAGAGAAGATGGCAGACCTAGGATAGCATTTGTCTATATGGAGGACTAGAGATTCTGTGTTGATAGGAAGCCTAATCCATTTTCCAATCAAATCTTTAGCACCAACACTTAGTGGGTGTGTGGCTACCCAAAGTTCCAAGTGACCAGCTTCAGGGCTTTGAATACTCCATTGTGTCCAGTGGTCTGATTATTACGGGAAGATGAAATATAGTTATCTGCCCATCACCTGTTGCTTCATTATATGAGGCCTTATGTGTACAAACTTGTCCAAAATGCAGTCTTTCCAAAAGATTGAAGATTGAATTGGCATACAAGGCAGTTGAGTTTGCACATTGTTCTGGTTGCAACCATTACTGTATCGTTTTACCTTGATTTCACCTGATATATAGCTGGCCATGAAATTCTTGATCTGGAGAGCATTTAAAGGTTATATACTCCATATGACAGCCTCCAAGATAAGGTCTTCTGCTTGTTGTTTCTTTTTAATTTTAAAACTGAACCAGCTAAAAAATAAGGTTGAATATGGTGCTGAGAACATATACCACCATCACTACCAATATCAACAAACACAACTACTACTCCACTTCATCTCTTGTTCTGAATTAATCAAATCAATGCTGCCATGCTTTTGGGAAAAGCCTGATAGTTGACTGTTTGGTGGATCATCTGGGAATCCCTAAGACTCCTAACATCAAAAGAAAGGTTAACTATAAAGCAGAAGATCTAAAGGAGGGTACAATGGAAAGGGAAGAAAAAAGAGAGGGGAGGGTTGAGCTAGATGAGGACAAAACTTTGGACAAGGCAAGGGAATTTTCACCTAGGAAGACTGATTATGAATCACAGAATCTGGGGGAGCAAGAGAATGTGAATTGGCCAACCTTTGGGCTTGGGAAGTTCCAGCTGGTCAAAACTTCTGCCCCTGGGGATGGCAGATAGGGACATGGTGTTTGCTTTCCAGACACTGAGGTGCTGGAGTTACATCTGAAGGTCTACTCTCCAGGCACTGGATTAAATTAACATTTGGTACAAAATCTATGGCCGCATCCTAAGACTGTGGGGAATGAGAAACACCCAGAAAATAGCCAACATATAGAAAACGCTCCCAGTTCTATCATCCTGTAGTTCAAGGCAAGTCCTTACACTTGGACTTTAAGAATTCAGCCATACGGTCTAGATCTTTGTCTAAGATCCCAATATATTTTAAGACAGGTGTAATATTCTCACATACCCCAGAATATCCCTATCTTTACAATGTGAGGAGTCCTTCATAATAGTTCCATGAACTTCCTGTGGAATCATCCTGATTGTTTGCTGGCCCAATGAATTCTCTCTACTCTGTGTGGAACTGACACCCTTCTTACTTTGTGCAGAAGCAGTGCTTGTAAAGACAGGACTATAGAAATTGATATGGTGCTTGAAATCTTCTGAATAGACTAAGATGCCCAACTATGTCATCACCACAGTCTTGCAAGTTGTAGAGTAAGGAAGAACACTAGATTGTAGCAGATTCATTACAGAATTAAGTGGTGAGATTTTTAAAAGTACTGACTATGGAACTAGAATACCTGCTTTCAAGTTCCTACTCCTGATACTTGCATGCTATGTGATTTGAACAAGGCATTTAACCTATCTGAGCCTGGCAAAACAAAGATGTCCAAGACTGAGGGAAAGGTCCTTATGTGTAAAATATAGTAGCACATTCTGCAGTAAGGAAAATGAGTGCTCACTGGGGAATGGCTAATACATTGTGGTCTCTGAATATAATGAAATGATAATTTACCACAAGAAATTATGAAGAAGAAGAATTCAGAGAAATCTGGGAAGCCTTGTTTGTGTCATACAAAAGTCTGAGTGCAGTTTTAAAGTTTAAATGCAAAGAAAGTATGCCAAATGGTCCAAGATGTTGGGATACATGAGAGAAGGACCCAGTACTAGATCAGATGTTAAGGGATGAGTTTTCCAGAGAGAAGCAGAGAGAGGGCAGGAAAGAGATTTAGGGTAAAAAGAAGGCTTAAAGCACTAAACTTTTGAGACAGTCTGTATAGCCAATCTGTTAAGTCTTGTTTCTGTGTTCAAAACATTTCCTGCATGTGTCCTTTTCTCTCCACTCTTTAACAGCCCTCATCCCCTTATGCCTGAACTATCACAGTAGCCTTCTGGTCAGTAACCCTGCCTCAGATCTCTCCTCCAATCTTTCCTCCACTCAGGTGCCAAAATGACTTTCCTAAAGCTCAGGTCTGACCATGTCACATCTCCCCCTCAATAAATTCTTGCTGTTCCTTATCACATCCAGGATCAAATATAAAGTCCTGTGACATTCAGAGTCCTTCATAACCTGACTTCCTCCTACTTTTCTAGTTTTCTTATGCTTTACTGCCTATGATTCAGCTATACTAGCCTAATTACTGTTCTTCAAACAGGACACCCCACAGCTCTACTCTGGGCTTTTTTACTGTCTTCATGCCTAGAATTCTCTCTTTACTTGCCTTCCCTGTCTTCAGTTCCTTCCCTGACATCCTTCAAGATGAAGCTGAGTTTTCAGCTTCTTCAAAAGGTCTTCCTTATTTTGTCACCCTGCCCCCAACCCTACCCAATTGAAATTGCCTTCCATTTATATGGTATAAATTTTTCTTTGAAATTTTTCTTTGTGTTGTGTTTTCTTAAAGTCCAAGTGTATGGACTTGCCTTGAACTACAGGATGATAGAACTGGGAGCGTTTTCTATATGTTGGCTATTTTCTGGGTGTTTCTCATTCCCCACAGTCTTAGGATGTGGTCATAGATTTTGTACCAAATGTTAATTTAATCCAGTGCCTGGAGAGTAGACCTTCAGATATAACTCCAGCACTTAGTACAGTGCCTGGCAAATAGTAAGTGTTTAATTAATGCTTGTTGACTGAATTGATGCAGAGTAGAACTAAGTAAAACCAGAAGAATAATCCCCCGCCCCCCTTTCCAAGCAATTGGGGTTAAGTGACTTGCCCAGGGTCACATAACTAGTACCTGTCAAGTGCCCGAGGCCAAGTTTGAACTCTGGTCCTCCTAACTCCAGGACCAGTGCTCTATTCACTGCATTACCTAGCTGCCCCCAGGAGAATAATCTAAATGATTACCATGTTATGGTTCTGGCCTTATGTTGACTATCTGTTCAGGTACGATTTCAGGATAAAAGTTATCCAAAGGAGGTTGATTTAGCTTAAACACAGCAAGAATATGTGACAAGGATACAGTGGCATTTAACTTTTATTGACATGCTCCCTGGAAGAATGCCACATGTCAGCAAGGCAGGGCATGCTGATTTTTGTGATCTTTAGACATCTACCGTGTGAGAGGGACCTCAATTCAATGTGAATGGGATTTTTATGCCATTAGATGACCAGGAAGCTGTGTTAAGGGAGATGAGTCAATCAGGTTTCTAGTCCTTTAGGGAAAACTTCCCTGTTGTGGAGCAAGGGGTTGAGTGGAAGGGGGAACTCTGATCAGTGCGATGCCAGGTATGACCTCAGAGGACTGACAATAAGCATGCTTCCCATATCTCTGTTGAGAGGTAGTAGATGATAGATGTGGAATGAGACATATACCTCCAAGCGTGATTAAAGGATGATTTGTTTTATTCTATTTATTATAAGACAGAATTATTCTTTGAGAGGAGAGGGGTCATTGGGAAGTAATAATAATATAAAAAATAAAATGGGGATAATACTTTTTACTGCTTCAAAGGTGGCTGTGAGGAAAGGGCCTTGCAAACTGTAAAGTGATATATACACCAGATTAGCCTTTTTATCTTATCATCATCATCATTATAGAGCCCAAAGGGTCTGACATATTCTCATTGACTGAATTGGGTCTGGAAGAGCATCTTCTGTTTGTCTTTCCGGTACATACGAAGTAGGCCATAAGTTCTTTAGATCTTCAATGTGGTGAAAATTATGGCCTGCTTCAAATGATTTAGAAAATCAGCAATAAAAAAGAGTGGGTACAAGCCCCTGATAACGATGGTGGCATTAATGGTCTAATAATTGTAGCACAACTGAAGATCATTGTTTTTGTTTTTAACAATACTGGAAGACAAAAGATGGAGGCAAAAGATGAGAATTAATTCCTTTTAAGCATTTCAGCCTAGATTGATCATGCAGCTGTGGGTGTAGTAAGGAGGGAGGTTATATGTATTCATGGTGCTCACTGCTTTTGCCTTGGAGGATAAGGTTAGTGTATCATTGTCATCTGTAGCATGGAAGAGTCAAATGTCAGCTTGGAGGTGTGAGGGGAGTGATCCCAGGTAAAACCTCACATTCTACAAGGCAGCTTTCCTGAGTTCCCTTAATACTAATATCTTTGAATTTATTTTGTGTACATCTTGTTTGTACATAGTTGTTTGCCTGTTGTCTCCTGCCTTAGACTGAATTTCTTGAGAGTAGAGACTTGTTTATTTTGCCTTTATTTGTAGTCTCCACACTTAGCACAGTGCCTGGCACATGGTAGGTATTTAATAAATTCTTCTTGACTTTATGTCCTTTAAGTGAACAGGTTACCTCTCCAGTATGCCTGAGACCACCCAGAAACTGCATTAATAGCTAAGCAGCTTCAGATCTAGGTGTCCAACTCCCTGATCTCCACCCCTTTCCTAGCTAACCCAGTCCTGGGGACACTTTCTTGGCTTTTAGTAAAAGAGCTAAACTAACCTACATAGGGAAGAGGGAAAGAAGAATCTGGTCCATCCCACAGCCTTACATATTTTTAAGGAAAGAAAAGAAGACAGGACACAAACCCAGATACTTTTTTCTCAAAGCCAGTCATTTTAAGAGATCAACTGTTCTCAAGTTACATTCTCAGGTTGAAGTTTGCTCATCAGAAAGGGCCACCTCTTTCAAAATTTCCTTAATTCAGCCTGAAGGGTTATGACAGTAGCTGCAGAAAGCTTGGAAATTCTTGAAGAGGGCCGCTCAACGGGGCCACCAATTGTAGGTCTCTTTCACTGGGAGATAAAATCTAGGGAATACACAGTGGCAAAAGGAAATGTGGGGGCAAAAGAGGATCTGGAACTGCGGTGAACAAGAAGGATAAGAGGAAGTGCCAGGAAGTCTAGACATTGCAGATCAGTGGGAATTGGTGCAGTATAGAGTTAGGGTTAATGTCAGGAAGCCAGATCAAGTTCAAGGGGGATACAGATCATTGTTGGAGAAAAGTGAACAGGCCTGAGTGCTGAGAAGAGTTAAGCAATCTAGATCGAGGGATCCCAGATGCTTAAGAGGGCTGACTTTCTTACATCATATTCCTGTATGAATGTCCTAGTTATGAAAAAACACCATCATCAGATGTGTGTCTGAGGCATACCAACAATTAATCAGATATTTATGAAGTGCTTTCTAACTACCAGGTACTGTGCTAAGCACTGGGGATACAAGAAGAGGCAAAAGACAGTCCTTGTGAGATAGGACATAACTAACAGAGAGAAGGCACTATATTTAAGAGGGGAAGGCTTTTCATATCAGCTGAATCTTCAATAAGTGTTGAGATCTCTATTCCAGCTGTGCCCCCTATGTAGCTGCTCTTCCCGTATACCTTTCAGTCTCTGCACTGTGGAAGCAGACTTGCCAGCGGTAATTGAATTGTAGGTATGAGCGTCACTGAAATATACACATCAATCTGTTTACTTCTCTTCAGGCATCTTCTGTCAGCTGAACCTAGTTTCAAAGAGGTCTTAAAAGCAGAAAGGAGAGAAAACATGGGTCCAGATATTCCACACTTTGAATCATGATAATACTTAGTTATTGACAAGTGAATGCAAATGCTTAAAATAATGAGGTATTTCTGTTTTAGAAAATATTCATTTCAGGAGCACAGCCTTGTAATGGGGTAGGGGAAGGAATAAGTCATTTTTTAATGTAAAAATATATCTAGCACCTTCGAATTCTTTTAAAGAAAATTTCAGTATAAAGTCAATGTCTTGGAAAAAGTAAAGTGTCTTTTAAAAAAAAATCTGATAGTGACTTATAACGATCAAATAGATTTCTTTGTTTTAGGACCAAATTAGCTATTGGTAGATGTGCATTAAAAGGCATATGTCTATAGTCAACAAATCAAGAAAAAATTATTAAAAATGTGTCCTGTGAAGCACTGAGAACTGTGTAACACTTCTTTTCGATAATGCATACACCTCTTTTTTTAATAACAATAGAAATAGATATTTCCATGGTGTTTTAAAGTTTGCAAAGCACTATACATCTGTAATATATACACTCTGGTCCTAAGAGCCAGGCCTCCTACTTGCCCCTCAGAATTCCAGAGGAGCTCCCTGAGGTGTTGGGGTGTTTCTGCTACCATCAACTTGAGCACCCACAGTAAGGGTTCTCCTATTATTAGGGATCCAGGGATTAGTGCCCATGTTCCATGTAACCACTTAGCATCAATTGTCTTTTACAAAGGGGTATCAATATTTAGCAAGAATAAACATGAAAACATTTCCCCCAGTACCTCCAGGACATACTCCCTCCTATACTACCTCTACTCTGGGGAAGTAGATTCAAAATTAAGCTCAATTACTAACATAGCATTAGTCCCACTGAGTTCATGTTCAAAGACAGCAGAGCTACTGGACAAGTCTTGTCTCAGCAATTGCTGGCCTGGGTCCAAAAGGTGTATCTTTGATTTTCAGGGCATTGATGTTAAACTGGCTACAGCAGCCAGCCTGGGCACCAGAGCACCCTCGTAACAACCTTTCAAACTCACTAGGTTGTCAGACCCCAGGGACCTTCCACTCAGATAAGTCAACTCAACAGGCATTTATCAAATGTATCTGCCAAGCACAAAAAAACCAAAGACTGAGGCCTATTCCTTGGAGTCAGAAGGCCTTAGAGGAAACAACATGATCTCTCACCATATGCCACGGGCGAAGAAATTCACCTAATGAATCAAAGAGAAGCAGTGAAGTAGCTGAAGCTAATAGGCCTTTTTGAATGCCTCCAAAGCCAGAGCCTTTCCTTTACCACCTGGTTAGCTGACCAGAACCACTTATAGAATGTTTATGTGTGCTCTCTCTATAGGCTCTCCAAGGCATTTCCCTTATTTATTATCATGATTCTCCCAGAAATATGTTCCACATGGAGAGCTTGCATCAGCCACACAAGCTGGTGGGGTATGCTCACTTGTCAGAACCCCATTATATTATATTTAAGCCCTACAACCACCTGTGAGATAGGTAAAATTATGTCTTAGAGATAACATTTTAAGAGAAACTGTCAGGGAATATGCTTGTTAAAGGAATCCTCAAGTGAATAATTTTGTCAAATGAATAATCAACCTTTAATTTAGATGTTCCTAAACAGTAGCACTTGAAGTCTTGTATTTTCAAGCCCAAATTGGTGGCCACTACCTTCTCTTTGGGCTTTCAGGGATTCCTGGCAATTTGGCGGAGCTCAGCGACAGACTTGTTCACTTCTTTTTTCTGCTCAGGGCCTTCCTTTATTGTGCCTCTTTTTCCTTCCACTGTACCCACTTCTCCAGGTTTCAGGAAAGGAAAGTAGTAGTTTACAGAAAGACTAAAGACCCCTATTATTTGGACTTTTATGTAGTGTGTGTGTGTGTGTGTGTGTGTTTTAATGCTAGTGACTCAATGGAATAAAATATTGGGCAGGGGGGACAAAGTGACAGTCCACAAGAGCAAATTAATTTGTTTGGCTCAGCAAAATGTGCTTGTAATAAATTTTCTCTTCCTAGTGTTTTTTATTTTTGGCCCCAAAGGTATGAATTTACATGTCTACCTTAGAACATTTCACAGATACAAACAAATAAGAGAAATTGTGTCTTCCAGTAGATAGTATGTGCTATGGATTAGATTAGAATAAATGCAATCTCACAGACACTTACTTGCTGAGTATCCTGGACAAATAACTTTCCCTCTGTCTGCTTCAATTTCCTCAGCTGCAAAATGGTTATAGTAATAGCATCTACCTCACAGGTATTGTGAGGATCAAATGAGATAATATTTATAAAGTACTTAGCACAGTGCCCAGACCATAGCAGGCACCTGATAAATGCTTGTTCTCTTCCATCTAGAGAGGGTGAGGAAGGACATAGCAGTCTTACCCTCTTTCTTCCCGGTGGAAGCACCAGAAAATATGATTTCTGACACATTTTTTGACCTCTAGTAGAAATTCGGGTATTCAAGATGCTTTAGTGGAAAATGGGACTGATTATTTACTAAACTTCAGTAAACTAGAAGCCGTTCTTCTTCCAGTAAATTAAATTGACCATGAAAATAAGTGTTAAGCCAGGACCCCAAAACAATGTCAATTACTCTGAAGAAAATCAGGCCCACAATAGGTCCATAAGAAATGTATATTTTGCTCCTTCTCTCTAATTTCCTTTATCTGTGGGAAAAGTGACTGTTTGCTTCAAGTAGTTATTTGCATCCCATTGTGAGGAATAATAGTTTTAACTGGGAATGTTTAGCCTGGAGAAGAAAGAATTTAAGAGAAGACATGGTAAATAATGGAAATATTGATAAACTATAGAGGGGCTCCAGAAAATAAGGGGGGAATCTAGAAAATGTCATATGAGGAATAATTATGGAGAAATAAGATACTGAGTCTTAGAAGACTTTATGGGGGTTGGGATATAATACAGTAACTATCTTCAAATATATGAGGGAGTAATTATATAGAAGAGAGACAACCATGTTGTTCCAGGGATTAGGACTAAGACCTCTGGGTGGAAAGTACAAGGAAACAGATTTTAGTTCAATAAAAGCAGAAAACTTCACAGTGGTTCAAGCTAACCAATAATGAAATGGGCTGTGGCACAAGATAGTGAGCTCCCTATCACCAGAAGTCATGGGATGATTGGTCTGAAAGCTATAATGGCACTTAGCGATCATCTTAACCCAACCCCTCATTTTACAAATGAGGCGATTTAAGGCAAGATAAGTTTGGACTTGTACTAGTGGAGTGTAAAGTTGGGTGGCCATCAATGTGATATAGACTAGAGTCTTACACTGGGGTAGAAGGTAGAGCTTGGTGAACTCTGAGTTTCTTTTCAATCATATGATTCTATGCTTTTCTTAGACCATGTCTATATATGGTCACCAAATAGATTTTAAAATTTTGTCTCTTTAAAAATCAATGACTTTTCTGAATATTAGAATGATATTATTCTAAAGCTGGAAGGACCTTTATAGAGGTCATATAGTGTAGCCCTCCCTCACTCCTTATTTTATAGGTGAGAAAATTTAGGCATAGAGAGGTTGAGAGGCTTTTGCTAGTTAGTGGAAGAATCAGGTCTCAGGTCCAAGCTTTCTGACTCCCAATCTAACGTGCTTTACAAAATATAAACTATGCTATTCTCTTTGTCTATGAGAAATCTAGTTCCAAAATGACTATACATGAAGAAAGAAAAAGAAAATGATAACATTAAGCAAGTGTTGTCTTTGACACCACTTCAGATAATTCAGTATGTCCAGAAACCTCACCCTATCCACGTAAGAGAGCTGTTGCCTTTGAATAGGCACCCAGAAAATAGGCTAGTTAAAAAAACTAGTAAGACAATGTCAAGAATCCTAAGCATAGTTCTTCCCACCCACCCACACTTAAGCTGCTCTGCTTATGAAGCCCTATTAGTCCAGGGGCAAGTGAGTCTTTGTCCCAAGTGCTGTTGGCGAGGAGGCAGAGTCACTGGCTCAGCCAGCACCCTGGGGGGAGGCAGCGGGGGAGGCCTGGAGGTCATCCCTTGGACTCTGGTTCAGTCATCCTCCATCACCTCTTCTCCCTCCCTCGGTCCAGAGAGCCATGGGTAGCTTGAGACAATGCTTCCAGAGGTTCCTGAAGCAGAAAAACATTATCACTGATGTCCTGGGGAGGCTGGAGGAGGTCTCCGGTGTCAAAAAGTACTGCCTGGCTACAGGTTCCATTGCTTTCCTGGCCCTCTATCTCATATTTGGCTACGGGCCTCCCTGCTCTGCAATCTTGTTGGATTTATCTATCTGATATATACCTCCATCAAGGCCATTGAAAGCCCCAACCAAGATGACGATACCATCTGGCTAACCCACTGGGTGGTCTATAGCATACTTGACCTGGCTGAGTGTTTCTCTGACATCCTCCTTTTCTGGTTCCCCTTCTGCTATGCAGGAAAGTATGCCTTCTTGCTATGGTTCATGCTTCCAGTGGTCTGCAATGGCTCCCAGATCCTATACCATCCCTGATCCACCCTATCTTCCTGAGGCACCCGGCTTCCACAGAGAGCCTGGTGACTGACCTGAGTGGATGAGCCCTAGACACAGCAGCCAGCCTGACTCGGGAAGTCATCTAGGCATTGGCTCACAGCTGGATGGTGCTGACCTCCTAGGTGGCTCCTCAGCTCCCTCCAGAGTCTTCCAACCAAAGCAGGCATGATTCACCCCCAGAAGAATAAGTGAAGAGATCACTCCTGAGCCAGAGTCTTCAAATGACTAGACACCCTCCTCCCAGACCTTTCAACATCAAGGGACCATGGCCCCCAATCCTGGCCCATGTCTAAGCAGCTGACCTGTCCAGCTGTACAGCTCCAACCAATTCCACCCTCTTGGGCTTTAGGGCATTAAAGAAGTCTCCTCTGACTGGAAGGTAGGATGGGCATGGGGGGACCTCTGCCCATTTAGTATCCACCAGCACCTGCTAAGGGGCCTGCTGGTGATTAGACGATTCTAAGTATACCATTAAGCATCTGCTTCTGGCCCCTTCCACCTACCACTGGCCTCCCACAGGACTCTTGATGTGTCCTAGCCATTCCAGCTGTCCATGTATTAAAAAAAAATAAGAAAAAAGGTCCTACACAGGCCAAAAGATAAATAAAGAAATAAGGAAAGAAAAAGGACAATCAGGAGATAGAATGACTTCTTCAAGGTAATCAAGAAGGGCAGTATCATTGAATTGGCGATTGAAGGGGAGGGGGTAGAGGGGAGGTTGTTGTGAGTAAGGTATGAAAAGTCTGGAAAAATCAAAAAGGGCCAGGCTTTAAAAACCAAACAGAGGATTTTATATTTGATGCTAGTGATAATAGGAAACCACTGAAGTTTATGGAGTAGGAGATAACATAGTCAAATTTTCATTTTAGGAAGATCAATTTGATAGCTGAGTGGCTGCTTGGCTGGAGTGGGGAAAACACTTGAGGCAGGAAGACCAACTGGAAATCTACTACAATGATCAGTGTTACTGGAGAGAAATGGGTGTATATGAGATGTTATGAAGGTATAATCCATAGGCTTTAGCAACAGGATATGGGAGATGAGAGAGAGTAAGGAGTTTTCAAGTTTCAAGCCATGGTTACTGGGAAAATGGTGGTACCCTCAACAGTAATACAGAAGTTAGGAAGAAAAATTAGTTTGTGAGGAATGATGAGTTAAGTTTTGGACAGGCAGTTTTTCCTTACTTCAGGCCTAAAATAGGTCTCTGCAACTTTCACTTATTCATTGCTCCTAGTTCTATCATCTTATGCTAAAGAAATCTAGTCCTCTTTCAATTTCCTTTTGGAGTACTTGAGGATGGCAGTTGCCTAGCTCTGTCACTTACTAACTTGGTGACCTTATCAAGGAACCCCCTCCTCCCCTACACACATACTTGTTTTTGTTGTATTTGAAAATATTCCTAGTACATCTCCATTGCCCTCTCTATGATACTCATTTTTAGTTCTTTGGAGGCAGTTGCATTCTATATCTCTCTCACTTATATCAACACTGGTAAAATGTTAGTGTTGAAAAAAATGATCTCTTGCTTTCATGAAAAGCATGAACTCAGTAAAAGAGGGTTACAATTTTCCCAATCTACCCTATTCTCTGTTTTTCAACTCTCTTCCTAGATCACTGTCCATTTTGTTCTCTGTCCAAAATATACATCCTGGTAGATAAAGCTGTATAGGACATCCATTCAAATGCATGTGGAAATCTGAGCAATATTCTTCATCCACTTGGTTTTTCCTATGTGGATAGACAGAGGAATCCCTTTTGAGTAATTATAGATCTCTTTCAAGAGGTTCTGCAGGATTGGGGGGCTTTATAAAATCATCACAATTCCATTCAAGAACAGGAGCATTTGGAGGACCTCAGAATCCACAAGAAATCTCTATTTGACTGTACTCTTAGTCTCTTTCGTCAATCATGTCAGTGAATACCTTTGACAGGTATATAGCTTCCTGTTTTATCCCTTGCCTGATGTTTATTTTCAGAGAGTCATTGAACAAAGTTATTTCTGATATCTTCTAAGGAATCCTGAATCATCTTGCTGTATGGATGGGAGACACCTTACTTTAAAAGAGCCTAATAAGTTGCTATTTTGTTCCATCAAATCAAATATTTAACCTCTGTAATTAAGTATGATAGGATCTTATATTCTTTACATCTTTAAGGCAATTGGGGAATAATAAAGTGTAATAGAATTTACACGCCACAATGGGAGGGGGTAATGTGACGAGAGGGGGCTGAACTGAAAAGAGCTGGTGCCGTGGTTAGAGAGAGGCCCAAGCAGAGGGGCCAGAAGAACCTCTGGGAGCCAGCATCTGGAGGCTGCTCCTACTGCTGGAAAGAGAGAGATGAGAACTGAGGACTGAACTGGTACTTGGTCTGTCTGTTTTGACGTTACTTTGTCAGATTTATCTGCTGATGGAGGATGTTGCTGTTGTTGCAGAAGTCCTGGGACCTTGCTGTTGGTTCGGAAGCCCTGAAAGAGGATTTTCTTTTTGTATGTTTACAGAAATCATGGAGGAGGGTCTTGTTGATGTTTTCAGGGGTGCTAGGACTGTACTGATGATTTGTGCTAATTCCTCAGATCTTGTTGTTGGGTCTAGATTTCACAGGCAGAGAGTGAATTGATGAGCTGCTGGCGATGTGTATCTATGTTGTGCCTTTGTTAAGCCTTGTCTTCCCAGGAACAGAAACTGCTGAAAACTTGCCTCGGGTCAAGATGAAGAAAAGACCTCTCCTTGGGTACTGAATGCTGTGATGATCTTGTAACCTAGTGGTGACCTGGGGTGGATGACCTTTGTGTTCTGTGACTGACCAAATGAATGTACTTTGCTTACGACTGGAAACTAATCTCCAATTGAGACTACTTGGGGGTGGAGTACTTTGTCTTTTATACTTTGTGATTAAACTGAGGATTTAAGACGTTGTGATTGACTAAATGATTGTACTACCCAGGAGTGGAGTACTTTGACTTTTGTACTTTGTGATTGAACAGAAAACTTACTAAACGAGTTACTCTGTGTTTTGATTTTTGCTTTTCTGTGAATGTTTGCCTTAATTTGTTACTGAATAAATGGAGAATTACTATTCTCATAATCAGAACCTGGAAGTTGCTTTTGTTTGGTGTTACATAAAGATAGCTCCAGCATTAAATATCACTTATGGAAGCCGCCTTGTTGCCTACTACTGACCTCATCAAGAGTACCCTCAATTCTTGTATCAGTGACTCAAAGATTTTATTTTTTTATTTTTTTTTAGATTTTATTATAGTTTGCATCATTCATTTCCACAAGATTTTGAGTTACATATTTTCTCCCCGTCTTT
>CM053580.1:475554309-475573936 GCA_028627135.1 Pseudochirops cupreus
AATTATTCTCTTCAGTGAGCTTTTGAGATTCTTTTTCCATCTGGCAAATTTGGCTTTTTAAGGCATTCTTCTCCTCATTGGCTTTTTGGGCCTCTTTTGCCATTTGAGTTAGTCTGTTTTTTAAGGTGTTATTTTCTTTTGTCAGGTTGTTGACTCTCTTTTCATGATTTTCTTGCATCATTCTCATTCCTCTTCCCAATTTTTCCTCTACTTCTCTTATTTGTTTTTCAAAATCCTTCTTAAGCTGATCTATGGCTTGTAACCAGTTTATATTTTTCTTGGAAGCTTTTAGTGCAGGAATTCTAACTGTGTTGTCTTCCTCCCATTCCATGCTTTGATCCTTTTTGTCCCCAAAAAAGGAATCTAAAGTAGGATTGCTGTGCTTGCTTTGCTTCCTTTGCCTGCTCATGTTGCCAGTCAATTAACTTGACTCTTTGCCACAGTAGAGTTCTACTTCCAGAGGGGAGAGCTTTGTCTCAAATTGCTGGAGTTTTCGAAGTTGCCAGAGCTAGTAGGAGGCCGCTGTTTCTACAGCCCCCACCAGCTTTGGCTCACTGGTCACACACCTCAGGACCTCTACCCAAGACGGTGATCCCAATCCAGGCAGGTTAAGGCAAGAGCACTTAGCTTCTGAATGGTTGCTTGGCCCCCCTGTAATCTGCAGGCCAGGAGATCTGAAGCAGCCACATGGTGGCAGCTGCAGGGCCACCATTTCAGCTGCTTCTGTCTCTGGGGGTAGGGGGCCAGACCCACTCTTCCATCCTCCCCAATTTCACGAGTACCGCTGATCTTTCACTTTGTCTTTGGCATTTATGGGTTGATAATTCTGGAAACTACCACAGTTCTGGTGATCCACTCTCCCGAATGCTCCAGCTGAGCTGGTCAGGCCTCCCTGGTGCTAAAACTGGGGCTTATGTGGGGCTGGGCTCAGCTCCCAGTGTGCTGCGATGAACCCTTCCTGTCTGCCTGCCGGGCTGCCTTCAGCAGGAGCTTTGTTTCTTTGTCACTTTGTGGGTTCTGGAGCTCTATAATTTGTTTAGAGTCATATTTTCTAGGTATTTGAGGTGGTTATGGGGGGAGCTCATGGAGTTTTCCTGTTTCTACACCACCATCTTGACTCTGCCCCCCTACCTTTTTTCTCATTATTATTTTTTCTTTTATATGTTCTTATCCTGCCTAAGTCAAGCTGTATGTTCCTACTTCAATTACAAGACTTTTCCTGTCTGCTAAAACATTTTGTCCTTTGTGCTTGCCATGTTCAGTGCCTACTAAGCAGGGGTTTAGGATATGGAGATGTGAAGCTTTTGTATAATATTGTACAAGTCTCTGGCTCTTTCATTTGATTCTCATGAACCATACTCACTTCCACATAACTTTCTGCCTTATCCTCACTTTTTTCCCTTTCCATTGAAGTTACCAAATTGAATCAGGGGATATCAATTTGATTTAGAGGATTCTATCAAGTTTTTCATAGAATTTTCTACCACTTTTTCCTAAGCACTTAATGTTTGTATGCTGAAATTATTTTTAAGGTGGTGTTTTCATAAATATTTGTTATTATTATTATTGCAATACTTGGTGACCAAACATGTCATGGAATAATGTTTGTTATAGCCTGTGGGAGTAGGACAAAATCCAGCTTGCCAACTCCTTTCTTTGCCTCTCCAGGAGCACCTGTGGGTCATCCTTCCAGATAGCTGCAACTTTCCCTTTCTTCTGATTTCGTTTGTAGCAACAATGTCAAGACAGATATGATTCAGCTCCTTCAGCAGTATGTCCACTTGTCATTCAGTGGACAAGGAGCTCACATTTAGAGTACCAATAATCAAGTTAAGTTTGTTGATGATTCTAAAACTGTGCAGAGGGAGTTAAGTGGTGTAGGGCACTTGGAGTCAGGAAGAACTGAGTCCAGAATCTGCTTCAGACATGCACTACTATATACCACTGGTAAAGAAATTTAACCTCTATAAAGTCTCAGTTTCTTCATCTGTAAAAAAAGGGTAATAATAAAACCTACCTCTCCGGTTGTTGTGAGGATCAAAGGAGATAATATATGTAAAAGAGCTTTGCAAATACTAAAGTTATTAATAATGATGATGGTGATAAAAACTCTTATCACCCTCTGCCACTATTACTTTTTTTTTTTTCCTTAGAGGCGGTTAGGGTAAAGTGACTTGCCCACGTAGCAGAGCTAATAAATATCTGACACTAGATTTGAATTCAGGTCTCCTGACTCCAGGGCAGGTGTTCTATCTACTACACTATCTCGATGCCTCCCGTCTGCCACTGTTACTGCAGAAGAAATGGGGAGGATAACATAGAGGTCTGAGGGCCATTTTTAATTTTTTTGTTTCATGGATAGCTGAAGCCATAATTATTTCTTCATCAGATGGGCTTCCTATTGGTGGTAATGTGCCTCTTCATAATGAGCTGTCCCTTGCAAATTGGATTCATCTGGTCTGTTTCTGGGGCCATACTGGAACCTTTTTAGCATGGTAGAATCTGCCAGAGTTTCTACTCTGTTGGAATAACCTTCACAACTTCAGGGTCCCCTCCAGACTACAAAGGAGCGTCATAGAATTGGGCCTTTATGGAAGCAATGCTCTGTATTCCAAAATTGCCCCCTCTCTCTGCTACTTTTCTCATCCTTTAGCTTTCAGTTATTAAATACATTTTAACTTATATGTAAATTATCAAAATATGTTTAATTGAATTTGAACTCCTAGAAGAAAATGGATTTTATTTAATCTTTGCAACTCTCTCAGTATCAAGTAAAATATAGTGCACCTTAAAAATACTCAAATGTTCCTTCAAATTGTAGGTCAGCCTCCTCTAATAGTCAACCCAATTGAATCCATAATGAAGAGAAACTTTGAGACTACAGATACTAAGCTAAATTAAACCCATCAGCTTTTTCCTCCACCCTGGGAGGGGGAAGGAGAGAGGAAATTGTATGGCGCACAGTTAAGTTGAAGACCCTTCACCAGCCGAATTCCCTTTCCTTGTAGAGAAGAAGTTACTAAGATGTTTTCATTCCCCACTCAGTTTCCTGTCACAGCCTCTGCTGTCCTATCTGATCATCACTCCTTAGTGAAAGGCTGTAGGTACTTCTACTGAGGGAAGGGTGCTGCCTACCTCTCAAATGAGGGTGACTCAGGTTTCTTAGCATCCTCTTTAAAGTGGTACTTTCAACCCTTATAGGTCGGCCTGTCAGCCGAGGGATTTCTGCAGGTCCTCCAGTTTAAGGGTCTAGGTGTATTCAGGGCAGCCTTAAGACATTTTTTTTTTTGCCTTGGTATTCAGTCTATCAAAAAAGCATTTGGTAGGCACAGCTAGATCCTGATCAATGTAAATAAATCAATCTCTCGAAGCTTATGCATTATTTGAATTCAGGATAGGTATTTCCATTGGACTGGAACCAATGACTGTATTTTATATAATGATAACTAAGAATGGCACAAATTTGAATACATGAGATCACTTCAGGGGATAAATTATTTGCGCTAATAAGAACCTAGTGGTACCTACTATGTGCCAGACCCTCCACTTGACCCCAGAAATTTCTGATTTAGTTATTTAAAATCAATGCCTGATTACTGTGAAGCATAGTAAGCTGTGTGTTAAATTAAATGTCAGTTCCTTTGGTAAGTCTTATTGTAACACTCATGTATATTTATTCTTTATTGTCTGTTATTCCTTCATCATGGTGTCTCCTTTTGTAAATTAAAAAAAATAAATAAGATGATCAAAAACAATTAAGATTTTCATTCACTCTTTTTATTTGAGATTTATTTTCTTCAATAATGTTCTTTGTACTCATATACCTACTCTTTGTTATATTGGCAGAAAACTTTTAATATTGCAAGTTGTAATGAGAGGAATGTGATGACAGAAAGTAAGAATCAAATCACTAAGGAAACCAGAGGACAAGCATTGTGGCCCTGTCCTTCCTTTACAAAGTGTGAAGTACTTCTATCACTGAAGTGGAAGGGCAGATGGCCATTAGCAGTTTGAAGGACTGGTCATACCCTTAGAAGCTTTTGAAGAGCTATGCTTGCTAAATCCTATGTAACTTGCATTGTTTGAGAATTGAGAGTTTTCAGCCTTGAGTCAAATAGAAAAGTCTCATGGTTCTTGGCGTATGACGGCCAAGCAGATGTCAATGTTTCTGTTATTTTGTTCATGTCATTTGTACTGATAAAATTGTATCAGTTTCTCATGTTGAACTATTTGGCAGAAGTAAGGACTTTCATGCTAAGAACTTTCTCTCTTGTGCTTTTAGTGGCTGTGGCTGTGTCAGCTGCAGAAGCAGTTGCCACGCAATATATATGTCCTTTTCCTTTTTCTTTGCTCTCTTTGGGATATGTAGACCTAGTAATGGTATTGCTGAATAAAAGGGTATGCACAGTTTTATAGCCCTTTGGGCATAGTTCCAGATTGTTTCTCAGAATGGTTGGACCAGTTCACAACTCCACTAACAGTACATTAAGGTACTCATTTTCCTACATCCACTGGAGAATCTTTCCAGAATGATGGTTAATGGCACTGGATTTAAGTTTAGGGTCCAGAACTGTGTCCATTGAGGTCTGAAGGCAGCCAACAGTCCAGATGCTAGTAATAGTCTACCTGCCTTGGCACATGCTGCATTGTGCTTCAGGGGGCCTTGCTACCATGGGCAGGCTGGTTTGTCTGATCTATTGGTGGCACTTGGTGGGCAGTTAAGGGGGAGAGTTGGACCCTACTCCCAATGCTTATCTGGCTATTGGTAGCAATTAAGTCAGCAGCTTTTGCTACTCTTTGTTATATTTGCAGAAAACTATAAATATTGCAGTTTTAGTGATAGGAGATGACAGAAAGTAAGAATCATATAACTAAGGAAACCAGCAGACAAGCATTGTGCCCTGTCCTTTATATTATTATCATAGTGAGCCTCTTTTTTATTTTCTCCCTGATGGCTTTGGAGACTGGGCTACAAGCGGGTCTAGTGGCTTGGGGGAGGAGATCACTGCTACTTCTGAGACTTTGGGGCTCATCTTCATTGGAGTCTGTAATGATTGGGAAATGTTTTCTAGCTACTGTTCTTAGTATACTCTCTTAATAAATACAGTTAATTGTGTCTGCTGGCTGACTATTAAAGGTAAGCTCAGCAATGGTAAGCTTTAAGAATGAGTACCCACAGACTATCCCTTAAACCTGGGGACTCACCCTATAAATCTGTGTATGGAGTTGAAGAAATAGTCTTAAAGGGGCCCCCTACACAGTTAATGTGAATATGAATTGAAATATATGCTTTTCTAGACTTGAATGAACTAATGCAGAGTAAAGTAAGCAGAACCAGGAGAACAATTTATGCTCTAACAACAACATTGTAAAAACCAACAAATCTGAAAAATTTAAGAACTCTGATTAATGAATGCAGTGACCAACCATGATTCCAAAGAGCCAATGATAAAGGATGCTATCCACCTCCTAATAGGAAGCTGATAAAAAAGCATAGAAAGAAATATTTTTGGACATGGCCACATAGCATCCTTTATCATCTTCTTACCATTGCTGAGCTTACCTTTACACTTTTAAAATTTGTTTAATATATTATTTATTTTTAACATTTTTTTGAAATTTTGAGTTCCAAATTTGCTCATTCAGTTCCATCCCTCCCACACTCACTGAGAAGGCAAGCAATTTGATATCAATTCCATATGTGAAATCATATGTATTTCCATATTAGCCACATCATAATAAAGCAAAAAAATAGAGAAAATTATACTTCAGTTTACACTCTGCGTTTTCTATAAGTGGATATTGTTTTTTCATCATGTGTCTTTTGCAATTGTCTTGCGTCTCTGTCTTGATCAGAGTTGATGAAGTTGGTCATCAATACAATATTGTTACTGTGTACAATAATCTCCTGGTTCTACTCATTGTGCTTTGTATCAGTTCCTATGTATCTTCCCATATTTTTCTGAAACCACTCCCCTCATCATTTTCTATAGCATAATAATAGTACTCCATCACAATCCTATATAACACAATTTGTTTAGCCATTCTCCAATTGAAGGGCATTCCCTCAATTTCCAATTCTTTGCCACCACAAAAAGAGCTGCTATAAAGATTTTTGTACATATAGGTCCTTTTCCTTTTATTTGCTCTTTTTGGTATATATTGACCTAATAGGAGTATTGCTGGATCAGAGGATATGTACAGTTTTTACAGCCTTTGGGCATAGTTCCAAGTTGTTTTCTAGAATGGTTGGACCAGTTCACAACTCCACCTTAATTCATTAAGGAACCTATTTTCCCATATCCCCTCCAGTATTTGTCATTTCTGATGGATATGAGGTGGTAATTCAGAGTTATTTTAATTTATATTTTTCTAATCAGTAGTGATTTAGAGCATTTTTTTCATATGACTATAGCTAGTTTTGATTTCTTCTTCTGGAAACCATCTGTTCATATTCTTTGACCATTTATCAATTGAAAATGGCTCTTATTTTTATAAATTGACTCAATTCTCTATGTATTTGAAAAATGAGGACTGTAAAATTTTTGATATTACTTCATTGTTATGGCAAGGCTTCTTAAACTTTCCACTTGCAACCCCGTTTTGCATTTTGGCACCTTCATTGGCCTTGTGTGTCTGAAGGGCATGTTCAGGCTTTGTGTTCAGAACCAAGGCTGCAGTGAAGTTGTACACTGAAAAACCTTGGAATCATTCATTACAAGTTTGAGTTTGAATTAATTTTTGGTCATTGAGAGTTCAGAAATCTTTTACTCTTGCCAGATATTTTGCAGCCCCATATGGAATAGAGACCCACAGTTTAAGAAGGGCTATGGTACCTTTTAAAATGTAGTTTCCCCAATTATCTCTTTTAATTAGGTCTATTTTTGCTTTTGCTTTGTCTAAGATTGATTGCTACTACTACCTTTTTTTACTTGAACTTTTGCTCCAGCCCCTTAAAATATGTATGCATGTGTGTATGTATATGTGTATATACATATACACGCACATATATATATATTATATAATTTTTTAAAAAGAAATGTCTGCTTACCTAAATGAACCTATAGACTTAATTCAAGCATATCTGACTCTCTCCAGGATAAATCATGATCAAAATCAAGAAGGCTGATGTCTTTCAACAATTCAGTTTAAACATACTTTGCAGAATTTCTGGAAATGTTACTCAGTAAACTTCAGTGGTTCCCTCTCATATCTAGGATCAAATATAAAATCCTCTGTTTTGGTATTCAAAAGCTATCATAACCTTCACCACCACTACCTTTCCAGTTTTGTTACAACTTATCATTGACTTTCTATTCCTCAAACAAGATAATCCTCCTCTTGACTCTGAACATTTTCTCTGGCTGTTCCTCATGCCTAGAATACATGTCTTCATTTCTGCCTCTTGACTTCTTTGCCTTCCTTCAAGTCCTAGCTAAAATCCCCCTTTGGGGGCAGTTAGGTGGTACAGAGATAGAGCACCAGCCCTGGAGTGAGGAGGAACTGAGTTCAAATCCAACCTCAGACACTTACTAGCTGTGTGACCCTGGGCGAGTCCTTTAACCCTCATTGCCTCAAAAATAAAACCCCACTTTCTACAACCTTTCCTGGTCCCTCTTAATTGTAGAGCCTTCTCTCTGTTGATTGTTTCCGCTTTATCCTGTATATACCCTGTTTTTATATAGTTGTTTGCATGTTGTCTCCCCGTTAGAGAGTAAGCTTCCTGAGGGCAGGGGCTGTCTTTTTACCTTTTTTTTTTGTATCCCCATCATTTAATTAGCTCAGAGCCAGTCATATGTTAGACACCCAAATCTTTATTGACTGACTGATTCTAATAAAGATTAATTTTATCATTCAGTACAGTTTTGATTGTTTGTTATGCCAGATCTTGATTTAATTGAACAGGTTTCAGGAGAGTGTGGTGTAGTGGATAAAATGTTGCACTTAGAATCAGGAAGACTTGTATTAAGATCCCCTCTTTCATGCCAAGTCGTTTAACTTCTCTGGGTCTGTCTTCTTTCTCATCTATAAAACAGTGATAAATGTATCTATAGTATCTGCTTTATAGTTTTGTTGTGAGGTTACAGTATACTTTGCAATTCATAAAATCTTAAAGGGGGCAACTAGGTGGCACAGTAGTTACAAGGCTGGAGTCAGGAATACTCATCTTCCTGAATTCATATTTGGCCTCAAATACCAGCTGTGTGATCCTGGGCAAGTTATTTAACCCCGTTTGCCTCAGTTTCCTTATCTGTAAAATGAGTAGCAGAAGGAAATGGCAAACCACTCCAGTACCTTTGCTAAGAAAACCCTGTCACGAAGAGACAGTCAGATACTACTGAACAACAACAAAATCTTTAAGTGCTACGTAAATGTCAATTATAATTATTGTGAGCAATTCAGTAATTTTTCATTTGTCTTTTTTTCTTTCCATTTTAAAAATTTTACTAAGGAGCTCTTTACAATTAGAATTCAGAACTCCAATTTGTAAAACTGCAATGTCAGACAAATACTAATTGGTCTAAAAATAAAATTCTGAGTGGTACTACCTCTAATTGTTGCTGCCCATTCTAATCCAACCCCCAGACAAATCCCTGAGTGAATAGATGATTCATTTCTTGCTGTGAAGGCCAAGGAATTCAAGCTTTTCCAGAGTAGCAGAGGAAGAAAATTTCAAAGACAAATTCCCCAGCTTTCTCAACTCAGGGAGGTCAGGTCTAGTACTGTGGCCCAGCCAGATCCTGGATATTGCACATGCTACTTATATTGCACATAGAGAAAATATTGACAGTAAAGGTAAAAAGAAGGTAAAGCTTTTAAAAATCTGCATCTTGAACTAATACTTAGAAGTGATTTGGGAGCCTATTTACAAACAAACTAAAAATCACACCAAAACCTTATTATAGTAATTCTATTATTAACACCTAAACAAGAAAAATTCAGATTGCCATATTTTGGTTGGCCTTTGTACTGGGGAAGTCTCTAAAATTAACTCAATTTAGTACACATATGGAAACTGCAAGGGAAAGGCCTCATTAAAAAATAATGACTACAATCTCTAAGTCAAACCTATTTAAATTTTCACTTAGGAAAAGGATTAGACACTAACCATACTTCTGGCGTGTATGAAGCATTCAAGGACGATTAGCACCTCTGGTCTGAGGGTTTGCCAGCCTTTTTCAGGGCTGCTCATCTGCCTTTGGTGTCCACCTGCCACCTAACTCTTACCTGTAACTCCAAAAAACTGTAACATGCACAGCAGCCACATCCCCACTGAAACTGAATCAGTGAGTGATCATTTCAGGGAATCAGATTGTTCTGGATAGTATGATGAAGGACTGTAAAACAAAGCTATGCAAAAGTGGAACTGGCCATTTCATTAAGGTGCCTGTCTCTGTCTCTGGAAATGTACAAGCAAAGGTTAAGGATATTGTGAAAGTGGTCACCACATTATTAGAGGTTAGATTAAATGATTTCTAAGTTCCCCTTTTACTCTAAAATCCCACAATTTTACAAATTGATTATCACTATCTCATGTTGGGAGAAAGGTAGGTATGGAAATAAAATACTTGTTAATTAAAAAAAAATTTTAAGTGTATTATTAATAGCATTTATTGAGCAGTCACTATGCACAGCACTCTACGTGGGTCACACCTGTGTGAGATGAGAGTTCAGAGTCTGAATCTAAGGTCAGAAAAGGTCTTTATTCTTTCTCATGAGAAAGGACTCTGCCCCTGCCGCCCAACATGGCATGTGCAGGGACAGAGTGACAGGTAGAAGACAATCCATGGTTATATAATCTTCTAGTGCAGAAACCCAACCCCCCCAACTGGCCTTCACTCTTATTGGTAGGGGGGCTGACCCACAACCTAAGCGTGGGAATCTCTCTGAGACAAAGGACCCAGAAACATGTGGGTGTCCAATGAAAGCAGTCTTAACCTTATTTGGCATATCTTCTGCTGAGTTGGCTCTGGGGGAGGATCTCCATTGCTTTAAGCCCCAGATTGCTTGAAGGTCAGGTGACCTAACCCTAGGCCTAGTGAATACTGAAGCCATTCTAGATTTGATTTTTCACAATGGGGAAACTTCACTATAAATTATCCCTCACACACCCAACTGCTGGAAGTCCCTAACTTGGAAATACAACAGTGAATCAATTGTAAAATGTGCTTCAAACTGTGCAGAGAGGAATGACTGTAAAAGATCCGATAACATATTTCCCCAACCTCCTTCTGTAACGCCTGAAAAATAAAGGAATGACATGAGGGGAACTGGGAGATAAACAGAGGTATGAAGAAGCTGGGAGAAGAGGAGGGGTACAGAGATATATTCTGCAGTTTGACATGTCACAGGAAGAAATGACTGGGGAAGAAGCAGCTTCAAGGAGCATGACTCTTGGCAACAGAGAAGAAGAAAGTAACCATAGACTCAAGGAAGGGTCACTTAGCAATGAAGAGCAGGCTAGGTGAGGGCGGAATGAGGAAAAGAAAGGATATTGTTGGTCTACACTAGGAAGAAAGGATTTACTAAGTACTTACTATGTGGAAGGTATACTGTACTAAGCACTGGAGATAATACAAGCAAAACCAAACACAGTCTCTGCCCTCAGGGAATTTATATTCTAATGGGGAAAAAGTCATAGAAAAGGGAGATAAATGGTGGGGAGAGGGAGAAGAAGGTACCTGGGCAAGAGAGCATGGTTTTGAAGTTTGGAAGAAATTGGAAATCAGGAGAAGGAACTTAGATAGAAAGGAAAATAGGCCAACACAGGCTTCTCCACCAGATGGAGGATCTGAGAGGAACTTACCAATGGGAAATGAGGGGCTGGTCTTTGTATATCATAGGTCCTTAATAAATGGTTGTAGGAAGGAAGGAGAGGACAGGGACAGGGCTTTAAACAGGAAGCATAGGTCAATGCAAATAAGCATTTATTGAGTGTCCCCTAAATGCAAGGCTATGAAGATATAAAAGCAAAACTAAAGTCAATTATAGAGGATCCTGTTCTTTAAAAGCTTTCTAACAAAGGTAGGAAAAGAGGACTTATTTTACCCCACTCTCGGTAGCACCTTTGGTCTGAGGGCTTGCCAGCCTTTTTCAGGGCCGCTCATCTGCCTTTGGTGTCCACCTGCTACCTAACTGTAGCTCCAAAAAGCTATAACATGCACAGCAGCCACATCCCCAGTAAAACTGTCTCAGCAGAGACCTCTCCCTCCCATATCAAATGAGAATGACCTTTGTATCCTTCATACATTTCTATTAAACCAAGCCAAAAAAGCTTCCAGTCCCAGCATACCCCACCCCCGCCCCCCACTCACCAATTCCAGATTTAATATCATTAAAACAGGAGTCAGCTATGTAGAATCCATCTGGACAGAAATAGCTCATTTTACTCAATTTTTGGCTAAAGTAACTTTGATTTTACTGTTAGTTACCCTTCCCAGTGGGAATTGGCTTTATTTATTTTTGGGGTGGTTTCTCTGCTTTCAATGTTTTTTTTTTCATCACAGAATAGTGCACACTGGTCATTTTCAACTGAGCATAAGTACTAGTAGTCAGAGAGCAAAAAATAGACAGAATTGGTCAGCAATGATGAAACTCATTCCTTTTAGGGAAGGGATGAGAAATGGAAAATAGAAGCAAAGAAATAAAAATAAGGTCAGAAAATGAGATCAGAAAAAACAACGAATGGGCAAGAAGAAGGAAGAAGAAATGGGAGAGAAATATGAGAATATAGCAGTTGAAAAAAGGAGAGCCATAATAAGAAAATTAAAAGAAAAAACAGGCAAAAAAAGGTGCTATTAAAAAGAGACTCAAATCTATAATAATGAACGTAGGACCAGGAGTTTAGTCTTGCTTCAGCCTCTGCCCCTGATGATTTAGGAAGAGCTCAGTGGAGGAGCAGGTAATTGGTGTGGTAGAGTACTGGTCTTAGAGTCAGGGGGAACTGAGTTCAAATCTAGCCTCAGTCACTAATTAGCTATATGACCCTGGGCAAATCATTTAAGCCTAATCGCCTCTAAAAAATTTTTTTAAAAAAGACTTGAATAGGCTTATTTACTTACCTCCATTTCACATTTTTTTAAACAAACCCACAAATACATGTTCCTGTTGTATGTCAGGACAAACGTGCTGCAAACTTAATGTTAGGACTAGGCTAAAAGAATGCCTTGGAAGAAAGACATTGTAGTGTACAAATACCTGACTCTTAAGATGGTGATTATTTTCATTATTAGCAGGATGTAATATTGCAAAGAACATTGGCTCTCTAGGTTCTGTTCATAGCTCTGCCACCAACTAGTTGTGTGACTCTAGACAAGTCTATTAACTTCTTTCTGTCTTATTTCCTAATCTATTAAACAAGGTCCCTTCTAGGCCAATTTTTCTATCCTAACAATTAAAATTACTGCTGCAGCTAGAGGCTAGGGGACTGTATCTTTTCATCCACCAAAGGACTCATCTGCTCTGGATCCATGCATATAGTGGACACAGTTTAGTTATGGTGGGATCTGATTATTAAAGAAAAGGGTCAGATTCCTTTTATCATGCCCTTGCACTTAAGGAGAAATCACTTAAAGTTTAGGTTTTGGTCTGTGTAGGGGGTCTTTCCCAAAGGGGTGGTATAGAAAGGCACAATGTAAATCAGGTGTGGGACAAGAATTTATTTCCTATACACAAAAGACTCTCACAAGCAGGCATTAATAACATTTAAACAAAATATAGCTGGGTATAATCATTGTTATGCTTCACTGGGAAGTTCATACATAAAATATTAGGGCACAATACAGTTTGTGAGACACCTGAATTGACATTTTACATTTCACCTTGGTTTTACACTGGCAGAAGTTCCCAAACTTATTTGGCTTAAAAAAAAATTACTCAGCACTCCTGGAATTCTATTTTCTTTAACTCTTTAGTGTTTTTTTGAAACTTGCATCATTTCAAAAAATTATAATTTTTTAAAAAATGATGTATCTTAAATTTAATAATTTATTATAAATTTGTGGGTTTTTTTCCTGCATTGAAATTTTGATGATGCAATATTGTATCATGTAACTGTATAATATTATATTATAAACAAGTCATTACACACACATATTCCTGCCTGTGCATGCTGGACTTCCCAACAATGTATGGCATGTTCACCTGCCAACCCTTGCTTGTTAAGACCTGTTAGCAGACTTGACCACTGATGGGTTATAACTTGCATTTTGTGTGTTTATTTGGAAAATAATGTAATCACTATGACTTTAACTTGGTTTTTCAAAATTTTCTTTCCTTATGTTTCTACCACCCCCTTATTTTTATTCAAAGTCCTGCAATTACACCGGAGGCTACTACTACCCCTTTGTATTGTTCCAATACCACTCCCCTCCCTGGGCAGTATTGCCCACTTTAGGAACCTGTCTTTAAACAATTCCCTCCAGGTCCATATCATTTGTTAAAATAGGCCAGAGTTTGAGCTGGAGCTCCTTCTTTTGTCTATGGTATCTGTTCTAATGCAGAGACTCTCCCTGCTGACAGCTCTACCTGAAGACTTAGGATCTCTAAACCTCTAGAACTCACAAGGTTACATTTAAGACTGAAGATATCTACCTTGGGATCATTGTTCAGTCACCTTTCTTCAGGAAAGGAAAAACAAAGAAGAAAAGGCAGTCAGGCTCAACTTATATAGTCAAGTTTCTGCTCTAATCATCATACAGGAGTAGTTGCCATGTGGCAGGGGGGTGGGGGTAGGGTGAGGAAAGGGCTCCGCAGTCTGTGTAAGAACATTACTTGCAATATAGAGGTCGAAGGAATAAAAGTGATACATATAGTCACTCCCTTTTTTTTTCTTTTTGGAGGGGGGATGGCAAGGCAATTGGGGTTAAGTGACTTGCCCAATGTCACACAGCTAGTAAGTGTATCAGATGTCTGTGGCCATATTTGAACTCAGGTCCTCTTGACTCCAGGGCTGGTGCTCTATTCATTGTGCCACCTAGCTGCCCCAAGTCGCTCCTTTTTTAAAAGGACCAATAATTCACTGGTTCTTCCTGCTAAGTAGCTAGTAATGGGGTTGTTTTGTTATCCCCAAGTGCCTGAATCCTTCAGTACTGAGACATATATGACCAGCCATAAGCAGCCAGCAGCTTCATCCCCCCTCACCCCCACCCCCTGCCAAAGTGCCCAAGCATTGATCTAGCACACACATGGCAGCTCTGTACATGCCCTATTACACTATTATAAAGATAGTTTGAATTCCTTGTCAATCCCAGGAGAGCAAAAAGGGAAGTTTCCTTTATTTCTTAAAACCATAAACACATGGAAGGGAAACTGTGTGATGAGAATCAGCCATATAAAAGTGATGACATATCCTTAGGTTCTTTTTACTTAAACTTTCTGAAAGAAAATCATTATGAAAATCTTAAGTATAATTATTAACAAAGTATACAGAAATTTTTGTCTTTTTTTATAACAAACTTATTTTCTCAAGATTTTTTTTTAATTTTGCAAGACTATTTCAAGAATTCCACAAAATAATGTATACCATGTCAAACAGTACCTTTTGAACTATTCCTATCACTTTTTGACATCAGCAATCTATGAGTCTGAGAAAAAATGTCATAGAAAAATTCATAGAATATTAGAGCTGAAGAGTCCTTCATACTGTCTTACAAATGAAAAAAACTGAGGTCCAGAGAAATGAAATGACTTGCCCTTACTCAAACTATTGTTAGATTGCCTGAGTTACAACAGATGCTTTGTACTGTCACCCCTGGCACACTTCTGGGAGTGGGAGCTGGCAGAGAACTAAACTAATATAATTCATATGAGCAGTGTTGAGAGATTTTGCAATTTCCTCATTGCTCACTTCTGATATCAGTAGATATTTCATGTTGACAGTGCTAGATCAAGAACTCTGTATATCTTCATATCCACTATGGGCAAGGCTCTCTTGGATATTGGTGATACCAAGATAGACTGACTCCTTTCTCACTGGGAGATTGCATTCTACTGGAAGCTTAGTATATCAAGGTGGGGTGTGTGTGTGTGTGTGTGTGTGTGTGTGTGTGTGTGTGTATGCAAATCAATTAACTTTCTTAGATAAAGCATTTATCAAGCACTTCCTACATTCTGGGCATTGTGCTAAATGCTAAAAATACAAAAACAAGAAAATAGACTGGAACTTATTCTCAAAAAGTTTACTAAGGAAGACAGAACTCAAGGGGGGCAAGGCAGCTGATGGGGAGGGGGAACAGACTAAGGAGTGAGCTGAAAGTGAAGTGAGGGGCCTCTCAAGATATGGCAGTCCCTGTCAAGGATACCCCAATCAGTAAGCAAATTCAGAGAGGGACCTCAGTTTTCTCATCTCTTAACTAAAAGCTACATCACAGAAAAGTATAATAAAAGGAAAGGTGTAAAGGAGCACAAAGGAGAGATCAGAATGCTCTAGGAATATTTGAGGAAGATATGAACACTAATAACAGTAGAGATATCGGGAGTCTACATGGTGGTTGTCCAGCTTAGAACTATTCACTTAACCTCAGAGTTGAAAGGGACTTCACTAGTACCTAGTCCAGGCATTATAAATACTTTAAAGTATTATACACATTTTTTCTCATTAGAACCTCACAACAATCCTATAAAGCAGGTACAGCAGGTATTATGTCCATTTAAAGCTTTTTTAAAAATATATATATTTTGGATGTTTTCTATTTCTTACACCACCACAGTATCCCATATATCCCTCCTTCTCTCCCTACCAGACAGGCATCACACATATTAAATGACATTTTTTTTAGAGAGGGGCAAAAATGTCAGCCCAACTGATTGATACATTGAAAAAGTCCAAAAGCATGTACAATGTGTAAACATGTGCAGTGTATAATAACTGTGGACTGCTTAGCTCTACAAAGATATGGGTGGGAATGCCTCCTCACATCTCTTCATTGGAGTTCTACTTGATATATATAATTTTGTTACATTTACTTCAGACTTTTTGGCGTGTCATTTTTCCAATTTACATTGTTGTAGTTACTGTGTCTCTTGTTTTCTTGGCTCTGCTTACTTTGCTCTGCATCAATTCATATAGATCTTCCTATGCTTCTCTGTATTCATTACACCCATCATTTCTTTTTTTTTTGGAGGGGGGAATGCAGGGCAATTGGGGTTAAGTGACTTGCCCAAGGTCACACAGCTAGTAAGTATTAAGCATCTGAGGCCGAATTTGAACTCAGTTCCTCTTGACTTCAGGACGGGTACTCTATTCACTGTTGCACCTAACTGCCCCACACCCATCATTTCTTACAGCACAATAATATTCCGTTACATTCTTGTGCCACATTTGTTTAGTTATTCCCTAATTAAAGGGTATCTACTTTGTTTCTAGTTCCTAACTATCACATAAAGGGCTTCTGGAAATATTTTGGAGTATATAAAGACTTTTTTTCTTATCAATGGCCACCTTGGGGTATGAGCCTAGTAATAGAGTCTCTTGTTCAAAGGATATGGGACATTCTAGTCACTTTATTTGCATAATTCTAAATTGCTTTCCAGAATGGTTGTACATTTCACAACTCTGCCAACAATGTATTAATATACCCATCTTTAGGAATTAATTGGATTAGGAATTAATTAATCCCTTATGAAATGGGATTTTGGCATATGTTTAGATCACAAGATATCATCCACATGGAATGGAAGACTTTGGGAGACTGGAGGACTGAAGTACGCATGGACATTCTTTATTCCCCTATTACATGGTTGAGAGTAGTCTTTTCCCATTGACTGCATAGCCAGAACTGTAAGCATCTTAAAATGATCTGACTAAACACCAGCCATGACTTTTAAAAAAAATTATATCTAAGGGATAAAATGACTCCTTCACCCTCATTATGTGATTGAGGAGAGAAAGCTTTAGGGCCGCCCTTTTCCCACCCTTGTTCCCATACAGTCCATGTGACACCTGAGAAGCAGACCTGGGTCTTTTCCGTTCTAGGTGTAGGGATTCAGTTTTCCAATCTGGCCCAGGACTGCAAGCAGTGGAGATCTGGGAATACAGTAACTGAAGCCAGGTATAGTAGCTAGTCCAGCAATGAGGCTCAGAAAGTAATGGTCCCTGGACCCTAGACCAATGGAAGCCAGCACTAGTGCTGGCTTTGAATATGAATTTGGGAGGAATAATGCTAAACTATGCTATGAACCAAATTTCTTCCTCCCTTGTCTCCAGAGACCAGGGTAGTGAAGGGGGAGAAATACTTGAGCATTTGTTCTTACTTTATCTTTGAAATAAATATTCCTTTGTAAAAGCTAATCTGATATTTAGAGCTAAATGGAACTGAGATGCTAGTTACTGCTGGGGGCTTAAACTAATGACAGAGAACAGAGACATACCCCATCCCCTTAGAAGTACCTGAACACCCTGAGAGTGATAAAATGTACCAGGCCCAATCCTGAGACAGTGGGGCTGGAGTCAACCATGTTATACTTACAGAATAGCTGGAGCACATCCCCTCTCTCATGTGGACCCCTGAAAATCTTTTCCAGAGTTGAGAGATTCTGGAGGTCAATACTCATTCATATGGGGACAGCGAGGTATCACAGTGGATAGGCTGGGCCTGGAGTCAAGAAGACCCGAGTTCAAATTTGACACTTATTATCTGTGTGATCCTAGGTAAGTAATTTAACCCTGTCTGCCTCAGTTCCTCATCTATAAAATGAGCTGGAGAAGGAAATGCCAAACCACTCCAGTATCTTTGCCAAGAAAATCTCACATGGGATCATTAAGAGTTGGATATAGCGGCAGGTAGGTGGCACAGTGAATAAAGCACCAGCCCTGGAGTCAGGAGGACCTGAGTCCAAATCTGACCTCAGACACTTAACACTTTACTAGCTGTGTGACCTTGGGCAAGTCACTAAACCCCAATTGCCCTACCTTCGCCCCTCCAAAAAGCCAAAAAAAAATTATAGAGTTGGATATAACTGAAATGACTGAACAACACTTATTTGTAACTGAGTAGTCCCTGCCAACATGTTTATTTTGCCAACCAGAGGGTACATTAGTTTAAAACAAATAGCATAGCAAGTAAAGTAACAGTAGAAGATTCCCCCCCCCCATTTACACCTTGGTTTTATTTTCACAAGTTACAGCATAATATTGCAGAAAAGAGCTCTGGATTTGGAGTCAGTATCACTGAGTTCAAATGTTGGCTCTACCATTTATGACCTATAGGAACCTGGGCAAACTCCTGGAGAAGGAGGTAGTAGGTGCCCTCACTTTCTTCCTCTTCCTCATTTCTTAATCCCCTAAAATCCAGCTTCCAACTTCATCTCAACTCTAATTGCCCCCTCCAAGGTTACCAGTGATCTCTGGATTGAAGCTTTTTCTCATTCCTCATTCTCCTCGACCTCTCTGCGGCCTTTGGCACTGTCGATCATTCTCCTCCTGGATACTATCTTCTCTCTAGGAGTTTGGGATACTAATCTCTCCTGGTTCTCCTCCTATCTATCTGACCACTCCTCTGTCTCCTTTACTGGATTTTCTTCCAGGTCACACCCTCTAATCTTAGATATCCCGTAGGATTCTGGGGTGGGCCCTCTTCTCTTGTCCCTCTATATTACTTCACTTGGTGATCTCATCAGCTCTCAGGGATTTCATGACCCTGTGTTAATAGTTCTCTAATCTACCTATTCTATCCTAAACTCTGCTAACCTCCAATTTTGCCTTTCCTACCATCTTTCAGACATCTCAGATGGGATGTCCGGTAGCTATTTTAAACTCAACATTTCCAAAATGAATTTATTATCTTTTCCCCTAAACCTCTTCTCTCCTACCTTCCCTATAACTGTAGAGGGCAACACTATCCTCCCATTTTTTCAGGCTTGCAACTTATGCGTTAGTCTCTATTCCTCACTCTCTCTTACCTGCCATGTTGCCAAGGCCTGTTGATTTCACCTTTGCAACATCTCTTGAATATACCCCCTTCTTTCCTCTGATACTGCCACTGCCTCATCACCTTATACCTGGACTATTGCAGTAGCCTCTGGTGAGTTTGTCTGCCTCAAGTCACTCCCCCTCCAATCCATCCTCCATTCAGCTGCCAAAATGATTTTCCCAAAAGTACAGGTCCAATTGTGTCACTCCTGTACTCAGTAAACTCCAGTGGCTCTCCATCACCTCCAGGATCAAATACAATATCCTCTGTGTAGCATTCAAAGCCCTTTGTAGTCTGGTCCCACCCTGCCTTACCAGTCTTTTTATACCTTACACTCCCCCACATATTCTTCAGTTTCGTGACATTGGCCTCTTGGCTATTCCTCAAACAAGACACTTCATCTCTTGGCTTTGGGTATTTTCACTGACTAGCGTTCATGCTTGAAATACTCTCCTTTTTCATCTCTGCCTGTTGGTTTCCCTTCCTTCAAGTCTCAACTAAAATCCCATCTTCTATAGGAAGCATTTCCCAATTCCTCTTAATCCTAGTGCCTTTCCTCTTATAATTTTTCCTGTTTTTCATATCTATATCTATATCTATATCTATGTCTATATCTACATCTACATCTATATCTATGTCTATATCTACATCTATATCTATATCATCTATATCTATATCTATATCTATGTCTATATCTACATCTACATCTACATCTA
>CM053580.1:475574436-475603283 GCA_028627135.1 Pseudochirops cupreus
GGTCAGTGGTTTTTTCAAGGAAATATTTCACATTGCATTCTATTTTTTCATTTGTTTAGATCTGTTTAATAGTATCTTAATTTCTCATAAAGTCATTTGCTTCCATTTGCTCCACTCTGATTCTGAAGGAATTATTCTCTTCAGAAAGCTTTTGAGATTCTTTTTCCATCTGGCAAATTTGACTTTTTAAGGTGTTCTTCTCCTCATTGGCTTTTTGGGCCTCTTTTGCCATTTGAGTTAATCTATTTTTTAAGGTGTTATTTTCTTCAGTCAGGTTGTTGACTCTCTTTTTATGATTTTCTTGCATCATTCTCATTTCTCTTCCCAATTTTTCCTCCACTTCTCTTATTTGTTTTTCAAAATCCTTCTTAAGCTGATCTATAGCTTGTAATAAGTCTACATATTTCTTGGAAGCTTTTGGTAGGGGAGTTCTGACTGTGTTGTCTTCCTCCTGTTCCATGCTTTGATTCTTTTTGTCCCCAAAAAAGGAATCTAAAGTTGGATTGATGTGCTTACTTTGCTTCCTTTGCCTGCTTATGTTGCCAGTCAATTACTTGACTTTTTAGCCCTGTAGAACTCTGCTTCCAGAGGTGAAAGCTCTATCCCAAATTACTGGGGTTTTCGCAGCTGCCGGAGCTATTAGGAGGCCGCTGCAGCCCCCACCAGCTTTGGCTCACTGAAAATGTACCTCAGGACTACCACCCAAGGCTAGGATCCTGATCTAGGCTAGCCACATGGAGGCAGCTGCATGGCTTCTTCTGCTTCCTTGCCCTGGGGGCAGTTTGGCCAGGCCCTCTCCCCCAAATTTAGTTGAGTTCCACTAACCTTTCACTTAGTCCTTATTTCTTATGGCTTGATAATTCTGGAAATCATCACAGCTGCCACTCATCCACTCTCCTGAAGGCTCCAGCTGTGGCTTTTCTGGCCGCCCCCAGGCCAAGCCGTGGTTTCAGGCCAGGCTGATTTCAGCTCCTGGTGTGCTGTGATGAGCCCTTCCTGTCCCGCCTGCCAAGCTGCCTTCAGCGGGAGACGTGTTTTTCTGTACTTTTGTGAGTTCTGGAGCCCTAAAATTTGTTTAGAGTCATATTTTATGGATATTTGAGGTGGCTATGTGGGAGCTGTGGTGTTTTCCTGCTTCTATGCCACCATCTTGGCTCCGCCCCCCTGCCTTATCATTTTATAGAAGTGATTGTGAACTCCTGGAGGCTATCTATCCAGCCCACCAGAACACACATTCTACAAGGTCCTACCAAATTATAAAGACTGAATATGGGCTTGACAGGGAATAATGTGTCTGTTATCCAGAAAGCAGACGGAGCTCAGAAAGGCTCATCACTAGAAGGCTGGCCAAATAATGAAATAATTAATTTTGATGAAAGCAGCTCATGAGGATGCTTCTCAGCACAGAGGGCCTGAAAGTCTATGATGGTAGGGAGCATCCACAACAATGAAAACACGGACCTTTCAAAGTTTTAACCAATGAGGGAAACTATACCGTCTGCAGGTTCCACATTTGGGAGAAGAAGCTCAAGTGAGGCCAATGACTTGGCAATCTAAGATAAATAATTGAAGTTATAGTTAAACGTGAGGAAGAGTATCTAATTTCTATTTGACCTAGGGTATGTCTGCCAGTTTACCTTTTGCTAATAATTGAGGGAATTAGGGGTAAGTCCGCTTCATAGCTCTCAGAAATAGAGAGCAAATTAAATTGAAAACAGGAAGTCGTAGGACACCCTCATAGGAGTAGGGGTCCTAGGCTTAGAAAAACCAGTGGGCTCACACTAAAGGGTCTGATATAGAATAGGTAGAAGAAAGTATTTCTCAACTGAGGACTAAGCAAGGCAAGAATAGTCTGTGATTAATCAGAGCAAAGAGACAGGTAAAGGGAGAAGGAGAAAGATAGTTGTAGAGGGCCAGAGCTGAATATTTCTAAGTAAGGAGTGAGGTGGAAGACCAGGCCTGAAATTTCAAGGAAATAACTTTGGCCCTAGAGGGAGCAGACACTTTCTTAGTAGGAGTCAAAGATATAGGAAGGGGGTCCCTCTCCGGTGACCTGGGTCCAAAGTCTCAGTGACATATCCCTTGGAAAAACCTCCCAAGAGAAACTGTGGGCAAGCCCTCTTTCTACAACTCTCATACAGTTTGAGAGCTAGAGAAGCAGATGTCAGGAGGCAGCACCCTGGCTAGTAATTGGATCAAGACGAGCAAGAGAAAATTGCAAAGAATAGACCCAGAGTCACAAAGCTGGTGACTTCAAGCTACATACCAAATAAACAGCAAATGAGGAACAGGATCAAGCAATGAGAGCCTATGTAGTTTTTGAAATTGTTATTCCTTTGTCTGTCATTGTATTGTTACTATTCTGTCCTTCTCTCTTTCTGCCTAATTTTATGTTCTACCTATCAGGCTTTGTTATCAGTATCCTTTTAAAATAAATAAGAGACTGGAACGCTATTATGAAAAGTAAGGGAGGAAATCTTGTGACCTTCCTGCTCCCCACTGAGGCCCTCTGCTTCTCAGAATCTCAGAGTTCTAAGGGATCCCTGCATTCATTTGGTCCAGAGGTTCCTAAATTTATTTAACCTACTGCCCCCTTTAAAAAAATTACTCAGCGCCACCCTGGAAATCTCTAACCTTTTAACATTTTTTTTTGAAATTTAGTGGTAGTTATATTTGTTGTCCTTTGTTCTCAAAGAGGACCAAAATGACATCACTATGCCAGAGTCAAGTTTCAGGGTGTCTGACTGTGACTGAGCAGGGATGCTCTGCCACAGGTCAGGCACAGATAGTCCATATGAACATTTGGGGTGGGTACTCTAAATTTGTGCATCCTGTGTTTCTTTTGATCTGTTTCAATTCTGCTTTGCTCATAGAGCATAGCACCTTCTCTGATGTGGGCATGCTATGCTGAGTGGTCCTGTGCCAGTGTCTCCCATGTCACACAATCAATTCCAAAGTTCTTAAGAGAGGCCTTGAGAGTGTCCTTGTGTCGCTTTTCTGACCACCATGTGAATGTGTGCCCTGTGTGAGTTTCCCATAAAATGGTCTTTTTGGCAAGTGTACATTTTACATTCGAACAACTTGGCCAGCCCATTGGAGTCATCCTCTCTGAAGTAGAGTAGAATCCTGGGCTGAAGCAGAGTAGAATCCTGGGTAGTTTAGGTTGAGTAAGGACTTCGGTGTCTGGTACCTTATCCTGATCTTCAGAATCTTCCCAAGCCAAGGCTCTTGGCTTTCCCAGTCACCAATGGAGTGAAACAAGGCTGTGTGCTTGCTCCCATACTTTTTGGCATGATGTTTATAGCCATGTTGTCAAATGCTTTCAATGAGGATGAACACAGCATCAAGGTCAGCTCCCACATTGATGGTAAATTCTTCAGCTTGAAAAGGCTACAGGCCAAGACCAAAGTGGAGGGAGTGTTAGTGCATAATTTTCTATTTGTGGATGATTGCACATTCAGTGCAGCCTCTGAAACTGAGATTCAGCAAAGAATGGATCAATTCTCTGCTGCTTGTGCTAACTTCGGCCTAACAATTAATACCAAGAAAACTCAGGTGCTGCATCAGCCACCACCACACCATCCATATGTGGACTAGTGGTTACTGCAGATGGAGAAGTTTTGAATGCTGTGGATTAGTTCACCTACATTGGCAGTATACTTTCCAGGGATGTACACATTGATAATGAGGTTGACACAGGCATTTGCCAGAGCTAACTCAGTGTTTGGGAGGCTCCCAAAGGAAAGTATGAGAGAGGAGAAGTATTAGACTGATTACCAAACTGAAAGTCTACAGAGCCATTGTGCTGACCTCATTGTTGTATGCCTGTGAAACTTGGACAGTCTACCAGCGCCATGCCAGGAAGCCGAATCACTTCCATTTGGATGGAATTGTCTTTTGAAATTTACATCATTTCAAAAAATATTTTAAAATGCATCTTAAATTTAATAATTTATTGTAAATTTGTGGGGTTTTCCCTGCATTGAAATTTTGATGACACAATATTGTGTCATGTAACTATATAGTATCATATTGTAAACAAGTCATTACACTCACATATTCCTGCTGATGCATGCTGCACTTCCTGACAATGCTCAGCTTACTTGCCTGCCAACACTTGCTTGTTAATACCTGTCAGTGGACTTGACCACCAATTGATTATAAATTGCATTTTGTGTGTTTATTTGGAAAATGATGTATCACTACAGCTTTAACTCTGTTACACAACAGATGAAACATGTATGAATAGTTCTTCAAAATTTTCTTCTCTTCTTTCCTTATGCTTCTACCATCCGTTTATTTTCATTCAACACCTTCCCAATTGCACCTGAGGCTACTACCAACCACCTTTTATAGTTCCAGCGGGCCCTTTGGGAACCTCTGACCAACACTGGCTCAGAGGAGATTTAGGAAAGGGTAGCAGAAAGTCAGTAGAGGGTAACAACCAGTTGGCTGGTATGAAAGAGGGGCTCCCTGACACAGGGGGACATCAGGGGAGATGGGGAGGATGCAGAGGCAGGGGTGGGGAAGAGGGATAGGAGGTACCCTCTTCATTCTCCAGGCCATGTGGTACTGAACCATCTGCCCTTTCCAGCAAATAAGGCCCTGAACATGGCACACTCTTTCAGTATTCCATAATTAGGACTGTGCTTTTTGGAGACAGCTTTTCCCCAGAACTAGCCTCACTAAATGAACAATATCATTTTGTGTTTGTTTCACTGGCTCACTGAATATTTAGTATAGAGAGACCTTAAAAATAATATAGTCCAACCTTTTAATTTTTTTTCATCATGTAA
Organism: Pseudochirops cupreus; assembly: GCA_028627135.1. Lineage (NCBI taxonomy): Eukaryota > Metazoa > Chordata > Mammalia > Diprotodontia > Pseudocheiridae > Pseudochirops > Pseudochirops cupreus. The sequence goes on from CM053580.1 coordinate 475,579,233, forward strand.
CACATCTTCAAATTGACTATGTGGTCTTCAAATAATACCCTGTTTCCAGATCTCAACAAACTTGATGGGCTCAGGCAATTTGTTCTATTTTGCAGGTGGAGAACATGAAGAACAAAGTGATGTGACTGTGAAAGGGTGACAGTAAAATCAGTCACGAGCCTAAATGAGGTAGGTAGCATCACAGAGAGAGAGAGTAGTACTTCTAGATTTTAGCTGTTACTTAACTCCATACAGATTTGCAGCAGCAAATCAGATCCACCAAATCTTCTACTCAGATGGGTTCTGCTGCCATACCTATAAATCCACCCTGCCACTTAGTCCCATATTAAGTCACTGTCTTGTTCAAGAATGATAGACAATTTCTTGGCCCTTAATTTGGAGCTCTGACAAAGGTACTGACCAAAGCTTCTGCTTGGTGACTCTTTCTAACAAGCTTGATTTATTGGAAGCCTATTTACTACTCATACATATACTCATGAATACATAGCTGTTAGTTCTAGAGGGGAAAAGTAATATGAGGGCAAGTCTTGATCAGGAGATTCTAATTTCATATAGGTGCCAGAGTTCCAATAATACCATAAATTTGATGGGTTTTATGGCATCATGAGGGCCGTAAGCTAGAATTGGAGCCTGCCCAATATTGAGTTTAAAATGGTTTTCATTTAAAGAAAGTTGTATATATTTTAATGAAAATTATGTGCATTTTCTATGTAAATGGAATTCTAACCTACTGAATACTGTTTGTGTTTGGAAATATTCGTTGTAGAAAAAAACCAAACTCTCTTGGGGAAAATTCCAAATTAGACTAAGCATAGAATAAACATTTCTTAACAGACACTTGTGGTAGGGTATATTGTAATGTTGCCCACAATAGTGTCCTAAGCATTTCCATTAGTCCTGTCTCACTCAACCATGCACTTTTACTTTGATTTGAACTTTGCAAGGATCTCAAAGGAGCATTTTAAAACACAGTTTTTAAGAGACCTGTTCAAAGGGGGCACTTTTTAAAAAGCTAGCATGTAGAGCTATGCTGTTTGCCTTTGTAACACTATAAAAAAACCACTTTTATTTTAAAAATAAGAATATTTCTAAGCCATACTTTGGAAATATGTTTCACAGTCCTATGATGTTATCAGGAGAAGCAAAATGGACAGTGAACTGAATGTCTTGGTTTAATTTTCATGAGTTTTGGTGGAATATGTTTAATGGAAGTTTGCTTTGGCTAAATGAACTATACTGATGAAGAACCCATAAACAAGTGACCCTATGAAGTCGTACCTCAGTTTCTCCAACTGTAACAAAATAACACTCGCCTCTCAGGAGTGGAAATTCCTTTCTTGTGTTTAGCTAAGAGGCAGCTCACCATTCTCATGTAAAATCTCCTTCAGAACTGATACCATTAAAACAAAAACCTAAAGAATTTTTCAAGCTTAGAGTAGCAACTCACCTATTTTTAGCAGTATTGGGTTCCTTTCAATACTTGTACAACAATTGAATTGGGACAATTCCTCAAATTTTGTTGTAAAGATTGTTATAGCAATCAATCAATCAATTAATAAACATTTATTAAACATCTACTGTATGCTAGGAACTGTGCCAAACACTTCATGGTATTGAATGGGCATTATATGATTTAATTAGCAGGCTTAATCTAGTCTCAAGGCTACCCTATGAACTCTGCCATCGTTCAGAATTCTACAACTCTAGAAAGGAACCACTAATTCCTTTGCTGAGAAGGAAATATTTCTCTCCAGGTCTTGTAGAATACCACATTAGTCATTCCCCTTCCTCTTAGAGATTGTCTGTGGCACCTCTCAGCCTGATTAACAAATAAGGCAATCTGGGGTCTTTAAGGTGAATTTTCTTTCCTTTTAATGGGATTGTTACATGAAGGGTAGGATTTTTCAAGGGGTGAAAATTCTACCCTACTTTGTCTCTTCTTAACAGCTTAGTTTACTGTCCAAAAAAAGAAAAGTAATAGAGTTGTAACCAAATGTCGACTTAAACCTAAAAGGCATAAGTAATAAAGGGATGGAGGTGGGAGAACAGGGGCAGCTGGGTGGCTCAGTGGATTCAAACCTAACCTCAGACACTTACTAGCTGTGTGAACAAATCATTTAATCCCAATTGCCTTCCCCTCAACAAAACAAATATTAAGGGAGGAAAAAAGGAATAATCAGGATAACATTATGAAAAGAGAACTAATCAGAAGACCTATCTTGGAATCTCAGCTCTGTCCAGCTACGGCTAAATCACTTCACTTCTGGAGCCTCACATTCCTCCTAATAATGAATGCTTCATTAGCTGCTTAAAAAGGTTATTGTAAGAAAACCCCTTTGCAAACTTTAAAGCATTATACAAATGTGAAGCAGTATATTCTTTCTCCACTCTAATCCTAAATGACTTGGACACCTCACTTTGGCAGATTTTTAAAGGCTATATCCACAGGAGGCAAGCTCTAGGCAATCCCTCTGAAACCAGAAAGACTTTGAATACAGGTCTGGTGTATGTGCGTATCTGTTGTCTGAGGACCAGCTTAGCTAGGTTTGAAGTCTTGTTACCGGGTTGGCCACAGAGTGATGATTATTTTGGTCACAGCAACCTTCACAGACAAGCTAATACATTTGGTATGAAGCTGGCATTCCATTTCCTTAGGTGAGGGGATTGGATTAGAGTAACTGTACATCTATGATGCTAGACCGTGGGCTCATTTTCATTTTATCTTTATGTCCTCAGAACCCAAGATAATGTCTTTTTTTTTTTTTGTCCATCAGCCAATAAACATTTATGAAGTGTTTGCTTTGTGCCAGGCACTATGCTAAGGACTGGGACATTGCCCCTGTCCTCAAGGAGCTCATGATCTAATGGGGAAGGCAACAAGCAAAGCAATATATACACACTATGTACAGAGACAAACAAGCTGTATACAATTAATAATAATAATAATAATAAGTTTTTGTTGGGTTGGATTGGATAGAGGAATTGTGATTTGTATTGGCAGAGGTAGTACCCACATCACCCAGTGCCAAGTGAATGTGAATCCCTTTTGATTCCACCTCCATTTCATTTTTTACATTTAATTTTTTTCAATTAACAAGTATTATTTTCTCTCCCTCCTTTAAGAAAAAAATGAACAGAAAACAACCCCTTGTAACAAATAGACAAACTCAAGCAAAACATATTTCCACATTAATCATGTCCAAAAAATGTGTGTCTTGTTCTACATCTTGAGTCTGTCGCCTCTCATTCAGGAAGTTTGTCCCCTGGAATCAGAACCAGTCATTGTACTGATCAGGGTTCTTAAATCTTTTGAAGTTGTTTGTCTTTACATATCATAATTTATCCTTTTGGTTCTACTTACTTCATTCTGCGTTAGTTCATACATGTTATCAAACCATCTCTATTTCATATTAATACACTAAGAACTTCAGTTCCTTGGAGAAAGAATAGAGTAGTGCAAAGGTTGTCTGTTCCTAAAAATATATATGCTTAGAAGATCTGAACAAGCCTCAGTTGATTTACTCCATTTTTTAAAGGATTCTAGGGAATACTGGAAATCTCCTTTGGGGGTTGGGTCTATCTATAGCAGACATGTGGGATGGCTTTTGATTCAAGTGAAGCCAGACCCTGGGACTGCTTAGATCCTTGGGGCAACAGGCTTTAGATCCAACCTTTTCTCCTAGGGGCTGTCAGAACTACAATACTCTGGTGTTAGTGTGACCCTTTTCTGTCCTTGTAGACCACAGTTGAGTAAATCATATTCCTCAGACCCACCCAAGACCAGACCTGACAAATGATCAACTCTAGTGGCCTAGGTCCTAGGCCCAAGGACATATAATGAGTCAAAAAGTTCCCTATGAAGGCTTCCTTGTTGGTCTGTGTGCCTTAAAAGACTATGATAAGTGAGTCCTCAGGAATGGGTTTCAGAGACAGTAGTGGAAATTGGGATGTCATGAAAGTATATGTGGATGAGCTAGGCACAATACTCCTAAGATTCCCAGAATGACACCTTTAAATTATGTTGATAAGGAAGATTCTCCAACAAAGATTCTTCTCCACAAATTATCAGTTTAACTTAGAAACCCTACAGATGTGGAAGATGACAGTTTTCTTATAGAGTCTATATTAATTCTAAAAAGCACTCAATAATTCCAGGGTACAGAATGTTTTAATTGAATTCTTAAATGTCAAAATTTTCTTAAAATAAAATTGCTTAAAATATACTAAGACAGATATTCTGGAATATAACCATCCTAAATGAGAGTAACCAACCAGATGGGAAGACAGTGAAGTGAAGGTAATGGTTTGTAGGACAGGATGTGACTGAGGGGAGGGGAGAGGAAGATATTTGATAGACCCCTTTCCCTACCTTTTTTCAAAACAGTAAGTCACATAGCAGCATCCAGACAAACAAGTAAGTTGAGATTCCTTTAATACAGCTTTAGAAAAGAAACCCTAGTAAATTGTGTGAGGACTTGCTGAGTCCTTTTCAAGGCTGCTGCTTATCCATCTTTGATATCCACCTGTCTTCCAGCTCTCACCTGTGACTCCAAGAAGCCATAGCATGCTCAGTCGTCACACTCCAATAAAACCTTTTCAGCAGATTGGCTAAACCAGGTTCAGGATAATTGACAGGCCTCAAACCCATTGGTGATTTAGGGGGGTTGCCTACCCCAAGCATGTGAAGACTTTCCCTGGTGGAATGAGTGAATGAGAACAATTCATTCCAACAACCATGAAGGCAGCTGTAGCAGGTGCTGTGGAGTGCTTAGAGCTTTGGTCAGACATGGAAGATGTCAAGGTCATCCACTGCATCCTGGGTCATCACCAGTCATCTTGACTTTTGTCTTGTCACTGGACTTCAGTGATTTAGAAATGGAGAGTGAGTCTGATGATTTTGCACAGCCCTGCCTCACTTCAATCCAATTCACTTTCAAGTCAAGACATTACCCTATATCATTAGTCCTCTTTGAAAACAGAAAACCAACAACTACATGAAAGATGCCCTAAACATACCTGTGATATTTGGAAAGCCAGGAGATTCCATCACACACACACACACACACACACACACACACACACACACACACATAAAATACAGTTAGTAAACTAACAATTGAGTCCATTCGGAGTAAGTAAAGGAGTGAATTAAGCTATTTTATCAATAAGCTAGAGGAAAGAACATATAGATTCAAGGAATATCAGAGTTTGAAGAGATTAGAGGTCATATAGTGCAATCTTCTATGATAATATATGTCATTTTTTATGACATCACTGACACTGGTCCTTAAGCTACTGTTCGAACCCTTCTGATGATGAAGAACTCATTACCTCCTGAAGCAGCCCATTATATTTTTGGATACTTCTGATTTTTAAAAAGTTCTTCCCTATATTGAATTGACTCTGGAGCCATGTTGAATAAATCTAATCCTTCTATAAGATATGCCTTTAAATTTGAAATCAGCTTTGCTCTAAGTCTTCTTTTCTCCAGGCTAAATATCTTTAGTTTATTCAGTTCCTCCTCACAAGAAATACTTTTGAGCCCCAAACTATCTTAGTCACCTTAATCTGAACCCATTACAATTTGGTCCCCCCACCCCAATCAGATTCTAAGATCCTTAAGGGTAGGGATCACTTTTTTCCTCTTCTTTGCATGTTCCCATGGTCTCAGTAAGGGGAAGGGAACCTGCAACCTCGAGACCACATGTCCTCTAGGTCCTCAAGTTTGACCCTCTGACTAAATTCAAACTTCACAGAACAAATCCCCTTAATAAAAGGCATTGTTCTGTAAAACTTGGACTCAGCCAAAAGGTCGCACCTGATCTAGAAGACCACATGTGGTCTCAAGACTACAGGTTCCCCACCTTGCCCATTAGAAATACTTATTTGTTTGCTGCATTGAATTACTAACATTTCTTCTAAAATATGCTGCCCAGATCTGACCATAATGTTCTGTCTGGTTAGAGACTCTATGCTTCCATAAAAAGGACCAAGATTGAATTAGAGATTTTGGCCACCATGATGTGTTTTTTAGCTTCTGTCATTGTGAGTGACAGATAAATGAATGAATGAATGAATAATAGCTAACACATAGAACTAGGTCTACACACTGCTCTTCATTTGATCCTGATGAGAGCCTTGTGAAGTAGGCACTCTTATTATGTCTATGTTATAGATGAAGGAAGTGAGGCTTGGGAGAAAAGAAAAGGTTAAGTGATGCACCCAGGGTAACATAACTAGGTGGCAAGTTTCTGAGGCAAGATTTCAACTCAGGTCTTCCTGACTGCCAAGTCCAGCATTCCACCCACCATACCACCTAGCTGCCCTCCATTTTAAAAAAATGTCATATTTTAAAGATATGCAGAATTTTACATTTGTCCTTATTAAATTTCATCTCAGCAAGTCTGGTCTGACATTCCAAGTATGTATAGATCTTCTCATTTCCTGATATTATCATCCAATGAATTAACCAACCCTCCCTGCCACACCAAGCTTCATCAGAGGCAGCATGAGGTCATGAGGACAGTTCTGGCCTCAAAGCCAGAAAAACTTCCAATCCAGTTCCACTTCTGACATCCTGGCTGTGTGACCTTGTCACTTAGTTAACATCTCAGTGTTCTAGAAAACTCTCTAAGACTATAAGGGAAGGTGCTGACTTGCATTGTTAGAAAAAGTCTCCTCATATATGAGTTTCTTATCTGAGTGAAATGATGGATCCAACCCTTATCTCTGTCCTAATTTCACATCGTCAGCAAATGTCTTCATATGAATCATTTGTAAAAAATGTTGAACAGGACAGGGCCTAGGAGTGGGCCTACCTTACTCAGGATCATCATTCAAGCTATCTAGTTCAACTAGAACTTATTAAGCACCGATTATGTGCCAGTTCAGCCTACTATGTGACAAACATCAACCACATGAGAGTTCTTCAGCCCATTGAAGGGCTCCAGCTTAAAATTAGCCTGAAAGACACCATGTTGCTTCAGCACAGCCAGGTTTCCCTGGAATGAAGGCAGCGTGTGGTCCTTGGCCATGTGCCAAAGCTGCCAGTCTAAAAAGTAGTTGCCTCTATGAGTTTTATCCAGCTCACAAAAATAAACTCGGGAGTTTTTAATGCTGGAATAGCTCCTGGGACCTAGCTTGTTGGCCTAGGACTGAAGGGAAAACAGTTCTGCTTAGAAGGAAACTTTTCTCCTAGACTAAGAATAAATTGATGTAAATGATACTTTGACGCTTTGAGAGACTTGCTGTTTCAGCAGTGTTGGGGACGTCCTTCGTTGCACACATTGCAGCTTCTTTCCATTCCCACAGTTGTTGAAGAGCAGTTCTTCATCTGGCAGCCAACTCTGGTGATAAGCCATTCCATACTTAACTAGGCTGGTCCTTGGAAAACAGATGCACTATCTGTTACTAGATCTGTACTCAAAAGTCTTTCCAGGGAAGACTGCTTAGATCTTGTGCAACACTGACATAGTATTTAAGAATTCAAGGGCTATAGGGGTTTCTAGGTGGTGTTGTGGGTAGAGCACTGGAATTGGAGCCAAGAAGCCCTGAGTTCAAACCCTGCTTTTCAGATATTAACTGTGGCAAGTTACTTAACCTCTTTTTCTTGCTTTGGTTTACTGATATGAAAAATAGGGACAATAATAGCACCTACCTCACAGGATTCTTGTAAGGATGAAATGAAATGATATATGTAAAACACTTTGCAAACCTTAAGTTAAAAAATCCAGGGGCTATGTGGAGGCACCCTGAATGGAGTTGGGTTTTAGTGGAAGATAGAAAGGATTCTCCAGAGATTATGATCCAATAAATATGTATCCTTCCCAATGTAGTCCTATGTTTTATTTCTTGGGCTACTATTTTTTCAAAATTTTTCTTTTTCTAGTATTCCAAAGTCAAATGGGGACTTATAATTGGAAGGGACCTTAGAGATTATCTAGTATAACTTCATTTTTCAAACAAGAACTATGCCTAGAAATAATATTTGACTTGCCAAGGTCACACAGTTAAAAAATATCAGAGGTGGGATTCAAACTCAGGTCCTTGGATTCCAAATGCAATTCTTTTTGCAAAATGCTATGCTACTTCTACCCATGAATTTAAGTTGTAACCTGACATTACAGGTACTTATAAATGTAGGAATCATCTTAACTAGTAGGAAATGTAGTGGCCAGAAGAGGAGAAACAGATCTTTTTATTCCTTTAATTTAGCCAAGGTGACTTTAGCAAGACAAGATAAACCCACAGCATGGGGCTAGCCTTTAGTTGGGGACTTTTTTTTGAGGGGGGAAGGCAGGGCAATTGTGACTTGCCCAAGGTCACACAGCTAGTAAATGTGTCAAGTGTCTGAGGCCCCATATTTGAACTCAGGTCCTCCTGACTCCAGGGCCAGTGCTCTACTCACTGTGCCACTTAGCTGCCCCCTGTTTGGGGGCTTTTAATCCTGTTTAAGCACAGAGTCTAATGGAAAGTATATGAAGGATAAAGAAAAATGAACTTGAAGATACCCGAAATTTGGAGTAAAAAACCAATTGTACTTTAAAAAAAAATCCAATTGGAAATTAGAACAATAATACTTTGTTGGTGGAGTTGTGAACTGATCTTACCATTCTGAAGAGCAAATTGGAATTATGTCCAAAGGGCTATAAAACTGTGCATACCCTTTGATCTAGCAATACTACTACTAGTTCTGTAATCCAAAGAGACCATAAAAAAGGGAAAAGGACTTGCATGTACAAAAATATTTATAGCAGTTCTTTTTGTGGTGGCAAAGAATTGGAAGTTGAGGGGATACTCATTAATTGGGGAATGACTGAACAAGTTGTAGTATATCAGCAGTTCTCAAGCTGTGGGTTGCAACCCCTTTGGGGTCAAATGACCTTTCACAGGGATCACAGGGGTCACCTAAGACCAACTGAAAACACATATTTCTGATGGTCTTAGGAACCTCCTCTCTCCATCTCCAGGCGGGGTCCACCCACATGCAGACACACCCACATACAACTATTAAAGGGTCATGGCATTAGGAAGGTTGAGGACCACTGTGGTATATGAATGTAATGAAATATGTGTATTATATAAGAAATGATGAGCAGACAGATTTCAGAAAAACCTGGAAAAACTTATATGAACTGATGCTGAGTGAAGTGAGCAGAACCAGGAGAACACTGTATACAGTAACAGCAGCATTGTGTGATGACCAACTTTGTTAGACTTAGCTCTTCTCTGTGATGCAGTGATCTAAGACAAGTCCAAAAGACTCGTGATGGAAAATGCCATCCCCATCCAGAGAAAGAACTATGGAGTCTGAATGCAGATCAAAGCAGATTATTTTCTCTCTCTTTCTTTTTTCTTTCTTGTGGTTTTTCCTTTTTGTTCTTCTTCTTCTTCCACAACATGATTAATGTGGAAATATGTTTAATATGATTGTACATGTATAACCTATATCAGATTGCTTGTTGTCTTGGGGAGGGGGGAGAGGAGGGAGAAAAAAAAATTGGAACTCAAAAATCTTATAAAAGTGAATATTGAAAACTATCTTTATGTGTAATTGGAAAAAATAAAATACTGTTAAGGAAAAAAATTAAAATAAAAAAATCCCATTTACAGTATCAATCAATAAGCATCTATTAAGTACTTACTGTATGCCTGGCATTGTGCCCATGGCTGAGAATACAAAGAAAGACATAATATCACCTGCTTTCAAGGAGTTCACAGTCCATTGTGGGAGATAATATGCAAATAACTGTACAAACAAGATTTATATACTCTCAGGGGTAGGTAATCTTAGAGGGAAAAGATGAAGCAAAGTAGGACCAAGAAAGACTTTCTGAAGAAGGTGGAGTTTGAGCTGAGACTTTTTATTTTAATTTTTTAACCCCCTCCAAGATTGTTTCTTTACAGAAAACAGAACACCAAGAGAATTCCATATTAAACCATTTATCTCCATTTCATAGTGCACAGTGGATAGAGCACTAGGATTGGAGACTGGAAGACCTGAGTTCAAATTTAGCCTCAGACACTTACTACAAGTGAGCCTGCCATACTTAATAGAATCATTGAATCTGCTTAGTTCAGCTAGAATTTATTAAGCACCTACTATGTGCCAGGAATCGTGCTAATTCAGCCTATTATGTGTGACCCTGGGCAAGTCACCTAACCCTGTTTGGCTCAGTTTCCTCATCTGTAAAATGAGCTAAAGAAGGAAATGGCAAACCATTCCTGTATCTCTGCCAAGAAAACCTCTTGAATAGTTGGACGCGACTGAAACTACTGAATAACAAAAACACTTTACTTTCAAAACTATCTTCTTTACCTTTTAAAACTTTCCTCTTCTTTTAAAATTTCTTTCTGTTCTCTTTCTCGTATTTTAAAAATATGTTTAAATTTGTTTTTCTTTTCTTTTGAGGGGTAACTGTTTCTAGTCATTCTCCATCCCTACACCTCCCTCCTCCCCCACCACAGCTAAAAACTGAAGGAAAACAAAAAACTTGTAATATGTAAGCATAGGTAAGCAAAATCAATTGATACAGTGACCATGTCTAAAAATGTATGTCTCTTTGTATACCTTATGTCTATCACCTCTCCTTCAGGAGCTATGTTACATGCTTCATCATAGGTCCTCTGAAGACATGACTGGTCATTGCGTTGATCAGAATTCTTGAGTCTTTTGAAACTGTTTACTTTAAAATTTTCCTGAAGTGGTGGGAAAATGGGGAGTGGGAAGAGACTTGAAGGAAGATCAGTTAGAAAGCTATTGCAATAGTCCAAGCATGAGGTATTGAGGGCCTCATTAATTTGGCTTGAGTAAGTGGAGAGGAGATGTATATGAGGTAAAAATGAAAAAATGTAACAATGAATTGAAAATGTGGGGTGAATGTGAATGAAGCATCCAGGGGGACACCAGTGTTGCAAACCTGTATGACTGTGAGAATGGTGTTGCCCTTGATAGTAATAGGGAAGTTTTATAGAGGGGAGGGTTTAGAGGGAAAGATGAGTTTGTTATTTTGGGAGACATAGTGAATTTGAGTTGCCTATAGAATGTGTAATTTAAGATAGCCAAGAGGCAGTTGGTGATATAAGACTGGAGCTCAAAGGAAGGATAAGGGCTAGAATAGATAAATAGATATGGGAATAATCTGAATAGAGATGATAGTTGAATCCATCATGAGATCCCCTAAGATCTCATAAGAAGAAGAAAAGAGGGTCCAGGACAGATCCTTGGAGACACCCATGTTTAGTGAGTGTGGTCTGGATGAAGATCCAGTCAAGGACACTAAGAAGGAGCAGTCAGATAGGAGGAGAACCAAGGGAGAACAGTGTCACAAAAACCTAGAGAAAAGAGTATATAGGAGGAGGGGAGTGATTAACAACGTTAAATGCTTCAGAGAGATCAAGAAGAATGAATACTGAGTAAAGGCCAATAGATTTGGCAATTTGAAGAGACCAGTCTCAGTTGAATGATGAGATTGGAAACCAAAATACAGAGAATTTAGAAGAGAGTAAGAAAAAAGGAAGTGGGGGCATCTGTTGTAGATGAAAATTTTTCAAGAGATACTTCCCTACAAAGAGAAAAGGAAATAGAGAATGATAGCCAATGGGAATGATAGGATCTAATGAGGATTTTTTAAAAGATCATTAAGATATAGGTGTATTTGGGGCGGCTAGGTAGTGCAGTGAATAGAGCACCAGCCCTGGAGTCAGGAGGACCTGAGTTCAAATCCAGCCTCAGACACTTTACACAAAACTAGCTGTGTGACCTTGGGCAAGTCACTTAATCCCAATTGCCCTACCTTCCCCTCTCCAAAAAACAAAACAAAACAAAAGATATAGGCATATTTGTAAGCAGCAGGGACACAGCCAATAAATAGGGAGAGGCTGAAGATATAAGGAAGTGGAGATTATAGTAGGGATAACCTGTAGGAGAAGGCAGGAGGGGATGAGATCAGAGATGTGTGTAGATGGGTTGATTTGTCTTCAGAAGGGGAAGGGCCACCTCTTCATGGGAGACAGAGGTGAAAAAGAAGACAGTAGGGGAAGGCATCCAAGTGATGTGAGATGAGGGATGTGGATGAGAGGGGATTCTAAATGGATAATGATTGAAGTATGAAATGAGGTCCTCAGCTGAGAAGGTGGGATTATAAAATGCCAAGGAGAATTTGAGGAGGGATGAAAAGATTTGGAACAGCTGCTATTTAGTTACAGTTACTGATGGAGATTCATGAATGCAAAATGAGGTCAAAACAAGATGAGAATGGATAGAAGGGAAAACTCCTATTTTCCTTGTCCATAGCTTTTATGATTGTAAGAAAATTACAAGGAGCGGCTAAGTGGAGCAGTGTATAGAGCATTGGCACTGGAGTCAGGAGGACCTGAGTTCAAATACAGCCTTAGACACTTACTAGCTGTATGACCCTGGGCTAGTCACCTAATCCCAATTGCCTCAAAAAGAAAAAAGAAATTTACATATTCTTGACCTTGATTTCTTAAGGTCAAATTGGGTTTCTGCCACAGAGAAGCATTAGAGGATTTCATTGTCATTAATGAAATAACGTATGTACAATGCTTTGTAAAACTCAAAGCACTTTATAGATGCTAGTTACTATATATACTATTACTACTAAATACATGCTACTATTATTTACTGCAAATATTACATTATTTCCTTCATGTCCTCCCTCCAGAAACAAGAATCTACATAATCTTTAGCTATTTTTCTCAACTAGGAAATTGAATTTTAAAAAGGCCAAAAGTCATGTAAAAACTGTCCTAATGATGGAATTTCCTCCCCCAAGGGGATGATGGAAAAGCTGGTTATTGTGTTGTCATTGTTACTGTGTGTGTGTGTGTGTGTGTGTGTGTGTTTGCAGTTTGCAAAGGATAAGAGGTCTTTCTGACATTTTTCCTTAGGGAACCAAAGTATCAACTTAAAACACTACTGGAACTGCCAATGATTCGGGACTTTTTGGAGTTACGTTCCCACATGTTGTGATTCCATGCTTCTCCTTCTAAAAGTGCTATATGAAACATATTCATACACATATGAATAAATTAAATTTTAAAATAAATTTTGATAATCCCTGAACCAATTAAAAATATCCTGGATATTACCAAACCATGGTTCTGAGTAATTTGAATAAACTATAGTACAGTAGTTAAAGACAAGTCTCCAGTGCTTAAATTCTAATCCAAGTGTCAAAAAAAGGCCAGCATCCAGTTTTTAGGAGGCTGTTGTGCTTGAGGCAGGGCTAGACAGCAGGATGAAAGTTGAGGCAGGTAGCAGCTCTGGAAATTATGACAAATTGTAGGCATGGTCTTCCACGGTGTCAGCCAACACAACAGCATAGACTGGTTGCTGCCATCCTGTGACATAAGACCTGTTTTGGGGGTGTAGTCAAGCCTGAAGGCAGGGGTGTTGACCGGATCACTTACTCTATGACTGCTCACTTCAAGGTACATGGGTTCTTATGGTTTCTGGCTACCTCTGATTTTCTGATTATTATGCTAAAAGTTCTACATACCCAAATATGGGAGATTGTATAACCCAAGGACAAATGTTAATGAAATTTGAGAAGTCAAAAGCATGAGGCAAAGTTTAGATACTAATTGAATAGAAAACTAGACTGTGAAAAAGAAGACAAAATGAAAATCATAACATCAGCTACTTTTGTCATAGGGTTTGTAGGTTAGAATGAAATGGAAAATGGTGCTCCAGAAATACATTTGGCTTCTGTGAAAAGAAGCTGCCTCTTGGTTGATATCAATGGGAAGTCATGAGCATTTGTAGACAGAGCTAGCAGAGACTTAGGAAACACCTTGCCTTACCCTCTCATTTTATAGATGTGGAAACCGAGGCCCATAGCAAGGAAATGACTTGCTCAAAGTCACGTAATTTATAAGTAGCAGAGACAGAACTCAAACCCAGGACTTTTGATTTCATTCTACCCTATGCCATGACACCACAAATAACCTGCATATTGACTCTACATTCATTAAATTAATTCAAACCAACAAACATTCACTGATCATTTTCTGTGTATCTGTCCCCTTTATTCTGTCTAAGGTGGGGTTTTTTTTGTCCTCAAGATTTTGAAGATATCATTTATCATTGACTAAATGGTTGTGTCTGTGATAAAAAATTAAAATCTGTCTGACAGTTTATAATTTTAATCTTTAGTTTCAGGTCATCTGTCCCCCTTTAATTTCAGGCTACTATTCAAATTGGTGCTGGAGGTAGAACTACATCTTCTATTTCATTAGCACTCCTCTCCCTCCTTCCCACAGTGCCTAGCACTGTGCTTCAATCAGAATAGCCTCAATAAAGTCTTGTGGATTGTTCTTTTTTCCTTCCCTTCCCTTTTAGAATGACCCAGTCCTCCTAATTCTGCACATTCCTGCAGCCTTTTCTCTGCTCATTTTGCTTTTGCCTGTCTGCTCACTTTCAGCTCCCCAGCATGGTTGTTTCCTTTTCTTTTTTTCTGTTTGGGCAGATGCCAACAGTGATTTTTGGCTGACTGACTGAGGAGCTCTCAGTGACAGCCTATGTCATCCTACAAAGCTCTCAGCATCAGACTTGGTGTGCCCAAAGCAGCTTTGAATGTGTGTGTGTGTGTGTGTGTGTGTGTGTGTGTGTGTGTGTGTGTTTGCTTGCTCTTCTCGCGTAAGAATTTGAAGATGTAATTTATCACTGATTAAATGTTTGTATCTGTGATGAAAAATTAAAATGTATCTGACAGCTTAAAATTTTAATCTCTAATTTTAGGCTATAAAAGATACTGGAAACCTCAAATCCTTAGCCCACATGAGGCCAAGGTATTTTGCAGATGAACTTGGCTTTAGTTGGTTTCCTCTTGTTTCAAACACAACTATACTCATAGTACCTGGTCAGGGGTGAGGTGTGGCAGCCAGAGGATAATTCTGCTTCCAATGTAGTTGCTCTCATGCTGGTGAGAGGAATGGAGAAAGAGCCAGGTGGGGAAAGATAAAATCCCAGAGAGGAGCCCAAATACAACAGGACCTTGGGGCTGTAGGGGGACAGATACCCAGTGAACTGCTGCTGAAAGGTCGAAAGTGAAGTGAAGTATGACTCTTGTGGAAGAAGCACCACCTCCAGTCCCATTTTGACATCCTGTGACAAAGCCCAATTCACCCCATGCTAGTTTCTCCCTCTATCTAGTCAGGGAAGAAGGTTGTCACTAAAATGATACAAATTAATACATCTTGAGCAAGTCATAATCGCTGGATCTCAGTTTCCTTGCCTATGAAATGGGTTGGACTAGATGGCCCCCTAAAATCCCTTCCAGATCTAAATTGGGGGGGTATCCTATGTGAGCATCAGAAAAAGGGAAGAACTTCTGACCCTGGGAGGGGAGGAAGATGTAAACATTTTAAAGAAGAGTTGGATTGACTGCCCAAGCATCTTCACATAATGGGAGAGAAGGAATTGTCATTGATTGTGAACCTTAGGGAGCAGTGAGGGCAGAGACTTTTGATTTGGGGGACCCTGGGCTAACATGGGTGACTTGCAAAGGTCTGTCAGGGAACCAGTGGTACTGGGAAATCTGACCCTCTTCTCAGATGGGAAGATATTCATCTCTGGGAACTCAGGTCCACCCACTGGGCATGTTCTCCTCTTGCTGTTTGTCCTGGCCAGCCAACTCTCTAGCCTGTCTGTATGATAAAATACAGGGAGGGAAGAGAACACATTAGCAATATGGATAACGTTTAAGTGACTCTGAAAAGTTTTGTGGCAACTTGGACCAATTTCAAGGATTATTTTTAACCACAGACATTTGGTCCCAGTGGGAAACAAAACTTAAAAGGACAATTATAATTGGGTCACATTTTAAGAAACTTATTACATTTTGCTATGCGTCCCAGGAGCAGGGTGTCCAGATGATTTTAGTATTCAGATTCAATCATGTCATTGCTATTTTCTACAGAATGCTGAGAAGAAAACAAGAGAAAAGTAGGATAAGGGCCTCAGTTCCTGGCTCAGACCTCTCTCTATGCTTCTGATGTCCCCTACCCCCTTCCCTTTTGCTATCTGATGTTCAGCCCTGCCCAGCTCAAGGGCCACCTCCACTATGAAATCTTCCCCTGTTCACTCAACTAGAAATGATCCCTCCTTTCTCTCTAGATTTTTCTTGAACTTTATCCATGCATGTTCTCACTTAATTTTATATTGCATTTTTCTGTGTACATCATTCTCTCTAGACTCTAGGATCCCTGAGGTCAGAGGCTGTGTTTTATTCATCTTTTATCTCTCTTAATGCTTAGCCAAGTATTATGCATACAATGGCCACCTAGAGATTGTGAATTGATTTAAACTCTTTGAGGACACTGTAGAGACAAAATTGGCTTTAAATTTGGAGATGGGGAAAGAGAAAGGTCACATAACTCCAATTCCTTTCTTCCACCTCTCTCTTGCCTTCCTTTACTCTTGCCCCTGATCCTTATTGAATAGTAATGTAAGGGAGTTCAACCTCCATGGAGTATTGAATGGGAATGGGACTACAAGGGTACTCCCATAGAAAATGTTGCTGACTTCCCCCAGACTATTTCCAGGGACATTCCAGACATAGTACTCAAGGGCTTATTTGAACTTTGAGATGATGATGTCATCCTCTCATAGGCCTAGAGCTAGAAGGTACCTCAGAGGTACAACCTCTTCTTTTAGGGTGAAACCAAAGCCTAAAGAGGTTCAGTGATTTGCCTGAGGCCATGTAGGTAGAAAGTTTCAGGTGCAGTATTTGTAGATCACCAGCCAAGCCTGTCATTAAATCTTGCAAATTTGAGTGCAGATTGTCCTTCCATTTCCAAAGTATGGTTTGTGGGCAGTATGCTGGAGGAAGGCCCCATAACTCATCAGGGACAGGGAAATAAGCAGCAATAGTAACAATACTGTTTTTATTAGGATTTTTGTCAAGTATATTTACTTTCACAAGAAAAGATCCTAGCACCCTTTGCCAACTGGGTACTTTCAATATCACCCGTGTGAGAGAGGACCTCAGCCAAGCAGGTCACAGGATAGTGAGGGAGAGAAAGGTGGGTGGCGACATGGATTACTAGCCAAGGACACAGGTCAGACTCCTGATGAAAAGTGTCCCAAGGGGTCTTCAAGTAGCCTAGCCAAATCAACAGAATTGTACGGGACAGTGAGAGCCTTTGCTCTGATCCCTGAAGACTTGGGGGGGAAAAAGGTCATTTTAAGGCCCTACCACTGCCTTAGCTCCAGAATGCCTAAAAATCTGTGAGATCAAAAAATCTTGAGAATCCATGTGAGGAGTACTGAATGAAACTGTATGTGTTGATGTCTTATAATCCCCCAATTTTATTTTATTTTTTTGGCATCCTCTCCATCTATCCCTCTTTCTGCATCTTGTATCTCAGGTACCAAAGTCAGTAAAATCAGAATAATTTATATTTGCTTGGCACAAAGTGCCTTGTGCCTATGAGTGGGAGTGTGGCTATTTGCAAGGCTAAATAGCTAGTAAGAGGTATGCAGAGAAGTCCAAATAGCACATTGCTTTAGAATCTTTTTGTTTGTTAAATGAGATATTGTGTATAAAGTGCTTTGCAGACTTCAAAAGTCAAAATAAATGTCAACCGTTGTTCTATTATTATTTGTTAAAATAATTTCCTACCAGTGATACTGTATGACTTCAAATCGCAGAACATTATGATCTTTGGGAGATTTAAAATTGCAAATAAGCCAAAGGACACAGGGAAAGATTCCTAGTGAGCCCAAGTAAACTACAACATGTTACAGGTGGTGACTTGATCATAAGAAGAGGTGAAAAAGATATTTTTGAGAACATATATGACCAAGAAATGAGTTGATCCTGTCATTTAATGAATATACAGACAACAAATAGACAGCCTGAGGGGTACATTGGTATCCCTTAGTTATTAAATGAAAAGCTAGAAGGCTTCCAGTGATTTGGACAAGCATTATATCAGAGCTAAAGGTATAAAGGGGTTGCAGTTGGCTTTCATAGAGGTACTGTCCACATGGATATGATTGTAGAGCTATCAAAGCTTGAAGAGGAGGCACAGACATATTCCCAAAGCTTGCTTACATTTGGCATGTGTAAAAGTTTCTTAGGGATAAATGGTCCTTGGGGTTCCTTCCCCTGTTCTGCACAACGTGGTAAGGGGTCTTTGTATGTAATCTTCCATGTGAGTGCTGTTGAGGTTTAGGGGTGCTCAGGACCCCAAAATACCAACATGCCAGGTCCTGCCCGAGTGAATTCAACTCAAGCCTTCTTTCAGCCAAAGAAAAACAAGGTTTATTAAAGATCCATTGTATTGGCCAGACTCTTAAGAAATCTTACCATCTTAAGGAATCTGAGGATGTGTGACGCTTGAGTGGGCCAGACAGAGTCTGACCTAGACTGAATCTGAGCACCTTTATGGAAATGGTATGGATCTTATATACCAAAAGATGGTGGGAGGGATCTAGGACTGGCCAAGTAGTCTGGGGGTGACAAGAGGAGGGGTTTAGGGAGAATCTTGATGGGAGTGGCCAGTAGCAATAATAGAAGGCTTATGACCTCAGGCGAATGCCAGATCAAGTGGGAAGATTAAAGGAGAGTTCAAGGGGGTTCCCGGAGCCTGTACCCCATCAAGTGCCAGCCATTCAGATTTCAGTCATATCCTGGCACCATTTCTGTTGCCTCTTAAGTATTTTCTTCAGCCTGCAATCATGTTACTGGGTGTTTTCCCCTAATTACTTTTCTTTGTTACATGGAATAGTTCAGTCTGGAAGGGGGGCAAAAAGATCAAAATAAAAAGACAAAAGATAGCAATAAAATGTATTTTAAATTTAACACATTAAAGGATTATTGGGGGTCCAGGAGAAGCTGTTGACACATCTTCTTAACAGACACTCATTATCTCTCATTCATTGCTCTTGGTATGTTGAGAGTAAACACTGCAACACAGTAGTCAAGCATCAGAGACTATTCCTTGAGAATCTATTCCATTAGCCAAAGTCTACTACAGGCTGCAGCCAAACTAGAACATACCATAAAGTTCATTGAGTCCAACCCTCTGAGCTTTACAGTCAAAAAAACTCAGTCTGAAGAAAATAAAGTAATTTCTATTGTCTCAGTTAAAGATAATCTGGTAAATTAATCAGTGCTAGCAGATTCCTCTTCCTGAGAATATTTGCCTTATGACAGAACTCTTCTAGAAATAATAAAGTAAGACAAAAGAATGATTCCAGTGATGGGAACATTAAGCATTGTAGCAGGCTAAGGAGAGGATAGTGAAGAGGGAAGGGAAGGGACAGCTGAGGCTTTTGTCTTCCCTCAAATTATGCTACAAACTACAAAGGCATCCATCTATCCTGCCTCTGCTTAAGGTACCACAGAATGCATGTAAATAACAATTGTTTCTGACTTGGCCCCAAACCCTAAGGGTCTTCCCTTCCCAGGTCTTTTTTTTTTAAGAGGTCTTTCTTTGCCTCATTTCTTATTAAGCCTTAATCCCCGAATAGTCCCTGCCTCAATTAAACTGAGATCTGTTAAAAATCAGAACTTGGAAAGGCCAAGGTCCACCACTGCATCCTGGGCCATCTCCAGTTGTCCTGATCTTCATTTGGCCATTGGACCCAGATGACTCTGGAGAAAGAGTGAGGCTGGTGACTCTGCTCAGTTCTCCTTCATTTAAATCCAATTCGCTTGCATGTCATGGCATCACCTTCCTGATATCACGGTCCTCTTTGAGAATGAAAGACAAACAACAAAGTAGCACTGTTTATGATATTAACAAACTATGCGCACTGAGTATTTTAGGATAATCCATTTTTAAAAATGCTGATAAAAATTATCTAACTCATAGTTCAATAATAAGATATGACATTTATATAAAATTTACAAAACACTTTAAATCATTTTCACCTGACAACAATCCCTTGGGGTAATACTGTATTATCCCTATTTTTATAGATAAGGCAACTTAGGTGTGTAAGATAGGGCCTGGGCCTGGGTAGAGAATGATTGCCTGACCCCTGCTAGAAGCCTGCGACTGACTGGCCACTTCAGCCCACAGTGGGTGCAGGCAGGGGACCAAGAACAGCAGAAGCAGGTAGTGGCTAAAATAGCTGCTCTGCTCTCTTGATTCCAATAAGAGACATTTTTCTTTACATACCTCAGTGGATATGGCAACCACTGCCCTATCTGCACTCTACAATCCTTTTAATTCAGCTGAAATCTGTGATGTTTTGCCCGTAGAAGAAACAAAGTCTTCCTCTCTCATGACCACGTATGAATTGCTTTTGGTTTACCATAACCAAGGCTGGGCTTTGTTGCTAGACTCCCCACTTCATTCACCTGCAGACACTATCTCTTTTTTTCACATTGATTTCTTGTTCTTTCCTAGATTGAAGAAACTTCTTTGGCCATGCTTGTGGCATGGAATTTGGTAGCAAGAGATTTCTCACTATATGTGCCCCGCCAGCCAATTTGGCGGTGTAAGAATGGAATGGTCCTTCTGGAGCCAGGCAGGAGGTGTTAGACACTGCAACACCAGGGTAGGCAGGCACTTCCTCCTGCCTGGGAGGCTGGGCATGCCAGGAGTTCCATCCCTTGGCCAAGGAGTTAGTTGTAGAAACAGCTGATTGGCAGCTTGCATTGGGGGTGGAACCAGATAAAAGCTGCTCTCTTGAGGCTTCTTTGTTTCCCTCTTGGTTGTTGAGAAGAACATGGAGCTCTGTCCACTGCTATTTTCACCATCAAAAGATTGTACAGCCCCTTCTGACATCCTGGTTTTGTTAAGTATTGCAAGCAGTGAAATTATGTAAGATTTTAAACAGTTTTTACTGACATATAAAGCTTAGACAATATCATTCAAATTCCATTTTAAGAAACTGCATTAGCACTCTGATGACATCCTGGAGTTTTATTTGATCAGCTAATTCTACAAAGGAATAGATGGTTGACTAGGAGCTAGAGATGCTTTCATTATACAGTAGTTTTTATCATGGAGCTATCTGTTGTAGCAAAATTTGGTCTATACCATCCTTCCTGTGAACCTGCCATGTTAAAAACTGGTCTGCCTGGTCCTTTATATATGTAGATACTAATTTCTGAGAAAAGATATCCTGCTATTAGGAAGATTGAAAGATTATCATAGCATTCAGAATTGAAAGAGAAATTAGAGGCCATGTGCTCCAATATTCTCATTTTTCAAATTAGGAAACTGAGGCCCAATGAAGTTAAATGACTTGCCCAAAGTTCCACAAATGGTAAACAGCAGTCAGGTTTTGAACTTAGATCTTTGGAATCTCATTCCAGTGTTCTTTCTACCTTGTGTGCTCTGACATCTACGGATAAGGGGAAGTAACTCTATTGATATGCTGAAGTGAAAAATCATAAAACCTTAGAGTTGAAAGTGACCTTTAATTTTCTAGCCCAAGCTCTTAATGCAGCATTGATTCCTAAAACGCTCCCGACAGATTGCCATTCAGACTCTAATGAAACATTTTGAGTGACAGAGAACTCATTGCTTAAAGAAAAAGAGGGACCTTTGCCATTTCTGAAGAGTGGAGGGAAGTGGATGGCCCTATACCTCTTTAGAGAATTTGTGGGAGAGGTTACAAGAGAATGAAAAGATATCATCCCTGTTCTTAGGTATTTCTAAGTAGGGAGACACATGAAACATCCAGAGAGCAATTATAAAAGCAATCTAGGAACAAAGGCAAGACAACCTAGTATCTGTTTGGTTCTTGTCCTCTACAATCCAGTGCTGTTGGCTTTCTTGCTATTTCCCCAAAAGCCACTGCACCTCCCAAGTGGGTGCATTTTCTCTGGCTGTCCCCCATGCTTGGAATGTTTGCCCTTCTCATCTCAGCTTCCTTGGCTTCCTTCAAGGGCCAGCTAAAATTCCACCTTATGAAAGAAACTTCCCATTTCCTCTTAATGCTTGGCTTAAGGTTGGTTACCTTCCTTCCATTCTGTATAAATCTAGCATGCTCCTAATTGTTTTTATATTGTCTCTCCTATTTGAATGTGAGCTCCTTGAAAGCAGTACCTTTTTTTGCCTTTCTTTGTAACTCCAGTGCTTACCATGGTGTGTGGCACATATGAAACACTTGATAAATGCTTGTTGATTGACTGCCTGAATGCAGTACATAATAATAGTAATAATAATAATAATAAACAGATGCTGCATATAAGTTCTTTAAGCTTTGTGAAGTTTCCATGCATGGTCTCCTTTGATAGTCACAATAACAGCAGGAGGCAGATACTGCAGGTATTATCGTCTCCTTTGCACAGATGAAGAAACGAAAGCTCACTGAGAGACTTGCTTATGGTGATGACATAGCTAATAAGTGGGAAAGCTGGAATTGCAGTCCAAGTCTCTCATGGTTCAGATGAAGGTCATGGGTTTTATAAAGAAGGATAGGGATTCACTTAAGCAAGATATCATTGGTTTCCCATTGATCTATTTCAGGAAGAGAGATACCAGTGATTGGTTAGGACAAGTCCTCAGCATACAAGCATAGGGACAGTAACACAATATTGTCTTCAACAGGACAAGAAAGGGTGGGAGGGGCAAGTGTTGGGCAAGAAATAAGGGGTGTATCCAGAACAGAGTTAGTCTGTCACAAGAGAGGGTAGGCTCTCAGTCAGTCAACAAGCATTTATTAAGCTATGTCCTAGGGACTATGCTAAGTACTAGGAATACACAGAAAAGACCTTTCCCTCCACCAGAAGAAGAAAGTTGCTTTCCTCAAAGTTCTCAGAGTTTAATGGAAGAGACATCATACAACAACTATATACAAGCAATCTCTGCAGGATACATTATTGCCAGTATTCCTGGAGGGGAGGCGCTAAGATTCGGGGGGGCTTGGGAAAGTCTTCTTGCAGAGGTGGGACTTTAGCAGAGATTGGAAGAAAGGTAGGGAAGCCAGGAGTCTGAGATGACAAAGGAGAGAGCTAGCTAGTTCCAAGTGAGAGATAGCCAGTGAAAATGTCTTCCTAGGGGGCGGAGCCAAGATGGAGGCGTAGGAGCAGCAAGGTACGGCAGCTCCCACACAGCCACCTCAAAATACCCATAAAATATGACTCTAAACAAATTCTAGAGCTCTAAAACGCACACAAATATACTTTCCGCTGAAGGCAGCTCGGCTAGGAGGGACCATCTCAGCTCTGGGAGCCAAAACCAGCCCAGCCTGAAATGGTGGCTTGGCCCTGGGGGCGGCCTGATGAGCCGAGCTGAGCTGCAGCTGGAGCATCAGGAGAGCAGATCTGTGGCAGCTGCAGCAGTTTCCAGAATTATCAGTTCATAAGAAGAAAAAAAGGACTAAGTGAAAGGTCAGTGGAACTCGGCTAAAATTGGGAAAGAAAAGTGGGTCGGGCCAAACCGCCTCCAGGGCAAGGAAGCAGCAGAAGTGGAGGCCCTGCAGCCACTTCCATGTTGCTGCTTCAGAGCTCCCAGCCTGCAGACTGCAGGGGGGCCAAGCAATCGTTCAGAGACCAAGTGCTCCTGTGTTGAGCAGCCTGGATCTGGATTGTGGTCTTGGGTGGTGGTCCTGGGGTGCGTTTTCAGTGAGCCAAAGCTGATGGGGGCTGAACAGCTTCCTAAAAGCATTGGCAGCTGGGAAAACCCCAGTGATTTGGGACAGAGCTTTCCCCTCTGGAAGCAGAGTTCTACAGAGCTAAAAAGTCATTGAATGGCCAACCATGAACAGGCAAAGGAAGCAAAGTAAGAATAGCAACCAAACTCCAGATTCCTTCTTTGGGGAAAAGAAGGATCAAAGCAGGGAACAGGAGGAAGACAACACAGTCAGAACTCCCGCACCAAAAGCTTCCAAGAAACATGAAGATTGCCTAAAAGCTAGAGATCAGCTTAAGAAGGATTTTGAAAACCAAATGAGAGAAGTGGAGGAAAAATTGGGAAGAGAAACAAGAATGATGCAAGAAAATCATGAAAAGAGAGTCAACAACCTGAATGAAGAAATTAACACCTTAAAAAATAGATTAACTCAAATGGCAAAAGAGGCCCAAAAAGCCAATGAGGAGAAGAATGCCTTAAAAAGTC
>CM053580.1:475603783-475631214 GCA_028627135.1 Pseudochirops cupreus
AAAAAAAAAAAAGAAAATGTCATCCTAGCCACCAACTGTGACTCCACAGGAGGTGGAGGCTTGAAAGGGGGTGATTCTAGAGGTATTCTCCCCTCTAGCCAACTGACAGACCGTAGAGGCCTCAGAGTGCCCCCGTCTCTTCTTAGCACTCCCAATAGAGCATAGCAGCATTGCTAACAAACTTTCCCGTTAAAATTTAAATGATAATCATGGTCCCCTTTGTTAGACTTTGGAAGAAGTGTGGGTAAAAACCAACTCATGGGGATTAAGGGACTTTTTTTTTTTTAGCACTTAGCATCTATAGGTAGGTAGTATGTATAAGATCAATGCCTGTTGCATGCATTAAAGTGTTTACTATGGTGAATAGTCCATGCTTACACCAATAAAGTTTAGTTGGAATATTCTTCTTCTGCCACATTTCTTTCCGAGTCACTAAGTCAATTGAGGTTGTTATTGTTACCATGTTGTCTTTACTTAACTTCCAAGTGACCTTAAATTACATCCCCTGGTGATTAAAACCACCAGAACAGGATACCATAGAGGATGTTAATTAACCCCCTGCAGGATACAGAAGATACAAAATAGCTGCTTCTAGAATGACATAGTCCTATTGTCCTATTCTGAACATTGCAGTTTTTGTCTTTCTCTTAATTGCAGGTATATTTAGGGCCACAAAGATGCCAAAGTGAGGGCCCTGGGGGCCTCCAGTCTCTTTTCTGCTAGCATATTTCATTTTTTTAAAAACTATGCTCTTTTAAAATTTGCTGCCTCAAAACCTCCCCTTTGTAAAGAAGAGTCAGAACAGTTAATAGGACTGGCATTTAAGCATATCATGAAGGACCAAGCACCTTTTTTTCTGATCCTTCCAGTGTTATTAAGCAAAACAAGTCTATATATTGGTCATGCTGGCAAACTTCTGCACAATCCTGGAGAGACTGGGTAAAAGAACAGATTAATGGGTGTGTTGTTTTTTTTTTAGGAAAAGAATATAATTTTTGTTATGCTGAGCTCAACAAACTCTAGTAAACATGAGTATTTCTATATACAAAGAATAGGAAAAAAGAAGCGTATATGAAATCACAAATCTTGTTATGTACAGCATTTTTTTAAAAAGTATATAATAAATTGTACACAGTAACAGCAATATTAGTATGATGATCAAGCTATTCTCAGCAGTACAGTGGTCTAAGATAATTCCAAAGAACTGGTGATGAAAAATGCTATCTACCTCCAGAAAAAAAAAACAAACAAACCCAAACTGGTGGAGTCTGAATACAGATTGAAGTATACTATTTTTCACTTTCTTTATTTTTTTTGTGGCTTTTTTTTGGTCTGTGTTTTCTTTCACAACATGACTAATATGGAAATGTTTTGCATGATTGCACATGTATAACCTATATCAAATTACTTACCATCTCAGAGAGGGGGAGAGGGAGGAAAAGAGAGGGGAGGGAGGAAGAGAATCTGGAACTCAAAATTTTAATAAAAAGAATGTTAAACGTTGTTTTTACATATAACTAGGAAAAAATAAAATATTGTTCAAAGAGGGGGAAATATATAATAAACAATGTATTCCATAGCTAGTGTGCTTATCTGTGTATCCTCTGAGGTTCCTTTGAATTTCTCTTGTGCATTAAAAATGACATTGATGTTCTTTTCTTCTTTGTCCTTGACATCACTGTCTCTATACCTTTTCCTCCTCTTCAACTCTTTCCTCACCTCCAAATTAAAACCCTCTCTTGGAACTAATGAGAATAATCAAGTCAAACATCCATTCATTGACCGTATCTGAAAATGTATCTATTTTGCCCCTCAAATCAACCATCTCTCTGTCAACTCATCATTGATTCTCTGGAGAACCAGTTGGTTATTCCATTGATCACAGATTCTAAGTCTTAAAAAAAAAAATCTAAGTCTTTCAAAGTTGTTTTTCTTTACAATGTTGTGGTTATTATCTAAATTATTCTCAATAGTTGACTATAAAGTGATTTAGGATTTGCAAATCACTTTACCTAAATGATCTTTTCTGATCCTTACAACAGACACCTTATAAGGTAGGTACTATGGATACTTATCTCCATTCTATGGGTGAAGAAACTGAAACTTGGTGGTTGTTCTGTGGGTCACACAGCTGACAAGTGTCAGAGGCTAGATTCAAACACAGTCTCTCTTCATTCAAAGTTCAACATCCTTTGCACTACACTTTGATGCTGGGTGGTCCATGTATGTAAGGTGCACTAGTTTGGATTACATGTAAAATAGTTCACAGTGACAGGGATGTGATGGTCTTTTGGCAGAGTGGTTGCATGGCTTTTCTTTTTTGAAATTCTCTTTTTTGTGAGCTCCACCCAAGAATTAAAAAAAAAGAAAAGAAATCTAATAATAGAAGATGGGAAAGGTAGATCCTTTGGAGGTCTGTGCTTTTCCCCTTAGGTCCATTTCATAAATGAAAGAAGACACCAAGAGAGGAAGAATTCCTGGTTACAGAGTTGTCAGGGCAGCCTCAGGGATAGTGTTATCTTTCTGTTGGTCTTGACTGGTTATAGTCTTTTGATGTGGATAAGATATTCCTTTCTGGTAGCAATCATAGCTTAAAAGCAATGGAGTAGATTCTTGATTTCATCTCACCCTTCTTTGGATCAATAACTTGCTTTTACATCACCTTCATTTCTAAATATATCCCCCCTCCTCCTTTCCTTCTCCAGAGAGCCATCCCTTCTAATAAAGATTTAAAAAGAAATGTAACCCCCATTTCCAGCCAAACCTGGAGCATTTTACAAAAGACTCTCTTCATTGGTGGAATGCTGATGTGACCCTGTGGGACTGGGGGAGGGGTGGAGTTGACAAAAGAGCTTTGGAGAGGTGAGCTATTCTTTTTTCTTTTTTCAGAGAGACACATGTGGTTCTAGACTGTTTGGGGCCAGATAAAAGGAGAAAGAGGCTCTTCTTCAGATAAGTAGAAGTCAGTTGAACATGTCCCTGATTTTTAGCTTGGCTTCTAGAAACTTCTGGGAATTCCTCCATGATCTGAACCTTCACCTTTGGGGGGGGGGGGGAAGAGAGAAGGAGAGAGAGAGAGAGAGAGAGAAAGCTTATTTACCCTTTGTATTTTCTGGTATGTTCTAATCAGCATAACATCTCTAATTCTGTTTGCTGTTTACTATCTGGAGTCAGTTCTTGTGTAATCAGTGTTTGGGAGGAAGGGGCTAAACCAATGGAATAAAGCTTGGGTTGCCTTTCCCTCTTAAGATATAGTCATCAGGAAAGTGACCTGTTTGTTCTGAATCAGTTGTGCCCCTAAACTAGCAATATTGGGGCAGGGAGAGAAGTGGAAGATAGAATTCTAGTCTGATACTCCTTTTTCAGAGGAAAAGAAAGAGGGCAGTTTATGACTCCTGCTCCCCTCAAGGCAGGAATCTTGGAGAAGGGTGGGTAAAATTCCAGAGATATTTATCAGTGTCTCCTCTCAAGCCATCTGTCTATATGTTTAGACATCCCATGTGTTCATACACATCTTGCAGAAAGGGGGGGAAAGTTAAAAATAATTCAACAAAACTAAACAAAATTTCAACCAAACCTGACAGTATATGTAGTGTCCTATTGCCCTAGTCCCATTTCTCCATCATTCATTCTTTAAACAACAAATCTATGATACCACATCATTTATCTAGAAACCATTCTGCTGGTAACCTCATCCTTTGGAACATAGCCTCACTCCAAAGGTCAGTTATTTGATTAATCAAACCTCAGAAGATTAAAAGTAATCAACAAGATAGTATTGTGGAATGGGATATATTAAAGGAAAAAATAATGACAAGAAAGATTGGAAGCAGTGGGGAAAGCACTGGATATGGAGTTGAGGGCCCTGAGTTTTCATTATTTTTCTTTTTTCCTTTCCGACATTAATTTTTTTTAAAATTGAATTCCAAATTCTCTCCCTGTCTCCTGCTCCTCCCTCACCCATTGAGAAGGCAAGCAATAGGATATCAATTATACACGTGAAGTCATGCAAAATATATTTCCATGTTGGTTAAAAAGAAAGAAAAGAAAAAAGCAAGAAAAATAAATAATGTGAAAAAAAGCATGTTTCAATCTGTACTCAGAATTCATCAGTTCTCTCTCTGAGGGTGTATAGCATTTTTCATCATGGGTTCTTTGGAATTGTCTTGAATCATTGTTTTGAAAAGAGTAGCCAAGTCTTTCTTGTTTATCATCCTTATAATATTGCTGTTATGGTGTACAGTGTTCTCCTGGTTCTGCTTATTTCACTTTGCATCAGTTCATATAAGTCTTCCCAGTTTTTCTGAAATCCTCCTGCCTGTCATTTCTTACAGCACAATAGTATTCCATTGCAATTGTATAGCACAACTTGTTCAGCCATTCTCCAATTGATAGACATTCCTCAGTTTCCAATTCATTGCCACCACAAAAAGAGCTGCTTTATAAATCTTTTTGTACAAATAGATAATTTCCCCTTTTCTTTGATCTCTTTGGGATACACACCTAATAGGGGTATGTCTGGGTCAAAGGGTTTGCCATTTCCTTTTCTAGCTCATTTTATGGATGAAAAACTGAGGCAAATAGAGTTAAATGACTTGCCCAGAGTCACACAGCTAGTGTGACTGAAGCCAGATTTGAACTCAGGAAAATGAGTCTTCCTGACTCTAGGCCTGGCAGTCCATCCAATGCACTACATGGCTGCCCTGAGGTCTCTGATAGAGAGGCTCAAAACACCTTGGTTAAGAAGTTTGATTCAAAGGGAAGATTAAACCTAAAGACATTTGCTCAGCAGAATGAACCTGCTTGGAAATTGGCAATAAGCTGGGCAATTGAGGCAAAGATGAAATGCTATATAGCCAGGAATCTAGAAGGGAACAGATTAACCACTTCATAAGAAAAAAAAAGGCCTAAAACAGAACCCTTCCAGTCTAGAAGACTTATCCTCTCCTCTTTAGATATAGTGATTTTTGTTCTGAATCAGTTGTGCCCCTAAACTTGCAATATTGGAGCAGGAGAAAAAGTGGCAGATAGATGATTTTAGTCTGATACCCCTTTATTTGGTGATACCCCCCAAAACCTAAAAGGTTTTTTTCTCCCTTTCACTGTAAATAGACATATGATTGAGGCAAGATGATTGCTTTTCCCAAAGAGTTATGGAAAAGCCTCTGGTTTCTGAACTAAAAATACATGCCAGAACCCATCTTTTTGTTAAGAAGAGGCAATCCTAGAACCCAAGAATTTGGCTGAAGTCAAAAGTTGGACTGAGAAGGAGCTCCACAGTCATGTGTCCAGTGGGATCATGCCTAGTAGCCCATCAGGGAGGATATGTTCGGTGAAGCGGTATCCAGTAGAGACCACTTGCCTGGAAGAGGTCTGTGGGAAATAGGCCAGGAAAGCAACATAGTGGCATGCCCAGGAGACATTAGCAATCCTACATTGTTGGAAGAATGAGTTGTTCCTCCATCCCACCTGCCCTGGTTGGTCACACATGTTTACCACATATGTGCTCCCCCATAATGCAACCTTCTATTCTTATTCCCTATGTGTATGTCTTTCTAAACATGTGCCCTGGCCATAAATGATCTTTATGTGTGTGTTACTCCACAAATTTTCCCTACATGTCACCTACATGAATCTTCCCATTGATGGTAGGTATATTGGAGGGAAAGAATACCCTAGGTTTATGGAGAAAATGCTTAGTTGTTATTTTAGTAATGGTGTCATTTTGTTAAATGCTCCTGCTGTCAAATAATCATATCTTCTGGTTGATTATTAAAACAAAAAACATCAGTGGGGGCTTGTGAGCTTTGGTTTTAGTAGTTGTAGAATATGACTGGATCTGGGGAACATATTCTCTGGGGGCCTGGAACTATGAGTTGGGAGTTTAAAGATAAAGTCTTTTCCAGCGTTAAGCCTATAATTCTGTTGACTGACAGCCTAACCTCAAAGGAGAACTAAAAGAGAGATAAAACTTGTATTCATTTATAAAACAATAATAGAAGTTCCTAAGAGTAACTCTAAATCACCAAGAAAATGTTAATTGGGTTCCGTATCCTTTGCTGAGCTGAGGAAGTGTTCATATAATTTGGAAGGATTTTTGTTAAAATATGAATTTTAATACTCAAAAATGTACTTATGTAAGCAACTAATCCCGGGCAAATGAAGTATTAGCATTCTAATAAACTAATGCATTTTGAAGAGATGCCAATTTTCTACATCACCATAAATAATCACAACTCCTTTACAATAATTCTTCATAGTTCACCAATCCCTGTCTTTCCCTTGATTAAATATCTTTCCCTTCAACTTCTTTGCTCCTGTATGTTCATCTCTGAAGATTAAATTTATAATATAAGCCAGATAATTGGAGTGGGGGTGGAGAGTGATAGGGATAGAAGTAGGGAATTAGACCTGTGATTTCATCAGTATAATAAATTCCCAGGTAAAGAAACTCCCTCTCCTCTGCAACCTGCAGTCTTAGGGAATTGCTCAAGGCACTGACAAGTGAAATGACTTATCCAGAGTCACAATACCTGTATGTGTCATAAGCCTAGCTCCTTTTGGCTTCTACATTTGAATCTTGGCTCTGTCACTCACCTGCCTGTGTGACCTTGGACCCTCTACCACGCTGCCTCTCCCCCACGTTTGATACAATGCCTAGGATGGTACATATTTCAATCCTTGAAGAATCTGTGATTTTGATGAGATAGTTACTGACTCTGCTGATAAAATGTATCCACAGCTAAGTAGGTTCGTTGTCTTTGAGAATGGTGGTCTAGAAACATCCCCTTGTAGGCAACCTATTGATGAAATTTTCCAAACTTAAGTAGGCTAGTCCTCAGGTAACAAACATACATCCCATTATTAGGTTCATGTTTAAACCCCTCTAGTTGGGTAGGACCTGAAGGAAACTTGCATTCTGAAGACATGAACCTTCAAGAACTGTAATGAGGTACTGGCAGAGGTTTTTAGCTAGGGAAAAATGACTGTGTAGCAAATAAATTTGGCTTCACTCTTCCAGAGCAAAGCTGGTTACATTTCACCATCAGAGTTCTAAGAGTATCCCAGAGGGCATGGAGGTTTCTTTTACCATTCCCCCTGCCTGAGCTCCCATTCCAGTGTGTTTCTCCTCACTTTTAGCACCATAGTTCCATTTAACAATCAATTAACACCAATTAGCTTTTACAAAGGGATATTTGTTTTGAAGATACAGCATCAATAGAAGGAAAACTATTTCTCCTTACCACCTTGCAGGCACTTTCTTCCCTATATCACCTTGGTCTCTGGGGAAAGTTTATTCATACTTAATTCATTTTCTACATAGCATTGTATTGGTCACACCAAATTGATGGCTGCTGGATGAGTCCAAGTCTCAGCTACTGCTACGTTTTGGGTCCCAAAGGTCACTTTTGACTACTCAAGACATTGATGCTAGATTGCCTGACTGTGACATCTGGCATCTCCTGGACCTCCTTGTGGCTCACTCTCCTGACTTTTCTAAGCTCACAAGGTCAGAGCCAGCTTCAGTCTTCTTCACTTAAAACAAGAAAGAATAAACAACAAAGAACCAAGGCCATGAGTTGACCTCAGGCAGAGAGAGCCCAAAGAGTCTCCCTTTAGTTTCTCTTCTTTCACCACAATACAATGAGGCAGAAGTGAATGAGACTAAAAAGGACTAACTGGTGACTAATGACTTTTGAATGTTCCTGAGTTCTAGCTATGCAGCCAGTCAAAAAAGGCTCATGTTCCTCACATGGCTAACTGACTGAATCCAATTATAGAACACCTGTGTATACTTCATCTCTCTCTCTCTCTCTCTCTCTCTCTCTCTTTCTCTCTCTCTCTCAGGCACTCCAGTTGCACACTAGCATGTCTCTATGACTATCCAGTCTCTTCTATGTAAGAAATTTCATATGACAATCAGGCTTCAACTTGCTCACCAGTGTGCCCCCCTCCATTATTTATGATTCAAGCACCCATGATTTCTTGGTTTAAATACTCTCTTTGGAGCATCTAGGTGGCACAGTCCAAAAAGCACACACACACAAATTTGTATACTTTCTTCACCAAAACAGATCACCACCATTATATATCTTCTTTTTGTTTTTTTGTCTTTTAGTAGGGGGGAAGACAAGACAATTGGGGTTAAGTGACTTTTCCAAAGTCACATAGCTAGTTAAGTGTCTGCGGCCGTATTTGAACTCAGGTCTTCTTGACTTCAGGGCCCATGCTATATTCTCTGCCCCACCTAGCTGCCCCCGCTATATGTCTCTGAAATTTGTTATAGCTAAAAAACAAACAAACCCCAAAACAAACTCATGAGCCTATAAATCAGTGGTTCTCAACCTTCTTAATGCTGCAATCCTTTAATACAGTTCCTCATCTTGTAGTGACTCCCAACCATAAAATTATTTTCGTTGCTACTTCATAACTGTAATTTTACTACTGTTATGAATTGTAACGTAAATATCTGATATGCAGGATGTATTTTCATTGTTATCAATTGAACATAACCCACAGGTTGAGAACTGCTGCTATAAATGGAGGGTCAACCTGGAGATGAGCCTTTCTGAATTTAGCTAATCTGGTCATTGGACAGAGGTCCATCATCAGACCGGTATTTGAGCCTTTCTAGTTTAGAAGGACCTGTCAGAGGGTGTACTCCTCTGAAAGCCTTTTCCAAGTAGAGTATCACCTCAATGAAGTAACAAAACAGGATTGTCGTGAAGGAAAATAATAAATACTAAAGAGAATTTCATCATAACCCAGCACTTGTGCTTCTCTTGTGTAGATGTTGTGGGAATTTAGGAGTATCATAATCCTGAGTTGGGTTGGCTCTCTTAAAGTAGATAAGATTTGGTTAGGTGGAGAGAAATTAGGTGTTCAGTACAGCTTGGCATGTATGAACAAACAGTGAGAAACAGTG
Source organism: Pseudochirops cupreus (assembly GCA_028627135.1). Classification (NCBI taxonomy): domain Eukaryota; kingdom Metazoa; phylum Chordata; class Mammalia; order Diprotodontia; family Pseudocheiridae; genus Pseudochirops; species Pseudochirops cupreus. Next base: position 475,612,710 of record CM053580.1, read on the forward strand.
TGAGCTGAAGTTCAAAAGTGGAAATGAAACTGTGGTGTTTAAGTGATGGCAAGGAGGTTGTTCTGATTTTCTATGCTGTTAGAGTTTCTAGTAAACACCTCATTCCCAAATTTACCTCCCTCTTTATTCTATCCCTAGCCCATCAGGGGAATATTTCATGGTTTTCTAATTTATGATTGAGAACATTACAATATGGTCATGGATGTCAGAAGTCTTGGATTTGAATCCCAGGTTGTTACCTACTACTGTGTGATCTTAAACAAGTCAGTTCCCCTCTTTTGGTTTTCTCATTTGTAGGTAATGAGACTTGGATCATGCCCATGAAGGCAACTTGCTTCTCTTCCCTTACCTCAAATTCCAGGACTGGGAGGGACTTTCTAACTCTTTTTCCCTTCCTGCATGCTTTTTCCTGCTGTATCCAGAGGGTTTACCATCATATATAGTTCATCCATAGGACCAATGCCATGACCTGAACCAGAAAGTAAAATACCTTTCTCCCTACCCCTCTTTTTATGCCATGGTTCTGAGAAATGGGCTTGAGGTGTTTCTATTTCTGTTCTGTTTTTCTTCTAAGTTTTAGGTATAGGTGGTAATATCCACCTGATGTGGGATTTTAGCCATGGTGACTTTGAAGACAGGATTCTAAGCAAGATGTTGCAGCCAGCAGAAAAGTCCAGAGGTGCCAGGGTGCCCCAGACTTGAGCCTGAGGTGGATTTTGGACTTGGAACTATAATGAACATGGATTCTGAATTTTGGAACTGAACTAAGCTGTGAACCTAATGCCTTAAAAGGGAATCCCCAAGATGGGATCATCAAACATCAGTTATCATCAATATAGTAGGCAAGGAGGACTCCAAGGAGATAAGGCAAGTTTATTAAAAATTTAGTTTGTGGAGGAATTTTCATACTACAATAAGGATACATTCCTAAATGCCAGAACAGTAGGCTTATCTTTGAGCTAACAAGGATTTGATACGTCATTAAATCAATATTATCTCCAAGATAAGGACTCACAGGTCATGTAGGGGACAATAAGAATCAGAAAATGCCTTATCATAACCACTATAGAATTACAGACCCTGGGCATTGGAAGGACCCTGAGGCACCTATGTAATTCAACTCCTTAGTTTACGTATGTGGAAACTGACTTTTCCAATCCATATATCTAGTTAGTGGAAGAGCTAGGACTGGGATCCAAGTCTCTAGATCTAGTCATAGTACCAGTCTGTCTCCAGCAGTTTCCCCTACTTGTTTTTAATATCTGTAATAAGTATTTCTAATCCTTCCATACAGAACATTGCAGAACTAAAATTTCTTGTAAATAGACTTCCTATCTGCTAATATTGAAACTCAGATACATATTACTTACTTATTGGCACTATCTCCATAGCACAATGTTTGTTTGTTTTTAAATAGTATTTTGTCCAATTATGTGTAAAGAAAATTTTAACATGCTTTTATATAAAATTTTGAGTTCCAAATGTTCTCCTCTCTCCTTCTTCTTCCCTAAGACGATAAGCAATTTGATATAGGTTATGTAGGTGCAATCATGTAAAACATTTCCATATTGGTAATGTTGTGAAAGAAGAAACATAACAAAAGGGAAAAACTGTGGGAAAAAAAAGAAAATCAAAATAGTGTACTTCAATTTGCATTCAGACGTCATTAGTTCTTTCTCTGAATGTGGATAGTACTTTCCATCATGAGTTTTTGGACTCATCTTGGATCATTGTATTGCTGAGAAGAGCCAAGTCAGTCATAGCTGATCATCACACAATGTTGCTGTAACTGTGTACAATGTTCTGGTTCTGCTCACTTCACTTTGCATCAGTGCATGTACATCTTTGTAGGTTTTTCTGAAATTTGCCTGCTTATCATTTCTTATTATAGCACAATGGTATTCCATTACATTCATATACTACAACTTTTTAGCCATTCCCCAATTGATGGGCAGCCCCTCAATTTTCAATTCTTTGCCATCACAAAAAGGACTGCTATAAATGTTTTTGTACAAATAGGTCTTTTCTCCTTTTTTATGATCTCTTTGGAATACAGACCCAGCAGTGGTATTGCTGGATCAAAGGGTATGCACAGTTTGATTGCCCTTTGGACATAGTTCCAAATTGTTCTCTAGAGTGGTTGGTTCAGTTCAGTTCTCCACCAACAGTGCATTAGTGTCCCTATTTTCCCGCGTTCTTTCCAACATTCATCATTTCCCTTTTTGTGTCGTATTAGCCAATCTGATAGGTATAAGGTTACTACCTCAGAGTCTCCATTTAATTTGCATTTCTCTAATCAGTTATGATTTAGAGCATTTTTTATATAATAGTTTTTATTTCTTCCTCTGAAATTTGCCTGTTCTTATCCTTTGACTATTTATCCATTGGGGAATGACTTATAGTCTTAAAAAAATTTTTTTTTCGCTTTTTGGAGGGGGAAAGGCAGGCGTTAAGTGGCTTGCCCATGGCTAGTAAGTGTTAAGTGTCTGAGGTCAGATTGAAACTCAGGTCCTCCTGACTGCAGGGCTGGTGCTCTATTTGCTGTGCCACCTAGTCACCCCATTCTTATAAATTTGACTCAGTTCTCTATATATTTGAGAAATGAGGCCTTTATTAGAGACACTTGCTATAAAAATTGTTTCCCAGTTTTCTGTTTTCCTTCTAATTTTGGTTGCATTGGTTTTGTTTATGAAAACCCTTTTAAATTTAATTTAATACAATCAAAATTATCCATCTTATGTTTTGTAATGCTCTCTATCTCTTATTTGGTCAAAAATTGGAACATAATTTTTTTAAATAAAGGGGAGGGGAAGCAATTCAGTTGGGGAAAATGTTAAACAAACTGTTTTCTTTCCAAATAATTACATATTAATATCCTAAAGTGACATTAAAAATGCTAACCTCTGAACAGGCATGGAATTAAAAAGTCATGATGAAGCTAGCAAGGTTTTGCCCAGAAATGTGATACCTCTCATCTAGTTTATTTTTTTATGATGATTATTATTTTTCAGCAAATCCTGGTCTACCCAGTCTCTGAAGACAATAGTCTAAATTCTAATTTCAGTGCTGTCTTCAATCTTCACAGGGTTGTTGTGAGGATCCAATGTGTTAATATCCGTTAAGAGCTTAGCGCACTGTCAGGTACATAGTAGGCATTCTATAAATGTTTATTCCCTTCCCTTCCTCTATTGGGAATTTTTACATCGATGCAGCTCCAGGAAGAATGAATCTCCGCCCCCTTGGGTAGGGAAGGCTTGGAGAAGTCTTGAAAACCCAGGTCTTAGAACGACTGTCTCAAGACTTGGAAGGGGCCTCAAAAGCTGTCTAATCCACTTGGCATGTGAACAAAAAGCTCCATGACATCCCCAATAAAGGAATATGGAGGCCATTGCAAATCTGGAAAGCTGCCACAAGATGAATTTACAGCTGGTGAGCAGGAGGTAGTTTAAAAAAAACAACACTATTGTTCCTGGAATTGAAACTAGCGAACTGACTTTTAAGTTGAATATATCTTTTGAAATAACCTCATTTAGGTTTTTCGAGTTGGCTGCGAATTGAGGTGAGTCAATGCAGCCTCCTTCTATTGACTGGCCACAGAGACCCTGGAACAGAACTAGAAATACACAGACATGTGCATGTGCGCGCGCGCACACACACACACACACATTCACATGTAGTGGTGATTTGTAGCCTCTTTTAATACTAGGAGCTTGAATGTAATTTTGACTGTTTTAAATTAAAGACTGACTCAGAGGTGGAAAATGAAGGTCCTGTAGTGTCAAAGGAGGTGGGTTCAGATCCAGCATCTGGGACTAGTTGATCTTATGGCCTTGGATGGGTCTCTTGATCTCCTTGACCCTCAGTTTTCTAATCTGTGGAATGGGAAGAAGTTTTGGACTGGATGGCTCCTGAGGTTCCCTGTTGCTCTGGAGGCATGAGCTGATGAGTCTCCTGTAAAATGGAGAAATATCTTGTTGTAAGGGAACCCTCATACCTGTAAGAACACATTGTCACCTCCCTTTGTTTTTCTACCCAGATGATGTTTTTGCTGTGACTGCATCATTTGTTACACTTGGAGGGTGAACATCTATTTGCAAAAGGCTGTGATGAGGTGTGGAAAACAGATAGCCTGTTCCCCATAAAACACGTCCACTTATATGATACCTGGGCATATCTGCTACTGAATTGTCTCTGGCCCTGAGTTAAGGGTTAACTTAGAGCAGCAGCATGGTATGGTAGGGCTCTGGACTTGTAGTTAGGAGGAGCTGGGTTTCAAATCCTGCCTCAGACACGTACGTACTAGTTGTGTGACCCTGGGCAAGTCACTTAACCTAACTATGCCTCAGTTTCCTCCTCTGTAAAATGAGGTGGTTAGACTTGAAGGCCTTTAATATACTTCACAGCACTTATCTCTCTGATTTTGTTTAAATTTTTAAAAAAATCTTTATTTTTTCATTATGAACTTAAACACCAAAAAGGAACTATTTTCATATTCACAGGAGAACACAGAAATTGTGAATCTCCATTTCAAATTGTTTTGCTTGGTTGTTGACAAGGGTCTTTCATTCAGGTTGTCAAGAAGTATTTATGGTGGCCTTGGGTGGGTCTATTGGTCTTACTACATGACAGGTGCTGTACTGAGCACTGAGAAGACAAATATAAGCAAAAAGAGAAAACCAGTCCCTGCCCTCCAGAGGAGGCAGCCTGGAGGGAAATGGAGAAATGATTGGCTTGGGCACTCTTTTTCATTGGATTTAGGTGAAGCAGAGCTGTGCAAAGTCATCAGTCATCAGATGCCTCCAGTCATCAGAGGCCCCTGGCAAGATGTCCAGAGATGGCCCTTGGTGCTGGGGCAGACCTTGGCCTTTTCAAACTAAAGTCTTTCTCAGGCCTCAGTTTATCTGAGGCAATGCCCATCAGTAGTTAAAGGCTAGGCAAAAACTGAGGCAAAAGATGGCCTAGTTAGCATGTAGGATTTGAAGGCAGGAAGACCTGAGTTCAGATTTTGCCTCAGGGGCAGCTAGGTAGCTGAGTGGATAGTGGACCAGCCCTAAAGTCAGGAGGACCTAAGTTCAAATCCAATCTCAGACACTTATTAGCTGTGGACCCTGGGCAAGTCACATCACGCCAATTGCTTAAAAAAAAAAAAACCAAACCACTCCTCCTGAGATACTTACTAACTCTGTGACAAAATGCTTAACATCTTATTTTCATAATTTTTAAAATGAGGCCAGTAATAGCACCTACCTTGTGGGGTTGTTGAGAGAATCAAATGAGATAACATTTATAAAGTACTTTACAAACCTTAACGACCTTCTTAGTTCTTTTTTTCCCCCTTCTCTAGCTCTTGTTAGGTGATCTAGAATATTCACCTGGTCAGCCATACTTTGAGGGTCAGGTTAGGGAACAAAGCCTCTTCAGGGGACCATTGAAGGGCTGCAAGGTAGAGGATACAATAGGATGTTATTTAAAGACTTTTTCATAGATCAAAAGTAGAGGAGCAGTTGAAAACAGGGATATTTTAGCTTTGAAGAGATGAAATTTAACAGGGACAGGATAGCTATCTTCAAGTATTTGAAGGGTTATTATATGGAAAAGAGATCAGCTTTCTTTTCTGTCATTTCTGAGGATAAACCTAGGAGCAATGGATTTCAAGAAGGTGAATTTCAGCTTTATATAATGACAACTTCTCTAATGATAAGCTGTTCTAAAAAGGAACGGGCTAACTTTTTTTTTAAATTTATATTTTCCATTAACCAGCATTAATTTTTCTCTCCCTCCTTCTTCCCATCCTCCTCACCTTGGGAAAAGAAAAACAAAACCTTTAATAGCAAATATTAATAAATAAGAAAAACAAGTCTTCACATTGGCAATATCTAAAAATTTATGCCTCGTTCTGCATCCTCAGTCCATCATAGCTCTTTTGGGTAGTAGGTAGCATTCTTCATCATCAATCCTCTGGAACTGTAGTTGATTATTGCATTAATCAGAGTTCTTGAGTGTTTCAAAATCATTTGTCTTTACTAAATAGTAAATCCCACTCAGAGTAGTAAATGACAACAACTAGTGTTGTTATTATATAATTTCTTTTAGGTTCTGTTTGCTTCACTTTTTTTCATACAAGTCCTCTTAGTTTTTTTCTGGAACTCTCCTTTTAATCATTTCTTATGCCTCAATAATATTCTGTTGGGTTCATATACCTTAATTTGTCCAGCCATTCCACACTTGATGGGTACATCATGTTAGTTTCTGGTTCTTTGCCACTACAAAAAGAGCTGCCACCAATATGTTTGTGCTTGTGCATCCTTCTTTGATCTTTCTGGTGTAAAGACTTAGCAATGGCATTGCTGGGTCAAAGAATGCTCTAAGTTGTAAGACAGTGAACTCTATTTCACTTTAACCCTTCATAAACACTGATTGACTACCACTTGTATATGGAGGGTGAGAGTTCCCAACAGCAGGATTTATTCATTGAGTAAATCTTTGGACTAGATAACGTTATAAAGGCCCTTCCAGATCTGCACCTATGACTCTGTGTTAAAAATAAAGTTATATAGACTTTACTTCCCACTTTGGCTTCAGTTACTCAGAAGTTACATTTACCTTCACATTCTTCTCACCATTTGCCTTAACCTTCAGAAGTAGGGCTGAGCCTTTAACAGTATCTTCTGGGCAATTCAATTCAATTTAACAAACATTAAAGGCCTGTTATATATAAGGGACCCATACAGAGAAACAAGGTTCCAGTTCATTTCTCTATTGTTGCTCCTATTAGTCTGACCAGAGGCAATTTTCAGAAAGAATTTTAATGAGTCAATCAGGTCTATTAGGGACCATTGTCTCCAGGACTGGCAACATGAGGAAAAGAGTGGAATGTTTGGCTTGACAAGAAATGGCAAAAAGTAACTTGCTCTTCATCCTAAAATAGAGGATTCATGTCTTCTGTAATCCTAAATTGAGAGGCTCTGTTAATTCAGCTGTTATCTAACTGCTATCCTGTCTCCCCGCCCTCCTCCCTGTATTTCCCTCCCTCCAAGACACCCCTCCCATCCCATGTCCTTTTCCCAGGCGGTCATAGGTTATTAGAATGGACTCTAGATGAAGATTGCCTGAACAGAATTAGGGAATCTTAAATTTAGAACTTGAAAAATGACCATAACCCTTGAGACTGCAAAGCAGAGGTATCACACTTGTAGCCAAAGGTCTGTAAAACTCCCTACGCTGAGCAGATTAACATATAACTGGGAAATGTTTAACAAAATAAACAAAAATACAATAGAGCCGAAATTATTTTGATTTATTTTTATTTGTTTTCCTAAATCAGTATGCAGCCATATGGGTTTCTTTCTTTCTCTTTGCTTTTTAAGAGGGGGGAAGGCACGGCAACAGGGTTAAGTGACTTGCCCAAGGTCACATGGCTAGTAAATGTTAAGAGTCTGGGGTCAAATTTGAACTCAGGTCCTCCTGACTCCAGGACCAGTGCTCTATTCACTGCACCACCTAGCCACCCCCCAACGTGGGTTTCTATTTGAATTTGCTACTACTGCCTTAAGCTATATGATTCGCTGAAAGTTCTGGGGCAGAGCTTCGTGATAAGAGAATTTCTGGCTTGATTTTGTTACCACCATAATCTGAGGGGGTAAGATTATAATTCTCCCTCATCAACCAAGGGCACCCTAGGAACTACTCTTGCCTTAGTGAGATGGCCTTGATATCAAGGGCAGTCATGACTAACTCCATAAGGGTCAGAAAAAGAAGACACTGCTCTGATCCCACTTTAGTCCTTATCAAAGTTCCGAGTATGGTCAAATCTCTGAAACCACTCCCTCTTTTTAAAAAATTAAGGTAATAGGGGTTAAGTGACTTGCTGGGTCACACAGCTATTAATTGTCTGAGGTCAAATTTGAACTCAGGTCCTCCTGACTCCAGGGTCAGTACTCTATATACTGCACCATGCAATTCTTGTCTTCCCTTTGCCTGAGCCCTTTGTGTTTGTGATTATGTACTGAATAAACCTACTTATCCTACCTACATCCCACCTCCAAGGTCCTTGCAACTCTGGCCAGTGTTGACTCCTGACAGTCCCAAGGGAATCCCTCTAGGTATGCCTTACCTCTGGAACAACTTGAAAATATCCTAGATTTATCAACCCTTGACCAGGTTTAGCCACTCCCTGTTCCTGAGATCCTTTTAGGGATCACAGGGAGCAAGAACTAAGAGCATGAACCCTATCTCTCTAGGGGAGGGATTCCCCATTTCTCTAACCAATCCCCAGGCTGGGACTAGGGGCTGCTCTGAATGGTTCCTTTTGATTCTCATTCCCCCGACCTCATAAGTAGAGATAGTAGGGGAGTAGGACATAGAACCTGGAGAAAAAAGCAGAGAGCCAGGAGAAGGGACATGACAGCTGTCTTCAAATATTTTAAGGACTTTCATGTGGAGGAGAGATTAGTCTTGTCCTGTTTGGTCTCAGAAGTCAGAACCAGAAGCAATGAGTGACAGTTGCAAAAATATAAATTTAGGTTTTATATTAGAGAAAACTTCCTAATGGTTGTTGTTCAGTCACTTTCATCGTGTCTGACTCTCCATGACCCCATTTGGATTTTCCCTTTTTTTTTTCTTTTTTGGAGGGGGGAGGGCAAGGCAATTGGGGTTAAGTGACTTGTCCAAGGTCACACAGCTAGTAAATGTTAAGTGTCTGAGGTCTGATTTGAACTCAGGTCTTCCTGACTCCAGGTCCAGTCCTCTATTCCCTGAACCACCTAGCTGCCCCTACTTGGATTTTTCTTGGCAAAGATACTGGAATGGTTTGACATTTTCTTCTACAGCTTGTTTTATAGATGTAGAAATGGAGGCAAACAGGGTTAAGTGACTTGCCCAGAGTCACACAGCTAGTAAGTGTCTGAGGTTGGATTTGAACCCAGGAAGATGAGTCTTCCTGACTCCAGGCGCAGTGCTCCCAATGCTTAGTACTATGCAAAAGTGGAATAAGTTGCCTTGAGAGGCGGTAGAGTCTTCATTCTTAGCTGTCTTTCATCAAAAGCTGGATAATCACTTGTTGGGTAGGTTGTAGTGGGGATTCCTTAATGTATGGGTTGGACTAGATGTCTATTGAGGTTCCTTCAACTCTCAAATTCTATCTGGATAGAGTTTATTCTTCTGGATTTCTGGGGGTGGGGTGGGGTGGAGAATATGTGTCTCTAGATCAATATTGGAAGGGACTGTCCAGGGCCAAAACCAGAAGGGAGACAGAGACCAGATCAGAAATGGAGGCAGGAGAAGAGAATAGGATGGCATAGCCCAGAAAATTCCAGACTGTTTGGATTTCTTATTTTGTCCCAAGACGGCTCTTGGTGAGACAGTGACTCCTATATTACAAAATCGACTACATTTCTGCTGGGGCCCTACCCATAGTAATCCCACTCCCACTCCCTCACCCTGGTTCTTCTTTGTCCTGATGTCCTAGAAAGGAAATTCATACCACTTGAACTATGCTCACCAAGGCTGGACGAAGAGGAAAATCATGGGCACTTGGTAGTGCAGTGGTTAGAGTGCTGGGTCTGAAATCAGGAAAACCTGAGTTCATATGTGATCTCAGATGCTTACTAGCTGCATGACCCTGGGCAAGTCGCTTAGCCTGTTTGCCTCAGTTTCCTAGCAGCTATCTCACAGCGTTGTTATGAGGATCAAATGAGATAATATTTGCAAAAGCACTTAGCAGAGTGCCTGACACATAGTAGATGCTGTATAAATGCTTATTACTGTCTTTTAATTTTTTATAGGAGCAGCCAAAGGCATGGAATGTGCCTGGAATAATAGCAGTAGCGTAATAGATAATAAATAGCAATAGAATAATAAATATTTATGTAACACAGCACAGTGCTAGGCACATAGTAAGCTCTTAGTAAATGCTTTTTTCTTCAGTCATTCATTTAAAGTTATAAAGCACTTTAAATAAACTCATTCATCTTTACAACAAACCTTCCAGGTAAGTATGGTGATTATTCCCATTTCACAGGTGAGGAGGCTGATGATGAGAGAGAATAAATGATTTGCTCATGGTCAAACAGCTAGTAGACATCAGAGGCAGGATTAGAATCCAAGCTTTCTGCTGTGTGTCATAAGTCTTAGATAAATCGAAGTCTTTGGCAGTCATCTCAGAACCCTTTAAGTCTTCAAGGGGGTCTTTTAGGGGCAGCAGAAAATAGCTTAGATTTTGGATTAACACCCTCCCCCCCAAACTCCAGCCTTGCATTTCAAGAATAAAATAAAACAATCTGGCTTCTTGGAACTTGTAGATGCAGTGTAATTTCAAAAGGAAACAGATTCCAGGACATAGGATTAGGTTAATGATTTTTTAAAAAGTTCTATGCAGCAGAAGCCCTAAAACCTTGATGGAATAAAATTAGCTACTTTCCCCAAATGCCTGAATTTCCAACCAGTTTAAGGAAAAACAACCATTTGCAAGTGGGAAGTCAGGCTACTGACCTAACTGTTTTGTAGTTAGAGAAGGAAAAGAAAAGTTGGAGGCAGGGTGTTGGGTAGCAATTCTACCTGTTAGAAATTAATTTGGGTTAACAAGCTCCTCTTTGGAAATATAAGCACCAGATGGTAGGGTGAAGTTGAGCCATCAGTTATTCAGACCTTAATGGGAATAATTTTAATCAAATAATTGGATTGTTTCCCTTCATTTGGCTTTGAGATAATTGGAGGTATATCTTATTTGTATATAATTGTTTTCACATTGCCTCACTCTTTAAACCACAATCTCCTTGAGAGTAGGGGCTGACTTTTGCCTTTCTTTGTATCCTAAGAACTTTCTATAATGCTTGGCACATTTTGGTTTTCCTTCAGTTATTTTTCAGTCATGCCTCACTCCTCATGATACTGAAGTGATTTGCCACTACTGTTCCAGTGGCTACTGGTACTGGTCATCACCTAACTCCAATCCCACTGGATTCTCTTATAGGTTCCAAACTCAATGGATTGCCTGAACACTTCCATTCTGGAATACTAAGATTAGGAAAGAATTAAGATAAAAAGAGAAACAGTTCTATATGATCATAGGCTCCACCACCTCTCCTCCTCTTGAGACAACTCAGAGAGGGACACAGAGATAGAGACAGAGAAGAAGAGGGAGAGAAGAGAAGAGAAGGAGAGGAAGGGGGAGGGAGGGATGGAGCGAGGGAGGAAGAAGCAGTGAAGTACCTTTCGTATACATACTCTGTTCCAACTCAGGAGCTCCTGAGTTATCAATTCTTCTTAATCTCATGTCACTGAGCAGACTTTTCACACAAGACTAATCTTTCTGTCATTCAGGGCTAGAAACAGGCTCCTCTCACATTTCCATGTGTTTGCTTGGGCTGGAACCAGGCAAGGCACATCAGTGTATGACTTAAGGATAATCTACTTCTAATACCAGCATTTTAAGCATGATTTTAAGCATGTTTTCTCCAAATTTTTCACATCAGAAATGAAGGGTAGAATTTTTAGATGTAAGAGGAGCAGAGACAAATGTATTGTTGGCTGGCAGCCAATGGGAGGAGATTTGGTGTCTTCTTGATCTGCTTATTTATTATTAAAACCCAACAATGGGAGTGGAATAGAAATAGCTATTCTTATATCCCTGTTAAGGTTAAAAAAACAAACCCCAGCCGGTCTATGCAGGTTTCCACTTTGATCCCTTTTTAACCATTTTCCTTAACCCTGCCCCTACACAAGACTTGGTCAACTTGTCACAGATTCTCCCAACCACATAGTATGACAACATAGATATATATTATAATTATACCCAAGTTACTCCTCTTTTGTGGCTGGAGAAATAGGAACACTGAAAGGCCAAAAATGGTAGATTTTAAGCTTCAAGGAACCTTCAGGACATGTAGCCCAACCCTTTCATTTTACCAATGAGCAAGCTGAAGCCCAGACAATTCACACGACATACTCACATAGAGAGTAAGCAAAACTGGGTTTACACCAAGATCCTCTGACTAGAGCCTCTCCTCTTTCCAACTCACCATGCTTCCTCAAAGGCTTGTCCAAGGCTAAATGAATAATAGATCTAAGATGAAATCATCAGGTTTTCTAGTTCCTGGTATCCTGGAAGACAGAAGGAAGAGGCAAAATAGAAAATCATAGCTATTATCTTTTGTTGTGTGCAGCAGCCTATGTAGGCACTGTAGATAAAACAGCAATAATGTTACGTAAAAGGTGTTACATATCTCTGTTTGATTCTTTCTCCACTAACATGGCAATTTAATTTGTGCTCTCTTTGCTACTTGTGCAACTCAATCAGACCTCCCAGTGTCAGAAACTAGAAAACCAAGCTTTTATGACTTCAAAACTAGGAGTGTGGTTACATTATCATCTTCATCACCATCATCTTCTTCTTCTTCATCATCATCATCACCAGAAACCATTCAAAGATATTTATAGAATGTCAACTGTCTATGCTAAGAAAAAAAATGTGCTAACCATCAGTTTGTATATAAGTAATAATATACCCCAGATTTGCTGAAGTGATCCCCATTGTGTGCTTTTAAAAAAATAAACACTTGCTTATGTTCGTAGACTGTTTATAGGTCCTCATGAAAAAGAGAAAATTGCGATAGGGTCCTAGGACCTGGCTAGCACAGGTCTCTGTGATTTGCTTTCAAGATAATTTCTGTTGCTTGACTCTGAGGTAGAGAGATCTCTCCTTCCATAGGTGCCTCGCTTGAAAGGTTCACAAATTAACCTTCTGTGCTTTTATTTGGTCCAAGTAACACTCCAACTTATGCCAAGACAAATAATACTTACTAGTGGGTATTGTGCAATTGCCTCTAATTTTGTAACCCAATTGGCTTATAATTCTGTTTTCTAATTGATTACTAAGCCAACTGTATGTTAGACTTTATGCTCTGATTGGCTTGTTTGAACTATAATTGCAAGAAAATGCCCTTACATGAGAGAATCCTGCTAGAACACCATATAATGCTTACTAATGATTGGATTACTTTGTAATGCTTGCAAGCCTATGACATTTGCTGTAAACCTTATAACCTGTACTCACCCTCCTTTGTATAACCTTAGTTCACATAGTATTATAGTAGGTATGGAGGTGAAGGAGACTTTAGAAGTCACCTTGGCCTAAAAGCCGAATTGCAGAGCAAGACTCCCTATTAAAGCTGGAACTAGATTAAAATGCGATTGGGAAATATTTAACAAAATAAATAAAAATACAGTGCGACACAGATAATGGTGGTTTTTGGTTTTCTAAGTCAACATGCAGCTGCAAGGATCCTTATGTACAGTTTAACTCTTGTTTCTATGTGAGTTTGACATCATTGACTAGGTTACCATACCTGGAATTCTCTCCTTCCTCACCTTTGTCTTCCGGTTTCCCTGTCTACCTTCAAGTCCTAGCTAAAATTCTGCCTTCTACAAGAATTCTTTCCTGATGCCCCTTAATGTTAGTCCATTCCTCTATTGATTATCTCTCTAATTTATCCTCTATATAGCTTCTTGGTATATAGTTGTTTACATGGTGTTTCCTCATTTGACTTGAGTTCTTTGAAAACAAAGATTGTCTTTTGTTTCTGTTAGTATCTCCAGCACTTAGCAGTTTCTGGAACATAGATGTTGTCCATCCTTTATTTTTGAAGGGGACCAGTGACATCACAGGGTGATGTCTTGATTTGCACATGAATTGGATTGAAGTGAGGCAGGGTTGCACAAAGTCATTAGCCTCCCTCTCTCTTCCAGAGTCATCAAAGTCCAGTGGCAAGAGAAAAGTCAGGATGACTGGTAGTGGCTCGGGATGAATTGGATGACCTTGGCATCTTCAAAGTCTGACCAAGCTCTAAGCACTCCACAGTGCCTGCTTCAGCTGCCTTCATGGCTATTGGAGCAATTTGTTCTCATCTGTCTATTCCACCTGGGGAAGTCTTCACATGCTTGGGGTAGCATCCACCTAACTCACTGATAAATGTGAAGCCTGTTGGTCACCCTCAAGCTGGTTTAGCCCATCTGCTGAGATGGTTTTACTGGGGTGTAGCTACTGCACATGCCACAGTTTCTTCGAGCCATAGATAAGAGTTGGGTGGCAAGTGGACATCAAAGATGGATGAGCAGCCCTGAAAAGAGCTCAGCAAGCCCTCATACCAGAGGTGCTAGTGCTCCCGGAACACTCCATATTCCCTGGAACACAGTAGGAGCTTAATAAATGCTTGTTAACTTGACTGACTGATCACCTTGCTTTTACTGATGTGTCTCTTTTTCAATGTAATTGGTTTCCTTTGTAATTCTAGGTATTTTATTTTATGAACTGAAAAACATTATTCTGAGAAAAGATCCATAAACTTTACCAGGATTACAAAAAAGTACTCATGACATTAAAAAAAAATGTTAAGAACCCCTGTACTAGAAAATGTTGAAGCAGAAATCCACCTAGAATTAAGGCTGAGGGTTTGAACCTTTCCTAAAAGCTAAATGTGTATTTGCTCTCCCTTGTATGAGACATCTTCCCTCCTATTTCTGTATTTTTGTGCCAGTTGTACACCATCCCTGGAATGCTCTTCCTCCTTATCTTTACCTCTTGGACCTACTTCCTTTAAGGCTCAGCTCTAGGGCCACCTTCTTCAACATGCATGTTGTCTTCTCCATTAAAATTTGAATTTCTTTAGGGAAGAGACCATATTCTTATCTTTCTTTGTATTCCTAGTATTTACTATGTGCCTGGCACATGGTAAACAGTAAATGCTTATTGACTGACTGACTGATTGACCCAAAAGAATGACAGAGATTAGAGCAAAGCCATCCTTCACTACAGAAGAGCCAAACATATAACACAGCCTAGAGGCCCATTGCAGTCCATAACACTCCTGAGTGGAACCAATTAGATTAAAATGCAATTAGGAAATATTTTACAAAATCAGTAACAGTACAGTAGAACATAATATTTATGTGTGGTTTTCTGAGTCAATATATACCATCAGGGATTTTAACTTATTGCTGACTGGAAACAGTTTAAAGGTGCTACTTTTCTGTTGTAGAAACGGTGGCTTCATTTCTATCTGAGTTTAGTACCATTGCTTTATTCAAATGGGAATGGCCAGAGCATTAGGCTTTGCCATGGTGGGCAGTACAAAAGCACACTGAGGAAAGCAATTCCTTTAAAATTAGGATTAGGCAAGTGGAAGCTAATGATTCTATGAGACATCAAGAAACAGTAAGACAAAGTGAAAAGAATGAAAAAAAATGAAGAAAATGTGAAATATTTCATCACAAAAACAACTGTCTGGAAAAATAGCTATGAGAGATAATTTAAGAATTATTGGACTACCTGAAAGTCCCAATAAAAAACAAGAGCCGGCATTATTTTTTGAGAAATTATCAAGGAAAAGTATACCAATATCTTAGATCTAGGGAGTAAAATGGAAACTTAAAGAATGTACCAATCATCTCCTGAAAGAGATCCCAAAATGAAAACTCCCAGGAATATTATAGCCAAATTCCAGAGCTTCCAGGTCAAGGAAGAAAATATTGCAAGAAGCCAGAAAGAAACAATTTAAATATCATAGAGCCACAATCAGGATCACACAAGATTTAGCAGCTTCCACATTAAAGGAGCAAAGGGCTTGAAATATGATATCGTGGAGGTCAAAGGAGCTAGTATTACAACTAAGAATAACATAGCCAGAAAAACTGAATATAATTCATCGGGGAGGAAAAGGATGTTTAATGAAATAGAGAACTTTCAAGTATTCCTGGTGAAAACACCAGAGGTGAATAGAAAATTTGACATTCGAACACAAGACTCAAGAGAAGCATAAAAAAAGGTAAACATGAAAGAGAAATCATAAGGGACTTGATATGATTAAACTGTTTACATTCCTATATGCCATGGAAAGATGATACATGTAATTCCTAAGAACTTTGTCATTGCTAGTGCAATTAGAAGGAGTATATAGACAGAGGGTATGGATGTGAATTGATTATGATGGGTTGATCTAAAAAAAAAAATGAACCGCTGTTCTAGGAACAAAGTTGTCTAGATCAAATACCTTGCCTTAACTGTGAAAGTTGTTTCCCTGTCTGTTAGCATGGGAGCAACGTGGATTTTTCACCTAAAGTCACACAGATTGGCACTCCATGGGTACATTTCCCAGGGAACAGACAGGGTGAGGAAGAAAAGGGGCATAGTTATTCTGAGGCACAAGAACTCAGTGTTTTAATTCAGGTTTGAGCCAAGGAAGGAGTCCAGACTCATCATTCATTTGCTCAAAGCTGATTTATTAATAAACATATGAGACAGGAACGTGTGAAACTCAGCTTATGGTCATCCCTGGCACCCCAAACTCCTGAAGGTTGGGCTGCATTGAGCCCTGTCATCTGCTTTGGGTAAGAGCAGCAATTTCCTGCTAAGTAGCAGAATATGGGGTCAGATGAATGGAAGATTCAGTGTACCCACTCTTAGGGACCTTAAATCTAGAGAACTGGAAGGGCCCTTACAGGTTTTATAAGTCTGGTTTTACAGGTAAGGAAACTGAGGCTGAGACGTTTTAAATTACTCACTTAAGGTGATGCAGGTAGAAGTGGTGGCATCATGATTTGAATGCAGGACCTCTGACTTCTGTGTTTTTACTACTGTGCCCTAGTTTGGGGATGTCTTGGCAGATACTATCTTGCTTGCTTGTATTTATTTGTATACTCAGAACTTAGTGTGCCTGGCACATAGGAAGGGCTTAGTAAATGCCTGTTGATGGACTGACTGAATCTGCAGCAGCTGATCCAGATGGAGTCTTGTTGAAGAGGCCCTTGCCAGGCTGAAAAGGTAGGAGGGCAAATGATTCCAGAAGGTTGCCACTCCCCTGTCAGTCTGTCAAGAGGATGATCAGATGAAGATGTCTGAACACTGTACTTGAGGTTGAAAATTTCTGCAAGGCTGACGGCAGGTCTAGAGCTTTCATCGTTCTTTTTTTTTTTCCATCATTCTTTATGACATACTTTCCCAAGAGTATTTGCTGCATTGATCTCACATTCTAAGGGTTTTCTCAGAATGCAATGTTCTGTGGGTTGTAATCCAGACTTCTCCATCACGTCTCATTCTGAAAGGTCATTTCAACTGTGGAATTCACACCCCATAAACACTATCCTCCCCCTATACCCTTTCCTCTGATTAGATGACTCCTCCCTGAACTTCCTTTTAAGGAAGGAGCCTGGCCAGCCATCTCTCCATTTCTTCAATCTGGATTTCTCCATCATGCTCCTGGATTTTACTCCTCTCCCTTCCCCCTTTTCATCTTTTTTTTTCTGTGTCTCATTCCTCCATTCAAATATAAACTCACTGGGGGCAGAGACTTTCTTCTTGCTTTCATTTACTTTGCTTTCATTTGCATTCATTTACATCCTTAGATGAACGACTTAATAAATACTTGTTAATTGTTGATTGCTTGAGGTAAGATCTTAGCCTATAGAGTTAGATCATGGGGTACTGAAGCAATCTGAGAGTTCAACTAGTTCAAGCCTTTCATTTTATAGATGAGAATATTGAGGTTTGGATAATTTAAGTGACATGCCCAAGGTCACCCGGATAGTGAGCTTGTAGGCTCTTGGTTTTTAGAAGGGAAGGGACTTAAGGATCAGAGTCCACCTTCTTCATTTTATAGTAGTAAGGAAGGTTGAGTAATGGTTAGAGTGAGAGACTGTAATGTGTCTAATGATGTCAGGATGGAGCTGAGTTCATATCTTGCCTCGGACCCTTACTTGTTATGTGATGGGAATCAAGTGAATTATGCGCTCCTAGCCGCAGTTTCCTAACCTGTAAAACAGGGATAATAATCAGGGTTGTTTTAAGGATCAGACAAAATAAAAATGCAAAGCACTTTGCTAACTTTACAGTATTATGTACATGCTAGCCATCATTATTATCATTTATTATTATTATTATTATTATTACAGGTGAGGAAACAACTCTAGAGACATTAGATGATTTCCCTAAGATCATACAGGAAGTAAGCAGCAGAGCTGGGATCTGGAGCTTGACCCTCTGACTCCAAATTCAGTGTTTTGGTCCCCCTCCCCTCTCAGTCCAATATTAAAGATGGGAAAGAAAAGTTCCCATACAAGCCCACTTGGAAATAACACAAAACATTCTTATTTGAGTCCCTTGGTGATTGTATGGTCACTGGTGGAAGTGATTATGTCTGGGGTTCTATTTGCCATTAGGACCTACTCTAGGAACAACTCCCTTAACTATTAAGTGTCCTAAGTTAGAATGCCCAAACCTCTGACTGTTTGCTCTTCCAAAACTTCCTGCTGAGGAAGGCAGGGAAGGCTGACTAAGGCAAGGCTTGGGGAACTGGGGCTGTTGATAGACCAGACTGTGTCTCTGCATGATCACCAGAGAAGAGATAGACTTGAAAATAACCATAAGGGGAAGGCTGCCAATTGCCAGATGAATCCTGGACAGCCCTATATAAGCTACCTATGTTCATATAAGCCAAGTGTTCTTTTTTTTTTTTTT
>CM053580.1:475631714-475738683 GCA_028627135.1 Pseudochirops cupreus
CCTCCCCTCCATCTCTCCACCTCTAATCCCCCATCCCCCTACTCTTCTGTGTAAGCCAAGTGTTCTTAACCTTTTTTGTGTCATGAATCCCCTTTGGCAG
Source organism: Pseudochirops cupreus (assembly GCA_028627135.1). Taxonomy (NCBI): domain Eukaryota; kingdom Metazoa; phylum Chordata; class Mammalia; order Diprotodontia; family Pseudocheiridae; genus Pseudochirops; species Pseudochirops cupreus. Next base: position 475,631,815 of record CM053580.1, read on the forward strand.
TGGAGAGGAAGCCTATGGAAGGAAGGAAGGAAAGAATGAAAGAAGGAAGGAAGGAGGAAATAAATAAGCATTTATTAAGCTCCTACTACATACCAAGTACTATACTGAGTGCTTTACAAATATGTCATTTGATCCTTACAATTAACCTTGGGAAATAGGTGCTATTACTATCCCTATGGGTCCCTTTTCTGAATCACCTGTGTAAATACACAAAATAAAATACATAGAATTAAAAAGAAAAAAATTCTATTGAAATAGCTATCAAAATATTTTTAAAAACAAGTTTACTAAACCCGGGTTAAGAACTCCTGCCAATAGTTGGTAAGAAGGTTTGAAATCCTTAAAGGAGCTAGAGTAGAGATACCCGTCTGATAACTAGAGAGCCAGGAAGGATTTGGGGCGGGGGAATAAAAGATGGCCATAGAAGGAAGAGACTGACCTTCAGTTACAGGAAAGTGTTAAAAAAATCAGCCAGATAAAGGAATCAGTCTTGAGGATAACAGACTCTATCTTGGCTTAGGATATGCTCACCTCTCCTTTCTGAGGTGTAACTAACTACTCTGGGAAGTGACACTCTTAGAACTGTTTATCTTGGAATCAGAGCAGTCTCAAAGGAAAAGACATTAGTCAGGGTTTGGCTTCTTTCATGTTTTTCCTTTAGAAGATAATGTATTAACATGGTCTGGTTTCATAGGAGCATTGATTTGGAGCTGCGAACTTTCAAGGGCATATAATCCAATCTCCTCATTCCATGGGTTGAGAGAGCTGAGATTTAGCAAGGTGGAGGAATTTACAAAGACAGTAAGTATAGTATAAGTGGGGGTCCCACATAGTTGCTCTGACTCCTCAGGGACTTCTTTCTTATGACCCATGACCCCTGATGGTACCTATTTCCTGCCTGCCCCTCTCTCATTTTCAACTTCCTTTGTGTCATTTTCTCTCATTAGAATATAAACTACTTGAAGGCAGGTACTGCATTTTTTTGTTTGTTTGTATTTCTATCCCCAGCACTAACCACTTTAGTCATTTTCAGTTGAGTCAGACTCTTTATGACCCCATTTGGGGTTTTCTTGGCAAAGATATGGGAGTGGTTTGCCATTTCCTTCTCCAGTTCATTTTACAGATGAGGAAACTGAGGCAAATGGGGTAAGTGACTTGTCCAGAGTCACATAGCTAGTAAGTGTCTGAGGCCAGGTTTGAACTCAGAAAGATGAGTCTTCTTCATTCTAAGCCCAACACTGAATCCACTGCACCCCTCACTGCCTACTTAGTGTTTGATAAATGTTCATTAATTTTGGATTTAGAGTCAATGTAAATCTGGAGTCAAGGGCCCAATCACAGATTTTACTACTTGTGTGACCTTGGGCTAGTCATTTAATTTCTGGACCTATATTATCCCCCATACCTGGAATGCTCTCACTCATCACCTGTACCTCTTATGATTCCTGGCTTCCTTTAAGATTCAGCTCATGCTTCATCTTCTGTAGAAGGCCTTCCCTTTTCTCCTCCTCTCCTTTCCTCATTCCCCCTGATCCCCACCCTTCCTATTTAACATTACCTGGTATCTCGGTATCTACTCTGTTTTTCTCTTCTTTTTACCTATTTATATACATGCCATCTCCTTCATCAGAATGTAAGCTCCTTGAGGGCAGGGGCTATTCTTGATTTTTCTTAGTAACCCAATGATTGGCACATTGCTTGTAATAATTTTATAATAATTTTTAACAATAATTTTATAACACTAATAGCTAGCATCTGTTTAGGAGATAAGGTTTACAGACACTTTACATGTTGTCTCATTTGATCCTCACAGCAACTTTGTGAGATAGCGAGGTATTATTATTTCTATTTTTACAGATGAGGAAACAGGGCTCAAGAGAGGTCAATTGACTTACTCAATTAGTAAGCATCTGAGACAAGATTTAAACTCAGGTCTTTCACATTCCAAAGTCCATTTCCCTATCCACTCTACCACCTAGTAAAGTAAGTGTTAATAAATGTGTGTTGATTGATGTTTAAGGTGAGTAGTTTGGACTAGACATCTAAAGTTCCTTCTTAATCTAGATTCATTCAGTAGACCACATTTCCTGCCTGAAAGGTCTTTATAACTCCTTTTTAAAACACAGCTAGTTTCTTAGAGGGTTTCAGTGTTATTGGAGTAAGTTGAAGAGGGAGACTTTGAAGAGATAGATATATCCCAGAGTACAAAACAAACCGTAGAATCTTCCAGCTAAGTTCTTGTTTCAATTCAATTCAATAAGTATTTATTGTTTCTGTAATGTGCAAGACTTGCTGCTAATTGCTGAAATTAAAAGAAAAATTCAAAACAATCAATGCCTTTAAGTAAGATATAACCTATTGGGAATATAATCAGTTAAACAGATAAAAAAAATATGAGATAGGTTGAAGAGGAAAATGTGACAAATACTGTCTGAGGATTCGTTGATAGGTACTACTGCCAGTTATACAATCAATGACACAAAGATATGGGGACAAAAAGGTTTATTGTGCTTAGAGCATAGACTCACTGTACGCAAACATCAGTGAGCCCTGAGCTACAGTTACAGCAACTTTTGGTTATTGTAAATAGGTTTTTTTTTGGAATTTCAAAAAGTGAATAAGGCAAGATGATGATTTACAGATCAGAGAACATCTGGCAGAAGGAGAAGATTTGTATCAGGTAAAACAGGAAACTGGCCAGTAAAAACCAGATTTATAGCTGGTATCCAAAGCTATAAATCTTTAAAAAATTTTATTTATTCTTTTGATTACATTTTAAGTTCTGAACTCTCTCCCTCTCTCCTTCCCCACCTTGCACTAGAGAAGGCCACCATTTCACACACACAGACACACGTGAAACCATACTATGCATACTTCTATTTATCAATTCTTTCTCTGGAGGTGGATAGCATCTTTCTTTCTAAGTCTTTTGTAGTTGATTTGATTATTTATGATACTCAGAATAACTTAGTCATTCACAGTTATTCTTTGAACAATATTACTATTACTGTACACAATATTCTCTTGGTGCGGCTCTTTTTACTCTTCATTACTTCATGCACATCTTTCTATGTTTTTCCAAGTTCAACCAGCTTATTATTTCTTCCAGCACAATAGCATTCCATCAAAATCATGTCCCCCAACTTGTTTAGCCATTCTGCAGTTTATGGGCATCCCCTTATTTCCAGTTCTTTGTAACCACAAAGAGTTATAAGTTTATAGATGTAGAGCAGGAACTAGCCAGTTAATACCAGGATATCTTAGCTTGATTTTTGCAGACTCTAGTTTTGTGCCCTGCTCATCTTAAGTAAATGACAGTAATAAAGTTGAGCCATAAATTCTCTTAACACAAAGAGAAAATTTAACAAATTATGAGATCAGCAGCATCAGGGAGTGAATCCACTGACACTTTTTGAGCAGAAGAGTGGCATGTTTAGGTCTGTGCTTTGTAAAACCATCTTTTTCTATTCTTTTTCACCACCTCCATCTGGAGGACTAAAGAGTGGTCCTTCTCCAAACACTCCTGACATTCATAGTGTGGCCTCTTTCATTTCTTGTGGGAGAGTGATACCCCTTCCATAAAAAGGTTAAGCATTATAATAAGGTACATTCTGTCAGATAATTTGAGAATGAAAAGTTGCTTTCTGTTACCGAGGGCATCTCTGGGAATATATCTTACATATTGCTCAGCACAAATTTAAGACATTAATCAGTTTCTTACCGATGGAATATAAATTCTTTGAGGGTAGGATTATTATTTTTTTTTATTTCTCCAAGGCACCTAATAGTGCCTTGCATTTACGAGGGCCTTAACAAATGTTGGTTGAATTTAATTGGATGCCCAGCTCTCTCTGTTTCTTTTCTATGCTTATAATTACCTTCTTGGACCCTGACCCTTAGTAGTGTGTTTCCTTGCTAATTAAAAGACCACAGGTAAACTATGTAACCTTTCTGAGTCCAAATTTCCTCATCTGTAAAATGGAGATAATAGTACCTGTGCTACTTACTCCCACTGAGTGGTTGGGAGAATGATGCTTTAGAATCTAAATGCCCCATGGGAATTTCTATTATTATTACTTCCATTTCCAACCCCCAGACTAAGCTCACATTCTCAGTTCTCTAAGTACCAGGAAGAAGCTGGGAATGGAAATAATTTTCATTCTGGCCGTGAAATTCAGATCCTTGGTTTTAGGTTAAAATTGTTTTTGAAGTCACTTGAAATTGAATTCAGCAGTGGCTTAGCTCTGAAAGTTGAATCTCCACCCTTGGTCAGCAAACCTAGGTTCTCCTCCAACATTGACTTGTGTCCATTTTCATCATTTTTGCCAATTTTCAGGGTGTGAGGTGAAACCTTAGGATTGTTTTGATTTGCATTTCTATTATCATTAGTGATTTGGAGCATTCTCCTATGTGGTTGTGATTATTCTTCAGAGAACTGTTTGTTCATATCCTTTTGCCATTTACATATTGAGGAATGGACATTAGTCATCTATAATTATTAATTATTTATATATCTTGAATACCAAATCCTTATTAAGGAAATTTGATACAAAGATTTTTTCCCCCTCTCATTTGGTTACTTCCCTTCTTATCCTAGGTGCTTGAATTTTGTCCATGAAGACGCTTTTCAGTTTCATATAATCAAAGTAATCCGTTTTATCTTTTGAAATTGCCTCTATGTCTGGTTTGGAGAAATACATGATCTATATTTCTCTTCTAATTTTTTAATAGCATAATTTTTCGCGTTAAGGTGTTGTACCTACTTAGAAAGTGTTATTGAATATGGTGTAAGGTGTTGGTCTAAGTCTAATTTCTGCCAGACTGCTTTAATGTTTTTCTATCAGCTTTCATCAGATAAGGAATTTTTTTCCCGTAGATGATCTATGTTTTCCACTTTATCAAATACTGAGTTATTGGTTTCTATTGTTTCTGATTCTCCCTTTTCTAGTCTGCTCCATTGATTAATCTCTATTTTTAAACCAGTTCAAGATGATTTTATTGATTGTTGCTTTATAAAGTAGTTTAGAGTCTGGAAGTGCTATTACCCCCTTCATCCCTATTTCTTTTTATCATTTCTCTTGATATTCTAGATCTTTTGTTTTTCCAAATGAATTTTGTCATTAAATTTACCAAGTTCTATAAAGTAGCTACTTGGTAATTTGATTGGTATAGCATTAAAAGTATAAATTAATTTCAATAGTACTGTCATTCTTGTTATATCGGCATAACCTAGCCACGAGTACTGAATATTCTTTTAGCTATTTAAGTTGTTCTTTAAGGAGCACTTTGTAATTGAATCTATACAAGTCTTCTGCTTGCTTTGACAGATCAATACCCAGCTATTTTGTGCACTTTTGTAGTTATTTGAAATGGAATATTCCTTTCTATTACCACATCATATATTTGGTTATTATTACATAGAAATGCTCTTGATTTTTTAAAATTTAAATTCTCTATTTTATCTTTTTACAAAATCCAACTTAGGATTTTTCTGTTCACGATTGTGGAAGAGTGAATGCTGTTGATCTGGGGGGACTTATTTCGTAACCTGTAACTCTGCTAAAACTATTAATTGATCCAATTAGTGTCTTTGTTTGATTCGCTAGGATTTTCCAAGTTTATCAACATATCATCAGCAAATAGGGATAGTTTTCCTCATCTTTATGTCTCTAATTTCTTTCTCTTGTCTTATGGCTGCTGCTAGCATTTCTAGAACGATATCACAATTTCAATTCTGATTAAAACTTGTGTCTTATGATGGATTTTCTCATTTTTCACTCTTTTTTTCTTCCCCGTTTCTTTGTTGTTCCTTATCTCAACAAAGCTAGCTTTTATCCTTTATTCTGCCTTCTTTCTCCCTTGGGCTCTTCCCTGACCAGATGAGATTGATATTATGCCTCATATATGACTCATTTGCTCTCAGTCTGTTGAGATTTTGTTGCTCTCACCTTTACCGTCATGTGCATTTTCTTTGTGTGTTTCATCTGTTACATGTTTTGAAACAAGAGACATTTGTAGATGTGTCAAATTTATTTCCTTACATGGAAAATTTTAGAAATTAAAAAAAGAGTTACTAAATGAATCTGTTTTCTATGAGAAGAATCATAGGCATGTATAGAAGGTGGTTGAGGTATGTCTAGGGATGCTGAAATATACTAACCATGCTCTGTGTGCCACAAGACCTATATTAGACAAAGTGATAGCCTGGTACTCACACTTTCCAAGAAGGCATTAGAATCTATTTAGTATCACCTGTTTGATGCTGGACAAATCACTTCACTGCTCTCTGCACAGACCTCCTCTGTGAAGTGAGGGGAATGAATTATATGATCTAAGATGCCTTTCAGCTCTAAATCTTTAAACCAATGAAGGAACCCTTCTGGCTTTTCATCAGGACTCATAGGTTCTGGGTTCATTTTTACCTACAGGATTTTGAACATGTTGTTTCCCGCCCCTTAGAATGCCCTGGAAAAAACTCATAGCATCTAGAGCTTAGAGACCCTAAGATCATAGATTTAGAGTCAGAGGGTAGCTCAGAGGCCATGGAGTACAACCTCATGATTTTACAGACAGATCCTGAGGCTGAGAGAGGTTAAGAGACTTTGTTCTTGTTTACTTGTTTCAGTCTTATCTACTTCTTTGTGTTTCCATTTGGGATTTTCTTGGCAAAGATACTGGAGTGGTTTGGCATTTCCTTTTCCAACTCATTTACGGATGAGGAAACTGAGGCAAATGGGGTTAAGTGACTTGCCTAGAGTCATGAACCTGAGGCTGGATTTGAATTCTGGTCTTCCTGACTGGGAATAGTGAGAGGTCTATCCACTGTGCCCTAGCAGCCCACAGCTGCTAACTGTCTGAGAGTGGATTTGAACTCAGGTTTTCTCGACTCCAAGTCAAGTACTCTCTCCACTGTGCTACCTAGCTGGAGCTTCTCATCTCGTCCCCTTATTGTACAGATAAGGAAACTGAGTCTGAGAGAGAAGATATCTGCTTAAGATTACACAGGTGGGTGGGAGCAGAGCCAAGATGGCAGAGTAAGAGTAGGGACTTGCTTTAGATCTCCCCCAAACCTCACCGAATACCTGTAGAAAATGACTCTAAACAAACCCACAAAGTGACCGAGTGAAACAAATTTCTAGCCAAAGACAGCCTGGAAGGTCGATAGAAAAGGTCTACAGCACTGCAATGGGAGCACAGCACAGTCTAGCGTGGGCTGCACCAGCATAGATGGGGCTGGAGCAGGCCTCAGGGGACTGAATCACTGGCAGCTGTGGTAGTATCTGGACTTTTTGGCCCACAAACATTAAAGACAGCATAGAAGGTCAGTGGGAAAACTCTTCAGATCTAGGTAAGAGAGGAGTATAGTCCAGCTGCAGCAGCAATGGCTGCTTCCAGAACTCCCAGCCCATGGACAGTACGGGGATCCAGTGGCTGATCAGAGGGGGATTGCTGGGATCTCTTTGCTGGTGTCAAGGTAGAATTCTCTTGCTTTGCCCATGCTTGGATGTGAGTTGGGTAGCACTCCTTGAGTGAGGAGGAGCACTGGTGTAGTGGAGCTTGTGGTGCAGTAGAGGGGGATCCTGCTCACAGTTCCAAGGCAGAAAAGAGTGCTTGTGGTCACTCATAGACCAGAGCACAGGCCAGGAAAGTAATAAACACCTCTCCTTTGTTCATACCACCTTGAAAGAACTGAAAATTTACAGGCCTCTAGAAACATCTCTGAAAACAGCTACACAAAACCCCTGAAGTTTGGGACAGGACACCCTACACACTGGAAGCAGAGTCCTACCTTAAAAAGAGTTAGAAAGTCAAATATTTGTCAGGGAAAATGAGCAAACAGAGGGGGAAAAATCAGACTATAGAATCTTACTTTGGTGACAAAGAAGATCAAAACCTACAACTAGAAGACAGCAAAGTCAAAGCTCCTACATCAAAAGCCTCCAGTAAAAATATGAATTGGTTTCAGGCCATAAAAGAGCTCAAAAAGGATTTTGAAAATCAAGTAAAAGAAGTAGAGGAAAAATTGGGAAGAGAAATTAGAATGATGCCATAAAATCATGAAAAAAAGTTAACAGCTTGCCTAAAGGAAACCCAAAGAAATACTGAAGAAAATAACACCTTAAAAAATAGACTAACCAAAATGGCAAAAGAGGTCCAAAAAACCAATGAAGAGAAGAATGCTTTAAAAAACAGAATTGGTCAAATGGAAAAGGAGGTTCAAAAACTCACTGAAGAAAATAATTCCTTAAAAATTAGAATGGAGCAAATGGAAGCTAATGACTATATGAGAAATCAAGACATTATAAAACAGAACCAAAGGAATGAAAAAAAATAAAAGACAATGTGAAATATCTCTTTGAAAAAATAAGTGACCTGGAAAATAGATCCAGGAGAGATAATTAAAAAATTATTGGACTACCTGAAAGCCATGATCAAAAAAGGAGCTTAGACATAACCTTTCAAGAAATTATCAAGGATAACTCTCCTGATATTCTAGAAAGAGAGGGCAAAATAGAAATGGAAAGAATCCACCTTTTGAAAGAGATCCCCAAAAGAAAACTCCTAAGAATATTGTAGTTAAATTCCAGAGGTCCCAGGTCAAGGAGAAAATATTGTAAGCAGCCAGAAAGATAAAGTTCTGGTATTGTGGAAACATGATCGGGATAACACAAGATCTAGCAGCTTTTACATTAAGGGTTTGGAGAGTTCAGAATATGATATTTGGAGGTCAAAGGAGCTAGGATTAAAACCAAAAATCACCTACCTAGCAAAACTGAGTATAATACTTCAAGGGGGAAAATGGACATTCAATAAAATAGAAGACTTTTAATCACTCTTGATGAAAAGATCAGAGCTGAATAGAAAATTTGGCTTTCAAATATAAGAATCAAGAGAAACATGAAAAGGTAAACAGGAAAGAGAAATCATAAGGGACCTATTAAAGTTGAACTGTTTACATTCCTACATGGAAAGATGATATTTCTAACTCATGAGACCTTTCTCAGTATTAGGGTAGTTGGAGGGAATCTGTATATAGATAAAGGGCACAGGTTGAGTTGAATATGAAGCGATGATATCTAAAAAATAAAATTAAGGGGTGACAGAGGAATGTATTGGGAAAAGGAGAAAGGGAGAGATCAAATAGGGTAAATTATCTCACATAAAAGAGGCAAGAAAAAGCTTTTACAATGTAGTGGAAGAAGGGGGAGGGAAGAGGGAATGAGTCAACCTTACTCTCATCATATCTGTCTTATGGAGGAAATGACATACACACTCAATTGGGTATCTTACCCTACAGGAAAGCAGGGGGAAGGGGATATGGGGGGCAGGAATGATGGAAGGGAGGGCAGATTGGTAGATTGGCAGATTGGTGGTAGTCAGAAGCAAACATTTTTGAAAAGAGACATGGTCAAAAGAGAGAATAGAATAAATTGGGGGGGGGAGAATAGGATGGAGGGAAATATAATTAGTCTTTCACAACATGACTATTATGGAAGTGTTTTGCATAACTACATATGTATAACCTATACTGACGTGCCTTCTCAATGAGGGTGGGTAGGGAGGGAAGAAGGGAGGGAATTTGGAACTCAAAGTTTAAAAACAAACATTAAAAAAAATTGTTTTTACATGCACCTGGGAAATAAGATGTATAGGCCATGGGGTATAGAAATCTATCTTGCCCTAGGTGAGGGGGAGGGGGATAGGAGAGGGGTAGAATGATAGAGGGGAAGACAGAATGAGGGAAAGGGTAATCAGAATGCTTGCCATCTTGGGGTGGGGGGGAAAAGGGAAAATGGGGGGAAATTTCGAACTCAATCTTGTAGAAAATGAATGTTGAAGACTAAAACAAATTAATTAATCAAAAGGAAAAAAAAAGATCACACAGGTAATAAATGAACTAGAATTGCTGGAATTTGAACCCAGGTACCTTGGCTCCAGATCCAATAAACCTTCTATTAAACAAATGTCTTTTTTCTGTCCCTGAATATGTGATATTTTCAGCTGAATAATATACCAATAAAGTCTTAAATCTCACAGTTTGAATTTTGAATCCTTGAGAAATTGTCATTCTTTCCTTTGTCCAGATTCTCCTAGAGACCGCTTTTCTTGGGGACCCCTAAATTTAGACACTCAAGCAGCTAGACTTGAGATCTTTCCTGCAAGGATTGAGGTGCTGAATCTGTTTCTCTTGTCTTGCCAAATGTGTGACTTTGCATCTTGCCTCATTGGCCTTGCCACTTGGCCCTATGCTGCAGGCACAGGTAAAAATCCAATTTGCTGCTGAGCTTTCTTCCTCATGTTGGGTAAAAAAAAAAGGGTGGGACTGATTGAACTACTAAGAATGTTATAAATTGCCTTGAATTCTTGTGAGGAAAAAAATATCACCCAAGTGTGAGGTTATTATTATGGTGAAGAACGCCTGGATGATGATAAGACAAACACTTACAAATAACTGTTTAAGGATTCAGTTAAGTTGCATTCAACAAACATTTATTAAGTTATTATATGCAAGATGCAGTGAGAGACTGAGGACACAAAAGAACCATTCCTGTCCTTAAGGAGCTTACACTCAATTAGAGGGCGTAACATTTATGTATCTATTAGTTTTAAAGGAGTGATACAGTGGTCTCTACCCACTTCTATTTCCCACTTACCTTAATACTGATTCTTTGCCCAGATGGAGAGAAAGCGACAGTCAGAGAAGAACAGAAAGAAAGAGGCAGAGACAGAGAGACAGAGACAGGCAGACAGGCAGGCAGGAGGCAGACAAAACATGCATTAAGTGTTTGCTTTGTATTATGTGCCAGGCATTATCCAGGGAACAAAACACAAGCTAGCAAAATAGACCTTCCCCTCAGGGATATATTCTAATGGAGAAGACACTAAATAAAGGAGCATTGGAAGGAGGAGGAGGGACAGTGCACAAAGAGGTATGGTACGGAGGCCAGGTTTGGGACAAAATGAGGTTAAAGCTTACTTATAAGAGCCTAGGTTTCCAGGGGCGGAGTCCAAGGTTCCTGTAGGATGGAGATGAAGATAATGACTGTGCAGCTCATGTGGGATTGGGATGGAAAGTACTATGGGAGTCTGGTTCAGGGCAAGATAAGATGCTAAATGCATGAATGACTTTTAAAAATTATTAAGCACTTATTAAGTAATAAACACTGAGGATACATATAGAAAAGGGAGACAGACTCACAAAAGTGAGTCTTTGTTCTGCAGGAGCTCACATTCTATTTGAGAGAGACACAACTTATAAGAAAGGTTAGTTAATAGAAAGGTAACAATCCTCAGGAGTCTAGAAGGCAGAGTAATTAGATAGATGGTAAGATGGCCATCAAGAGTAGGACACAACTCAAATGACTGAACAACTGCTAATACCGGAATTGAACAGGACAAGATTGAACTAGATCCTACTTACGTTTAGACAATATTTTCGATTCTGCTCATTACTACAAAACCCATCTTCTTAATACCAATGTTCTCTTGGTGAAACTATATAGCTGTGAATCTCAGAAGAACAAAAATATCAGGGAACCTAAAGGACAATGGAAAGACATGTGTCTGCTATAAATAAATTGCATCACATTACTACTCGGCACTCAATCAGCAAGTGTTCATTAAATGCCTGCTACATGCTACGCACTGTGCTCCTCTTCACTTTGAGAAGTGGTATGAAAGTATCTGTAAATCTATAATTCTCTTTGTCTGTTTGTTAGCTCTGAGCCCCTAGTCAGAGATAGCACCTCTGACAAAGCATTTTACTGGAAGATCTTTCTGTAGTTCTTTTTGGAGGATATTTCCTCCTTTAGTTGCTTCTTCCCAAGTCTATTTCCAATTGTTGAATAGAAATTGCTGATGATTATTATATTTATAAAAATGAAGCAACTAAAACAAAGCAAGGTAAACAAACTACCCCTGCCACCTCCCTTAATCCCTACCCCCAAGCCAAGAGGAAAAGGGTTCAGACTTCCATAAAGAAACTCAAAGAGAGAAAGGAAATACAAGATGACTACCTTGGGGTCCATAGGAGGAATGTTTCAGCAACACAGATTTTTTTGCTTTTTTTTGTTTTGTTTTGTTTTCGTGCCTGATTGGCCTAAGCAGCCTCCATTCCAAGGTCTTGGACCCTCTTTTTATGTCTGTTGCTTTTGCCTACTATTTCTGCTCTCTCAGCACTCAATGGCTTCTTATAGCTTCCTCTTTTCCAGCTCCATGTTTCTTCTGTTCATTTTGTCAGGAACTGGGCTCCTCTTTGAATCTATCTGTTTGGTTTTAGAACTGACCTTTAGAATCATACGGAGGTGTGGCTTATTATCCTTCATCCTAGCCCATTGTTTTTTCTTGTTCATTTGAGGGACTAATTTATGCCTCATAAAGTAATTACCTATCTGTGATAGCATCTTTTACAGTTGGCTTACAGTTTGTTCCCTTTTCTCCCTTACACAATATGAGGAAGGAGAGGCAGTTGGGAGAGTAGGTCAAACCTGGGCTGAACTTTGAAGGAAGTTAAGGATTCTAAGAGGCAGAAGCAAAGAGGGAGAGCATTCCAGGAACAATTGGTGGAGTGTTGTGTGTATTTGAGGGGTGTGGGATGGAGTCAGATGAAGGATGGCAGGCAGGCTTGTTATATATAACTGGATTGTAGAGTGCAGGGAGCAAAGATTTCAAGAAAACTAGAAAGGTAGGAAGGGACCAGCCTGTGAAAAGCTTTAAATGCTGAAAGACTTTGTATTTGGGTAGGAGTACAACCATTAGAATTCTTCTTTGTGGGTGAGCAGACTTAATCTTAAATTGTAAAGTATCTTATGAATGATTCTGACCAATCAAGATTTAAAAAATTACTTAAATTTACGAAGCACCTCAAATAGATAAGTTTTTTGTTTGTCCCAACAATCCCATGAGATAGACAGTATAGAGATGTACACCTAAGGAAACCAGAGTTTTAGAAGGAGACAGACATGGCCAGTACATGATGGAGCGAGGACTCAGACCTGGATCATCTGAATCCTCATCCAGAGCTCTTCCTATTATAACACTGTCCTTCAGAAACTTTAAGTACTGATTTTGCATACTAAGCATCACTTTCCCCTATTCCTTTCATTGCCACTCTCACCATAAGTGAAATGAGGCAGAAAGAAAGAATGGTTTTTGAATATTGGCCCACACGGCTACTTTTCTGGAGATTGCCCTGGCTCTTTCAGGAGCACCAAAGGTAAGCCCCTGCCTGTGCATGACTCACTCAAGAGGCCCTGCCTACAAAAGCACAGAGCCCTCCGCTAACAGGCTGAGGCAGAGGCTCTTTGCTGAGTCATAGGAATTGATGGAGTGAGTCACCCATACAGTTTCCCAGGGCAGGTGTTCCTTTGGAGCTTGCTCTGCATCTGAGCACACCCCACCCAACTTGGTTGGTAAGCTTTGGCCAAGATAAGGCCTTTAGGTGTCTTACCGGTTAGGATTGTTTCACAGTGGCACAATGGCAAAGCACTGGCTCTCCAGTTAGAAGACCTAGGTTCAAATACTACTTCTGAGGGATTAATACCTTGGTGACCTTGAGCAAGTTACTTAGTCTCCATCCATGGGCCTAGTTTCTTTATCTGTGAAATGAGGGGGAAGGACTAACTGACCCCCTTCCTGCCCTCATGTGGTATATGACATCACTAATGATCTCACAAGGGTCTCTGGAAGAGAATTCAGATTTAGATGCAGGATGTCAAGCATCTCTGTAGGAGAAATCCTTCAGTTAGGTGGCACAGAGGTCAGATTGCCAGTTCCAGAATCCAAAGACCTGAATTCAAATTTGGCCTCAGATACTTAACTAGCCATGTGATGTTATGTAAGTCACTTAACCTCTTTCTGCCACAACTTCCTGTACTGCAAAATGGGGGATAATAATAGGACCTATCTCTCAGGGTTGTTGTGAGGATCAAATGAGATAATATTTGTTTTTAAAAAAAATGCTTAGCCTGGTGCCTGGCACATCATTTGTTGTTCAGTCTTACCAACTCTTCATGACCCCATGAACCATACTGTCTCTGGGGTTTTCTTGGCAAAGATACTGGAGTGGTTTGCCATTCACTTCTTCAGTGGATCACCTTTTGTCGGAACTCTCCACTCTGACCTGTTCATCTTGGGTAACCCTGCACAGCTCATGGTTTTATTGAGTTAGCAAGCCCCTCTGCCACAATAAGGCAGTGAGTGATCCAGGAGGGGCGCAGAATAGGCAGTATACAAATGTTTATTTCCTCCTTTCCCTCAGTCGCCTCTGCCTACAGCTGTTTCTTCATTCTCCAGTAGAGAATGAAAGAAGTGTGTATTGCTTCACAGAGCATGGGGCAAATGCCCACTTGCTGTTTGCAGGGATGGACTGAGCTTGGCTTGTTGCCCCTGAGGTGGGAGATAAAGGCTTGTAAATCACAGGCTGAGTTTCTGAAGCAGCATAACTGACTTACCTGATAGCAGGGGTCTGCCTGAGTAGAGCTGTAATTGGAGAGACACGCCTATAGACAGTGTGGAGGTATTCCTGTACACCCTCCACACCCTCCAGGCAAAGCCAGCAGGGTGGGGTCAAATCCACCCTCTCTACGACAGGCTGGAAATTGCATCAAGTTGCACCAATTGCACAAACCACATCCATCCAGGCCTCTGAATAACTCAAGGGCTAACTCATCTCTATGAATTGATGGCACTCAGCCCTCTCATCTCTCCTACTGTTGTGGTTTTCTCCCATGCAAATCTTTAAAGCACTGCAGACTCAAATCAGCTGAGGCCAATAAGCTAGAATCCAGGTACAAACGATTAACAAAAATGACTTGACAGTCTAATAGGTGAGGACCTGTAAGCCACAGATGCCTTTGTTGGTCGTTCCTTTATTTAATTTTACCTAAAAGGACCTGTGGTCATGCTTCATTGGTCTTCCCCTTCTAAGAAGTCACCAAGGTCTCTGTTACTATTCCCAGGGTTGGGTGTGATTGAAAAGACTCTCCCGTTTCAGTGAGGAGCTGCTGTGATGGAGGCTTAACTGAGCTTATTGCTATTGTCAGCTCTGTGTCTCTCTCTTCATCTGCCCAACAGGCTTGGTACCATTTACCTCCCCAGCTAGATTCTCAAAGTCTAGCTCAGGTGTGGGGAACCTGTGGCCCTCTAGGTCCTTAGGTGTGGCCTTTTGACTGAGTCTAAGTTTTGCAGAACAAATCCTTTTATTAAGAGGATTTGTTCTGTGAAGTTTGGCTTCAGTCAAAAGGCTGCACTTGAGGACCTAGAGGGCCATGTGACCTTGAGGTCCCAGGTGTCCCATTCCATCCCTACCCCCCTGCTCCTCTGGATCTAGTTCAAGTTGTCTTATGCTTCTGTATAGGCTGCTCGCCCCTCTTCCTAAATCAAATACCCTCACTGCACGTTCTTAAAGCTGCTATTTCTTGGGGTTTGGGGGAAGGGTGTACAGAAATCCCCTACATGGCAGTTAGAAGTCCATGGAGATTTGGCAGAGTCCCAAGTGACATGCTCAAAAGAGGAGTAGATAAAGCCTCTCAATATAAGTGGACAGCTCTTCCTAGCTTAGTCACTAAACATCTTTGACACAACTGTAGGCACAGGGACATTAGGGTACCAATCAGAAGGTGCCGGTTAGGGGTGTCTAGTCACAAGGGGCTAGATTTTCACAAGGGACCAGAAGCTATGTTCCATTGGAAGGAGCCATTGCAAGGACCCAGCTTTGTGGGAAATGCTTCATCCAACCTTTACTACTTTCAGATGCGGAAACTGAGGCTCCCAAAAGCAAAGAGACTTTCCCCAGGTCACACAGACACAAGTAATAGAAGCAAGATTTGAACTCAGATCCTGTGATTTCCAAGTTCAACACTCTATCTATTGAGGAAAGGCCTCTTACTGGAGATAGTCTTTGTACTGAGCTTTGAAGAAAATTGTGGCTTTGTAACAGTAATGTAATTTGATCCCTTTGTATTGGCAAAGCTAACAGGTACTTAGCACCTAGTTTGAAATTAATTAGATCAAGCCTCTATTAAGAAGCAAAAGGTATGAACCCCTGTCGCTGACATAACAGGAAGCTGCTGATGTAACAGGAAGGGGCAGAACAGGGAAAAGCTAATAGGTATATAAGGAGAAGCCCTATCTGGAATTTCAAATCTTCTTGGAGCCAGGTTCTGAAGGCTGAGGAAGAGAGGTCCAGGCTGGAGAGAATTATTTTTATTTTGAGAACCTGGATGAAGTGATTTTGATTCTGGGAACCAGCTGAAACTTCTGCTGAGTCCGAGGGCCAGCTGGAGCTGCTGAGGATTTCTGAGGACCAGCTGGAGCTGCTGAAGACTGAGGAAGCATGACTGGTGTTGGTACTTTGGCTGCTTGTGGCTTTGTTAAGCCTTGACTTCCCGGGAGCAGAGACTGAAGGATTTAAGGTGGACTGGACACTGTGAACTTCACTGTGAAGCAGGACCTGCATGGAGAGCTGGGCAAGGAACTGGGAGCTGTCTGCCTTTGAACCCAGGTGACTGTTTGGTGGATTCAGGTAGGAGCTGCCTGCCTCCAGTCAAGATGAAAAGACCTCTCTGTGGATACTGAGTAGTGATGAAATTGTGATTTACCTGTGACTGAGGGGTGGATGGCTTGTGTATTTCCCAATACCCCTTAAGAGAGTACTGAATAGTGACTGATGACTGAGTAGTGACTGATGATTAAATAGTGATTGATGACTGAATAAGTGACTGATTTGTAACTTAGTGTGCCCCATGAGTGGAGAACTTTGACTATTATATTTTGTGACCCTTAAGGAGATGTGCCTCCTTAAGGATGATTGAATGATTGAATTGATTGAATGATTGAGTTACTAAGTGATTGATTGACTAAATGATTATACTTTGTTCAAAACTATGTGACCACTGTGGTAAAAACTATGTGGCCATTTTCTGTGATAAGTTATTGTGAATGCTGTATTTTGATGTTCTGTGATAAGTTGTAACATTGTGAATGCTGTACCTTGATTTTCTGTGAATATTTTGCTCTGATTTGTTATTGAATAAATAGAGTGTTCACTATACTGTGTAATCAAAACCTTGAAAGCTGTTCACAGTAACATTCTTCTGGAAAGCTGCTTGTGTCTGGCTTTACCAGATTCTAAGAGTTGGAGATGAGGAGAGCATGTTCTAGGCATAGAGATAGAGCTGTGTACTTTGAGACAAGAGATAGAATGTTGGGTTGACTTAAAGCAAGAAGGCCCAACTGGCTAGGCCAGAGTTAGTTTAAAACAAATGAACAACCCCCAAACCTGTAAAGGGAAGTTGGAGCCAGGTAATGAAGGTCAAACAGGGTATTTTAGGGCTAAGTGAGGATGGCAAGGACATAGAACCATCCATCCTTAAGGCCTTGCAAAAGATGAGATTCCCACCCCTGAACTGGACCTGCATAGAGAATGGGTAACAACACCCAGAGAAAGAACTATGGAGTCTGAATGCAGATCGAAGCATACTATTTTCTCTTTTTTTTCTTTCTCATGGTTTTCCCCTTTTGTTCTAATTTTTCTTTAACAACATGACTGATGTGGAAATATATTTACTATGATTGTATATGTATAGCCTATATCAGATTCATGCCATCTTGGGGAGGGGGAAAGGGAGAGAGGAAGAAAAAAATTTGGAACCCAAAATCTTATAAAGATGAATGTTAAAGACTGAAAAAACAAAATAAAAAAAGTTTTTTAAAAGGGGGGGTGACAATTGGATATAAAAATGAAACAACTGTATAGTGACTAAAGTAAGCTGACCTTGAATTGGGTGGGTAGGATGATCTCTAGGAAAAGCCAGCAAGTCCAGGTGACATTGCTGGGAGTAACTGGAGAATATTCACCCATATTCCTTTCTTCTTTTTTTTTTTTTAACAATTTTTTTTTTGCTTTTTGGGGGGCAATTAGGGTTAAGTGACTTGCCCAAGATCACATGGCTAGTAAGTGTGTCAAGTGTCTGAGGCTGGATTTGAACTCAGGTCCTCCTGACTCCTGGGCTGGTGCTCTATTCACTGCGCCACCTAGCCACCCCTCCTTTCTTCTTTTAAGCCTTTATTGACCTCATAAGCCTGGAGTTGCACAAGTGCTAATTGCTTTAAAGGTGTTCTTCCCATACAATCCTGCTTTCTGAGTGCCAGTAAGTCTCTTAATGCATTCAGACACAATATTTTCCTGAAAAACTTCATGCTATTTGTCTTGCCTGGAGGAAACCAAAATATTTGTTGATGTCACCAGCATTCATTGATTCAGTTTGGCTGCTCCATTCAAACTCAAAGTCTTTAGTCTCTGTCATTCCTTGGTGAATGTTATAGCGTAAGAATTAATGAATCTAACTGAAAGTTTTATGTCATTGGAGAAAGGAACAACCAGATGAAGGAGTTACTTAATGTGTTTTGAGGTGGATCCATATAGCTTGCTGCCATCCATTTATGTGAAGTGATTAAAGAGATTTTATCTCTATTTAAGCTTGAATTCATATTTAGTCCTATTGAGAAAGATGGTAATAACTTAATAGGCTTAAACTCTATCCTTGAAAAATGCTCCATTTTGCTTGAGTCATTCTTGACATTATTGTTGAGACATGTTTCAATATGGACTAGTTTTTCATGTCGACATAACCTAGAATTTTCAGTATATTTGTATTTTTCATACTCAGAGTAAGCCATGAATGTAGAGTGAAGTCAAATGCTACATCTTCATGTTCCACAAAGGCATTATAAAATGTGATGGCAGTTTGGGGAAGCTTCTTTGAAAATCGAGTAGTTAAGTGGTGCAGTGGATAGAGTACTGGGCTTAGAATAAGGAAGAGTCATCTTTATGAGTTCAAATTTGACCTCAGACACTTACCAGTTGTGTTATCTTGGGCAAGTCACTTAACCTTGTCTGCCTCAGTTCCTCACCTGTAAAATGAGCTGGAGAAGGAAATGTGAAACCACTTCAGTATTTTTTGCCAAGAAAACCTCAAAAGGATTCATGGAGAGTCAGATACAACTGAATAACAACAACAGCTTTGAAAATTACTGGATTGATAGTAAATTGCTCTCTATATAACTGAAACTTTTTGATACATCTCTTTTGCTCCTCCTCCTGGGTATTTTTTTTCCATTCGATATATAAACTGTGGATGTTTTATATAGAATACTTAGAAGACTTAAGTTCAAATCCCACCTCTGATACTTACAAGCTGCTACCTTGGGTAAGCATTTAATCTCTATGTGTCTCAGGCAGCCTCTCAGTACTTATTTTCTTGTGTATAATTATTCACTGACAATATATGAACACAATTACAAAAAACTTCATACATAAAATCAGATCTAAACAACTGGAAGAATATCAGTTGCTCATGGATAGACTGAGTTAATATTTAAAAAATGACAATTCTTCCTAAATTAATCTACTTATTCAGTGCCATACAAATTAAACTACAAAAAATTATTTTATAGAACTAGAAAAATAACCAAATCCATCTGATAGAACAAAAGGTCAAGAATATTAAGGGAATCAATGAAATAAAATGTGAAGGAAGATGACCTAGCCGTGCCAGACCTTGAACTGTATTATAAATCAGTATTTATCAAAAATAATCTGGCACTGGCTAAGAAATGAAGTAATAGATCAGTGGAATAGATTAGGTATATAATACATAGTAGTAAATGACCATAGTAATCTAATGTTTGCTAAACCCAAAGATCCAAGCTTTTGGAACAAAAGCTCATTATTTGACAAAAACTACTAGGAAAACTAGAAAATGATACAACAGAAACTAGGTATAGACCAACATCTCACAATGTATACCAAGATAAGGTCAAAATGGGTACATGATTTACATACAAAAGGTGATACCATAAGCAAATTAGGAGATCATGGAATGGTTGCTTGTCAGATTGGTGGATAAGGGAAGAATTTAGGGTTAAATAAGTTATGGAGAGCATTACTAGCTGTAAAATTGATCATTTTTCTTATATAAAATTAAAAAGGTTTTTGTTTTTTTTTTTTACAAGCAAAACCAATGCAACCAATATTAGAAGGAAAACAGAAAACTGGGGGAAAATTCTTGACAACAAGTATCTCTGATAAAGGCCTCATTCTCAAATGTATAGGGAACTGAGTCAAATTTATAAGAATACAAGTCTATCCCCAATTGATAAATGGTCAAAGGATATGAACAGGCAGTTTTCAGATGAAGAAATCAAAGCTATCTATTGTCATATGAAAAAAATGTTCTAACTCAGTATTGAATAGAAAATTGCAAATTGAACCAACTCTGAAGTACCACCCCACAACTATTAGATTGGGTAATATGACACAAAAAGAAGATGATGAATATTGGAGAGGATGTGGGAAAAGTAGGACGCTGATGCATTGTTGCTGATCCAACCATTCTGGAGAGCAATTTGGAACTTTGCCCAAAGGGCAATCAAACTGTGCATACCCTTTGATCCAGCAATATTATTGCTAGGTCTCTATCCCAGAGATCTAAAAAAAGGAAAAAGGACTTATTTGTACAAAAATATTTAAAGCAGCTATTTTTGTGATAGTTAAGAATTGAAAATTGAAAGGATATCCATCAGTTGGGGAATGGCTGAACAAGTTGTGTCATATGATTGTAATGGAATTATTGTACTATAAAAACGTGACAGGCAGGATGATTTTCAAAAAACCCAGAAAGACTTACATGAACTGATACAAAGTGAAGTGAGTAGAACCAGGAAAACATTGTACACAATAGCGGCAATATTGCATGATGAAGAACAACGAATGACTTGGTTATTCTCAGCAATACAATGATTTGAGACAGTTCCATGGGACTCATGATGAAAAATGCTCTCTATCTCCAGAGAAAGAACTGATATTGTCTGAATGCAGACTGAAGCATGCTATTTTTTCCTTCCTTCCTTCCTTCTTTCCTTCCTTCCCTTTCTTTCTCTTTCCTTTATTTTGGTGGAGACTTCTCGCACAAAATAACCAATATGTAAAGGTTCTACATGATTACACATGCATAACTCCTATCAGATTGCTTACTGTCTTTAGAGGGAGGAAGAGATAGAATTTGGAACTCAAAACTTAAAAAAAAAAGCCCAACAAATCAAATGTTAAAAATTGTTTTAAAATATAATTAGGGGAAAATAAAATATTGCTTTTAAAAATGAATTTAAAAAGTCACTGACAAAATCACAGATCATTTAAGTATTCATAGTATGCTAATTTTATTTAGGATTAGGAAATAAACTTTTTTTTTGAAGTTACTATTCTGACTTTCATGTCTAAGGTTTACAATTAATTAAAGCCTTTTATTGAACAATGTTTTTCTAAAATGTAATGTTTGAACAATATTCTTCTAAAATGTAATAATAATAGCTGCCATTAACATAATGCTCTATGACATAGGTCCTTAACCTGGGGACAATTAACTGAAAAAAAATTATAACTACATTTCAATATAATTTATTTCCTTCATGATCCTATGTATTATCTTATGTATTTTTAAAAACATTGTTCTGAGAAGAGATCCATAGGCTTCACTAGACTGCCAAAGATGTCCATGACACACAAAAAGGCCAAGAACCTCTGCTTTATGAAATAGTAACTATATTACCCTTACAATTTCCTTGTGAGTCATATGATGCCTTATGATGTCATAAGTAGCACTAGTGAAAACAAAAAATAAAAAACAAAACCCCTGAACTTCAAAAAGGTTATGTGATTTGTGCAGGGTCATATAACTATTAAGTATCTAAGGTGGAATTCTAACCCAGGATTTCCTGACTGTAGATCCAGAACTGGCCATTACTTGGTGCTAGCTGCCAGTTATAATGCCCTTCCTGGGGTAATCAAGTATTGTTGAGGGAGTCTTGGAAAAGTGGAGTTTTTGCATTTACAGTTGTGTAAAGCAACTTGCATAGGAAGGAAGAACCTTAATAAAACCTGGGAACTTTTGGTATAAAGAAGAGAGAAAAATGTGAGAGATAGTGAGCATCTACTCAAGGCAATATGGTTTAATATTTATGGCCATCATAGTGATAAATTGAGCTTTTTAGTGTCTATTAAAAAAACAAACCAGACAGAAGTGTGCTTCAAGAATGTTCCCATAAACCCAGAAAGCACCTACCATTCATTCATCTGATGGTACTGAGTCATTACTTGGCACAATTTTAAAGTCACTTTCCACCAAATCATGGCCTGATAGACAAAGAGATTTTCATTCACAGAGGAGATTGCAAGCAGAATACATCTGGAAATGAAAGACCGCATCTGGATCTCATTCTGATTGCCCAGGTTGAGGGAAATGTGGCGTCAGTCTACGCTTTGGGAGCTCCTTCCTGCATACCACTGAGGCCTTGATGTGATCCAGAACTGACAGAGATGTCAGGCATGACTCAGTGACTCCATTTTTATGCAAACAATTGTCATAACTTCCAATTTCAAAAAAACCATCTTTACTTATATTTATTCGAATAAAATGAAGAGTATTACAATTTTTATTAGAACAAACAAATCTTGAAATACGTTGAATGACTATGTAAATATAAGCTAGTAATTGATAAGATCCTTTATAATTTTCATATTGATAACATATAATCATAATGACATTAATGTGACAGATGGGCTTATTTTTCAGTCTAAAGTTTCTCAGAATATAATATATTGATGGTTTTGCTATTTGTAATTCTTTTTCAATCACTCATTGAGATAGATATGTTTTATCTTTATAACAATTACAGCAGAAAACCTCATCTAACCCAACAAAGATGCAGGGAATGGTGTTATCACTGTGCTAAACCAGACACTTCTTTATTCCCAGACAGCCAAAACATAAAAAGATGAGTTATATGGATAAAATAAGCTTGTGATAAAGGCCAAACGCCCCTCCTTCCTTTTGAATATTAACTAGTCTGTCATTTCCCTAGATGTTTACCTACCCCCCCCCCCCACCCCTAGCATAAATCTGCATAGCAGGTTCAGGGTCTCCCTCTCCCTCAACATTTGGTTTTGTTTGATACCAGCAAGAATTCTATATTATTACTATAAAAATTCACCAGGCATTACTAGTTTAGGTGCCGTATTCCACCAGGCATCCAAATCCTCCCTGACTGTCCCTCATATTGTTTTCCCTCAATAAAGCAAGATTGCCTTTCTCTCCATCATTCATTAAGTAGGGTTGATGCTAACATTCCTTAGCAGCTGTCCTTACCTCCCAAGTCATGGTTTAGGAAATATTAGAATGCAAGGGCTAGACCTCATGTCTGGATGATGGGTCCTTTACTCCTTCTTCCCAATACCATGACTGTGATTAAGAATATAAAATAAAATGTATTATATTTGTTTGTGGCAAATGGATCTCTTATCCATTTTTATTTAGTTATACATAGATCTTTAAAAGAAAATGAGAATTACTTGTTAAGACCAGCCAAGCAATTAAAAAAACAGATATTTACTTTTTCCTATTTCACTTTCAGGAAAGATAACTTTTTAAAGTTGAGAAATACATTAAAAACTATTTTGTAAATCTATGATCCATAACTATATCTCCATAAATGAGGTTATTCTTTCAGGATAAGAACATGAGGGAGGGAGGAAGGAAGAAGGGGAAAATAGTGTACTTTGGTCTGTATTCAGACACCATCAGTTTTTTTTCTGGAGCATGCTTCATCATAAGTCTGTTGGTATTGTCTTGGATCATTGTATTACTGAGAATAGCTAAGTTATTCATAGCTGTTCATTGTACAATATTGCTGTTACTGAATACAATGTTCTCCTGCTTCTTCTCACTTTACATCAGTTCATTTAAGTCTTCCTAGGTTTTTCTGATATCATCCTGCTTGTCCCTTCCTTCCTTCCTTCCTTCCTTCCTTCCTTCCTTCCTTCCTTCCTTCCTTCTTTCCTTCCTTCCTTTGCTAGACTGGTTATTTCCTTGGTGTAGGAAACTCCCAGTAAGGAAAAGCCCCTTCAGTTCCAAGCACCAAGTGCTCTACAATTGACAGCCTTAGTTACCTGGCCTAATGAAAGGTTAAGTGACTTACCCAATATCACAGAGCCAATAAATGTTCTGGGTGGGACTTGAACTTAGATATCCTGAATGCAAAGCCACTTCTTTATCCAATACTTTATGGTGCTTATCAATTTTAAAAAGTAATAAAATTAATTTAAATTTAATAGTTTAAAAAGTTAAATTATAATTGTTTCTTTTTTTTTTAAACTGCTGGGTGGTTTTGTTTGTCTTAAAGCACGTTATATTATAGTGTGCTTGCAAAAGAGAATGACATTAAAGAATGTCATATACCATTGTACTTTTTAACTTGTACACAAAGATTTTTTTTTTAAACTTTGAATGGGGTGATGGCACAATTCTTTTGTTTCATGAGCCAGGTGAGATGATGGTGGCTGGTGATGGGGACAGTTCTCCAGAAGCTAACTCAAATTTGGCCTCTTTTATCTCCACTGTATTAAATAACCTCTGGGCTTTGTTCACAAATGGGACTCTGTTTGCAGTTTTAAATCTTGCTTTTGTTGACTTTGATCGCATTGATAAAAAGGGATTGTCTTTTTGCAGGAATCGATAGAGACTAGACCTGTGATTTTTTTAGTGTAGGAAACTCCACGATGAGGAAACTCTCTCTGCCTATGTAGGTCTGCCCCTGGAGGCAGGACCACCTGACAATAGTTATGTAACCCCTTAGCAAGTCACCACCTCTCTCTGCCTCAGTTTCCTCCTTTGTGAAATGGGGATCATAAGGGCACCTACCTGCAAGGGTTGGTGTGAGGATTAAATGAAATAACAATTGTAAGATTCTTTGCAAACCTTGAAGCTCTATATGCATGCTAGTTATTCTTCTTCTTGTTATTAGTTCTAGTGTTGGCAGAAGCGTGAAACATGCAGCAGGCAGGCCGAATGAGTTAGCAACACTCCCTAGTGCCACCAAACCAGATTAAAATGTAATTGGGAAATATTAACAAAATAAATGAAAATGCAATCAAACATAAATAACATCACATTTTAAAACCAAGTCAATATGCTGTCCCCAGGGAATCCTTATGTAGGGCTTAGTGGTCCCTGTTTTTATCTGAGTTTGACACCACTGGCCTAGAGCACTGAGGAGTTAAGTGCCTTGCCAGGGATCGGACAGTCAGTTTGTTATCAGTGCGGAACTCACACCTGGTCTTCTTAGCTATAAGGCCTCCTCTGTATCCTTTATACTAGGGTTTCTTACCTTGGGGTTTGTGGTTAGATTTCAGTGGGTCTGTGGATTTGGATGGGGGAAAGCATTTCAACTTTATTTTTACTACAGTGTTTTTAAATCACTGAAGGAAATGCTAAGCTTCCTTAGCCTTTACCACTCTACCAAAGGGGATTGCTGACACAACAAAGTTTAAGAACCCTGCTTTATGCTGAGCTGCCTCTTTTATGGAAGAGTTATATTTTTAAAAGCTCCAGTCATTTCCACTATTGTTTGGTTGTACTGGCCACACCAATGAATAGGAGGGAGAGAGTGAGAGGGGAGGAGGAAGGGAAGGGAGGGAGGGAGAAAAATTTGGAACTCAACATTTTACAAAAAAATTAATGTTGTACCGGCCCCACCCCTTTTGCTCTGCCCGTCAACAGTTTCAGTGGAAGACATGGAGCCATTAACGTGGTCTCATGGTTGGCCCTCTACCCACAAGGCAGGCACCTGCACCTTTCTGTCCCCCAAACCTGATGAGCATAAGAAGGTTTTCTGAAGACAGAACCCTGAGCAGGTTTGAAAGGAGGCCATTATCTAGGACCCAGGCATCCAGCTAACAGATTAAATTGCAGCAGTGACTTGTTCAGCTGAATTGTTCCTTCAGGTTGCAGAAGTTTAGCCTAAACTCTGTTATTTCCAGCAAACACTAAAGCTCTTAGATAAGAATGATCTAAGCTTCTACTTCAGAGGGTGCAAACACACACTGGAGCCCCAAACCCTGACCTCTCGGAGAGGAGGTCATCAGCTTTGGTAGATGGGGAAGGGGTGCACTTTAGGAAGTGGTCCCTCCATGAAGCTAGGCGGCCGAGCCTATAGAGGGCTGGGTCTGGAGTCAGGGAGACCTGAATTCAAATTCAGCTTTAGGCACTTACTAACTGAGTGACCCTAGGCAAGTCATTTCACCATGTGTCTCAGTTTTTTCATCTATATAATGAGCTGGAGAAAGAGATGGCAAACCACTCCAGTATCTTTGCCAAGAAAACCCTGAATGAGGTCACTAAGAGTCAGACACAACAGAAACAGCTGTACAACAACAGCAACAACAAGGTCACATGGGATAGTACAGTAGGAAAAGTATGGGACTTGGAATCACAGGACCTGGGTTCAAATCCTTGTCCTTCATTTTGTTCCTCCTGTGATCTTGGACACGTCTCTGACATTGCTTTAGCTCAGTTTCCTAATTCAAAAGATGAAGAGTTTGAAGCAGGAGACCGCCACGATCTTTTCTAGTTGAGGCAGCGAGGTGACACAGCAGACAAAGCACTGGGCCTGGAATCAGGAAGACCTGAGTTCAAATCTAGCCCCAGACATTTACTAAATGACTCCCAGGCAAGTCAACTAAACTGCTATTTGCCTCAGTTTCCTCATCTGTAAAAAATGAATAGAAATGAGATAATATTTGTAAATCACTTAGCACAGTGCCTGGAACATAGCAGGCACTATATAATTATCAGTTATTCTGATTTTTCCACATCTCTACCTATGATTCTATGATCCTTTGAATGGCAAAGGCAGGACTCAGATTATAATTTGTCTTCATTTCGGTTTGTGGTCAAAAGGAGGAGAGGTCTTATTATGTGTTTGGCACTATGTTAAGTGTTTTACACATGTTGTGTCATTTGTCTTCCTGGCAATCCTGTGAGGTAGATGTTATTACTGTTCTAGCTTTGAGATTGAGGAAACTGAGGCAGAGAGAGAGAGAGAGTGATTTGCCCAGGGTCACATACTAGTAAGAGTCTGAGACTGTACTTGAACTTATCTTCCTGACGTCAGGCCTAGTGCTCTATCCACTGTACCACCTACCTGCCTATTATCAAATAATTTTTAGCACAGAACATCATCAGAACCCCAAAGAGGTTCTTATACTGCTAGATAGGAACCACTGATTTAGTAGATAGAGAGTATGTGCCAAAGACAGGAATCAGTAAGTCATTAAGATTTTACTAAGCACAGATTTTGTTTCAATCACTATACAAGGCCCTGAAGATGCAAAGATAAAATGGTAGACAGTCCTTGCCTTCATGGAACCAGAAAAGGAATGAACTCTTCCCCCCCACCCCCAACTGATGCCCATCACCTCCTCCTCCTCCCCATGTCCCCTGAGGGAAGGCTTTGAGGTTCATTAGCAAGTCTGATTAGCACAAGACAACTTCTACCTTCTGCTACCAACCTGATGTTCTGATGTGGAGAGTCACTGGTATGAAGAGGAACAAACTTCCCTTTAACCTTAGGCCTTCCATTTCATGCTGTACTTGTAACCTGCCTGATCTCCAGCCTCCTCCAGGAAGAGGAGTGGTACCTTTCACTAAAAGATGAACATTCTCATACCTGGTCATAGCCTATATATCCCTGTGATTCTGAACCCCTGTATATCATCATCAGTGGGGAGCCCTCCCATTCCACAGCAGGGCTGAGAAAGAATCACCCAGAGGTTGTGAGAGGGTGCATAAAAAGAGATGGGAATTTGGGAATGGTAGAAAATAGAGAGCCAATTTTATTACCCTGCATCCAGGCTTTTATAGGACACTTCCAATAGTTTTCTCCTGAGGACATTGTGTACTTCTTTGTTCCCAGGCCATGGGTGTAAACCACACCTGTCTTGAGGACATTATCCTCACACCTGTGTGTTTGAGCTTTTTCCTGGGGTATGGGGAACTGATCCAGGCTCGGGAGTAGGCTCTTTAGCTGAGAGGGCTTATTCAGCTTTCAAGGTCAGAGTCCCACTGGCCTATGTTCCTCTACAATCATCCTAACTCCATTCCTCATCTCCTACCACCCAATTCCTTAATCTCATCCCTCTCAACCCTCTTGCCCCTAAGTTCTAACCAAATGCCACTTACCCCACCACTGTGGGGTAATTCCTGTATGAATGAAATTCCTGTACCACAGGCAATAAACTTCTCTTCATCTTAAACGTTTTCCTCTCCCACTCCTTCCATTTTCTAGTTATTGATGAAACTGCACTCTCTAAAATGACATAGCTTCCCTAGCCACCCTGTCCCTCATTAGCTGTACCCTCACTTAATCCCCTTGGCTCACTGATCAAGGCAGGGGAATCAGTATACTCCTTACTTTCCATTGCCACTTCCAGATTTTTTCTCTATCTTCATCAGTCAGTGACCTTTCCTTCTCTGAGGTTCATGCAATTCATATCTACCACCCAATCAAAGTCCTGACAATTGTCATTCACAGACCTCCAGGTCACCACCTTTCCTTCCTCAGTGAGTTTTGTATATGCCTCCCAATGTTTCTCTCCTCTCTGATACCTGCCTTCATATTTGGGGACTTCAATATACATATTAACTCTCCCTCAAACACCATAATTACTCAGTTCCTGAATTTACGCATTTCTCATGACCTATTTCTCCATCCCACTTCAGTCAACCACTAAGATGGTTGCATCTTTGTCCTTGCCATCACTTACAAATGTACCACCTCCATTTTCAAGAATTGTGTAAATCTTATGATCGTAATCTATTGGCCTTCTACCTCTTCCATTACCTTCCTTTACCAAACCCTACTCTTTGTCCACACCATGATCTCAACTCCTCAATTGTCTCCAAGACCATCTCACCTGTTTCAATAAGTTTTTACTAAGGACAGATTTTGTTTCAATCACTATACAAGGCCCTGAAGATGCAAAGATAAAATGGCAGACAGTCCTTGCCTTCATGGAACCGGAAAAGGAATGAACCCTCTCCCCACTCCCCCCCAACTGACGCCCATCACCACCTCCTCCCCATGTCCCCTGAGGGAAGGCTTTGAGGTTCATTAGCACATCTGATTAGCACAAGACAACTTCTACCTTCTGTTACCAACCTGATGTTCTGACAGACGTGGAGAGTCACTGGTATGAAGAGGAACATTCTCCTATTTCCCCCATCTTGACCCTGTGAACCAGTTCAGCCTTATATTATCCTCTTCTCTTGGGTCCCTGGCCCCTTCATTCTAATGCTGATTAACAAACCTCAGGCTTGGATGACTCCCACCATCTGTTGCCTTAACTCCTGTATGTGTAATGCTAAAGGAAGGTGGAGAAAATCATACAACTATTCTGACTGGGTCCACTACAGATTTATGTTATGCAACCTCAGTTGGGCCCTCACTGAACTAGGTGATCCTTCTGTGCTTCATCTACTTACTATCCCACTCTTCCCAGTGGCCCTTTCAAAAGTTTTCATCCCTCCTCAAGCCTCCTAAAGTCTCCTTGGCCTCATCCTCTCAGCTGAGAACCATGTCTCATATTTTAAAGAAAAAATTTAGGCCAATCTCCATGAGTTCCTTCTTCTTTATTTCATGTCACTCAGTGCCTTCTGAAACTATTTCCTTCTTCATCCCTGTTTCAGATGTATCTTTAAGTATTAACTGGTTTACCATATGTCAGGGATGTCATAGAGAGGTTCATGATGTCGTTTAGAGTTGGATTAAATTATCTCTAAAGTCCTATCTAGCTCTAATATGCTAAGTGATGAGTATTTGGGGATGAAATGATCTCCAAGTGCCATGCATACCAAGAACACTTGGTCAATATTAGATAATATACCACTAAAATTAACTAGGTAATTAATGGCAAAGAGGTAGTAATGAATTGCACGGAAAGTCAAGAGGGTAGAGTTTGTAGCCTGCATTACATTGATTTGTGACCTTGGCCAAGACCCTTAACCAGAGCATCATTTTCCTCTTTTGTAAAATGAAAGAATTAGACTAGATATCTTCTGAGGTCCTTTTTAGTCCTTTGATGCTATTGTAATGGCATCTTGGTGTATGCCCACATTGCCTAACATGGAGGCACTGTGGCTTCTCAGGGCTTCTTTGCTGGGCTTAGGGTATTTCTGTTTTGTCTTTCTCAGTTTCAAGTACAGGTAGCAATCCCCACCAGACCCAGGAATTTGAGCCATGATGATATTGTATCCGGGATTCTAGGTAGGATTTGGCAGCCAGCCTGGCAGAGAAGCAAGGTACCTCCATGTTACGTGATCTGAGTATGTTCCATGATCTTATAATTATTGTCCATTTTGCTGGTGTTTGGTCTGTGATTGTCTATACTCCATTTCACTTGGGACTAGGTCTACTGGCAGTCTAGGACTTCAGAGTTCAGATGAGGGGATAGTTGGGGTAGTTGCCCCAAAGGGAAGAAATTGACTCTACTTGACTTCTGCTTGAGCCCTTTCCAGAAACACTGAAGGCATTTTCAGTGCTCTGTACTTGTGGCCCTGCTGTCTGAGCCCTTCACCAACATCAGTGCTGCAAAGAGAACCACATTGATGTGTGGTTCCACACAGAGGAATCTATATCAAGAGGTGTTGCTAGTAGCAGGGAAGTCACAAAAATTATGCAAATGGAGCAAAGGGGTGAAAGAAATCTGGCAGATAAAGGTACAATGATGAGCTCAATTCTCTGTTCCATGAGGCAGAGAGTGGGCTGTTGTTAACTCATGGAGGAAAATCATCCTTAGATGGTCTAAAAGGGGGCTTCAGGGCCATTCTGCAATGCATACATAGTCAGTCAAAGAATGTGAACAAATTGTTTTTAAAAGAATTGAAAAAACTGTTAACAATCAGGTGGGGTCAGTTAGGTGGTGCAATGGATAGAACACCAGACTTGGAGTCAGGAAGACTCATCTTCCTAAGTTCAAATCCGGCCCCAGACACTTACCAGCTCTGTGACCCTGGGCAAGTCACTTAACCCCTGTTTGCCTCAGTTTCTTCATCTGTAAACTGAGATGGGGAAGGAAATGGCAAACCACGCCAGTATCTGTGCCAAGAAAGCCCCAAATGGGTTCACAAAGAGTTAGACACAAGTAAAAAAAATGATTGAACTAAAACAAGTGTGTGAAAGATGGTTTCGCATCACTAATGATAAAAAAAATGCAAATCAAAATGACCCTGAGGTTTCACCTCAAATCCAGTAAATACACAAGATGATAACAGATGGGAATAATCAATGCTAGAGAGGTTTTAAAAAGATGAGAAGATTGACTCACTGTTAGTGTAGCTGTGAAATGGTCCAACCTCTCTGGATAACAATTTGGAACTGGGCTAAGAAACTGACTAAAATATCTATGTCCTTTGACACAGAGACCCCACTGCTGGGCATATACCCAAAAGAGGTCAAAAATAGAAGGAAAAACCCCATATACAATTAAATATTTATAGTAGAACTTTTTATAGTAACAAGGAATTATAAATAAAGTAGATCTCTATCAGGGACTGGTTAAACAAATTTTGGTACATGTATGCAATGGAATATTATTGGACTGTAGGAAAGGATGAACATGAAGAATATGAAAAATGCATTGGAAGATTTCTATGGACTAATACAAAGTGAAGTAGAACCAGGAAAACAATATGCCTGGGGGTATGCTGAGCCAACTGTACTAGGTGTCCAGAGCTAATAGTTAAATAATTCAATGACCATTTATACCTTGAAAATTGACAAATAAAACCAGAGCTTTATTTCTTGTTTTATTGTTTGTCTAGACTTAAGAAAATGATTGAGAAAATCTTTATAATGCAGATTAAACTTGAAAAGGTATTATGTGTACTTTTTTTGGTCAAAGAGTCAGTTGTTAAACATTTACCAGCCCTCCATTGAATATACTCAATGACTAACAATATAAATGGAAAGAACAGAAAATATAACAAAACTGAACACCAGATAATGGGAATGACCAAAGTTCATCCTAAAGAAGAAATTAGAGGAGCGGCTAGGTGGTGCAATGAATACAGCACCAGCTCTGGAATCGAGAGGACCTGAGTTCAAATCCAGCCACAGACACTTAACACTTACTAGCCATGTGACCTTGGGCAAGTCACTTAACCCCAATTGCCCTCCAAAAGGCAAAAAAAAAAAAAAGAAGAAGAAAAACTTAGAAAATGAATTTCTCTACCTTCTTTGCATAGGTGGGGAACTGTGGATGTGGATCGTTGCATATACTGTTAGACATAAACAATATGTTTATGTTCCCTAATTTATGGATGAAGAAACTGAAGCTGAAAGGGGTTAAGCAACTTGACCATAGTCACAAAATTGGGGAATGTCTGAGATGAACTCAAGTTTTCCTTACTCTAAGTACAATACAGTATCTATTATGCCCCCTATCTACCTCTATTTGTGGTGACCACTTGTTAAGTATCTTATATAGGGGATACTTTTTCAGGTGGAGTTTGGGTTGTTGTTCATCTTTTGTTTTTGAAGAAGACCAATGACATCATGAAGTGAAATCTTGACTTGCATGTGAGTTGGATTTAAGTTAGGCAGAGTTGCACAAACTTCTCAGCCTCACTCCCTCTTCCAGAGTCACCAAAACTCAATGACAGGGCAAAAGTCAGTACAACTGGCATTTTCTGGGACTCGGTACATGACCTACTTCAGTGACCCTCATGGCCATTGGAACAAATAGCTCTCATCTACCCCTTCTGCCAATGGAAGTTTTTACATGCATGGAGTAGCCATCCTCCTAAGAGGCTGAATTAGATGGCCACTGAGGGCCCATAAAACTGAAATTCTATGATTCTGTGATTTTGTGAGGTCATATATGAGATTTTTTTTCTTGAGGTGTCTCTTAAAACTGGAACAGCTTTACTATCTTAAAGATGTATAATGAATTGGTTAGATGATATTTAGAGAAAAGCACCTAGACTAACCCTGTTTGCCTCAGTTTCCTCATCTGTAAAATGAGTTGGAGAAGGAAATGACAAACCACTACAGTATCTTTGCCAAGAAAACCCCAAATGGGGTGATGAAGAATTGGATGATACTGAAGCAATTCAACCACCACCACCAAAACAAGAACAAGAACAAGAAAACCTAGAATGATGACTCAGGAATAATAATAAAAAAAGAAGTTTAGGAAGACAGACTAAAGAATCTGCTAATGTTCAGGCTGGCTCAGTTTTATTTTTTTTTCCTGGGGGAAGGAATAAGTTTTGATTTGTACAATTTCCAGGATACAATGCTGACAGCACCGCAGAAGTGCTAAGTGTCATCACTTTGGTATGACTAAAGATAATGAAGATAATAAAGAAATTAAGGAAAGAGCAAGAAAGCTGAGTAGTGAGACAGCTTTCTAATTATGGATTAAAGGATTCCAATGGATATTCTCCAAAGTCCTTTCCGGCTTTTAAAATCTCATGGCTCTGTAATTAGAAACAAGTCTTCAGTCTTCACAGCGCAAGAGTAACTGAAAATCATGCAGCTGACTTGGTCAGGACAGGCAGCTAAAAGAACCTAGATCTTTGAACTCTTCTTATGGAATCTGGGAACCTGAAAGATTCAGTTTGGCTCTCTGTACTTATTTAGTTAGGGTATTAATTGGTAAAAACCTTTTCTTTACTTTGGGCTCTATAGGAAAAAAAAGATCTTACACTGTGTAGGATATGCAGAAGGGCAAACACCATAATTCAGAATAAAAACCTCATTTTCTGGAGATTAGAGACCTGTATTCTTCCTGGTTGCCAATCTTCGTGAAAAAAAAAATAGAGAGGATTTCTTCACCTAAATCCTGCTGATTAGCATGAAGAACAATACATTTTTACTTAAATGATCCTTCCAGAGATGGAAACAATTCTCTGAGGAGCTCTTCCTTCCTTCTCTTGGAAACCAGTATTCACAAATTCAGTCTAAATCTGAATGCCTTCCTTCTCTTTTCCTCAGTTTGTCAGGGTTCTGGGGTGTGAGGCTACCATTCATCTGTGAGAATGTTCTGGCCCTGCAAGTGTCTGTCAAGTGAATTGTTCTGACAATAGACTCTGCCCTTTGGGAGGGGGTATAGGGGTGGTGGGAGGTGGTCATTTCTTTTTTCACCTCTCTGGTTCTAAAGACTAAAAAAGAAGATTAAAACATGAGTTTGCTTAAGAAAAAAAGCAGAAAAAGAAAAAAAAAGGTGTCACTATTATCGGGAACTTAGTTATTAAAGAGACCACAACAGAAACTACGTTGGATGAACATACACTTTCTGTCAGTAACTTTATTTCTAAAGTTCAAAAGCCCCTAAAGGGTTTTATTTCCTTTCTTTTTTCTTTTTCCTTTGTCTTCCCTTCCCTTCCCTTGCCCTGTTTTGTCTTGCTGTCCTTTTCCTTGAAAAACAAAAAAATCTACTTTTGTTTTGTTTGTACTCTGCCAACAATGTCCCCCTAGTTCCTGTCCACTGCATCCTGGGCCATCTTCAGTCTTCTTGACTTTTGTCTTGCCACTGGACATGTCCATGATGTCTTTGATTCTCTTTGAAAACAAAGGATGAAGAGTACAACAAAATCCCGCCCCCCCCCCCCCCAATATCCACCCACCTTTCTCCATTCATAGGAACATAGATTTGGCACTAGAAGAGCCCTCTATTTTGGTTATTGTATCCCCAGGACTGAACACATTGCTTGGTACACATTGGGTATACAATGAGTATTATCTGGGGTATCCCTGAGTGAGACTGGCTATGTTGTCCCCTCAGAATTTTAGGGCTATTTTAGAAGTATTAGGGTGTCTTGTCTCTTTAATGCTATTGGCTCAAGTCCTCACTCTTCTATGTTCCTCCCTCTGTTAGATGACAGTGGATTAGTGTCTTAGTTCCATTTAATGTCCATTAGCTTTTACAAAGGGATATTTACTTCAAAGATTGTTCTTCATTCTCAAAGAGGACCAAGAAACCAGGGAGGTGACGCCGTGACATGCAAGTGAATTGGATTTAAGTGAGGCAGGGCTGTGCTAAGTCACCAGCCTCACTTTCTCCTCCAGAGTCATCTGAGTGAGTGGCCAGATACGGATCAAAATGAGATGCAGTGAGAGACCTTGGCCTTCTTAAGCTAAGATCTTTAACTGGTTTCATTTAGCTTGAGGCAGTGCCCATTCAGTGATTAGGCTAGGTAAGAAAAGGCAGAGAATGGCCTCTATTACCTAGTCAAAAGAGAAAAAGAAATCAATCTAGGAGGGGAAGACCCTCAGGGTTTCTGGCCAAACCAGAAAAAATTGCTATTTATATTTCCTCTGAGACAATCTGGGCCCAAACTTCAAAGATACGACAAGAACAAAAGTACAGACAGTTCCTTCCAATGCCTTAGAGCAGTGGTTCTCAACCTTCCTAATGCCATGACCCTTTAATGCTCACATGTGGGCATATCTGCATGTGGGCAGACCCACCTGGGGACAGATAGAGGAGCGGTGTCTCAGTTCCTAAGACCATGGGAAATATGTGTTTTCCGATGGTCTTAGGTGACCCCTGTGAAAGGGTCATTTGATCCCCAAAGGGGTGCGACCCACAGGTTGAGAACTGCTGCCTTAGAAGCATACTCCTTTATTCTGCCTATATCTCAGGGGAAAGTGGGTTCAGACTTAACAGAGTTTCTATATTACTTTGGTTCCACAAAGTTCATGTCCAAAAGTGGTATTGCTGCTAGATGGACCCTTGTCTCAGCTATTCTGATGATATCATAGGTCCGGAGAAAAAGAAAATTACTATTGTCAGGTCCTGCTTTGATAGCTACAAACACCTCCCTCTCCCCTTCCCTCCTTCCTTTCACCCCCCATACACACGCGCGCACACACACACACGCACACAGGCTTCAAGCTGGCCCATCTAGCTACACATCTCAAGATGGACTCAACTCCTGGACCTTTTGAAACTCATAGGGTTATAGCTTCCAAACTCCTTCACTAAAATGAAAGAACAAACACTAAGGCAAAGAATCAAAGTCCATATTCATAGGCCACATGTTCCCTTGGATGGGGAAGGCCCAGGGTCTACCCCCATCGCATTGTTATCCTATATATAGCTTAATTTGTCTATATTTGTGGGCATACAGTCTCCCCCATTAGACTGTAAGCTCCTTGAGAGCAGGGGTTCTCTTTTGCCTCCTTTTGTATCTCCAGTACCTGGCACCGAGTAGACACTTAGTAAATGTTCATTGATTGATCGATTGCTTCTTTTTTCTCACTGAAATGTCATCAGGCAGTAAGGCATCAACCTAAAGAAAGTGTGAGACTCCAGTCAGCTGGTTGGTGGTTGTTCTTGGGTCTCCAAGAGGACCAAGATGACATCACTATCCTAGAGTCAAGTTTCAATATGTCCGGACTGTGGCTGATCAGAGCAATACAAGCTCAGCGTGCTCTACCACAGGTCGGGCACAAATAGCCTGTGTGAGCATTTGGGGTGGATTCTCTAAATTTGTGCATCTTGTGTTTCCTTTGAGCTATTTCAATTCTGCTTTGCTCATAGAGCATAGCACCTTCTCTAATGTGGGCCCTCCATGCTGACCGGTCCTGTGCCAGTGTCTCCCATGTCACACAATCAGTTCCCAGCTTGTGCTCTACAGACAACTAAAAGCAGATCAGAATCAGTCCCAGAATGTCTTTGAGTGCTCCAAATCTCTCCAAGGTACTTTCATTACACATCATTATGACTTGACCAGCATCAGGCTCCCCAACCTCTTCCATATAGGAAATTGCATCATCTGAGCACCCTGATGCCTGCTCATGAGGACTGGACTCACTGGCCAGTCCTCCATTACAAATGTCTAATGCATTTTTGTCATTTGACTTATTCTAGTACTCTCATTTTATGCATGAAGAAACTGAGATACAGAGAGGCTAAAATGTTTCCCTAAAGTTGTGCAGATGTAACAGGGCCAGGATTTATACCTATGTTCTCTCATGTTGGAACTAATATAGAGGCAGTTAAATGGCACAGTGGATAGAGCACCAGCCCTGCAGTCAGGAGGACCCAAGTTCAAATCCAACCTCAGACACTTACTAGTTGTGCGACCCTAGGCAAGTCACTTAACCTCAGTTGCCTGAACAAGAAAAAAAAATAGAACACATATACTATCCTCTAGACCACAGTGACTCTCCCTTTTGATAGTCTATCCATTTTTCAAAACCATACTCAATTATTACTGCTTTCCCTATGACTCAGTTAGAAGCCAACCCTGACCACCCCAATTAGAATCAACCTTTCACTTCTCTGCAATCCAGTGACATTTTGTTCTTGTCTCTATTATGGCAGTTATTATGTTTGGCTTGGTATTACAAGTCTTTGCATATAGGTCTGCTTCATAGTATGATTGAGCGATAGTGCTGGACTGAATAAGTAATCATGATTGTCAAGGTTTCTTCCAGCTTTCAATTCTATGAGCCTAATTTCTATTACTAGGTTGTAATGTATGAGATTAAGCTGTGTTTTTTTCATTTTTGTGATCTTCCTAGGAACTAAGGTCATACCTTTTACATGGCAGGATTGAATATATGTTTGATGAATAGATAGATGAATAAATGAATGAATGCTGCAATAGTGCTGCCGATGGCCTAGCTATCCATCCCCACCAGAAATACTAAACAGCAGTTTATACCAAGGATTAAAATGAGTGTATTGGCAAGGATAGCATTGTACTGAATTTTACTTTCTTGTCCCCAGTGACCAGCTGGCCTAGATTCTGTCCTAAATCCTCTCTCTTGAATTTGGTCTCCTGGCTCTGTCTAGCAACCACCTACTTTGGGCCATGGATCATGGGATATAGAATGGGAAAGGACCTTAGAGAATATCTAGTTCAACCCTGTAATTATGCAGATGGAGAAACTGAGGCCTAGAGTACTAGAATGACCCAAGATCAAGTAGATGGTCTTGCCCTTTCAGAAAAATGTAAGATAAGGCAGAGATCATGAGAGTTAGAAGGAAGTGGTTTACAAAGGCATTGAGAGGTATCTCTTACATTCAGGATTTCCTTTCCTTTCAAGTTTTAATCTTGGCACTTAAACATAATTTTTCCTAATTTTTTAGCATAATAAAATTAATTTTTTGATTTAATTCCACAAGCCTACTATATACAAGGCACTATACAAAGTTATGGGTATCTACAAAGATTTAAAAAAGGAAATAGAACCTACTCTCAAGAACACTTCCATTTTACTCCATTTTTACAGCCTGTACACATTATTTTCCAACAAGCTCTCCTGCTAAAAGTTGGCAAGCTTATTAATTATTGTGTTAAACTCAAATACCCTGAAAATAACCACAGCTTTATAGAAAGTTATCAGCCATATGTATGGCTTCATAAATACCATGTTTACATGGAATGCTTACTTTAGCTAAAGGCTACAGGAATGGGAATTGAATTTGAAATAAGAACACCTGATTTTGAATCTGCTGGCTGCCACTCAATAGTTGTGACATTGGGCAAACCACTCAACCTTTTTGTGCCTTACTTTTCATATCTGTAAAATAGGGAACATAATACCTGCCCCAGAGTGTTATTTTAAAGAATAAGTGAAATAATATGTGCAAAGCACTTTGTAAACTACAAGGTCATAGCTGATCAGGGCTTGTAATCTAATCGGTTTAGGGAACTCAGGTTGTGGCAAAATCATCTCTTTTATACTATAGTGTAAGAGAGTTGCCTATTGTTATTAAGAGTTTTTGTTGTTGTTCAGTAATCTTTAGTCATGTCGGATTCTTTGTGACCCCATTTGTGGTTTTCTTGGCAAAGATAATGGAGTGGTTTGCCATTTCCTTCTCTGACGCATTTTACAGATGAGGAAACAGACGTAAATGGAGTTAAATGACTTTCCCAGGGTCATCCAGGTAGTAAGTGTCTGAGATCAAATTTGAACTCAGATCTTCCTGACTCTAGGTCTGATATTCTATCCACTGTGCCATCTAATTGCCAATAATTGCTTTTATATAGCACTATAAGGTTTGCAAAGAACCTTACAAATATATGTATATATTTATCTTATATGTATATATTTTATCTTTGCAATGATCCTGGAGTATAGCTGCCATTTTACATATGAGGAAACTGAGGCAAACAGTGCTTGAATATTCCAAGTGCCCAGAGTCGCACAGCTAGTAAGTGTCTGAGGCAGGATTTGAACTCATCTTTGTGACTCCAGGGCCAGGGCTCTATCCTCTGCATCACTTAGCAGTTTCTTTAGATGGCTTATAAACAACTTGCGTATTTTTTTATAGATAGCTTGTATCAGAGTCAGAGCTTGAACCCTAGGCCTTGACCATTCCGAGATTGGTTTATTTGTCTGTTGCATTGTTGTATTTTAAAGCACTAGATAAAAAACAGTAATTACTATGGAAGGGCAGCATCGGAACCAAGTAGATCTGGATTTGAGTCCCATCTCAGACACATAGCAACTGTCACTGTATCCTGGACAAATCACTTAACCTCTTGGAGCCTGTAGACCAGGTTCTAATACTATAAATTCCGTTGCTATAAAGGTTTTCTTTCTAGGAATTCTCTTTTCTAATGAAATCACAAGTCCAGAGAAAAGGAAAATTATTATTGTTAGCTCCTACATTTACTTGACTAAAAATGTTTGTTTTTTTATAATTAACGGACAGGAAGGGAACTCTTTAGGACGTCTTGATTTGGAGTTATGGTGATACTGCACTTTATAATGCACAGTCTTCCCTTTCTTATTCATAATAAAATATGATAAAGAGGATCAGGATTTTTTTGTGCCATCTGTGACACACACACACACACACATGCAATACATATATACACAAACATATACATTTGTGTGTATATATATTTGTATACACATATATATATTCAATATTTTAAATTAATGCCTTTTGTTTTATGTCAAGTTTCCAGATACCTGTATTCCCTTTCCCTTACCCAGCAAGGCTTCAAATATATACATATATTGATTGATTGATTCTGTTGGTTAGAGCTCCAATCTAGAAACCTGGGAAAATCTCTCTGTTGGACAGTCCAGGAGATCTACACAAGTTTCACTACTTGCATATACAACTGTTATGATATTCCAAAAGGAAGTTTAAGTAAAAGAAAAGAAAAGAAATAGCTATTAGATACTACACAAACAGGCTTGTCACAGTAATCTAAAATCCTACAGTGAGTGACACTTGCCAGGGTCACCTGGGGTACATTTAGGGAAGATTTGAACATTTACACATTTGTTGTCCTTCTGAAGAGCTGACTTAACCATTCAGGCCCAGGTTGGGATGGCTGCTTAATCTAAGCCTGCCTCGTTGTCTCTTGCTGTCCAAGATTCAAATCCTGGAGAGCTGGCTATACGTGTTTAACAATGTCAGCATCGCTGCCTTCTATTTGATAGATGTCCTATCTGAGGCTTCGTAGAACTTAAAGTTGGATAGAACCTTGGAGGTCACTTCATCCAATCTCCCGCTCCCTACAGGAATAACTTATATTGCATCAATCAGTCAGCCAACAAACATTTATTGAGCTCCTACCATGTGCCAGGTGGGGAAACCAACATCCCTGAAACATAGTCATCCAACCTCTGCTTAAACACTTACAGTGATGGCCAGAGCAGTCTCGAAAAGATATTAGGCATTTACCTCTAATTTTTAGAAAGATGATCTCCATACCAAGTAGAGATCTACCTCCTTTTAACTTCTATTCATTGCTCCTAATTCTTCCTTTTGGAACAAGTCTAATATTCATTACACAGAACAACAATTTGAAGACCATTATTATATTCCTCCTAAGTTTTCTTCTCTGAAGATTAGACATCTCCTGTTCCTTTTATCATTCTTCTAATAACATGGCTTCAAAACTCTTCTTCTTGGTTGTTTTTCTCTACCTACCTTCCACTTTTCCATTATATCCCTTAAAATATGACATCCAGAACTAAACATAATATCCTCCATGATTGTGAGAGCCAGAGTGTGAGATCATAGTGCCTCTTCCTGTTCCATGAGGTAGAGCAGTCCTAGGTGTAACCCTGGACTTTGCCCAGTGTAAACTGGGCAGGTAGATGTTTCTAAGAAGGTCTTATCTATCTGCTATTAAGCATACAGATAAGTTAGTACCTGGGTGTGAGCAGTTATCCCCATCTAAGAATTCTCTAGGAGAGTGTATGTGTGTATGAATGTATGTATGTATATGTCTATCTGTCTGTCTATCTCTCTGTGTGTCTGTTGTCTTGTCTATCCATCGATTTATCTATCTACCCCCTACCTGCCTAACAATCCACTTGTCCATCAATCTACCTATCTACACAGATACATACACACATGTATTTATATGCACACACACAACTGCATCAGTTCCTGTCTTTCCATGTTTCTTTATATTTATCATGTTGTTATTTCTTCCAGGACAATAAAAAGTGCATTCTCTTTAAGTACCACAATTTGTTTAGTCATTCTATCTACTTTGTCTCCAGGTTTTAGCTACTTCAAAAAATTGCACCCTCCTCTTACACTTTATACATCATCGCTATATGCTTTTATGGTATGTGAATGTGTGCCAATAGTGATCCTGCTTTATTGTTCAATTCTAAAGGTCCTTTTCAAACCTATTTCTCTTAATCGCTGATATGAATGCATGCTGGCTCTCTTTGCCAGCCTGTGTTCTGCTTATTATAGCCACTGTGCCAGCCTCATCAGAGTCCCCCCCTTGGCCTTTCTCCCATCCATCTACCAAACCAATTATTTCTGTGTATTCCTTATAACTTTCACTGTCCCATAACGTTCCTAGGTCAGCATGACCTTGAATTCTAGGACAAATCTGTTTGGGTTTCATTAGCACTTCTTTCATACCCTCTCAGTCTCCTACCACCCTTCTCCCTTCTCCCTGGCAATTCCATTGCCAGAGGGGAACTTTTTTTCCCAAGTCTTCCATAATATACCCAAACACAAGAGTCTGCCAGACACAGAGTACAGTAGGGTCAGTACTTTTCTTGGTCTAGCATTGTAAAGAATTTGTGACAACTAACTTCTATGTAATTGAATTTGAAGGCAGAAAGTTGATTGACAGGTATGACTAGGTCCTGTGGGAAGTGAACCCTGGGCATAACCAGTGCTGTGGATTTACTTCTTCTTAGGTCCTAGTCAACATTGTCTCAAAGGTAATTGATACAGTGCTCCTGTAAGACTTATTAGTATTCATGTCACAGTGTTGACTCATGTAGTATACTAAAATCTCTAGATCTTTTTTTCATAAAAACTGCTGTTAAACTAGGTCAACTAATCTTGTATTTGTGTAACTAATTTTGAAAAAACAAAACAAAACAACCTAAATGGAAGACTTGACACTTATTCTTGCTTCATTTCATCATGTGTATTTGAGCCCATTACCTCTTCCCTCCTCCAGTCTGGATCATGCAAACTCTGCCATAGGCACATTTGAGAGAACAGGGAAGGGCTTAGAAGACGTTGCCAAGGATGTGGCTGTTGTTGACCTTGCAAAACAGTGTCTTAATCATTTGAACCTTTCAGTGTCTCCCTAGGCTCAGCCGGGCAGCTTGTAGCATGAACCAGTCCACAGCACTTCTTCCATGAGCTTGTAAAACACAGAACAAAAATATAGACAAGTGGGGAGAGCCACCTGAGAACAAGAGAGACCCCTAAGCTGCATTGATTTGCCACAAAGAGGTCTCTTGCTCATTGAGAAAATCAACCCCACAGTGGGAGTAGAATGGGTCAACCTCACTAACACCAGCCCTAAAACCATCTATCTGCATCTAGCCCCAGAGTAGGAGAAAGGCTCTTGGTTGTAACCATTGATCGCCGTGCCGACAGCTGAATTGCCCTTGCTTTCATAGTTTGGCAAAACTCCCAGAATCTCTCTGAATCTTGATATCAACACCAATATATTAGCTACTTGTTGAATAAAGAATCATAGTTCTAGAGCTAGGAGGGACCCTAGAGGTCATTGAATTCATTTTCCATATATAAAAGATGAGGAAATGGGAGTGTAGAAAAGTTAACTGGCTTATCCAAGGTCATAAAGGTAGTAAGTAAAAGAATCTGGATTCCAGCTCAGGTCTGATGTCTTCAAGTTCAGTGATTTTCTTCTTTGCACTATGCTGTATCAATGGATAAGAATGGAACACAGTCAAAATCAGAGCATTGTGGGATTATACTAGAAAGCTACTAGCTGGTTGTTCAACCAATCTGAATGCAGCCAATCCAATTCAATCCCAGTCAATCCAATCCAATTTTTTCCAAATCCATTCCAATCCAATCCAATAAAT
This sequence comes from Pseudochirops cupreus, assembly GCA_028627135.1. Taxonomy (NCBI): domain Eukaryota; kingdom Metazoa; phylum Chordata; class Mammalia; order Diprotodontia; family Pseudocheiridae; genus Pseudochirops; species Pseudochirops cupreus. The sequence goes on from CM053580.1 coordinate 475,675,015, forward strand.
ATTAAGCAGACAGGGTTATAAAGGCTAGGGGATACAATTAATAAAAAGAAAAGCAGTCCCTGACTTCAAGGAGTTTACAATCTAATGGAGGGAAAAGAATACTCAAAGGCTTCAGGAGAGGGGCGAGAGAAGAAAAGGTGATTTCCCCCAGGCAGGGGTGGGGGCATCTTGTTCTGTGGGATTGAAACTAGGCAGAGCAACAGATGTAGAGTGGAGTGGTACTAAGTACAAATCTACTTAACAGTACTTCATGCAGCCCACATATCTCAGCTTGTCCAAAAGGATTTCACAACAGGCTGAGTCAAATGCCTCAGAAAAATCAAATTGCTTTATGTCTGTGTCACTTCCTTGATTTAGCAGGTAGTCTATCAAAAAAAGCGAAAGGAGATTAATCTTGCGAGTCTCATCCAGGGGAACTATGCTGGATCTTTATAATAATTATTCTTTTCTAAGTGCTCAAAACTATCTGCTTAATGTTTTGTTCAAGATTTTTCCAGAGATTTCAAGGTCGGTATGTTTAGTTTCTGGGATCTGTTCTTTCTTTCTTTCTTTCTTTCTTTCTTTCTTTCTTTCTTTCTCTCTCTCTTTCTCTTCCTTCCTTCCTTCCTTTCTTTCTCTCTCTTCCTTCCTTCCTTCCTTTCCTCCTTCCTTCCTTCCTTCCTTTCTCTCTCTCTCTCTTTTTCTCTTTCTTCCCTTTCCTTCCCTTCCCTGTCCTTTCCTGTCCTTTCCTGTCCTTTCCTTTCCTTTACTGTTTTTTCTTTTCCTTCACTGTTTTTGTTTTGTTGCTTTTTTTCCCTTCAAACATTACTAAATAGTTTGTGATGACAACTGTATTTTTATTTTCTTCATTCAGCAGGAGCAGCTAGATGGCTCAGTGAATAGAGCACTAGGCCTGGAGTCCAGAGGTTGTTGTTCAGTCATTTCAGTCATGTTCAGCTCTCCATGACACCATTTGGGGTTTTCTTGGCAAAGATATTGGAGTGGCTTGCCATTTCCTTGTCCAGCTCATTTGATAGTTGAAGAAATTGAGGCAAATATGGATTAAGTAACTTGGCCAAGGTCCCATAGCTAGTAGGTGTCTAAGGCCAGATTTCTTTCTAAAATCCAGTCTCAGACATCTACTAGCTGTGTGACATGGACAAGTCACTTAACCTGTTTGCCTTGGAGGAAGCTTGGATGCTCACAGGATAGAGTGCTATGCCTGGAGTCAGGGAGACCTGACTTCAAATCCTGCCTCAGATACCTACTAACTGTGTGACCCAAGGCAAGTCACTTAACCCTGTTTGCCTCAATTTCCTCATCTATAAATTGAGTTGGAGAAGGAAATGGCAAACCACTCTAGTATCTTTGCCAAGAAAATCCCATGGACAGTATGGTCCAAAGGGGCATGAAAAGATGGACATGACTGAACAACAATAGCAACAGCATCTTAGACAACAGTTGAATAGTATTAAAAGCACTGGATTTGGTGTTAGAACTATATTCAAATCTTGGCTCTTCTAATTTCTAGCTCCACAACTTTGATTTTCTCAACTGTAAAATGGAGATGATTACTTCATCACAGGTTGTCATAAGGACAAATGGAGTCATTTATAATCAGCATCTTATAAATTGTTAAAATAGTCTAGAAATGTTATGTATTATTATTACCCTGGGCCATAAGTCACTTGGGCATAGAAGATCAACCCTTAAAAGTGGCTAGTTTTTATGCCCAAAGGGCAAAACTGCACATACCCTTTGATGCAGCAATACCACTACTATGTCTATATCCCAAAGAGATCATACAAATGGGAAAAGAATCCACATGTATGAAAATATTTACAGTAGCTCTTTTTGTGATGACCAAGAACTAGAAATTAAAGGGATACCCATCAGTTGGGGAATGGCTGAACAAGATGTAGTATGTGAATGTAATGGAATACTATTGTTCTATAAGAAATGATGAGCAGGTAGACTTATCCGGAAACACTTATATGAACTGATACATAATGAATTGAACAGAACCAGGAGAACATTGTACACAGTTACAATCACACTGCATGATGACTAACTTTGACAGACTTGGCTCTTCTCAGCAATGCAAGGTTCTAAGACAACTCCAAAAGACTCATGATGGAAAATGCTATCCACATCCAGAGAAAGAAACTACAGAATCTGAATACAAATCTTTCTCCCTTTCTTGTTTTCTGTTTTTTCTTTCTCATAGTTCATGCCACTGATTATAATTCTTCTTAACAACATGACTAATGTGAAAATATGTTTAATATGAATGCATATGTAGAGCCTATAACAGATTGCATACCATCTTGGTGATAAGGAAAGGGAGGGAGGGGGAGAAAATTTAAAACTCAAAAGTTTGTGGAACTGAATGCTATAAACTAAAAATAAATAAATTGATTAAAAGTAAAATGCAAAAGTGGCTAGTTTATCATTAATTATGGTGTTTTTTTTTATCACTTTACATTTTAAAAATAATTCTCTACAATGGAGATGCAAAGTAGGAGTTGAAGACTTTTGCTTTCTCTGTCATCGGCTGATACTGTATCTGTCCCAATCTGTGCACTTCTCTTCCCTGTTTTACTTCTCTGCTCTGAACACATTTTGATGAAGTCCTTTTTATTGTGTCATCTGATGCTCATTCTGGAGTTTAGTTTTTCAGACCCTGTTCCCAAAGATCTGTGACTTAGGAACTAAATTCAAATCTGACCTCAGACACTAGCTGTAAGGGCAAGTCACTTAATCCTGTTTGCCTCGGTTTCCTCATCTGTAAAATGAACTTGAGAAGGAAATGGCAAACCACTCTAGTATCTTTGCCAAGAAAACCCCAAATGTGGTCACCATGAGTCAGACACAACTGAAACAACTCAATAACAACAAACTTCTTGATATCAAGGTCAGCTTTTCATCCACAGTGCCAATGTTGCCTCTCTCAACCTGTCAGGATTTAAAATCTGAAATCAATGGAGAACACATGGAATAGCTGTTTTCTTCATATGCCTGCCCCTTTTCTGCCTCATTGGCATATGTATGAATGTTTGATCCATGTGCATTTTCTATACTTTCACATTTCTCTGGAACCACCTCCTTCTTCCTCTGAACTTTTGAAATCTGGCTTTCTGAAATTCTAAGGAACATGTTCATTTATGCCTAGGATTTCAAATACTCAATAGATAGTGAACTAAATCAAGTGGAATGAGAATGATGATATCACTTCCCCCAAAAGAAAGCTCATCTCTTTCTCACCAGCCTATTCTTTCTTCCTGGACAGAAACAAGCCTTGTGGTGTGGAAGAGAGTCCTGGGCTGAGTGAGAAGGCCAATAGATGACCCTGGCTTTACCATTTACTAGCATTGTAACATAAGGCAAATCACTTAATCGCTCTGTACCTCAGTATCCTCATCTGTAAAATGGGTAAATAATAGTATTTCACTAAGTACTTCATTAATCTTAAAGTAGCCAAACAAATGTGAGCCAATATTACTATGATTTTCTATGTGACTAAGGAAAAGCCAATTTACTCTTTTGTAAAATGAGATAACTGGACTAGATTATCTCTAAAGCCCCTTCCAACTGTAAGTCTTAAGTCTTGTTTCTCCTTATTTCTTACTCTATTTTCTGAAATATAGAACTGTTATCAATTCAAGCAATATGCCCTGCTTTTAACTTATTGAGACTTCTACCATAAGTCCATATAATTGAAGTCCTACATCTTATAATCTTACATATTTTGATATTACTTTTCTGTATTTTCTAACATGTTGTAGCAAACATTCCATAATCCCAAGATGTTCTTTGCTGCAAAAGTCTATCTTTTAAAATATATGTTTTTATTTTATCCATGCCTTTTTGTATCACATTTGTTTCTGAATTTATCTCTTCTTCCCTTCCCATTAAAGGAGGAGAGTAGGGGAGGAAGGAGAGAGAAAGAAAAAGAGGGAAGGGAGAGAGAGGAAGGGAGGGAGGAAAGGAGAGAGAGAGAGAGAGAGAGAGCTCATGAGAGCAAGCAATTTAGTAAAACCAACACATCAACTGATCATATATTTGATACCTATAATCCTGTACCTCTGAAATTCAATGCAATAAACATTTACTAACCACCTACTATGTGCTCCAGGCACTGTGCTAAACATTGGGGATATAAATAAGAAAAAGAAGCAGTCTCTGCCTCTGCCACTACTACGTACTCAAAAATTGTGAAGAAAATACACAAAATGGGGGAGGAAACCAGGGATTTTGGTAGGGAGGAGACACTTTGTTCCCTAGATTGGAAGCCATGCTGAGCTGTGGGAGGAAAATGAATTTTTCAATGCATTCATTTTTTGACTCTTTTCCAGGTCCAAGTTTGGTCAATAAAATGATATTTAAGCATTTCTTTGTTCTTTCCATTTACATTATTGTAGTCATTGTGTATATAATTTTCCTGGTTCTGCTTACTTCACTCTGCATCAGTTCATATGAGGCTTCTCAATTTAAAAAATGCTTCCTATTTGACATTTCTTATGGCTCAGTAATAGTCCATTGTATCCATGTAGAACAGCTTATTTAACCATTCGCTAATCAATGAGCACCTACTTTATTTCTAGTTCTTTGCTACCTCAAAAGTATGACTATAAAAATTTTGAAATACATAGGACAAAAGTCTGTATTTTCAGCTCTGGTATCTTCCCAGTGATACTATGATTATGAATTATCTTATGCCATTATTTCTAAAAAATTATAGTTCGACAATGACCCAAAGGACAGTAGAATGACTTGGGATGGGTGTAAATAAGCTCTAACATACTACCAATGATGACTTGTGCTTGACATCATTAAGGAGCTGACTGAAAGATCATAGAAAAGATAGTATTACTAGGCAGGGGGAATGGGATGATGATAACTAAGAGAGGGAGACAACAGAGGTGTTCAACTCTTTATTTTGCTTTTGTTTTCTTTGCCAAGGAAAAAGATTTCTAGACTGGAAGGGAAAAAAATGGCTAATATGAAGTTGATAGTCAAGATAAGTAGAGAAATAATGAGAGAACCCCTGTCATTGATGAATTCAGCCAGTCTCAGATGAGCTACATCTTAGATTATTGCAGGAATGAGCAGATGAGATTGCTGAGGTACCACCAATGAAGCTGGAAAGATCATGGAGGATAAGGGAGACACTACAAGATTGAAGGACAAATACTTTGATTTTCCTAAAAGGTGATAAGAACAACAGTCTGCAAACTATGGTCCATGAACTTTGGTTTCTTGGCAAAATCAAGGAATTCCTGCATTCCTTCACCAAAACCACATCTACCAAAGTTGAATTTCACAAGAACCAGTCTTCCTGGTAGAGTTGAGGTTGTTGGAGAGGACTTTGAGTTGGTGGAAAACTTCCAACTTGATTGTCATCACACTTGGAGCTGCTTCTGTCCACTGCCTCTCTGCTCAGACTCACTACTCATGGCCAGCAAATTCCTATCCCCTCTTACTTTTCAAAACATAGTGACAGGGAATCCCTGGTTGCCTAAGAGTAAACTGCCTCCTAAACCACCACTTTCTGTTCTCTTATCCCCATCTACCTTATATTAGGGGGCCTTAACATACATATTGATGTTTTCACAAACAACCTAACCTTCTGGTCCCTAAATCTACAAATCCTGTGACCTACTTCTCTGTTCCAAGTCATTCACACACAAAACTTATCATACCTTTGATCTTGCCATTGGCCACAGAGGTTCCATTTCCATGACTAAGAACTCTAGTCTCCCTTTAGCTGATTATAACCTTCTAACACTCCATCTCTAGCTATGCCTTATTCCTCCTACACCTATTTTTCAGTCTCATGCCTTTTGTTCAGGCAATCCATCTTTCAGTACTTTCCCAGGCCGTTTCCCTTGCTTTGGATTCAGTTTCCTTACTTCTCATTCTCAACCCTTTTGTTAGCAAGTCCATGTCTACACTACTTTCTGCTCTTGAATTCATTGCTCCTGTGTCCTATCACCTTTCATCTCTTTTCAAGCTTCAACCCTTGATTACTCCCACTACATGCCTCCTCTCCTACTCATATCTTCTGAAAGGAAGTGAAAGAAGTCACTCAACTGGGTCCATTATAAATTTTATTTTCTAATCTAAAGTGGGCCCTTATAGCAGTTAGGTCATCCTTTTATGTCTGTAATTGAGTCTATATCCCACTCCCTACTGTAGTAGCACCAAACCTTTTCTTTTCTTCTCAAGTCTTTCATACCATCTCTTCTCTCCTAAATCTCTCAACTAAGGATTTGGATACTAGAGAATACTTTGAACTTCCTATTCTCCCCTTCTTTGCATATCACAAGCATTTTGACATCCTTTCCAATTCTTTTCTTGTCTCTGATGATGATGATGATGATGTATATGTATATGTATATGTGCGTCTATATATACATATACATATATTATACACACACATACATGCGCACACAAACATGCCTTTGATGTACAAGGCTACATGCACCTTTGATTGCATCCCCTCCCTTCCCCAGCAGACTGATACCACAATTATCCTCTGCTCCTCAGAGATCTTCAATCTTTCCTTATTTACTAGTTTACTTATTTACTATTCACTGATACTTACAAGAATGGTCAAGTCTTTCCTAGTCTAAACAAACCAAACAACAACCCTTTACTAGACCCTACCATCTTCTCTAGCCATTGACCTTTCTTTCTTTTTTCAATCCAACACCTAGGAAAAGAAAGTTGTCTGTAGTCATTGCCTCTTCTTCCTTTCCTCTCATTTTGCAGTCTTTTGCTATCTGGTTTCCAACCCCATTACTCATTAAAACTTCTTTCCTTGAAGTTAACAATAATCTTATTTTCCAAATATTTCTCAGTTCTCATACATCTTGACCTCTAGGTAGCATTTGATACTTTTGACTATGCTCTCCTCCTGGATAATCTCTATTCTTTAGGATTTTGTGTCACCATGTTGGTTTTCATTCAGCTTATGTGATAATGCCTCATTCTTATTTAAAGGATAATCATCTATATCACACCCACCAATAATTATATGTGTTCACCAGGGCTCTGAACTGCCCTCCTTTTCATAGAAGCAGATAACAGAGACAAGTAGATGGTAATATATTAAATGTTAATGTATTAAACAGTATTCTCTCCACTATGCCACTATACTCCAATATATAGAAAAATTAAGGGGACAATGATACTCAAAATGAAGATCTAGTTATTTATAGAGATGGGGGCATTTATAAAGAGAGGACTTTAGATATTAGATTTTAGAATTATAGGAGACATTAGAGATCATTTAGTTCAACTTTTTATTTTATATGTAATGGGGTTGCAGTGGGTCCCTACTCTACTCTGCCCAGTGTGTTAAAAGAAGTGTAAAATTATTTATTCCCTGTTATCAATTTATGCAGTGAAAAGTTTTTCTTCATGTAATTGGAGGGCAGCTTGCCATTGGGTGGATAAAAATTGTCCATTTCTTTGGCATACTTTTAAAAGGCTAGGTAGGCAGAATTAAAGTTGGAAAACTTTGTGGAGTGTGATCTCTGGCAGCCTAGAGGAAAGCCAGCTATAGAAGAGTAACTTAGCTCTTGGGAGGTTATTGCTTTTTTCTGCCTTTTCCCTTATGCCTCTACCAGAGGGAGATGGGAGAGGAAATAATTTCTCTTTCCTGTCCCCCCATCAGTTGTGATATCTTGTATCTTAGTTGCTGGCTCAGAAGGAGACATTACACTCAACCAAAAACAGGCTCCATGAGTCAAGAAGTCAATAGATGTGATTCCAAGGAGCATCACAAGGAACTTACAGTCTAATGGAGGAGATTCCTATATATGTGTATATACATATATATGTACATACACATATAGGAAAATAAATATAAAGTGAAGAAATATAAACAAATACAAAGTAGTTAAGTAAAAAGTAGTTTAGGAATGAAGGTCCTAACAGTTGAGGGGTCTATGGGAAAATCAGGAAAGGCTTTATGCAGAATTTGGTGCCTGAGCTGCATCTTAAAGGAAGAGAGACTCCATGAGTTGATGTTGAGGAGAGAGTGCACTCCAGTCATGGGAGATGGCCAGGACAAAGGCATATAGATTACCCAGCAGTAGAGAAGAGAACCAACTATAGATTAAAGTCCATCAGAAGCTGAGCTATGGAAAGAAGTAAGCCTAGAGATCTGAAGTAAGTGACCATCCCAGCAAAGATACTGTGTCCACAGAAGATCAATACAAGGATACCATGAGAAGAAAAAAAGTATATTGGGGCCTTGCAGTGACAAAAATTTTAGTTACCTTGGCCATGTGTCTTTCTTACTTTTGCACCTCACTGCAAATATACTCTTAAATTTGTAACCACTTTTCCTGCTGATTCTGGGTGTAGTTATGGAAGAGTATGCCCTAGATTTATGGAGAGGATACTTTATAGTTACTCTTCTTAATATGCCATCTAAATAAATGCCTTTCCATCAAGCTAATTGTGTCAACTGGCTGGCCATCTCAGGGCTACTGTGAGGAACAAGTGAGATTATATTTGCAAATTTAAAATATTTGTAAATTAATGGTGAGGGCATGCTTTTCCATAGCTATACATAGAATCAGTGGGAAGAGTGGGTACAAACTTAGACTACATTTGCAGTGAGGTATAAAAGTAGGAAACATATAGCCAAGATAACTCACACTTTTGCAAACCTTAAAGTGCTATATAAATGCTATACAAATTAAACAATTCCTATTCACAAGGAACTTACAGTCTAATGGAGGAGATTCCTATATATGTGTATATACATATATATGTACATACACATATATGAAAATAAATATAAAGTGAAGAAATATAAACAAATACAAAGTAGTTAAGTAAAAAGTAGTTTGGGAATGAAGGTCCTAACAGTTGAGGGGTCTATGGGAAAATCAGGAAAGGCTTTATGCAGAATTTGGTGCCTGAGCTGCATCTTAAAGGAAGAGAGACTCCATGAGTTGATGTTGAGGAGAGAGTGCACTCCAGTCATGGGAGATGGCCAGGACAAAGGCATATAGACTCAAGAAATTGAATGTAGTTTATGAGAGATGGGGAGAAGTTGAATTGGTTAGATCTCAGCATGTGGCTGGGGTAGTTGGTAACATCCAATGAGACTAGAAAAATAGGTTGGAGGCAGATTGTGTATGGCATTAAAAGCTCAACAAAAGAGTTTATAGTTTATCCTAGAGGCAATAGGAAGGCATGAGAGTTTTGGCTGAATAGAGGAGTCACGTTTTTAAGGAAAATCACTAATTTCTGTGTATAGGAAATACCAAAGTGAGTAGAGATTTGAAGTAGAGAGATCAATGAGGAGATTGTTGCAATAATCTAGGTAAGAGAATATGAGGGTCTGAACTAAGTGAAGGAGAAAAGAAAAGAGAGAAATAAAAATGGAAAGGTTAGTTGGAGCCTGGTCACTAAGGACCTTAGCATTTTATTTTATTAGCAAGAGAGAGCTGCTAAAGGTTTTTTGAGCAAGGTAGTGACATGATCAGAATTGTTTTAGGGACATAATTTTGGTATCTCTGTGATGGATGGATGGAGAGGAAAGAGATTAGGTGCAGGAAGATCAGTTAGAATTATTACAGTAACTCTAAATCAAAGATACCTCTAGGTGACTGGGAGGACATTGGTAACATCAATAGAAATATTAAACTTGAAAGGTGGAGTATGTTCTAGGGAAAAGGGAATCTTGAGGTAAGTTTTATATATGATGAATTTGAGGTATCTCAGACAAACAATAATCTGCTCTAGTACTGGAAGAATGATCGCAGAGAACAGTAAAGTACCAAGTGTAACAAAAACCTACATGAAGTGAAAAAAAAATCAGAGAGAGAGAGAGAGAGAGAATTCTCCTGGCCCTCTTCCTAAAGGTTGTTATACTAAGTCACACAGCACATATCTCAATCACGGATGGCTTCCAGTAATTCTAATAATTCAGCTATGGGATGCTTTATCCTTCAAGGCTCACTAGGACACAGAGCCATGAGATTCACAATAGCAGCCAATCTGTTATTGCTCTGAGTTTGGCTCTGTTCTTCCTCCTCTTTATTTAAAAAAATCATTTTAATCAGCCAAAATGTGCCTTCTCACCTTCTCATCACCATCCCAATCCCAACTGAGAACACAAGAAAAACAAAAGCTATTACAAATAGGTATAGTCAATCAAAACAAATTTCCACATTGGCCCCACCCCCTGCCCCCAATTGTCTCATTCTACATTCTAAGTCCTTCATTTCTCTATCATAAAATGGGTAACATATTTCATCATTAGTCCTTTGGAATCATGGTTGATCATTGTATTGATAAAAGTTTAGCACAATAGTATTCCATCATATTTATATACTATAACTGACTCACTCATTCTCCAGTTTATGGGGAATCCCCCCCCTTCCCAGATTCCCATTCTTTACCACCTCAAAAGAGCTATAAATACTTTTTTTTGCATGCTTAGGTTCATTTTACTTGGGACTAACCCTCATCTTAATTTACTGTCCCTCAAATTTCCCCTCTCTTTCCTCCCTTCCTTCCTATTTCCCTGTTCAATGAAATACATTTCTGTACCCAACTGTGTGTGTGTGTGTGTGTCTTTTTTTTCTTCTTTTAATCAGTTCAGATGAGAGTGAAGTTCAAGGGTCAGCAGCTTCCCTTCAGCCCCTTTTCTTTGTATAGATGTGTATTCTCACACCTTAATTATGTGAGGTAATCCCCCCCTAAACTTCCTTTCCCTTCCCCCCACCCCCAATGTATTTTTCTCCTTTCTTTCCATTCTTTTCTTAAGATCATCAAGACAAAATAGAATCACTTCTTCCTCTTCTTTCAATGCACCACTATATGGTATCCCAGAGGTTGATTAGGAGGAGGTGGGGTTGAGATGATGGTAGTGCTGGTGGCAGAATAATGCAACTCCATTTTGTGATTATTTCTGGATATAGTGATGACTCAACTAGGTGCTTTCAGATGAATGTTCCTGACCATGGTGCTGAGAGAATTGTTGGGATATCCAAGCAGATTTGTCTATCTGGCAATCGAAAATATGCCATTAAAGCATGGGAGAGTGAGCTGACTCCAACATAGATACATATAGATATAGGTATGGCTGTAGGAAGAGGTATAACTATAGCTATAGATAATATATCCTCAGGCAAATCATTTAATTTTTTAGTGCAATAAGCAATATTCTAAGACTAAAAATTATAAATAAGGTATCTCTCTTCATTGGTTGAGGGAATTTATTACCCTGAGCTCCCTACTCTGATGAAATCACTTTTTAAATATATACATACATGTATTACATATGCATATATGTACATATACACATATTTGTATGTATACATAAGTACATGTATGTGGAGAGAACATAGAGATAGAAGAAAAGAAGTTAAGGGACAGAGACTTAAGAGGTATCAAAATTTATGAACTAAGACCAGGAAGATGAGGTAGTTAAATAAATCATGGCCATAGAGGTAAGAGGAGATCCAGGAGAAAATGGTTTCATGAAAACTAAGGAGAAAGATAGTATCTAGAAGGAGGGTAAGTGGTCACCAATGACAAATATTACACAGAGGTTGAAAAATGAGTGCTGAGGACTAGAAAATGCCATTGGATTTAATGATTAAGAGGTCTCTCCTTTGAGAGAGAAATTTCCATAAAGTGATGATGATGAAAATCATATTTTAGGTGTTTGAGGAGTAAACAGAGACAACAAGTGTAAGGTATTCTTTCTCTATGTTTAATAGTAAAGGTGAGGAGCTATAGAATATAATAGCTCTTGGAGGAAGCAAATCAAGGGAATTTTTTTTTTTTTAGGCTAGGGTAGACATGAGCATGTTTTTAGGCAGAGGTGCATAAGAAAGTAGAGAGAGAAGATGTGTGTGTGTGTGTGTGTGTGTGTGTGTGTATGTGTGTGTGTGAATAAAGCAAACTCCTGCATGAGATCCTTGCAGATGGGATCAAGAGCCCAAGTGGAAGGGTTAGCCTTGGCAAGGACAAAAAATTACATCTAATCCTCTGAGACTGATGTGAAGGAGGGGAGAATGAGTGAAGACTAAAGGAGGTTGTGATGTATTAAAGAGGCTTGAAGAGAGAACTCAATGGATGGCTTCAGTCTTTTCAATAAGGTGAAGTCATCTATTGAATGAGAGGTGGGTGGAGATGGGTCTCCCCCTCATTTCTTCTTTTATTTATTTAATTTATTGGGTTATTTTAAATTCGACAATCATCAACACAGATGAATATTGTCATATACAAAAACATTTAAAGAGTATCATATATAAAATTGTTTATATACAATTTCCCTCCCCCCCTTTAAGTATATAATAAATTTAACAAATTGGCTCCAAAGCTGTCCTGCTTGTCTGTTTTTCTCTGAGGTTCTTTCTGTTCCCTTCTATGCATTTAAAATGTTTCATTGATAATCTTTTCTCTTTTTCTGGGCATCATCACTAGATTCCCTCTATTCCCATTCTCTGTTTAAAAAGAAAGAAAGAAAAAATGCTGCCTTTTAACAAATAAGCTTCTTCAGCTTATTCTTAATGACTAAATCCAATAATGGCCTTTTCTAGTCCTCAGCATTCATTCTTTGACCTTTGTGCAGTAACAAATGGTTTCTTCAGATGAAAACCAAGTTCTTGTCTACTCAGAAAGTGACGCTACTTGTATCTTTTGAAGCTTCGTTCCCTGCAGAGCTGTAAGGAGGGATGCTCGTTGTCTCTAGGTATAATAGCTAGAATATACATAATGCTTTAGGGTTTGCAAAGCACCTTACAAATATTATTTCATTTTATCTTCACAACAACACTTGGGGATACTTACTGTTATTGTCACTCTCATTGGAGGCAGACAGAGGTGAAGTCTGCCCAGGATCATAAGGCTAGTGTCTGAGACAGGATTTGGATTCAGGTCTTCCTGACTCCAGACCTGGAACTCTATCCACGGTGCCACCTACCAGCAATTCACAAAGGTATGATCCAAAGATGGCTCCAGTATTGTAGAGTTGTTCCTGAAATAACTCTAATACCTTTCCGAGGCTCAGCTTATGACATTTCTGTAATCATAAGTCAACCCTAGGTTCCTGCTTGATCTCCTTTTGTCTACTACAGACCTTTAACTTTTCACAGATCAATTAATGGGAAGGTCATAGACTCAAGGGGGCCAAACACTCAATGCGCTTTGATGTTTTTCATATCTGTTCCATTGAATTGTGGAATCTTTGAATTGGATCAAACCTTTTATTATTTATTAGGTATGCTTCGGAAATTGTCCTGAACTGATTTATGTGTATATGACAGTAATATGCATACCAGTAATTAAATTTTTCTGTTTAATTGGCATATTCATTCTTAAGTTCCCTTAATCCCATGGAGGACAAAGTTGCATAAGCCCTGAGAAGTACAGTAATTGAAACATCTGCCCCAAGTAACTGGGGTTACACAGTTATGTACCTTTTCAGTTAACCTGGTGGGAGAAGCTAGTCCCAGGAGAGGTTTCAAGGAAACTTGAAGGGAGAGGACCCAGGTATTCCTCTTATTTACTTTTGCAATAGGGACAAGGAGCTTCTTCTTCTTTCTTCTTCCCTCTCATTTTCTCCCCAACTCCTTCCCGGTTCTTTTTCTTTCCCTGCTTAGACATCACTTCTTTGAAATATGGTAGTTTCCCATGAAAAGAATCTACAGGTCAAGGGTGCTGATAACAAATGAACTTGCATGCTTGCTCTCTGAACAGGTGTGCAAACATGTCTTTGTTCCTAGATTGGCTTCAGTAAATGAATAAATGGGAGATTAAGTCTAAATGTTGAAATATGGGTCATGACAGCAACCTCTAACTTCTCCTTTCTTCCTTTTACACCTCCATTTAACACCTCACAGATGGAGTCCGTTAGGAAAATCATTTCTGTCACTTCATTTGCTCAAGAAGAGTGCTGATAGCTGATTTTTATTTAGAGGGGACTGATGGTCTCCTAGGAGGTTGGGATGGAGAAAGGACCTTCTCAGCAAGCTCCCTTCAGTGATATAATTTATAAAAGGGCTTCATCAATGTCTTCTTCCTCTTCTTCCTTCTCCTGACTCCTATTCTCTCGTTCAAGTTCAAGGGGTATGGGTTTCATACTTCCTTGATTTCACTAACCTACCTTCCAGGTTAGGGAGCTAAAACTTGGGATAGTTCCTACCTCCTGCCCCCTGTTTTTCTATCTATTCCTATCATGGCCAGTCTTGACATATTTACCAGAATGAGTTGAAAAATCTCTGTGGGAAGATTCAACCAAGACTTCAAGATGTGCTGAATTTTAGCTAATACATGTTGAACTATGAAACAGATGGCATATATCACACCCTGAGGCAAGATTCTCAGGGAACTTTGCCATGCTGTAAACATTAGCCCCTCTAAAAGGTAAATTGGGTTTGCATGTTTTTAAAACCATGTTTTTGAGAAAAAGAATAATGATAATTTAATTTTCATGGGCATCTTTCTCCTGAAGAGCTTAAAACACTACAAAGACATTATTAGCATAACTTATATGGTCAGATAGCAAAATAGTCAAATATACAGCAAGAATTGTTGTATTCCTCATTTTATAGATTAGGAACCCTGGCAAACACATGTGGCAGGTTCGTCTCAGCTTTGAGACCCATTACTACTTCCCAGATTCAGTGTACTGTCCATGTATATTTTATCCCAAAGCTACAAATCCTTACCCAATGACTTCTGTTTTTCAGGCCAGGCCAGAAGACACATGAATTCAAAGCAAAAAGACATTTAATGAAAAATAATAGCAAGGTAATGACCAGGAGGTGAATCAGATATTAAATGTTTTTAATGTCCATTCCTAGATGCTGGATGTCTTCCATGCCTCTAAATGACACAACAAATAAAAGCCACATACAATTCTTCTGTGTCCCCAACAAATGACAGAGGGAAACATCAATTCAAACTCATGAGCATGGGTGTTGTAGCTTGGTTTCCAAACTGCATTATCTAATCAGAAAGCACAGTTTGCTTTATGCTGGATATACTGAGGCCCCAGCTATGACCCATAAGACACTACCAGGGTATGGTGAGGCATCAGAATTCAAGAATAATATTGGAGACCCATTGGCTCTGTCTTCCTATCCATGCTATCTATTGCTTTGGTCTCTACCATCGTAGCTCCCATCCTCCAGTTGTTCCTCTTCCTTGCTAATTCTACAGTCCCTATTCCCTAATTACCATTCCTTGTGAGACTCCTGGACTTTTCAAATTTAGCATAGTAAAAGTGTGGCTAAACAGTTAGAGTGCTCTAGGTGACACCACCATGCTGTAAAGCTCACTGGTGGTATTATGGGAAGTGTAGTTCAAAGATTTCCCCCTAACCAATAAGGTATTCTCTTGGCCCCAAGTCCTGTGGGATCAGAGTCTCCATGCATAGCTTTTTGTAGATAGATTAAGAAAATGTAGAGGCTTAACTAGTTACTGTTGCAGGTAGAACAAATTCATTAGCTGAAAGGGGGCATTTGAGAGAAGCAGAGCTTGAATAGACGTCTTTATGTATGAAAGTTCTTTCCAGCTCAAATATTCTGTGATTCTACTGGAGTAGTAGTAGCTGTGGCTAAGAATCAGATGATAAAGAACCCCTCTGTCTGTCTACCTAGCCCTAAGAGGAAGCCTGAGCAATTTCTTCAGCCTTTGCTGTGCTTTTATAAGTTGAGACAAACCAACAAACACTTATTAAGCACCATCCATGTACCGTTGATGTAGTAACAAGCTAGGTGATACCAAGAAAGGCAGAAACAACCTTGTCCTCAGGAAGCTTACAATCTAATAGGAGAAACAATATAACTATGTACAATCTCTCTTTCTCTCTCTCTGTCTCTCTCCACATACACACACACTCAAATATATACACACAAATGTGTAGGTATGTATGTATGGATTCATTTATATGTATATACATGAATATATGTGTGTATATATATGCATGTATATATGTGTGTATATATATGTATATGTATATATATATATATATAATTAAGGCTAAATTTGAGATAATTTTATATTCTACCTCTGTTTCGACTTTTCCTGAACTAAACAATCTAGAACTTTCCCTGCTCATTCTTTTCCATGTAGTGGGGAACTTAGAGATCTATTTTTGCTGGCAGAAGTGAGGTCTGCAGCATTTGTCTGTACAAGCCTCTAAAAACAGGGTCATCACTACTTCCACAAAAGACAGACTGCGTTTTCCTCATCCTGAAGGAAAGGGAAAGGGAAAGGGAAAAGGAAAGGGAAAGGGAAAACCTAGTAAGGAGAAGTGAGGAAATACACAGAGGTTAGAGCTAAGTGTTGGGTGTCAGTGTCAACAGTTTCAAGTTGAGGTTTACTTTTTACTTTGGCAAGTTGTGAGGAGGGGTAGATGTGGGCTGATTCATGTGATGTTGAGGACATGGGCAACTACAACATCTGGGAGCAAGATGTAGATGTGGTGACCAGTGCTCTAGGAAGCTTCCTTTACCCACTGTGTCCTGTGAGGACATGCTTGGGATTGAGGCTAGAGAAAGGTCTGATTATATTAAACTTTATCCTTTCAAGAGAACTCAGTGACTCTCCCCCTTCCTCTTTCTCTGTCTGAGGGGACAAATGAAAAATGCAAGGTTTTCTAGTTCTTTAAAATTACATTTGAAGTTTCAGTTTTATTTAATATGACTGCCATAGTACTCTAGGAGTTCTTAACTTGGGATCCATGGTCCATGTTCTTGTTTTTTTTTTTCAATTTGATAACCATATTTCAATACAATTGGTTTCCTTTGTAATTTGATGTATTTTATGCATTTAAAAACCTTATTCTGAGAAAGGGTCCATAGATTTCACCAGAACATCAAAGGGGTCCATGACACTAAAAAAATCAAGAACCACTGCTCTAGATAAAGACTTGATTGATCATGATTTTCTGATCTGTGCTCTTCATTGTTGTAAAGAAAAAGTCAGAGAAAGGGGAGGGGAACAATGGTGCCAAGTAATATAGACAAAAATGAAAGGGACAGAGAGTTAGGACTTTCTCACTTGTTGGGGAATAGAAGTATATGTCTCTCTGGCTGGGGTTTTAGTAGCTAAAGGAAATAGTCTTATTTATATCTATTTCCTATTTGTAAAACCTTCTCCAAGTTGGTCAGGCATGGATCTGAGTCATCTCCTATAGGATCTAAAAATAGC
Source organism: Pseudochirops cupreus (assembly GCA_028627135.1). NCBI lineage: Eukaryota > Metazoa > Chordata > Mammalia > Diprotodontia > Pseudocheiridae > Pseudochirops > Pseudochirops cupreus. The sequence continues at coordinate 475,692,190 of CM053580.1, forward strand.
AGTTGGTTATCTATAGGGAGAGGCAGAAAAGGGATAAGGACTATTGTGGTCATGCCAGCTTCTCTGTTGGGCATTGTTTGAAATCTTTTTGTAGGGGTAGAATCTAGGACAGAAACTACAGAGTAGTTTGTGCCTGGTAGGAAAAGAAGGAGGGTGGCTGGAGGAGATGGCTGGCCATGTTCACATTCCAAGGGTGGGGGGTCTGATGAGAGGGAATGAGATTTCTGTTCTTTCTTCCTGAAGCAATTGAACAATTAAAAAAAAAACTGGAACAAATAACCCTCACAGTTACCCTGATACAAATAGATACACTATATACTGTATATGTAAGTGATTTGTCCAAGTTCACAGTGAGTCATTCGCAATGGTTAGAATGTGAGTGCTAATGGAATAGCCTCACCTCTCACAATCAATCAACTACAACCTGATTTTACTTTATCAATGTCTCTTATATTTGTGCTCTATCTCTCCTTTTTTTTAGTGCAGGCTAACTATCCACTTAGATTATTCCAATAGCCTTTCTGAATCCATCCTCTCCCTCTCCCTCTCCCTTCAATACATCTTCTACTTTACTTGAGAATTATCTTCCTTATGAATGAATTTGGTCTCATCACACTTGTGTTTAAAGATTTTTGGTGGCTTTCTATTGCCTAATGAATGAAATTGAAGTTCTTTGGCCTAGTATTCAAAGGCCTCCATGATGTCACCAGGCTTAGTTCATACTAGTCACTTCCATGTCCTCTAGACTTTATCCAAACTGGATTATTTACCACCACCATCCCTAAAATCCTGTTCTTTCAGAACTCCATGTCTTTGCATGTTCCCTATGACCAGAAATCCTCCTCCTATATTTCTGTTATACATTCTTTTTTTTTCTTATTAATCAATTTGTCTCTAGTTTTTGACATTCACCTCCACAAGACCTCAAGCTCCAAATTCTCTCCCCATCTCTCCCCTTTCATCACCCCAAGATGGTAAGCATTCCTACTACCCATTCCCCCAATCTGCCCTCCCCTCCTTCCCCCCCCCCCGACTTCTCTCATCCCCTTCCCCAATACTTTCCTGTAGGGCACGACAGACCTCTATGCACCATTGCCTGCACATCTCAGATTTGAACTCAGGAAGATGACTCTTCCTGACTTTAGGCCCAGCACTCTATCTGCTGGGCCCATCCATTATACTACCTAGCTGCCAATAGTATAGAACTGAAGATAGGTATCCTTAGCAAAACACATAATTACTTTTTCTGCCACTTATTTGCTTTACTACGTTGGGAAAATAATTTAAGCTACCAGTTTCATCACCCATTAAAGAAGGAGTTAACTAAGTCATATCTAAGGTCCCTTCTAGCCTGAACACTCTATAAGCTATAATTCAGTTCTCCCTGGGCAAGGTCAACTCTTTCAGGCAGCTTTCCGAGCTCACCTGCAGTTGACCTGAAATGAACCATTCTCTGGGAGTAAAGAATTAATTCAATCTGTGTCCTTGCCTTTTTGTCTCTGTTGAGGTTGTCAGCAAGTTGCCACCCTTGCCATACAGTTAGCCAGTAAGAAGAAAAGGTGGAAGACAATATATCCTGTCCTCTTTAGTCTACTGAACTGGTTTCTTTTACAATAAGATCATGGGTTCTTAGGCCAGGGACCTACTGTATGTGATCTCCACTTTAAGCAAACAGGATCTGGAAAAAGTCAAGCTTAGGAAACATCTATTAGAACCTGATTATTAAAAATATTCTACACAGGACTCCTTGGAATAGCAAGATCCAATAATGAAATAAAAATGAATTGATTTAAAGAAAAAAATCATGGAAGCCCAGAAGGGACAGAATAAACATTTCTGTAGCACCTGCTATGTGCCAGGTGCTTAAAAATATTATTTCATTGATGCTCATAACAACCTTGTGAGGTAAGTGTTGACATTATCACTCCCATTTTATAGTTCATGTGACTGAGGTTAAGTTACTTGTCCAGGTCACATAACTAGTTAGTATCTGAGACTGAATTTGAACTCAGGTCTTCCTGACTCCAGGCTGAGACTCTATCCTGCACCACCAGCTACCTCTGGGCAGAAGCATGTCAGTTTAGAGTTGGAAGAGACCTTAAGAATAATTTATGTTGTTGTTTAGTTGTTTCAGTCATGTCCAACTCTTTAAGACCCCATTTGGAGTTTTCTTGACAAAGATACTGGAGTGGTTTGCCCTTTCCTTCTCTAGCTCATTTTACATATGAGGAAACTGAGGCAAATAGGGTTGAATGATTTGCCCAGAGTTACACAACTAGTAAATTGACCATATTTGAACTTTGGTCTTCCTGACTCTAAGCCTGGGTCTCTATCCACCACACCACCTAGTTGCCCCAAGAATCATGTATAGTGCTTAGATAATTTTGAGAACAAATCTATTATCATCTTAAGCATAAGGGGGTTAGATTTGATCACTAAGGTCCCTTTCAGCTTTAATCCTATGTTGCTATGATTTATGATGCTATTTTGGGAAATGAAGTAAATCTCTGTGTAAGGAGAGATCCAGTCAATGCTAGCTGACTCTCAGCATGACAGAGGACAGGAATGTCAGGAGGACAGGGGTCCATATCCCCCACAGCACCTAACTTGCTGTGTTGGTTGTCATGAAACCTTTAGTGAATTGCATTTTATTAAATTGAATAAAACATGGAGGCAAGACTCAATTAATAATTCAAAAAGTACTTTTGAATACTGTATGTTCTTCACTGTGCTAGGATACAAAGGCAAAATTTATGTCACACTAGTCAAATAAAGCCCTATAACTGCAAACAGCCGTGATACGAATTTGTATGAACTGTCCACACATATTTATTAGCATTTTTAAACACAGAATAACCTTAAGTGACCACCTTGAAGAGTAACACTTCTTTGGATATGTGAGTTCTGGTGCCATACAATCAATAAGCATTTATTAAATGCCTTCTATGTCTTAGCTGCAGTTGAGGCTATGAAGGCAATAAAAGAAACATGCCCTGCCCTTAAGGAATGTGCATCTTATTGGGGGTAGGGGAAAAAGAAATAGTGGTCTTATTACTTAGTTATCACTGGAATTATCTAATATCTTCCATAGGCAGGCTAAAGCTTTGTTTCTTTTTTCTTTTATTTTTTTGCTTGTTTTGAAGGGGCATCTTTTTTTTTTGGTTATACATGTACAATCATGTTAAACATATTTTCACATTAGTTATGTTGTGAAAGAATCAGAACAAAAGGGGAAAACAACGAGAAAGAAAAAACAAGAAGTGAAGATAGTATGTTTAATCTACATTAAGACTCCATAATTTTTTCTCTGGATATGGATAGCATTTTCCATCATGAGTCTTTTGGAATTGTCTTAGATCATTGGATTACTCAGAAGAGTTAAGTCTAACAAAGTTGGTCATCATACAATGTTGGTGTTACTATGTTCAGTGTTCTTCTGGTTCTGCTCACTTCACTCAGCATCAGTTCACGTAAGTCTTTCCAGGTTTTTCTGAAATCTGCCTTCTCATAATTTTTTATATTGTGCTTTTATTTTTAAAAATCAATCAATTAATTAATTTTTAGTTTTCAACATTTTCTTTTATAAGATTGTGAGTTCTAAATTTTCCTTCCCTCCCCAAGATGGCATGCAATCTGATATAGGCTATACATTTACAATCATATTAAACATATTTCCACATTAGTCATGGTGTGAAAGAAGAATCAGAACAGAAGAGAAAAACTACAAGAAAGAAAAAAAGAGAAAATAATATGCTTTGATATGAATTCAGATTCCATTAGTTCTTTTTCTGGATGTGGATAGCATTTTCCATCATGAGTCTTTTGGCGTTATCTTAGATCCTTGCCTTGCTAAGAAGAGGTAAGTCTATCAAAATTAGTCATCACACAGTGTTGCTGTCACCGTATACAATGTCCTCCTGGTTCTGCTCACTTCATTGAGCATTAATTAATGTAAGTCTTTCCAGGTTTTTCTGAAGTCCTTCTGCTGATCATTTCTTATGGAATAATAGTATTCCATTATATCCATATACCACAACTTGTTCAGCCATTCCCCAGTTGATGGACATCCCCTCAATTTCTTCTTCTTCTTCTTCTTCTTCTTCTTCTTCTTCTTCTTCTTCTTCTTCTTCTTCTTCTTCTCCTTTTTTAACTTTTTGGAGGGGAGAAGGCAGGGCAATTGGGGTTAAGTGACTTGCTCAAGGTCACACAGCTAGTAAGTGTTAAGTGTCTGAGGCCAGACTTGAATTCCAGTCCTCCTGATTCCAGAGCCAGTGCTCTATTCACTGTGCTACCTAGCCACCCTAATTTCCTCAATTTCTAATTCTTTGCCACCACGAAAGAGCTTAAAGCTTTGTTTTCATCCCAGCTATATAATTAAGGAAGTTCTGTCCTTCTAAGTTTCCTTCCAACTACAAATCTATGACCCTGTGACCTACCAAGCCAATGGACTTTGAATAGCCTGTTGTTCATCCCTCCACTTTCAGAGCACTCTGGTCCTGCTTCTCCCTGCTTGGGATTGCTTCTTACTGTGATCCTGAATGGTAACTGGAGTCAGAATAGTGCCATCTCTGAGGACTGCTAGTCTGAGGCCACCAGGGGAAGCGTACTCAAGGCTTCAGGCAACAGATAGTACTCAAAGGGATAGAACTATAGGTGGGGAAAAGTTGTGACCAAGATATCAATGTTGTCAAGGTGGTTATGTCTTACCATCCTGTAAACCCCCTTGAATGTATGTATATATGTATGTATGTATGTATGTATGTATGTATCTATCTATCTATCTATCTATCTATCTATCTATCTATCTACCTATCATCTCATTTTACTCTCACAATAACCTTAGGAGGCAGAGATTATATAGTCTGGATTTTCTGTTTGTTTTGTTTTGTTTTTCTTTTTACTAGACCTGTGATTTCATTTGGTATAAGACAGAGATGTCAAAGTCACTAATCTTCTGGCTGCACACAAAACTCCCTATATAACCCCCCACTACAGCCCAAATCAGATTAAAATATAACTAGGAATTGTATAATAAAGTAAAAATACATTGTAACCTAGATAATGTTAATTTGTGGTTTTCTAAGTCAACATGCAGCTGTAGGGATCTGTTTCTACTTGAGTTTGACACTACTGGATGGAGAACTGCCAGTGAAGAAATTCTCTTCACCAAGGCAATTGAATACCTACTCTGCAACTTAGTCTTGAGAGTGTCTGGAGGCACTAAGAAGTGGTGACTTGACCAGGGTCAAACATTCAGGATGTGCCAGAGGTGGGGCTTAAAACCAGGTCTTCTTGACTCTGAGGCTAGTTTTCTATCCACAATGCCATGCTACTTCACACTTACCAGTATTTTAAACCCAAATGTATAGATGAGGAACCTGAGGATTATAGTGGTTAAAAACCTGCCTGTGCTCACTCAGCTAGGAAGCATTGGAGGCAGGGTTAAACATAGGTCTCCCCTCACTCCAGGTCCACTGTTCTTTCCAGTACTCCATGCTTCTTCTGTCCTATGTTGTCTAGTATAAAGTTTCTTAATGTGGGGCATATGGACAGATTTCAGGGGGTCCATGAACTTGGATGGGAAAACAATAATTTATTTTCACCAATTTTTGATTTTCTTTGTAATAATATATATTTTATGCATTTAAAAACATCATTCTGAGGGGTCTGTAGGCTTCACCAGACTGCTAAAGGAGAATGTAACAGAAGAAAAGCTAAGAATTCTTAGTCTAATATAATTGTTTAGGAAGGAAAGCATATGCAAGGAGCCAAAAGACTTGGTTTCTTTCTCAGCTCTGAAACTAGTTATCTGAGTGAGCTGAGACAAATTGCTTTGCAAATCTGAACTTCAGTTTTCTCACCTGTAAAATGAGAGCATTTGTATTAAATTATCTTGAAGGTCCCTTCCATGTCTAACATTTCATAACATAACATAGCACAATCATTCATTTTTTCCTTCAATGAATTGATCACCAATTTTCTAATTCTACATTTTGCTTTAAACCATCATGATATATATCCACCCACCCACCCTCATTCATGAGTGTGAGTGTGTTTGTGTATATAGAATATAAGCTCCCTGAGGACTGCCTCCCTTTTGTAGTTAGAGCACCAGTGCCTATCATACTACCTGGCTCAGGGTAGACACTTTTAATAAATGCTTGTGGAATGAATGTGTGTGTGTGTGTGTGTGTGTGTGTGTGTGTGTGATTTTATGGCAGACAATTTTTTTATACTTGATTCTCTAACATAAAATATTCATGTTAAAAATCTTAATGCACTAAAGATCGGAATGTTGCCTCCTTACCTGAAATAGCTTCAATTTGAAGCATGAATGCTACATAAATGGCCATAGCATCTTCTTCGAAGGATCCTCTTGTCTGCTTCTGTCCTTGGTACCTATGAGAGCAGAGATTCAAGTTTGTTTGTTTGACATACATTTTTTAAATGTTCAATTTCAAATTCTCTCCTTCCTTCCACTCCCTTCCCCAAATCATCAAAAAGGCAAGCAATGATACAACACGTGTGAAATCATGTAAATTAGCCATATTAGCCATGTTACGAAATGTAATGGTAAGGGAATTTGAAGGTCTTCCCTGCCCCTTAATGGGCCTCAAGTGGAGCTCAAGAGGAAGGCCCATACCTCAAGAGGAGGCCCATACCTCCCCCCTTGATTGGGGGGAGGCTTGTTTTTCGGGAAGGCCCATACCTTTTGTTACTTTGTAATTAGGCAGTGGGTCATGAAGGTTGTGATGTTCTCTGACCCTGAAAAAGGGTATATATATACTCTGAGGTGAGGTTTTGCTTTGGGGTTCATTTATGGGAAGAGTTGTGTGATTTGGCCAGATGAGACTCTGGGTAGCTGTTGAACCCCCAGGTTCTGAAAACCCAGATGTTAGTGCTTCTCTTTCTGGTAGCTAACAATGTATGTATGTAATGGTCAGACATCTGGAAGCCCTGTCCATTGGTCTGTTGAATTGTATTATTTTCTCTGTCTGTATTTTTTGTCTGCTTGTAATTTCTGTTTGTATTTTCTGAAGTTCAGGGCGTTGACTTTTTCCCCTGAGCTAAGTGAATGATACATCTCTTCCTCTTTCTCTCCCCCTCTCCGCCTCTCTCTCTCTCCGTGTGTGTGTGTGTGTGTGTGTATATATATGAAATTAAAAATTGTTGACCCCTTTAAAGTTGTTTTCCTTTGGTAAAACAGATCAAAGAGCCTGTGCTAGCAGCCATCCAGGGTATGCTAGGGTGCTTGCTGTTATACCAAAAAAAGCAAGAAGAATAAAGAAAGTGAAAAAAAATATCCTTCAATCTCTATTCAGAGTTCATCAGTTCTCTCTGTAAAGGAGGATAGCATTCTTCATCATGAGTCTTTTGGAATTGTTGTGGATCATTGTACTGATCAGAGTAGCTAAGTCTTTCACAGTTGATTATTGTTACAGTAATGCTGTTACTATGTTCAGTATTCTCCTGGCTTTTTTCTTTCCACTTTGCATCATTTTATATAGGTCTTCCCAGGTTTTTCTGAAGTCATCACCTTTATCATTTCTTATAGTACAATAGTATTCTATCACAATTATACATAACAACTTGTTCAGCCATTCTTTAGTTGATGGGCATCCCTTCAGTTTCCTTTTTTTTAATTTTTATTTTTTTGCCACCACAAAAAAGAGTTGCTATAAATATTTTGCACATATCAGTTGTTTTCATTTTTCTTTGATCTTTTTGGAATACAGACCTAGTAAAGATATTGTTGAGTCAAAGGGTATGTGTGTTGCAGAGCTCTTTGGGCATAGTTTCAAATTGTTCTCCAGATCCCCTCCAGTATTCATCATTTTATTTTTCTGTGGGTTAGCTGATCTTATAGGTGTGAGGTAGTACCTCAGAGTTGTTTTAATTTTCATTCCTCTAATTATTAGCAATCTAGAGCATTTTTATATGACTATTGATAGCTTTGAATTCTTCTTCTGAAAACTGCCTCTTTTCAAATGCCTTTGAGGAGGCTTAGAGATTGGCTCTTATTTTTATAAATTTGGCTCAGTTCCCTATGTATTTGAGAAATTATATCTTTACCAGAGAAGCTTGCTACAAATTTGCCCCTTCTCTCCCCCAGTTTCTTATTTTCATTCTAATTTTGGCTGCATTGGTTTTGTTTGTGCAAACCCTTTTAAATTTAACATAACTAAATTATCCATTTTTACCTCCCATGATACCCTCTAGCTCTTGTTTGGTCATGAACTCTTCCTTTATCCATAGATTTGACAGGTAATTTTTTTTTCAGTGCTATCCTAATTTGCTTATGATATCATCCTTTATGTCTAAGTCATGTATCCATTTTGACCTCATCTTGGTATAAGATGAGAGGTGTTGTCCATGCCTAGTTTCTGCCAGGTTGCTTTCCAATGTTCTCATCAGTTTTTGTTGAACGGTGAGTTCTTGCTCCCAAAGCTTTGATCTTCAGATTTATCGATGCTGGATTACTGTGATTATTTACTTCTGTATACCATGTACCTAATCTATTCCATAATTCAACCACTCTATTTCTTATCTAATACCAGATTATTTTAATAATTATCATTTTGTAGTATGGTTTGAAATCTCATAATGCTAAGCTATCTTCCTTCTTTTTTTTCATTTTTTCCCTTGCTATTCTTGATGTTTTGTTCTTCCATGTGAATTTTGTTTTTATTTTTTCTAGTGGTATAAAATAATTCTTTGGTAGTTTAATTGGTATGACACTGAATAAGGGAATTAATATAGATAGTATTGTCATTTTTATCATATTGGCTTGGCTTATCTATGAGCAATGAATATTTCTTCTATTGTTTAGATTTGTCTTAATTTGTATGAAAAGTGTTTTGTAATTTTGTTTATGTAGATCCAACTGAAAAGGACTGAACAAATCCTTTAAAGTAGTCATATAGACAAAGTCATCTTTCTGCCAAGGATACCTGTCTTCATTTCCTTTATTCCAATGTTCCAAAATTTGTTCAATTAGTTAATTCTATCTCATTAGGGAGAAGTCACAGCATTGACCCTGATACTATGAACATCCTATTCACTTCTCCTAAATTTTACCACAGCTTCTCTTTCCTATCAACACCATCATGTTCCCATTCAGCCCTGAAATCTCTTACAATTCCAATCCATCTTCCACCCAGCTGTCTTCCTATGATACAGGCCACCTAGACATAAGGAAGAAATAGAGGAAGTATTTGGGAAACAAAGCACAAACTTGTGACAGGGGTTTGCATGATGTAGTAGTGATGGCAGACTTCAAGTATCTAGACATCTGACCCATCCGCCAAAAGCAAAGTAGCAATATTTTCTTGGTATTCCTTTGGGATAACTTTACTCTTCAAAAGGTAGAAGAACTAAACAAGGGGAAACTTAGTGAGGAAGAAAGATTAGAACCATTGGCAGTGTGGGACCACTCCAGGGCTTGTGATAGGGAAAAAAGGAAATCTGGGCATAGTGTGACATGTACCCTAGATTTCATGAAGGCAGATCTCAAAGGGTTCAGAGGAAATATAGGTAGGATTCCATATATTAAAGTACTTCAGCGGAAGTCAGCCCAGGAGGAAAGAAAGATGCTTACAATGAACTTCTGACACACAATTGCACTGTGGAGGGAAAAATGAGATTTGTCTGATGAGACAGATATGAATTCACAGGGAGTTCACCAATCTAATTTAGATTTTAAAAAGAAATATACAGAATGTAGAAGCAGAGCAAGGTAACAAAAAATGAATGTGAATGTAAAAATAGTGCCTAAAATGCTCAAGCTCAGAATGAACTAAGGCTGGTGAGGGCAGCTAAGGACAACAAAAAAGATTTTTAAAAAATGCTACATTGGGAAAACAAGGAAGATTGAAGAAAAGACTAGGACCTTTTCTTGCGGTGGGTGGAATGATGATAATGGGTAGGAGTGAAGGCAGAACTATTTGATTTGTACTTTCTATTTTTTCTGAAAAGGAAAATGGTATTTGTGTTGGGCATGACACAACAAAAATGAGTAATAGAAAGTTGATAGCCAAGATCAGTAAAGAGATAGTAAGAGAAAACCTAGTTGCCTTAATGAATTTAAGTCACCTGGTCTAGATGAACTACATGTGTAGGGACTGAAGGAGATGTCAAATATGATCGCTGTGTTTCTGTGAGTGATATTTGAAAAATCATGCACGTCAAGAATAGAGGAATTCAAATGTTTTCCTGATTTTCCTTTTTTAAATTGTAATTTAATTTTTTTTAACTAGCAAAAAATTATTTTCTCTCTCTTTCACTTCTTATCCCTCCCTCTCATAACTCAATGGAAAAAGGAAGACAAAATCCTTGTAACAAACATAGATAGTTAAGCAAAACAAATTTCTGCATTAGGCATGCCCCCAAATATATCTTATTTTGCACCCTATGTCCATCACTTCTCTATCAGGAGGCAAGCAGGTCCTATCATTATTGGTCACTATGTTGATTAGCACTCTTAAGTTTTTCAAAGTTGTCTTTGGGATACAATGTCATTATAACTTGGTCTCCTGGTTTTGCCACACTTCACTGGGCAGCAATTTATATAAGTTTTCTCAGGTTCCTCTAAAACTGCCTCCTTTAACATTTCTTATAAGACAATAGTATTCTATTACAATCATATACCATAATTCATTCAAACCATTCCCCAGTTGATAAGTAGCACCATTTTAGTTTCTAGTTCCTCATCACTACAAGAATAACTGCTATAAATATTTTTGCACATATGGATCCTTTTCTTCTTCCTTGATCTGTCTGGAGTATAATCCTAGTATTGGAAACATTGATATGCATAGTTTAGTAAAATTTGGGGGCACAGTTCCAGGTTGTTTTCCAAAATAACTGGGCCAATTCATAGCTCTATCACTGATACATTAATATGTCATTTTTCTGTATCCTTTCCAAATTTTTCCACTTTCGGGGAAGAGTATGGTATCTATAAATTATAGACTGGTCACTTGACTTGAAGTTTGACTTAAATTCCTAAGAAAATCATAAAAAATACAATGAAATAAATTATTATTGAGCCTCAAGAAAAGGATACAAAACATTAGTATGAAGAACAGGTTTCTCTGGATGAAGAATTCAGAGAAACATGGGAAGACTTATATGAACTGAGGCCAAATGAAGTAAATGAATCCAAGAAAGCAGTACATACATTAAAACAATATAAATAGAAAGATTAATAAAGTGAAAACAAAGACTATGAAATTAAAACAACAACACTTGACTTTAGAGAAAAGATAAGAAAAATGAACTTTTCTTTCTTCACTGAAGAGGTGTGAAGATGGGTGTGAAGATGCAAATATTGTCAGATGTCATTAATGTGTTGGCTTTTTTTGATTGTCTGGCTTTTAAAAAAAATCTTGGCTTTAAAAATATATTTATGCAAACAAAAATATTTATAGTAGTTCTTTTTGTAATAGTAGAGAACTAGAAATTAAAGTGGTATATGAATTATGTCAGGAATATAATGGAATATTATTGTCCTCTAATAAAGTTTTTGTTTTAAGGAAAGACTTGATGGATTGGAGGTGGAAATGAGTGTGATACAAAAGCGAAGTTACAAAAAAAAAAAAGAAAGAAATGAAAAAAAACACAGATCATGTTAGACTAATTTCACTTCCTTATTTGACAGAATTACAAGACTGGCAGATCAGGGGACTTCTATTGATACAGTCTACCTAGAGTTTGGTTGAAGTTTTTGGTAAAGTATCTCATACTGTTCTTGGGGTAAAGATAGGGAAATGTGGGCTAGATGACAGTACAATTAGATGGATTTGGAACTGGCTAGATAGATGATCAGAACATTTATTAATTACAAACTATGTGCTAAGTGTCAGGGATACAAATACAGGCAAGCAATGTAGTCTCTGCCCTCAAGAACTTATTCTAATAGAGGAAAGCAACACCTGAAGGGAAGCTGGAAAGAGGAAAGACACATACATCATCATGGAGCACTCTGAGAGTGGCATGAAGGTTTAGGAACTGGCAAGATAAGGTAGAAATTAACCTAACAGAGTGAGGGCTCCAGAAGCAGAATCCAAATTACTGGTGTGGGGGAAATGGACATGATCATCCCCGTAGGTGTGGTCCAGAGAATAAGTGAATGAATGACCTCAAAGAGTAGTCTTTAGTGGTTCAATATATCGGGTAGGCAAGAGATGTCCTTTGGAGTACCGAGGGGATATGTCTGATCCTGTGCATTAACAGGTATGCTCATCAAATATGTAGATGACAAAATTCTGGGAGGGATAATTAATGCATTGGATGACAAGGTCAGGGTCCAAAAAGATCTTGACAGGCTAGAGCACAAGGCTGAATCCAAAAAAAGGAAATTTAATAGAGATAAATAGTAAAGTCTCATACTTGGTTTTTAAAAACCAACTTCAAAAGTACAGATGGAGGAGGTATAGTTAGAAAGCATTTGGCCTGAAAAGTGATTTGGGAGTTTTAGTGAACTATCCATTTGTCAACAAGCACTTAATAAGCACTTACTTTATGCCAGGCACCTTGTTAAATGATGGGCCTACAAATACAAGTAGAAAGATCATCTCTGCACTCAAGGATCTACATTCTAATGGAAGGAGACATCACATATAAATTTGTTGAAAGGGGAGGGAAGGAAAGGTACTTGGGACAAGGTCATGGTAGGGGAAGTATGGAGTAAAGCCTGGAGAGGGTACAGTATGATGTGGTAGAAAAACACCTTTACTTCCATCTTGGGCTTCTTCCAGGTGGAAAGAGATGATCATCCCATTGCTCTCTGTCCTCCTTACACCACATGTGGTATATTGTGTTGAATTCTGGGCACCATGTTTTCTTTTCCCTCTTCTGGTCATCTCTGATTTATCATGTATATATCTTGTTTTCAGGTTGTCTTTCTCTTTAAAAGATAAACTCCTTGAGTACTGGGACTAGGGTTTTTGTTTTTGTCTTTCTTTGTATCCTCAGCATTTGGCACAATACCTCACACATAAATAGGTACTTAAATGTTTGTTGATTGTCCAAGTGATAATCTGGAGATAATCTTGTCCTTTGGCCAAGAAGGAGAGTAAGCAGGAAGGTAAAGACCGTCAAGGTCATGACAAAAGAGGACTGGATAAAGAACTAGGGATGATAGCTGTCATCACGTATGCAATATGCTGTCATGTGGGTTAGAGAGATTTTGTCCTGGTCTCAGAGGACAGAAGTAGGAGTAGGCAGATGTTTCTTTCCTTTAAAAATTTTTTTAAAATTTGTTTTAAACTTAAATATAAAACAAGGGGGAAAAAAAGAACATTTTCATGTACACAGCAAAACATGAGAGGATTCAATATAAAACAATAAATTTCCATTTCAAACTGTTAATTAAAAAAAAAAACCTATGTAGGGCGGCTAGGTGGTGCAGTAAATAGAGCACTAGCCCTGGAGTCAGGAGGACCTCAGTTCAAATCTGGTCTCAGACACTTGACATACTTACTAGCTGTGTGACCTTGGGCAAGTCACTTAACCCCCACTGCCCTGCCTTCCCCCCTCCCCCCTCAAAAGCAACCCCCCCAAAACCTGTGTAATAAACACTATACATTGTTTTCAAAACTACCGAGCTTTTCTGTGCTTCCTTCCAAGTTTTCTTTGGTTCTCTGTGGTGCACTTTGCATTTTATTCTTTTCTCCTCCTTCCCCACTTCACCCTAGAGAAGGCTACAGTTAAATGCAAACATATACATGCATATCTGTAAACATACCCTACACATATATACATAATGTATACGTGTGTGTGTGTGTGTGTATGTGTAAGAACATATTATGCCTATTTCTATTTGTCAGTTCTTTCTCTGGAGGTCGATAGTAATCATCCTTCATAGGTCCAAATCTTTCCATGTTTTTCTAAATCAGCCAGCTCATCATTTCTTATATCACAGTACCACAACTTGTTTAGCCATTCCCCAATTGAGGGGCATCTATCATTTTAGCCAATCTGATAGGTATAAGATGATATCTCAAAATTGTTTTAATCTGCATTTCTCTATTCAATAGTGATTTAGAGCATTTTTCATATTATATATAGTTTTGATTTCTTTATCAAAAAACTGCCTATTTCTATCCTTTGAGCATTTATCAATTGTCTGTGAAAGTTTTCTCCCAATTTTCTGCTTTTCTTCTAACCTTGGCTACATTGATTTTATTTATATAAGAACTTTTTAATATAATCAAAATTATTCATTTTACACCTCAACAATGCTTTCTCTTTTGTTTCTTCGGATATTATTCTTCTGTCCATGAGTCTGATAAGTAATATGTTCCATGTTTTTCTAATTTTCTAGAAGTGTCAAAGAGACAATTTTAAACTTGATATCAGGACAAATCTAAAAACCAATTCTTCCAAAGTGAAATGTCTCTGAGAGGAGAGAAGCTGGATGACCATTTGTTGATCTGTGGGAGATGTTATAGCAGGGACTTTGTTGGGTATGAGGTCCCATCCAAATGGGACGCTGTGATCCTGTGATCTCGAGGAACTAGGAAAGAAAGAGCAGCTGCCTGCCGGAGGCTGCAGGGACATGCAGCTGCCTCCAATTTCCTAGCCCTATTTCAGGGTATCTGGAATTAGCCTTGTGCTGGTATTGTTTGTGGAGTGCTTGGAACCTGGCCAGGTGTGGTGAAGGAAGGGGCAGGAGCAAAGAATTGGAGTCTATGGGGAGTAAGACGAGTGCTTTGAGGGAGGAATGAATGGCACTCCAGAAGGTTCAGAGTATGTATGGGACAGATTGCTGTGGTGACTGAGCAAGTTTTCAGGGTGGCCAAGTTAGTTTCATAATGATGCTTTGGAGAATTTAGAAGTAAGGACTGAGGGACCGTGGAAGAAGTATGAGCATTTGAATCAGTGAATTTATACAGAAAAGGGAGAGAGGAAAGGAATGAGTGCCAGGCAAGTGGGTGGTGGGTGTGTCCTCCATGTGCATGGGCCTGCCCCACTCCCCTCAAGAAACTGAATGTGGATGGAAAGCCAGTCTGTGTCCTAGTGTTCTACCTCCCTCCCAAACCCCATGAATACCACCAAAGGGAGAAGTGATAGGAGGCTGTTAATCAGATTTTGTCTTAGTCAATTTTTGTGAATGATGAATTTCTGAGTGCTTCTTAATTCCTTTTAAGATATAGATTAGCAGCCCAAGGGGTATGTGTGACAATTCTATTGATTGTCTCCAGTCTCCCTGGGAGAAGGAGAAAGGGGGAAAGATCCTGATTTCCTGTTACACATTTTTATGGTATTTTGTGGTAATATGAGTATGCTTTAGATACGTAATCTCATTTGTTCACACCATAATCAACTACATTGACAGCTAGTCCTCAATATATTGCAAGAAGAGTGTGTTGATATTACAAGGAAGTCACCAGAGTTGCCCCCGATCTTACATCATTTCTCTTTTGCATTTTTCTAAAGATATAACCCTCATTCAGGTGTTTCCCTCCCACATAGCATGGTAGTTTTCCTTCTTCATGTTGATTTCATTAATTTCTTTATTAATTTATCAGAAAATATTTACTGAGCACAGACTATGTGCAAGGCACTGTACTAGGTTGTAAAGGAGAGAAATGTGTATAAGATAGAGCCCATGATGTCATGTAGCTCTTGGTTCAGTTCATGTCAAATAGTTCTCTTTTATTTTTTCCTTTTTAAAAATACTGTTTATGCTATGATTTTTTTTACATCATTCTTATATCCAATGGTGTGCTGATAAGTGTTTAACAATGAGCTCTCCAAGAAAGAAAAATGTACACGTGAAACACTTAAATTTAATCTGAATCATTAAAATTTTCTTCATCACTTTCTTGTCTAATCAACAAAACAATAAATTAAGCCCTGATTTGCAGCATTTCCTGATTTGTGAGGTATAAATGAGCATGCTGAAAACTTAATAATCAACTCTCACTACTTGTTTTGAGCTGCCTCCAGCACACCCCTGCTTATATTCCCATGATTCCTCCCACTCTGACACAATATCTTCCATCATGGTAATATATATATGCTTTAGATTAATTTTCACTTGGTTTTTTTTTTTCAGTCATGTCTGACTCTTTGTGACTCCATTTGGAGTTTTCTTGGCAAAGATACTAGAGTGGTTTGCCATTTCCTTCTCCAGCTCATTTTACAGATGAGGAAACTGAGGCAAACAGGCTTAAGTGACTTGTCCAGAGCACATAGCTAGTAAGTGTCTGAGGTTGGATTTGAACTCAGAAATATGAGTCTTCCTGACTCCAGACCCTGCACTCTATCCACTGCACCGCCCAGCTGGCCCTATGTTTTAGATATATAACTTCCAACAAATAACCACAGTTAAGCAAAAGCAAATCAACACATCAGCATATCTGGAAATGTATGCTTCATTCTGTGTCTCTGGTCCATCATTAACAAACACCATTATTTAAACTTCACCAGTCATCCTCTGAAGTCATGGTTTTCACTACATTGATCAGAGTTCTTTGGTCTTGAAGTCTTTCAGAAATGTTTTCCTTTATATTAGTTGGTCAGGGCATAAATTGTTTTCCCATTTCTGCCTCTTTTGCTCTGTATTGGATCATATAATCCTTCCCAAGTTGCTCTAAAGTCTTCCTATTTAATCATCTCTTATGGCATGATATTACATCATATTAATGTACCATAATGTGTTCTGTCAATCTTCAATCAATAGGCACATACTCTTCTTTCAGTTCTTTGCCACTACAAGTCATGAGGCATGGTTCTCCACATATTATCTGATTAATCCATTTCTCACTGTTATTAGGATGACAAATTAGAAAATAGTTCTTCTTATGAGACCGCTGTCTCATATCATTAGAGCTCTTGACCTAGCTTCCTATTATACTGGGAAGATTAAAGCCATCTGACATGATCTCTCCACTCTCCCTGCATCATAACCTCTTTTTCTTTCTTTCCATACCCAGAAAAAGAGAATAGACTACTTCTCCCAAAGGCCAAACTCTTGGTCTGATTCCATTTCACCTCCTGTAGGACCGTTGCTTCAGCTGTCATCGTTGTCGTTGTTGTCGTCATCATCATCATCACCATCACCATCACCATCATCATCATCATCATCATCACCATCATCATCATCATCACCACCATCACCATCATCATCATCATCATCATCATCATCACCACCATCATCATCACCACCACCATCGTCATCATCATCACCATCATCGTCATCATCATCACCATCATCATCATCACCATCACCACCATCACCATCATCATCATCACCATCATCATCATCATCATCATCACCATCATCATCATCATCACCATCACCACCACCATCATCATCATCATCACCATCATCATCATCATCATCATCATCATCATCTCTGTCTATCTCTGTCCCTGTCTTGTTCTCTCTCTTTCTGTCTCTTTCTGTCTTTCTCTGCTCTCTCTCTCCCTCAATATTTTCAGTCTCTCCACTGGCAGTAGCTGCTTCCCATCTGCCTATAAACATGCTCAGTTCTAAAAAAAATTCTTCCCTTAGGACCTTGGAAGCATGGGAATATTACAAACTAACACTTGGGGGTTATGATTTAAGAGCTCTCTGAGAAGAAGCTAAGGATGAGGGGAGAGAATAGGCACTAGGAATACCAGGAAGAGGGAGAAGGGCCCGAAAAGAAAAGTGGGTGGCTACAAAAGACAAAATTTGCTTACTTCACAACTTTGGCCAAGACAAATGACAAGGTGGGCTAGTTAGGTCCAGAGCAGGGTGGGAGTGGATGCTGAAATCTGGCCACTGTAATAAACTGACATACTTTTGCTCCATTCACTTTCCCATGATCTGAATTCTTTTTAACTAGCAACTTCCTTTTGAGGGGCTGCCCTTCACGTACCCTTCCATCCATCTAGGCCAATCTAGTATTCATTTAATTAGTGCCTCTTCATCATTTCCACTCAAAGAGTTCCCTATTCCATCCTCCAAATGCAGAATTTGAAGACCTGAACTATAAAGTGCCTCTTAAAAAATCACCTACAATGAGATCCAGGGCCTCATTAAGGCAAATGCTTGACCTTAGGGTACTCCTGAAACCACAACCAACTCTGCAATTCTTGTTTGGGGTCTTCCTCATAAGAATACATTATGACAAGTTATCTGCCTCCTCTTGTGGAAAAGTTTGGCCAAATCCTTGATCATGGTTCAACCAAGATTATGCTGTGACTTTTAAGGGCATGAGAGCTGGCAGCTTGGGACAGAACATGATCTGCTACCTTAGAGCAGATCTAACCAGTAGCACAAAATGTCTAACACAAGAAAACCATAGAAGCCTCTCCCCTCTAGAATTTTCAGAATTTATAGGCAAACTTCCCATTTTGCAGGTGGGGAAACTGATAAGAGATGGGGAGATTGAGTGGTTTGCTCTAGGAAAGGTATTCTTAACTTTTTTTTTTTTTTGGTGTCCTAGAGCCCTTTGGTATCTAGTAAAACCTATGAATGCCTTCTCTGAATAACATTTTTAAATACATAAAATAAAATACATATGATTAAGAAAGAAAGCAATTATATTGAATTACAAAGGCAGCTAGGTGGCACAATCAATAGAGCCCTGGATCTAGAGTCAGGAAGATCTGAATTTGAATCCTGCCTCAGATACTTGCAAGCTGGGCAAGCCTGAGCAAGTCACTTAAGCTCTTTCAACCTCAGTTTTATTGTCTGTCAAATGGGGATTATAATAGCACCTATCTTCCTGGATTGTTGTTAGGACAAATGAGATAATATTTTGTAAAGTGCTTTGCAAACCCTAAAGTGTTATAAATGCCAACTATTATTATTATGGATATCAAAATATTTTTTAAAAATCCAATTATATGGATTCTAGATTCAGAATTCCTGCTGTATACTATACAGGCTATTCACTCATTCATCCATTTGTTCATTCAGTAAGAATTTACTGAGGATCTATGGTATACAAGGGACAGCGAGACAATGCAGTGGATAGAGCAATGGGCCGGGAGTCAGAAAGGCTCATCTTCCTGAGTTTAAGTCTGGCCTTAGATGCTTACTAGCAATGTGAGCTTGAGAAAATCACTAAACACCATTTGCCTCAGTTTCCTTATCTATAAAAATGAACTGGAAAAGGAAATGGCAAACTATCCCAATATCTTTGCCAGGAAAACCCTAAATGGGGTCACAAAGAGTCAGACATGACTGAACCAGAGACAATGGTACACAGAGCCCTGTGGAAACATAGGCTTCTAGGATCATAGATTTGAGCTAGAAGGGAACTCAGAGGTTAATTAGTTCAATCCCTTGCTTTTACAGATGAAGAAACTGAGGTCCAAGGAAGTTAAGCGACTTATCTAAGGTCACTCTGGTAGCAAACATCACAAGCAAGATTTGTACACAGACCTCTGATCACAGAGCTCGTTTTACTACACCATCCTGCCTTCCCACAGCCTCTAATTTCATGGAGCTACTGTCTAGTAGAGGGAAAAGATTTTCAGCAGGAAATTAAGAGAAGCAGGCTGATGTAGTATAACAAGATAGATCCTGTACTGGGAATCCCAAGACCTGGGTTCTGGTCTTGATCCAGCTCTGAATGATTTCTCGGACAAACCATTTAATCTCTCTCTGAACACGTTTCCAGCTCTATGGGGTTGGATTTGATGATTTTCAAGGTCTTTTCCAGCTTAGATCTTCTATTATTCTAGGTCCATATCATCAGTAATCTATCCTGCACTCAAACTACGGAACAATATTTGCAACCATAACCCATTCAAATGGATAAGAGTTTACCTTTGACGTCAAGAGAAATGGGAAATGGAGTATCTCTTACTCTTTGGAACTGGACTCCAGATTTCACCGAGTAGGCACTTCATCAATTCATTGATCATTCATCCAAGCATTTATTAAACAATTACCATGTGCTAGGCGACACTCCAGGCACAAGGGACATTGAATGAGCCTATCTCGCCTCCCAGTACCATCAACAAAACAAAATCAAACAGTTTTCTGCCCTAAAGGGACTTGCTTTCTACTTGGAGAAAGCAATGTGTGATTAGAGATGTTGAATCTAAATGGAAGTGACACTTTTCTGGGGAATCTTTCAACTCCTTCTTACTCCCACCACCCTGCCAAAATCCCTCATCACTTTACAGCTGGACTAGAGCAGCTGGTTGCTCATTGGTCCCCTTGCCTCAAGGCTCTGCACACTCCAGTCTATCTTCCACTTACCTGTCAAATTTATCTTCCTACAATAGCAACAGCTTCCTAGTGCTTCCAGGATCAATATAAAATCCTGTTTGGCTTATAAAGCCCTTCAGAACTTGATCCCTTCTGCCTTTACAGTCTTCATACTCTATTTTTTGAGTTTCAGTACAGCAACACTGGCTTCTTCAATATTGCTTCATCTCCCAACTCAGCAGTTTGACTGTTGCCCATCTCTGGAACTGTCTGTCTGTCTGTCTGTGTCTGCCTCTCTTCCTCTCTCCTCTTTCTGTCTGTCTGTCTCTGTGTCTGTCTGTCTCTGTCTTCCTCCGTCTTTTCCTCCCTGCCTTCCCCTCCCCCCCATCTCTGCATCCTTTCTTTCCTGGCTTCCTTCCAGTCACATCGAAAGTCCCACCTTCTGCAAGAAACCTTTCCCAGTCTCCCTTAATGCACATGCCTTCCATAGCTGTTTTCATGTTGGCTCCCCCATTAGATTGTAAGCTCTCTGACAGCAGACACTGTCATTTGTCTTCCTTGTATCTTCAGTGCTTAGCACAGTCTTGATTCATAGCAGGTGGCTTAATGAATGCTATTTTACTAGCAGACTAACAAGCAGGCATTGGAAGCAAGAGGTGGGGAATGTGCCAGCTCCCTCTCCCACCAAGACACTCCCACTCTTAGACCCACATTCACAAAACAAACTTAATCCAGGCAAATTCCTCTAGACCCTCTCAGTCTAGGTCCCCAACATAAGACATCTAAAATTTTTCCAAGCATCCCTGAAACAACACAACCTATTCCAAGAATAAGGGTTCTGGTTTAAAAAAATCTATCTAGTACATGCCTGTAAACGTATAAAGGACACAGATATACCTTGGATAAGCCCCCTTGGGGTAACATCATCTGTGGGGCTATTCATAGGATCTTAGATTTAGAGCTGGAAGGTTTAGAGAACATCATGCTCAGCTGTCTCATTTGATAAGTAAGGAAACTGGATCACAGGGTCCAGTGACTTGCCTGTGTTCACACCTCTAGTAAGTGTCAGAGGCATAATCTGAACCTAAGTCTTAAGTGACTCCAAGTCCAGCACTCTACCCACTATACCGTACTGCCCAAAGTTATCACGGCACCTGAGGGGAGAGTTGACTCTCCAGAAAGGGGGATCCGACTGCTCTGAGGATACCAGAGATAACCTTGTGGGGTTATGCTTCTTATGCTGCTAACTCCTGAGCTTTCATCAGTACGTTTCCCATAAATGGTCATCCAGTAGACTTAATTGGATTTTAGCAAAGGTTTTAACTAAAATGTTATCTTTACTACAATGGTATTCCCAAGATGATGTAGTAAGACAGTTGGCATAGAACATTTCCCCCACCCCCACCCCAAACCCTAGAGTAGTACCCTTGCACAATTACATGCCAGGTCTATAGGAAGAGTGGGCTCAAACTTAGAGGACAATGATAATGAGACACACATGTGGCTAAGACATGTGCAATGGAATAACTCTTGAGCCCTGATACTTCATGGCCTGGAAGTATTTTTTTTTCTTTTTTCATAATGCTCATGACATTTCTACATGGGTAAGACATCCCAGACTGGATGGGCTCCCAGGATCTGCTCTGTTTTTAAGTACATAATTCTCACTTCTCTCTATAATGAGGGGGGGGGGTGTCACACTCCTTGAAACTGCCTCCTTCCTTAGGTGACTGTCTCTCCAAATCTATCTGTTCTTTGGCATGTTTCTCTCTTCCTGCCTAGATGCATGTTCTTCTACTACCCCAGCCTCTCTGATGACATGGTCTATGAAGGCAGGTGGATTATTTTTCCCACCCCACCCCCCACTCTAGGCTCACTGTCCCCTCCCCATTGCCTTCTGATATAAGGGTAAGCATCTACCTCTAAGAAGAGATCTGAGTTTGGAATCTTTCCCCAATAGATTGGATCTAATTTCTAAACTGATGAACTCCGAAGGGAATATTTTCTGCCATTAAGACTATTAACCTCTGAGAAAGGCATAGTTAGCCAATAACTCTGCTGGCCTCTATGGAGGTGCCTTTTCCTCTTTCCTTCTGCCCTTATCCCTTTCCCCAGCCCCAGGCTACCTAGAACCCATCCAGGCTGTGTGATTCCTCTCATGGCTTGCATAAGATGGGAGCCATAAGCTCTATTTCTTCTGGTGAAATGGATGACCACCAGGTCTTACCAACTGCCCTTCCTCTGCCTCTTCAGATCCTCCAGACCTTACCATCTTCTTGCAGCTGAACTTGCTATTATGTGTTGTCTCTCAAAGTTAGTGTGTGCTTCCTGAGATTAATATTGTTTTGCTTTATATACCCAGGCTTAGCATAGTACTTACCATGTAGTAAACATCTTATTTCTATATTACAACCAAATTGTATGATTACTTTGTTTTGGTGTTATAGAAAATTCCTTAATACCTACTTCTTTGTTAATTGATTCTTAATTCAGTTGAGGTGTCTAAGCCTTCTAAGGGCAACTGGGTGTTGCAATGGATAAAACCTTAGGTCTAGAATCAGGAAGACTTGAGTTCAAATCTGGTCTTGGACATTTATTTAGCTAGTAACCCTGTGACCCTGGACAAGTCACTTAACCTTGTTTGCCTCAGTTTCCTCATCTGTAAAAATGGACTGGAAGAGGAAATGGCAAACTACTTTAGTATCTTTCCCAAGGAAATCCCAAATGGGGTCACAAAGAGTTGAACAAGACTGAACAACAACAAAAAAGCCTTCTGTGATTACAGTAGTTGAAATAGGGGGTAGACACATTGCCCAACCCTTTTTATACCGTATATGTTATTTCCTCCAATGGAATATAAGGCCTTGAAGACAGGTATTTTCTCTTTCTTTCCCTTCCTTCCTTCCTCCCTCTCTTTCTTCCTTCCTTTCTCTCTTTCTCTCTGTCTGTCTCTCTCTTTCTGTCTGTCTGTCTTTCTTTCTTGCTCCCTCTCTATCTCTCCCTTCCTCCCTCCTTCCCTCTCTCCCTTCCTTCCTTCCTTTCTCTTTCTTTCTTTCTTTCTCCCTCTCTCCCTTCCTTCCTTCCCTCTCTCCCTTCCTTCCTTCCTTTCTCCTTTTCTTTCTTTCTTTCTTTCTTTCTTTTTTTCTCCCTCTCCTTCCTTCCCTCCCTCCCTCCTTCTTTCCTTCCCTCCTTCCTTCCTTCCTTTCTTCCTTTCTTCCTACCTTCCTTCCTTCTTTCTCTTTCTCTCTTTCTTTCTCTCTCTTTTTTCTTCTTCCTTTTTTTTAATCATAGCATCTCACAGCCTCCTTATTGATAGATAAGCTGAAATCATTTGCCCAGAGGCACAATTAGAAAATGGCAGAATCTGGAAGCAATTCAGGTTTTCTGGCACCAAGTCCAGTGTTTCAGGGACAAGAAGTGCAGGGTTTAGATCCTACTCCAACATTCGAGAGCTATGTGACTATGAGAAAGTTACTTAACTTCTCTGAGCCTCAGTTTTCTCGTTTGTGAAATGGAGATCACAATGCCTGTAGTACCTACATTACAGGGGTATTGTAAAGATCAAATGAGATAACACATGGAAGCTTAAAGCCCTATAAATGTCAGCCACTGTCTTCTTCACTACACAAATCCTTAAATATAATATTTACCCACTTTTTGCCCCTGTTTGGAAGCTGTATTGGTGGTATTTATAGAATTATGAACTGTTTTTGAGCATTCCAATAAGGTGTTGGGAAAGTTGTTGGCAGGGGGAAGAAGAAGGGAGAAAGAGGGAGTAGATATGACTCCATATTGCTTGACTCATGACTGACTCATGACCATTAATTATTGATGTAAAAAGACACTTTTTTATGGTAAAGTGGGTTTCTGTGTGTTTGAATGAAAAGCACACATTCAATACCCTGTTGTGAAAAATGTCAGTCTTTACTGGTTAGTGCCTAACTGAAAATATCAAAGTAATATTGCAAATGCTCAGTAGAAATACATTCGAGAATTTAGCATTTGAACTGATTTTATTTGGATGGAGGTGGGGGATAAAAAGTTGCTTCATTCCCTCTGCATATGTTTTGAAATGGGGGTGGATAGTGAGATGTGGGTGGATGTTTTATAGGGGAAGAAAGTGAGCAGGGAACATATAATGTGTGTTGCCTGTGTCATCTAAATGGCCCTTCTGGTTTGGGACAGGTCATACTTTTTCTTCCCTTCTTTTGGAGGGGGGGAGGCAAGGTAATTGAGGTTAAGTGACTTGTCCAAGCTCACATAGCTAGTAAATGTTAAGTGTCTGAGGCTGGATTTTAAACTCAGGTCCTCCTGACTCCAGGGCTGGTGTGCTACTCACTGCGCCACCTAGCTACCCCCATACTTTTTTCTATTGCATGCAATACATGGCTGGCATATAGTCATCATACAATGTCACAGCATCTCAGTTTTCAGAACATCACCAGTTCTTTTAATCAATCCTCATATAGCAGAGTCTTGAGGCCCTTTATTATCCCTGTTGGCTTCCCCTGTAAACTCTCCAGTTTATCAATATCCTTTCTGAAGGGCCATCTCCAGTTGTCCTGATTTATATATCTTGCCACTGGGTCCAGATAAGTGAGGCTGGTGACTTTGCACATCCCTGCCTCACTTAAATCCAATTCACTTGCCAGTCATGGCATCACTTTCCTGATGCCATAGTCCTGTTTGAGAATGAAGAACAAACAACACCAGTCCTTCCTAAAATGTGGCATCCAGAACTGGACATAATATTGTAGATAGTCTGAGCAGGGCAAGAGAGAACATAGCAGACCTATCACTTCTCTAGTCTTAAACACTAAATCTTTCTGCAGCCTAAGATCTCATTAGCATTTTTGGCTATCATGTAACATTGTTGACTCACACTGATAAATGCGTTGTCAGGTGGGGCACTGACTGGATGTAATGTGTAGGATGGTTACGTGAACAAACACACCCATTTCTACCTCTCAATGCTATTGGCTTGTTTCGTTGTTAAAGCTTTCTTTCCCAGGTTCACAAGCAGT
Organism: Pseudochirops cupreus; assembly: GCA_028627135.1. Taxonomy (NCBI): domain Eukaryota; kingdom Metazoa; phylum Chordata; class Mammalia; order Diprotodontia; family Pseudocheiridae; genus Pseudochirops; species Pseudochirops cupreus. The sequence goes on from CM053580.1 coordinate 475,717,375, forward strand.
CTGGGGTATACATATCTTAGAAATGACTAATGTGGCAGAAATTTTCTCTCCAATCAACTTGTCTTTCAATCATCCTGAACTGAGAAAAATCTTTCCTCTTTCTCAATAGCAAACCACACTACCCACAGACTTGTACACAAATTATTGAAAATGGCCATACATTTTGATGAAAACTTTAAAGAAAAACAAAGGTAGGCATTTAAGGAACAGGTTTCTGCTTGCAGGACATGATGGTGGTAGCTGAGGGAACTGAACCTCTTTCTCACCCCTCTTCCTATCATTTCCATAGGGGGAATGGAAAATAAATTGGATAGGTAAAGGGGAACTGGTTTTTTGTTTTTGTTTGTTTTTCTGGGCAGGGTTCCAGGGAAGAAGGGGGGAAACACGTTCTGGGGGCTGGATTCTGGTAGTGAAATCAATCGCAGTCTGCTCTCTCCTTCACTTGCAACTACTCGCCACCTTCACCCACACTCTGCATGACCAGAAGTCAGCTCTTCATGGTCTGGCCTGCTTTCTGTTGCCAAGGTAGCACTTGGTTTCCCAGTTTCCCACCTGCTGAACAGAAGCAGTCAGGGAACCTTGCAGTTCACAGTTCTTCTCTTTTGTCTTTCTGGGGGGCTTTTCTGAGTTTCACTTATGTGTCTTCTCAGAAGGAATTTCCTTCCCTAGATAAAAATCACCTGGGCATTCTGTATAAAATGCATGTGTGACTGCTCTGCAAGATGGTGAGGAAGATAGCTGAATAGGAAAAGAAAAAGAAGAGTTCATGTAGAGCAAAACCATTGGGTTAACTATCAAGAGGAGAGCCAGAACTGCAGGGGTCTATCAGGCTTCCCTGTGACTACTGCCTAGTAAGAGCCACACCATCAGTCAGGCCATCATCCTGCCTTTGTAGGCAAACAACTCCTTATCCCTTGGCTCATAGCATTCCTACTTCCAGGCCTTTGCTCACATAGTTTCTCTGGCCTGGAATTCCTTCCCTCTTGTTCTCCATTTTTTTTTCCAAGTCAAAACAAAAATCTTCAAAGCCTAACTGCAGTTGCATCTTCCTTGGGAAGTGTCCTCAGCTGCCCCACTCCCCACTTCCTGCCCATGGTGATTTCTCCACTCCAAATCTCTGAAAGATTATTTTTTTTTGCCATTTATTTAACATATCCTGCCCTATGCAATTAGTTATGATTTTCTAATTTAGCTAACAGTATGAGATAATGGAGAGAACACTGAGAGTCAGAAGGCAGGTTTGAGGCTCTGTTCTGACGCTTTATTAGCAGGGCTGTGGGCTGGGACGTGAGTGGAATTTGAATTAACCCCCACACTCTCACGCCACCAGCCAGGGCTGTTGTGAGTCACTCTGGAACAGGCCTGAAGCAGTTGGAGTTAGATTTACCCCTGGGTTCACTGACCTGGGATCAGGGGCATTATGAGGTACAAATGAGATAATCAATGTGAGGCACTTTGCAAAACTTCAAGCGATATATAAATGCCAGTTAGTTATTATTGTTGCTGTGCTGTTGTTATCCCATTATCACCAGAGGCAGCTAGCTGGTGCAGGGGACAGAGCACCCGGAGTCAGGAGCCCCTGAGCTCAAATCCACCCTCTGACACTCACTAGCCGTGTGACCCTGGGCAAGTCACGTAACCCTGTTTCCCTCAGTTTCCTCATCTGTGAAATGAACTGGAGAAGGAAATGGCCAACCACTCCAATATCTCTGCCAAGAAAACCCCAAATGAGGTCAAAAACAGTTGGACACAACTGAAACAACACAGGCCTCCAGTCTGTTGATGACTTCATTCCCTATCTTCTACAACACTCCTGCTGAGCTCAAGCACATTTTATGGAGCAATACTGGAGCGTGCCAGTAAATGTTTAACAACCAGATTCTGAGGGGTAGGGGTGGGAAATGAATGCAGATACTCTTAAATTTATCAACACTTTCTTAGGTCTAGACAATGAACAGAACAAGAAACCAAACTCTAATTTGTGATCATTGCTAATTTCTGAGGTGTGAATGAGCATACTAAAATTTTATCAGTCTTACAAGCCCTTGCCTGGGACCCCTGAAGTCTTCTGAGGAAAGAGTTATGTAAAGGTGGCTTTAGTATTCTGGCAGAGCTCAGAAGACCGGAGGGAACTTCTTGCCAACTGTTTATCTGCTTCTCTCTCTCTCTCTCTCTCTTTCTCTCTCTCTCTCTGTTTCTTTCTTTCTCATAGCTCCACATTTGTCATGTTGTGAAAGAAGAATCAGAACAAAAGGGAAAAAAGAGAAAGAAAAGAGAGAGAGAGAAAATAGTATGTTTTGATGTACATTCAGATGCCATAGTTCTTTCTCTGGATGTGGATAGAGTTTTTCATCATGAGTCTTTTGGAATTGTCTTAGATCATTGTATTGCTGAGATGAGTTAAGTTTATCAGAGTTAGTCATTGTACAATATTGCTGATATCATGTACAATGTTCTCTTGGTTCTGCTCACTTTACTCAGTATCAGTTCATGTAAGTCTTTCCAGGTTTTTCTGAAATCTGACTGCCCATCATTTCTTATAGCACAATAGTATTCCATTATATTTGTATACCACAACTTGTTCAGCCATTCCCCAGTTGGTGGGCATCCCCTCCATTTCTAATTCTCAAAGACTATTTTCTAAGGAGGCAAATACTAATAATTAATAATGATATCTGAAACATAAGACTGCTTTACAGTTTGAAACACTTTACATATATTATCTTACTCAAGTCCTACAACAACCCAAAGGAACAGACCCAGAAAGCCTAATCAAGTGGGCTATCCAATAAAGATGCCTCACTTGGGGAAGCAGCATACGGACACTACAAGGAGAGAAAGGATATGTGAGTCTGACTTTGCCAGAGCTATAAGTCACCGTGGCCGTATTTGTTCCCTGTGTTCTTTACCACTCTACTCTAAATTTCTCCCTGATATTTGTATAGTTGGGGGAGAGTGTGCCCCAAGTTCTTGGAAGGGATATGTTGTTACTATTCTTTTTATAATGCCATCTTACTAAATGCCTTTGCTTTGAGTTAATTGCATCCATTAACTGACTAGTAAAGCACAAAGACTGATGAGGCATCATGAGCTATAGTTTTGAGAGTCTGGGCCCACAGAATACCTTAACTGTGGTAGAACTTGCCCTTTGGAGTCTCTAATCCATGAGTGTGACTTGGCATTGAATGTAAAACTGCAGAAGTTTTGTATGGAATACATTTGGGCACCCTAGGCATCTGAAGGGACCAACTGGATAGATTCTCCATCTGAGATCTCCATCTATAATACTATGGTTTTGCAGGAATCCACTAGAGAAAAATTAGTTTTGTTTTTTTTTTTGTCTTGCATTGTTTTAAAATTGTTATCATACAACCAGCTTCCTAGTGTGTTTCCTTTACAAGTCAGACCATTTGCTTTGAGATAACTTTCACATGGTTGAATGCTTAAATATTATTCTCAATTGTGCTCATTATGAGCATGGATGTTGGATGAACAGTGTAGCTCTTATTTTCTTGGAATACTGGCACCTAGCCATTCACCCTAAATATGTTGTAGAAATTCATTTTTGTTAATTTTAATTAAAAAAAATTTTACTTTTGAGCAGATCAAGGCTACTTGTCTTATTGTGGCATAAGTCTGGATAGCATCCCTTATCCTGCCAGACTATGAAAAGCAAAAAAATAGTCCAGGTGCAAATTATAAGATATAATCTAAATCTAAGTCTAAAACTTTAGAACTATAAATTCACAGAGTACTTTGAATTAGAGGTAATAGTAACCTCCTTGGAGACCCAACCCACAACCTTCAGGTACTACCTGGGGCTGGGGGTTGCTATTAGAGGACACTGTGTATGTACCCATTATCCCTCCTCATACTGTCTCCCCTCCCCAAGATATAAGCTCAGGAGCTGTTGTATTTTTGACTTTGTATAACCAGTGCTTGGCACATGGCAGATGCTTAATAAATGATTGAAAATTACAGAGAATTTTTCAAATAATGTTTATTCAGTGTACAGAAAAGGAAGAGTCAATTACAAAGAGCTTGATGACTTCATCAAGAACGGGACATGCCAGACTAATCTCATTTGCCTGTTGGACGGGACTATGAGTCCAAAAAATCAGAGATGTGGTAGACACAGTCTACCTCAATTTTATTTTAGTTTTCATAGCTTTATTGATGCCTTTCATTTTTACATCACAGTCATCTCCCAACATTTATTCCCATCTCTACCTTTACACTGAATCCTTCCTTGTAACAAAGGAAAACGATTAAACAAAACCAGTCAACTAAGAAACACCTTAAACAGCACATATGTCATTCCTCACTGTAATACCTTGAACCTCAGAACCCCTGAAACCTGGGGCAATAGCCCCATAAGAGGGGTAGAGATTGTTGTTCAGTCATATCTGACTCTCTGGGGTTTTCTTGGTTAAAAATACTGGAGTAGTTTGCCATTTCCTTCTCTAGCTCATTTTACAGATGAGGAAACTGAGGCAAACGGGTTAAGTGACTTGGCTAGGGTCACACAGGTAGTAAGTATTTGAGGGTGGGTTTGAACTCAGGTCTTCCTAACTCCAGGCCTGGCTCTACCTACTTTGCCACCTAGCTCCCCCGTGGACAGAGGCACTACATCACATTTTTAGTTCAGGTAAGATAAAAGCTTTGAGAGTAGCTTGGTTGTTTTTTTAATCTGATAAAAATTGTGCCCTGAATATTTAAATCACCTCGAGGCACAAATCTCAAAGACTGAAAGTTAATGAAAATGCAGAAAAGGGAGCAACCATGACTGGCACATATTAAATCAGTAGGATACACATTTAAAAACAGAGCTGGACTCTTTGCATTTTAGAGCTGGAAGGGACTTTGAAAATCATCTTGTCTTTCGCATTTCATATTTTACAAGATTTACCCAGAGAGGTGAGGTTACTTTCCCAAGGTCACACAGCTAGTTAGTGGCAGACTAAGGCCAGTTCTTCTGACCTCAAGTCTGGGTTTTTTTCCATGATACGCTGCTGCTCATCATGAAGATCAGATGAAAACATGTACATGTAACCACTTTGTCAATTGTGAAGTGCAATATAAACATCATGAATAGTTTAAAAAATTCTTATATAGTGTCATAGGTATGGTGGGGTTAGTTGGCACAGTGGATAGAGCACTGGCCCTGGAGTCAGGAGAACCTGAGTTCAAATCAGCCTCAGACATTTCTTAGCTGTATGGTCTTGGGCAAGTCACTTAACCCAGTTTGCCTCAGTTTCCTCATCTGTAGAATGAGCTGGAGATGGAAATGGCAAACTACTCCATTATCCCTGCCAAGAAAACCCCAAATGGGGTTACAGTCAGACATAACTGAAACAGCTGAACAACAAATCATAGATATGCATGAGTACAGGCCAGGTGTCCTGGCACACCTTAGATTGAGAATTACCATTGGCCCTTCCTCTTCCCTACCCTCCTCCCTCTTCCAGCAAACCTAAGAATAATCTTTGGGGTTGACTCCTTATCTCCAGGAAGGTTTAACCTTGAACTAATCAAGACCTCTGTGCAGAACCATAACTAGGAATTACTGTGCATAGGACAACTATGAAGGATCATAAATGAAGTCCAAAGGCAAGCAGTACAAGGCATGACATCAGGTGAACTTCTGAGAGAAGGGAAGCTTTTGCCACGGAGAAGAGATCACGACCACGGCACACTAGCATGACTGTTGCTGCAGAGGTCACTTGGGGGTTGGAGGATGAGACTGGAGAGGAGCTCATCATAGCCCACCATCTGGTAGATTTCTATTGTGACTAATTATTGTTGCTAATTAGGTAATAAGCTCAGCTGAGCCTATCCTGCTGAAGGACCACAAGTACTATCTGAACATTTTAAATTTGGAAGCCTGGGTTAAAGGCCTGCTTGCGCCATCCTGGTTATGACTCTTCCTATGAGTATCTTTCCTTTCTTTTAGTATGAGAAGGGGAATTCAGATTTCCCCTATTCATTTGCTTCAGCAGACCATATTTTTAAAGGTGTTCCTTTTATTTACTATGTACTTTAAAGTTATTTTCTCTTCTTCCTTCCTTTTCTTTTCTTTCTTTTCTCTTCTTTTTTTTGGATAGAATTGTCATTTTTTTATAATTAACTTTTGTGTATTTTTAGTTTACATCATTCATTTCCACAAGATTTTGAGTTACAAATTTTCTCCCTGTCTTTCCCCTACCCACCACCCCAAAACAGCAAGGGTATACCCCTCCCCCAGTGTGCTCTCTCCTGTTCTTTTCTCTTCTTTTCTCATAATAGGGAGAGAATAGTCAAAAGACAAGTGTTTGAAACTCAGCCTTGCTATTACTGCCTGTATGATTGTTGGAAGTCACTTCATCCCTTCGAGCCTCAGTTTTCTTATCTCTAAAATGGGGGATTGCACTAGATGAGCTCCAAGGACATTTGCAGCTCAGAATACTGTAATCCTTGGGTCCAAGGACTTCAGCAAAGGCAAAGGCAAAAAAGGTGACGGAGTGTATGTCAATCAGTTGTTCAAACAGGCATTCATTAAGGGGCTACTATGTGAGCAGAGGCAATGAAAAGTTACTGAAGTTTCTTGAACAAGAGAGTGACATGATCAGACTTCAGGAAGCTTTAGGAAGATGATTTTGGTAGCTTTGGTGAACATGGGAGACACTGGAAGCTGGGGGTCCAGATAAGAGACCTGCAAATAGATGAGGTAAGAAATGATGAGAGATTGATGACGGTCAGTCAACAAGCATTTATTAGGCACTAAACTCTGTGCTAGGCCCTGGGAATACAAATACAAAAGAGAAAGATAAACAATCCCTGAACGTGAGAAACATATTCTCATGCATGAAGGCAACATATAAAAGGAATTTGCCAAGAGAAGGGAGGGCAAAGTACCAGGGATGGGGCATCTAAGACGAGTGCATTCTGGGAAGGAATGAAAGCTGACTGGCTCAGGCATCCTCCTTGAATGGAGATTCTGGGGATAGCCATCCAATCAGAGGGAAATGCTGCAGGGCAGAGGGTACTTCCAATGTGTTAATACCCTGGCTGAAAATGAGGCTTCAGGATGAAGAGCTGGGGCCTAGATGAGGCCCAGAGTATAGCTGGGAAAGGAGTAAGGTCACAGGAGTGATAAGGAAGTGAGAGAATTCAGAAGTCCCCCAAATTTGGAAACTGATTGGATATGAGGGTAAGGAGGGAGAAAATGGATCAAATACTCTTCTGCTATTATTGAAGTATTGTCGGTTCTTGTAGTTTTGGAGTGAAGTAGTGCAAATAATTTCAAGTACTGTATAATCCCAGAATTTATAATCAACTTGGAAATTCACTTTTGCACTTATATTTATGTACCATGGTGTCATGTTTTAGAAAAGGGTACAGTGAAGAGTCAATGGAGGAGGAGCTTGGAAGCTGTCTAATTCTCTCATCCTGTCTCCATCTCAAATTTGCTCTTCCTCCCTACTCCATACTAGAGATTAACAGTATCATTTCTCAAACTGATGCTAATGCTGAACGAAGGTGAGCTTAGCCCCTCCCCCAAAGTTCTCCCCACCCCTCAACTTGCAGTCTTTTTGGCTCCTAAGAGGTACAGCTTCCCCTCCCCTCCCCCCCACTTCTTCTGGGTCTTTGTTTGCATCCAAGAAGTAATAGTTCAACAAAGGACTTAATTAAGCAAAATAGGCAATTATTTTAGAGCATTTAAGGGTAAGGCTTCCCAAGGGTAAGCCTCAATGAGGATTATTGACTTGGGTTTCCTAGAATCATAGACTCTTAGAGGAAGGGATGTAGAGGTGAGTTAGTATTGTTCTACCCTGCACAAAATGATAATAATTCTGGCTTCCATCCATACAGCAATTTGAGGTTTGCAAAGCACTTTATATACATTATTTTATCTGATCGTCACAATTCTGGGAGGTCGATGTTATCATTTTGCCCATTTTACAGATGAAGAAAATGAGAACCACACAGTTACTAAGTGACTGAGATGGGAACCAAACCTAAATCTTCCTGACTTAAGCTTAGGATTCTATCCACCAAGCCATGCTGCCTCATCATCTGACAGATGGTTATTCGTTATCTGCTTGAACACTTCCAATAATGAGGCATACACTTTCTTATGGGGCAGCCCATTAATTGCATTCTGAGTCATCTCTAATTATGAGTTGAATTTGATTAGTTTCTGTTCTGAAATGGAGGTGAAACCAGGAAGGTTGTTTTTCAATCCAAAAGTAGTTTGGAACCCTTGCTGTGGGCTCAGCATTGGATTCAACACACTAAGGGATCCTGAAGAAATAAAGGGATGCTAAAGAAATAATGAAATAAAGCATTGTCCTTTTCCCCCAGAAATCCTCTGCCTAGCAGGAGAAACAAGAGGAATTGAAAAAAAAATCAGCCTACAGTATATTACTATTATATTACTAAATCGTTGATTAGATTGTAAGCCCCCTGAGGGCAGGGACTATTCTTTTTTTTTCTTTGTACCCCCCATGTCATATAGATATTTGTTGACTAAATAAATAAGTGAATGAATGAGAGGGAATTCAAAAAGTTTTAGAGCAGTCAAGGAAGCTTCAGAAAGGAGGGTGGCCTTTGGTGGGGGGAGGGGCTCCTGATGAGTGGTTAAGATCTGGATCATACAAAGAGAGCAGTGAGGACAACAACACTGATGACGGCTTGGGAGCAGGAATGAGCTTGGCATATTTCAGAAGGAGTAAGGAGACCAGTCTGACCAGATGGTGGGATGGGATCCTGCTTGTTAAAGCTGTTCTCCAGCTGACCCAGAGCCCTCACTATAGTCCTGGGGCTGGAGGACCTTTCATATACCTGCTCCCTGATGCATCATTCATTCACTCGTTGTAGCTGACTCTTCATGACCCTGAGGGCCTTGCTGTCCGTGAGATTTTCTTGGCAAAGATAGCGGAGTGATTTACCATTTCCTTCTCTGGTAGATTCAGGCAAACAGAGGTTACGCTTGCTCAGGGTCACACGGCAAGTAGGTGTCTGAAGCTGGGTTTGCACTCAGGTCGTCCTGACACCAGGCCCACTGCTCTGTCCACTGAGACACCCACCTGCTTCCTATTCACTCATTAGTTCATTCATAGCCGGCACATAAGAAAGACTTAAGAAATGCTTGTTCATCAATCGATTTATCAAATAAATATTTCTGAAGTTGCTAATATATACACAGTGCTGTGATAAGTACTCTGAGGGCAAGACAAAGATAAATAAAATATGGCCTCTGCCTTCAAGGAACTTGCAGTCTAGTAGGGCAGAGAAGACGTCTTCAAAAATAACTATAATACAAGCTTAAGTGTGAAATGTAATAAGAGAGGGACAAATCATAACGTTTTTCAGAGGGAGAGATGATTTTTGGCTGGGGAGATCAAGGAAAGCTTCTTGGAGGAGAAAGCATTTAATAGATTGGGACCCTGTCACTTAAATCCAACTCACTTGCATGCCATGGCATTGCCATTACAAAGGACAAACAACAACAGCATCCAATCCTAGTTTAATTAAGGGTCTGAAGGAGCCGGCAGGGATTAGACAAGTTGACTTTCTTGCAGGTCCTGACCTCATGGAAGGGGAGAGGACTCAGCAGGATGCATCAGGCCTACAGCACAGAGCCTAGTTTATTGTATTGCACCAACTGCTGCTTTGACCATGCCTTTAACTGTGGACAGATATAATAAGTGCCACTCCTGGACTCCTAATAGAGCAAAGACACAGAACATACCACCTGGGCATTGGACAATGCAACCCAAACCCCCAGAGAATCACAGACATTGAGCTGGTAAGGGCAATCCAGGGTTCCTTGACATGCTATAGTTGCAATAGCCCATTGAACCAAAGAACACCTGATCTCTCATGTCCAACCTGCTTTGCCTCATACTTGACTCAGTACAATGGGCTCACTTCCAAGTCAGCAGCAGTCACACTCTTCTGGAACCTGTGTTAGATATTTTGCAGGTAATTACTGATTCTCTCTAAGGCAAAATTCCCTACAGGTGTGTTTCTCCTGAGTCAGCACCTATATGTGGCTTCTTCTTCTTCTTCTTTCTCTGATCTGCTGAGATAACAATTTTCCCACATCCCTCCATGTTGCTGACACAGGCAGCCCTGGGGAGGGTGGGCATTTCAGGCAGAGTGAACAAAAGCATGGAGATGGAGAATTGTGAGGTATGTTCGAGAGCAACAGCAAATGCTTCAGATGAGCTGGAATGTAAGGAACTGGGGACTAGTGGGAGATGAGCTTGAAGTTAGATTGGGGCCAAATCTTGGAGGGCCTTGAACATCAGGTCAATGAATTTACGTTTTAATCAGTAGGTAAACTTTGAGTAAAGTATTTGTTTTTCCACACAGTAAGATTTCAGGAAATAAGGAAAAAATGACTGCATTGACTCTGGCACATAGATTGTAAGCCTTGCTTCCTGTTAAAGCTTTCAGAATTGGAGAAGAGAAAATGCTACTGTTTTCAAAAGAGGGAAGAATATGGAGGTCCATAAAACTATAGGCAGTTGGATGGTAAAGCGGATAGAGCAAACAGGGCCTAGAGTCAGGAAGACTCATCTTCCTGAGTCCAAATTTGGCCAAGTCACTTAATCCTGTTTGCCTCAGTTTCCTCATCTGTAAAATGAGCTGGAGAAGGAAATGACAAAACCACTCTAGTATCTTTGCCAAGAAAATTGCAAATGGGGTGAAAGATTTGGACTGAAATGACTAAGCACAGAATAATAAAATTATAGGTCACTGACTTTAGTTCCTGGAAAGATTCAAGAACACATTATTAAAGGAAAAGCTTTTGAGCATTTAGAAAGAGAAGCAGTGATCATTAAGAACCAGCATTTCTTCATCGAAAATAGGTCATGTGAAAGAATCCTTATTTCCTTTTTTGACAAGGTTTCTAAGAAGAATCAGATGAATGCCACAGGAACAGCATGCTGAGATTTTAGCAGAGTATTGTACAACATCTGTCATGTCCTCCTTGCAGGCTGGATGAAGATATGAGGGCCAGAGAATGGCACAATTAGGTAAGTTCTGAATTATTTGTACGACTTAACCCAGAGGAATGGCTAATAATAGTTCATTGTCAACAGGAAGGTAACATGCGTGGTGCAGGACTGGGGAACCTGTGACCTTGAGGCCACATGTGACCCTCTAGGTCCTCAAGTATGGCCCTTTGACTGAATCTCAACTTCACAGAATAAATCCCCTTAATGAAAAGATTTGTTCTGTAAAACATGGACTCAGTCAAAAGGCCGTACCCAAGGACCTAGAAGGCCATGTGTGGCCTCCAAGCCACTGGTTCCCCACCCCTGGTACAAAGAGAAGAGCGCTAGATTTGATGTAAAAAAAAACCAACCAAACAAACAAAAAAACTGGGTTCCAGCTGTGGCTCTTCTGCTTACTACCTTAGTGACTTTGGTCACATTATTCACCTCTCCAAGCACTAGTTTCCTCATCAGTAAAATGAAGGCATTGGACTATAGGAGGGTAACTAGGTGGCACAATGGATAGAATGCAGGACCTGGCATCAGGGGTCTCATTTTCCTGAGTTGAAATCTGACCTTGGACACTTAATAGCTGTGTGATGCTGGGCAAGTTACTTAGCCCTGTTTGCCTCAGTTTCCTCATCTCTAAAATGATCTGGAGAAGAAAATGGCTAACCCCTCCAGTATCTTTGTCAAGAAAACCCCAAATAGGGTCACAAGGAGTCACTCAACTGAAACAACTAAACACCAACAACTTTGCAGCTTGAAATCTATGGACCTGGAAAGAATTCTCCAGGTGAAATGCCCAAGGATCTCTCCTTTTCTCTATGCTTTTCAATATTTCCATCAATGATTTGAATGAAGATATACTGAATGAAGCTGACATGCTAATCAAATCTACAGATAACATATCACTGGGAGGAAGAGCAAAAAGGCTGGAAGACAGAGTCAGGGTCCCAACATACCTCAACCAATTACAATAATGGGCTGAATCCAGTAAGATGAAATATAATAGGAATAAATTGTTGTTGCTGATCTATATTTCTTGAAGAAGACCAGTGACATTCATGGGGGTGATTGTTGACTTGCACATGAATTGGATTTAAGTGAGACAGAACTGCACAAAGTTGTCAGTGTCACTCTCTCCTCCAGTCACCAAAGTCCAGTGGCAAGACATAAGGCAAGATGACTGACAGTGGCCCAGGATTGCAGTAGATGACCTTGGCCTTTTTAAATTAGGTCTTTCCCAGGTCCTAATTTGTGTGTGGCAAATTCTAGACTTGGGTTCTAAATTTAATATGGAAGTGGTTCACCTATACTTTGTGTGAAAAACACCTCAGCGTTTTAGCAGCTTGAAATCTTAATATAAATTAACAGTGAGATGTAGCCAAAAAAAACCCCAAACCCTAATTTCTCTCCTTTAAGAGGCACAGTGCCCCAAAGAAGGGAGGTAATAATACTTTGCCCTAGTGAGACTGCATCTGGAGTATTGTGTTCTGCTCTGTATGCCATATTTTTGAAAGGACATTGAGGAACTAGAATTCATTCCAAAAAGAGTGATCAGGATGGTGAGTAGCTATAATCCATACTGCATGAAGATTGGTTGAAGGAACTGGGGACATTTGCCTGGAAAAGAGACTTAGTGCAGCTATGACACTGATCTGCAAGTACCAGGTGGCCCCAAAGTCTGTTGTTTTCTCGTTCAGTTGTGTCTGATTCTCTGTGACCCCATTTGGGGTTTTCTTGGCAAAGATGCTGGAGTGGTTCGCCACTTCCTTCTCCTGCTCATTTTACTGATGAGGAAACTGAGGCAAATTGGGTTAAGTGACTTGCCCAGCGTCACATAGCTAGTAAGTGTCTGAGGCCAGATTTGAACTCAGGAAGACTTCTTGCCGACTCCAGGCCTAGCACTCTATCCCCTGTGCCATCTTACTGCCCAATTGTTTTAAGGTTTAGCAGTTATTTGAGACACCTTGTGTTTGAAGGGCTGTGGGAGAGGGATTATATTTGTGCTTGCCTCGAGAAGGCAGAATTTGGACCATTGGGTGGAAGTTGTGGAAAGGCAGACTTAGTCTCAAAGTGAGGAAAAGTTTCCTCAGGCCACCCAAAAGAAAAAAGGAATTTGATTCTTCTGGATCAGGGGTGGTGAGGCTAAAGCTACATGTGGCCCTCTAGGCCCTTGGTGCGGCCTTTTGATGGAGTCCAAGTTTTACAGAGCAAATCCTTTTATTCAGAGGATTTGTTCTGTGAAGTTTGGATCCAGTCAAAGAGTCGCACTTGAGGACCTAGATCGAGTCACAGGTTCCCCACCCCTGCTCTGGCTATTGTGGGTTCCCCTTCACTGGAGGAAAGCTAAGGCTGGATGACAACTTGTCAAGGATATTGTAGAGGGAATATACTCAGGAATGAGTTGAACTAAACAGTTTCTTAGCTTCCTTTTGTCTCTGAGGAGGTTCTAGGATTCTTCAGGTTGTTTAGTCCAGAAAAGAAATGACAGAGCGGGAACATGATATTATATCTTCATGTAGTAACCACGTCCCTCCCCTGACATGCTGGAAGTATCGTTGACTAATTCAAGTTAGATTATAACCCCCCTGGAGCCTGTCAGTGACTGTACCTACTTGTGTAAGTGGGTAGAGAATGATTTTACTACTTGATTCTCTCTTGTTATTTATACTACTATTATGCCTTAATTACATTCTTTTGCTATTGGAAAAATAAATGCTTTCAAGTATTTGGACTGCCATTTGAAAGGGGGATCACTTTTACAGTATTTTAGTATCATAGATTTAGAACCAGATGTGATTTTACTTCATTTACTCCAGTCTCTTAGTTTTATGGATAAGGAAAGTACGGCTCAGAAAAGTTAAGTAATTCTCCTACAGTCATACAAGTCTTAAATGGCAGAACCAAGATTTGACTTGTTTTCCTCAACCCCAGAGGCCAGTAGGCGTGTGGGAATTGTATAGAAACAGATTTCTATTTCACGAGGACAAAAGCTTCTAAATCATTAGAGTTGTCACTAGGCAGAATAGAATGCCGTGAGATCCCCATTACTGGAAGTCTTCAGGCAGAGGTTTCTCGGGCCATTTCTTGGACATATTGTTGAGGAGATTACTGTTGAGAGCAGATGAACCAGATAACCTCTGAGATTCCTTCCAAACCTGAAATGCTGAGGTTATTATTATAAAACAATCAAGACTTACCTTTCTTCTGTGTTCTTCTTTGCTTTTCAGTGTATGAATTGGCTAATATGATTGATAAATCAATATTGAGCTGTTCTGGGGTTGATCAAGCCCACAAGAGTATCTGACACACTAGATTTTGAGTCCATATATCTCCTCAGATACTTACTAGCTGTGTGACCCTGGTGGTTATCTTACCTCTGTCACCCTCATTTTCCTCATCTGTAAAATGGGAATTATAGTAGCACCTATCTCACACAGTGGTTGGGAGGATCAAATGAGATAATATATGTAAACTTTTTTTCCAAACCTTAAAACCTATGTTTTTACTATTAATGGAAAATACATAGTACTCCTTTTACTCTCACAAATATTAATTAAACAACAGGTGTCAGGATCCCCATGCCAAGAACACCCTTCTATTTTTGCTCTATTCTTTTTACTATTAGGAGACACCCTGTTGTAAAGCCAAGAATGAGCAGCTTTCCAGAGGACTGCTGCTGTGAATAGCTTCAAGGTTCTGATTACATAGTATAATGAACTCTCTATTTATTCAGCAGTAAATTAAGACAAAACATTCACAGAAATCAAAGTACAGCATTCACAATGTTATGACATAACAGCTTATCACTAAAATGGCCACGGAGTTTTCACCAAAGTGGCCACACAGTTTTAAACAAAATATAATCACTTAGTAACTCAATCATTTATTAAGTCCTTAATTCAATCATCCTTAAGGAGGCTTACCTCCTTAAGGGACACAAAGTACAAAGGTCAAAGTTCTCCACCCCTAGGCCACAGTAAATCATGATCTTCTCAATCAATACATAGTATCCAAGTAAAGTCTTTCATTTTTACTCAAGGCTGGCTCTTGGCTTCCATGGTTCCTCTTCCATGGTCCCAACTCCTGCCTGAATCTGCCCAACTGCCACCTGGATTCAAGGGCAGGCAGCTCTCAGTTCCTTGTCCAGCTCCTTGTCCAGTTCTTCATCCAGTTCTTTGTCCAGTTCCCATTCCATATTGAAGTTCACAGTGTCCATTCCACCTCAAGTCCTTCACAGTTTCTGTTTCTGGGAAGACAAAGCTTAACAAAGCTATAATAACATCCATTCACATTGCTGGCACCCATCGTCAATTCACTATCTGCCTGTGAAATCAACTCAGACCCACCAACAAGGTCTGAGAACTCAACACAAATCAGCAATGTGGAAATCAACACAGACCCACAAACAAGATCCAAGAGGTCAATACAAATCATCAGTAAAGTCCCAGGACCTACAAAACCCTGCTCCAGGACTTCTGTAAACATACAACCAGAAAATCCTCTTTTAGGGCTTCCAGTAAGGTCTTCCATAGAAAGGGCTTCTGTAGAAAGTATCACAAACAAAAATCAACACAGACAGAACAAACAAACATAGAGTGCTGGGATACCACAAGTTTTCTCCTTCTCCACCACAAGAGCTCCCTTCTCAGTTCTGCTCTCTCCAGCCTGGGCCTCTCCTTATATATGGTCATTAGCTCCTCCCCTTCCTGTTGCAGGATTTCACAAGTTATAGGGTTCACAAGTTGTGGGATTCACAAGTTCTGGATCTTAATACTTGATGTTATCATAAACTGAAACAAGGTGTTGACTACTTCTGTGTTAATTAAATAGCTGAAACAAGGTGTTAACTACTTCTTTGCTTGCCATTACACCTGTTTTCCAGAACTAAGGCTCAGCAAGCAAGCTGTGCCCTGAGCTTGGCATAACAACAATCCTTTGCACTCTGGATGATCTCAGCCACAGAAAAATCCCAGAATTGTTTTACACTGGCACCAGGTGATCTCCTCCATTTCAAACCCCAAAGGTGGTCATTCATCTTTTCTCTGAAAACCATAAGAGATAGGAAACCTACTACCTCCTGGGGTAGGCAGCCTATTCCATTTTTGGATAGCTCCAATGGTTATGAAGTTTTACTTTAATATGCCTATATCTACCTCTGCAATTTGTTATTTATTCTATGCTCTGGGAACCAATAGAACAATTTTAATCCTTTGGCCATTTAAATTCTTGAAAACAAAACTATTACTCCCCATATTACATCCTTAGGCCATTCTACTGATCCTCACATAGCATGTTTTCTACGCTCTCATCACCCTGTTCATCCTCTTTGAGACACACTCAAAATGGTCAGTGGCATTTCTAAAATGATGCTTCTAGAAGGGAGAACAATACCACAGATGGGGTCTAACAAGGGCAAAGTATAGCAGGATGGTTGATGCCATCATTCTAAGTTTAGTACTTCTATATAACAATGTAAAATCATATCTTAGCTTTCTTGGCTGCCATCTACCATGTCATATCTTCTTTTTTTTTCAGATGAATTCTTGTCTAGCCATGTTTCTAGTGAAATTAAGTTTTTGAGCCCAGGTGCAAACCTTTACATTTGTTCCCTATTTGCCAAAACAATAGAGTGTAATTGGAAGGGGCAGGTTTTAGTTTTGACATTTACCTGCTGTATGACCAAAGACAAATCACTTAACCTTTCTGTAACTCAGAGAGACCCTGAAGCCCCTCCCTCTGATTGGGTAGCTTTTCCCAGAACCTTAATTTAAATCAAGGACCCAAGTTTACTGAATTGAATCAGCACCACTGGGGCTGACTTCCTCCATATAACTGTAAGACATGGGGTTCAACCTATCCTTTTCCTGAACCCTTTGAAATCTGTGCTCCAAAAATTCAGAGTATGTGTTAAACTACACTTAGACTTCTCTCTCAAAGCCATCTATTTCTTCCTCTTGAGGCTTCCCTCAGAAACCCTCCATCAGGCTCCATTGCCAAGTACCCTTCCCCTTACTCTACTTTTCAGCTTCCTTTTATTATGTGTTGTCTTCCCCTAATAGAAAGTAAGGTAAGCTCCTTGAGGCCAGTAACTCTTTCTTTCTTTCTTTCTTTCTTTCTTTCTTTCTTTCTTTCTTTCTTTCCTTTCTTTCCTTTCTTTCTTTCTTTCCTTTCTTTCTTTCCTTCTTTCTTTCCTTTTCTTTCTTTCTTTTTTTCTTTCTTTCTTTCTTTCTTTCCTTCTTCCTTCTTTCCTTCCTTCCTTCCTTCCTTCCTTCCTTCCTACCTACCTTCCTTCCTTGTATTTGTAGTCTCAGCACTTAGTACAGTGGCCTAGAACATAGGAAGAGCTCAATAAATGCTTGTTGACTGTCTGAGTTTACCCATCTGTATAATAATACCTGCACCAAAATTTTCACAGGGTTATTGTGAAGAAAGCATTTATAAACCATAAAAAACCAATACACGGATTCCTATTAATTTTATCTTATTTGATTTTGCTCAGTGTTCTAGCCTAATAGAGATGTTTTTGGAATATGCAGTTTATTAGCTTTCTTCCTCAGTCTCATGTCAACTGCAGATTTTATAAGTATGCAATTTATGCCTCTATTCAAGTCACTGATAAAAACATTGAACAGAATAGGGCCAAGTTCAGATACCTGACATAATCGACTGGACACTTTCCAGGTTGACATTAGCCTGTTAATGACTATTCTTCCAGTCCATCCATTTGACGAGGTCTAAATTCATCTAATTGTCTATTCTGTATCTCTCCATGTTTTCTCCAATGGTAACATGAGGCTGTCAAACATTTTGCTAAAATCAATGGAAGTAATATCTATCGCTTTACCTTCATTCAACTGGCAACTCTCTCAAAGAAAATAAGGTGAGTCTGGAATGATTTGTTCTTGATAAATTCATGCTGGTTCCTTGTGATCATTCCTTCCTTTTTTGAGGTGATTTTTTTTTGCTACTCCCTCTACTACTACTAATAGCATTTATGTAGCATTTTAAGGTTTGCAGAACACTTTATAAATATTATCTCATTTGATTCTCACATTGTGAGATAATTATGATTATTTTCCTATTTTACAGAGAATGGAGGGAAACAGGGGTTAAGTGTCCTACTCAAGATCATCCAGCTAGTAAGTATCTGAGCAGAATTTGAACTCAGGTCTTCCTGACTCACGACTAGGCACTCTATCCATTGTGTGACCTAGCTGCCCACTAATTGTTCCTTTAATAACATGTTCTAGAATTTTGCTAGCCATCAAAGTTAAGCTTACTTGCATTATAGTTAGCAGATTCTTATTTATTTTCTCTCGCTTGAAAAATGGCAATTTGCTTTTCTTTGGTCCTGCAGCATCTCTCATGTTCTCTACAGCCTCTCAAAGACTATTGAAAGCAGTTCACAGTTGCTGCTTCTTTAAGTACTGGTCCAGGATGTAGTTCATCTGGGTCAGGTGACTTGAACTCATTGAGGGCAGCTCTTATTATCTCCTTACTTATCTTGGGTATCAATTCACTATTATCCGTTTTGTTCCATTCTTCCTAGTCTAGAGATTATTTTCCTTGGCAGAGAAAATAGGAGGAAAATGAGAGGTGAAAAGCCCTATCTTCTCTGTTATCATTTATCATCTGTTCACCCCAAACAAGGGTCTCATCCTTTCCTTGGTCCTCCTTTCCCCTCCAATATAGCTTTCTACCATCACCCCCATCTCCCTCCTTCAAATTCCGATTATCCTTGTCTTTCACGCTGTCTTTAGCTTATTCTCAGTGTTAGCGTTCATGAAACTATTCTTACAGGGTTGTTGGAACTTTTATATTCATCTTTTATTACCTGTCTTTGCTCACATCTTCTGAAGCCATCTCCTTAAAATTGAAGTTGATATATGAGTTCCTTAAGCACCTACCTTGGTCTCTTTGGACAACTGCCCTTTTCCTCATCATTGGAATTCTTTTTCTTTGTATTTTCAGGATTTCATTCATTAAAGCTTCCCTGTCCCTATCCAGAGTCTAGTACAATTCTAGCTTGTATGTAGTAAACCTTAATAGTCACTAAATAAACACTTACTGAATTGAATCAGCCTCCCTGAGGCAGATTTCCCCTTTATTACATGAGAGCCAACCTATCCTTTTGCCTGAACCCTTTCAAATCTGCTCTCCAAAAAATCTAAGGTGTGCGTCAGACTTAGTCTTCTCTTTTTCTATGACAAATTCCAAGACAATGTAGTCAGCTCCTCCCTTATTTCCCATCAATATTACCCTAGCAACCAGTTCCCCTTTGTTGGTGAAAATCAGATCCAGATGATAATTCCACTAATTTGTTCCTCCATCATTTGAAAAATGAGGCTATCATTAAGCCAAATTGAGAAACTATTTACTGCTCTACTTTTGGTAGAAAGAATACTCCAGATAAATGGATCCCCATCACTACTATAATCATGACTCAATGCCAGACATGGGATTTGTTTCCTGAATTCCCCATTTATCACCTCCTTCTGTCCAAATGGACCCTGATATACCCCAATAACAATATTGCTTTTGTTTCTGCTTCAACTGACTTTTACGCAAACGTTCTCCATTGTCCTCCATCCCCTACTTTTTTCCCCTAGATTTCTTCACATGATATATCTTCTTAATATATAATGCCAAATCTTCCCCCTTCTCTTTTGCCTATCCTGTTTCTTTTGAATTACCTATACCCTTCCAGAGCCAGATTACATCCTTGGAGTTCAATCGAACACATCTTAAAAAGTACAATTTGTAGTCAATCTTTGACTGACTAAGTCATTTTGACTATTATAAATACCCAAATTAACTACAAAGAACATATACAAAGGAAGACACTATCTGCATCCTGAGAAAGAACTAATAAATAGAAGTATGTATAGAATGGTTTTACATATAGAGACATACTTGTGTCTAATGGTAGTCATCACCAGGGTGGGGGAGAGAGAAGAAGAAAAAGGAAAAAAGGAAAGTTACATAATAACTTTATTATATATTTAAAAGGAATAACAAGTTGTATATAATAGATTTGCAGTTTCATGTACAATCATCTTCCCCTCCCCCCATTCTACTGTGTCATGGAAATGCTTGTTTTATTTCTTCAATTCAGAATAAAATAAATAATTTTTTTAAAGTAAAATTTTTCTTCCTGAGTTTAAGTTCTCTAGTTCACCTTGCTCATTACCCATACTTTTTGCATTTATATACTGGCACCTAAGGCCATGTCATTCATTACTGGCCTCCTTCTCAGATTTATTACGTCTAGGAACTTCTAGGTATCACTATCAATTTTCTTCCTTCTTAAATCATACAAGTTCTCTAGCTTGGTAGACTTAAGTAAATAGCTTTCTCCCTCTCCTTTCCTTTTCAGTTTTTGATTTGTGAGATTCCAGGCAAATATATTCTTACCAACTACATTTAGGTTCACTACATCTCTGGCTAAGTCTCTCATTCCTTTGGTTTAAGCCTATGATTCATGAATCCAGATCTCCATATTCCAACTTTATCCTCTTAATCAGCTGTTCGTTACTGACACTGCCATCTCCGAGGTCACCAATGATCCACTACTGTTAAATGCAATGCCTTTTCCCCTGTCTTATTCCTTTTCGACTTTTCTGCAGCATATGATACTTCTGGCTACTTCTTCCTCCTGGATATTCTCTCATCCCTTGACTTCCGTGATGCTGTTCTCTCTTTGTTCTCCACTTGCCTGAATTCTTTTGCTGGATCATCATTTTCCATATATTCACTAAAGGATCACCATCTTCCATATGTTCTGAGAACAAAAGGAATTGTTCTCAGCCCTTTTCTTTGATCTCTCTACAGTCATGGGGATCTCATCTACTCTCATGGCTCCAGTATTTACATTTTTGCAGATGGTCTCAAATCTATACATCCATTCTGCTGATCTCTCCCTTAAGCCCCAGTCTTATATTTCCAAATTCCTGTTGAACATTTTAATGAGTCAGACAACGAGTATTTTTTAAACACTATCACTAATCACTGGGAATGTACATATAAGCAAAAAGAAAGACAGTTCCAGTCCTCAAGCAGCTTGCAATCTAATAGAGGGACAACATGTAAACAAAAATATACAGACAAGCTACATATAGGAGAAGTAGGAAATAATCAGCAGAGGGAAGGCACCAGAATGAAGAGGAATTGGGAAAGGTTTCCATCCTACTAGTGTAACGATACTGGGATTTGAAGATCTTCCACGCCCCTTGAGCTTGCTGATGTAGCAGGAAGGGGTGGAGCAAGAGAACGCTGGAACCAAGCTAGTCTCTGTGCGGTGCGGACTGGAAGC
>CM053580.1:475739183-475755091 GCA_028627135.1 Pseudochirops cupreus
AAAGAGGGGGAGAAAATATGTAACTCAAAATCTTGTGGAAATGAATGATGCAAACTAAAATAAAATTAAAAAAAAAGAAAACTATCTTTACATGTAATTGGAAAAAATAAAATACTATTAAGTGCGCGGGAGAGGGAGGGAAAGAAATCTGTATTTTATCCTCTAGGCAATAGGGAGTCACTGAGGGTTTTTGGACAGAGCAATGGCATAGCCTATGCCTTAGGAAAATTAATTTGACAGGACATAATATGCAGTACCTTCATACAGCCAACTGTTATATATGTTAGCTATTGAACAGAAACTTATTAGAATGATCCATCTCAATACATGCAACCAGACTTTATTAATCAAAGTGTGCAACTAATACCCACCTTTAAGAACAAATCACCAACCTGATCCTTAGAAGTTCTCTCAAGTTTCTTTCCAATCAGACTTATGACAAGGTTTCCTCTCTGCACAGCCAGAGGCTGTATGTCTCCACCCCGGGTGGCCATCTGGCAAATTTCAGTCAATCAACACGACTCTCTAAAATGTGGAAAGCAGGCCCCAGGCCAAATCTCACGCTAGGAACAGGCTAAAGGTTTGGTCCTCAGGGTGGTTTTATATGTGTATGTGTGTGTGTATGTGTGTGTGTATATGTATGTGTATATGTATGTATGTATCTTTTTTCTTTTCTTTTGGGAGAGACAATCAAGGTTAAGTGACTTGCCCAGGGTCACACAGCTAGCAAGTGTCAAGTGTCTGAGTCTGGATTTGAACTCAGGTCCTCCTGACTCCAGGGCCAGTGGTAGTTCCTAAGTTGCTCAACACAATTTGCTTAGTAACTTACTTCAAAATTACTGATAAAATTATTTATAATATTTTTTCATTGGTAGTCTGTCATCTCAAAGTTCACTTCTGTTTAACAGCTGTTTAAGAACATTCATATGTTGTTTACTACCCCATACCTCATAAGTACTTATCTAATTATTGAAAAACAATTTATACTCCCAAAACAGCTCAATCCCAAAACAGAGACTTAAAACAAAATGGAGTCAGTTGTGCTGAATGGGCAAACTTATTCCTTCTATCGTTTTTTTTTTTGGAGGGGGGAAGGCAGGGCAATGAGATTAAGTGACTTGCCCAAGGTCACACAGCTAGTAAGTGTTAAATGTCTGAGGCCAGACTTGAACTCAGGTCCTCCGGCCTCCAGGGTTGGTGCGCTATTCACTGCACCACCTAGCCACCCCTCCTTCTATCTTATTAAGATACTAAGACTTACTCTTACTATATAGAAAGTAGAGACTGGTGGCAAGAAGACCACTGAGGAAAACACTGAAAAAGTCTAGATGAGAGGTAAAGAGAGCCTGAATAATGATAATCAGCATTTGTATTGCTGCCTAAGAATGACAAAACACTTTTGCAAATCTTATCTCATTTTATCTTTGCAATAATCTTGGGAGATGCCATTATAATAATGGCATCTAATTTAACAGATGGGGAAACTGAGGTGCAGACAGACATTAAATGATTCACTGAGGATCACATAGTCAGTAAGTTTCTGAGGTAGGATTTGAACTCAGGGCTTCCAGACTCCAGGTCCTGCATTTTTATCTGTTGTGCCACCAGCTGCCTGGCTGAGTGGAAGTAAGGTAGTGGATATATGAATAGAGAGGGAGAGATCTGGTAGAGGTAGAGTCAACTCCTTCATTTTATAGGATGAGGAAGCCAAGATCCAGAGCTAAGTGACCTTGCCAAGGTCATACAGATAATCAGTGGCAGGGCTGGGATTCAGATATGGTCCTCTGATGCCAGATTCTAGTGGTGTCAGCACTACACCACATTGCCTTTTTTTACTCCTTCATTTTTCCAGAGTGTCTTCCTCTCTCTCTACCTATCTTTCCATTGGCTCTGCCTGAGCTGCAGTAAAGGGAAGATATCACAGGGGGCCTCCTTACCAGAGAGGGGTGCAGGGATCCAGACACACAAAAAACAACGGGGGAGACAAATGCCTTTGCCAGGTGAACAAAGCAGAGACTGTCATCCCATCTGTGGCTGTGATTTCTCTGACTGGGGCCTGCCTTCTGATGTAGGGAGCCTAGGGCTCAGCCTCTGGAGCTGAGGTGCCTTTATCTTTACCAGCCAGACACCCTGATGTATGCTATTCATCCCCTTGAAGAGGACCAGCCCTTGTTAGGCCAGCATCCTAAGGGCCCTTTCTGTCCCAGCTCAGCCAAGACTTTCTCTGTATTCAGTAGAGGAAAAAAGTAATAAGCAGATTTCTCAGAGCTATAATATTCTTATTAAAGACTCTTGTTTCAGCGAATCCTGTGCTGATTCATTAAGGGGAGGTTTGGTCCAGGCCGAAGTTAAAGTAAGACTCTGTCTCAACCATTTTGCCAAACTCCAAGTACCTGCCTCTGGCAGGAAATCTAAGGTCCACTTCCAGGCAAAACTGACCTACAGCCCAAATAAATATCATCTCAGAGGGACCAAGGAATCCTGGTGCCCAAAATGATCCTTCATGCCCGCCACTGATCAGAGTGTGTGGCATTCGGCTGGAAACAACTCATTCCATTGTGTCTACAAGGATTCTATTTCTTTTTTGTTGTTCAGTCAATTTCAATCCTATCTGACTTTTTTGTGACCCAATTTGGGGTTTTCCTTGACAAAGATCCTGGAGTGATTTGCCATTTCCTTCTCTATCCCATTTTACATATGAGGAAACTGAGGCAAACAGGATTAAGTGACTTGCCCAGGGTCACATAGTTAGTAAGTGTCTAAGGTCAGATTAGAACTCAGGAAAATGAGCCTTCCTGATTCCAGGCCAGATGCCCTAACCACTGTGCCACCTAGCTGCCAATTAACTGCCCCCTACGTTCTCTTATTAAAAGGCAGAAATCCTTGAGAAAGGCAATAGCTTGCACTACATCTGGTCTATGGTGTTAAATTCTGGAAGCCACATTTTGGGGAGGACAGAGATAAACTGAAGTGAATATATATAGAAGAGGATGTTTAGGATGGTGAATAGTCTCAGGATTATGCCCTTTGGGGATCTACGAAACAAACTGGGTGTGTTAAACCTGGAAAAAAGACAATTTAGGGGAGATGTGATAACTATCTCCAAATACTTACAGGTCTATATTATGTAGAAGAGGAAATAGGTTGGTTTTGCTTAGTCTCAGAGGGCAAAGATAGCACCAATAGATGGAAGTTAGCTGACACAGTGGAAGAGCTACTGGACCTGAAGTCAGGAAGACCTGAATTCAAATTCAGCCTCACTGATTAGCTGTGTGACCCTGGGCAAGTCGCAAAAAATTTGTTTGCTTCAGTTTCCTCATCTATAAAAGGGAAATAATAATAGTACTTCCCTCCTAGGATTATAGTGAGGAAAATGAGATAGCAATTAAGTGTTTAGAACACCACCTGACACGATAAACACTATATAAACGTTCACATTTATTATTATTAAGTTATAGAGAGGTAATTTCAGCTCCAAACTTCCTATAGG
Source organism: Pseudochirops cupreus (assembly GCA_028627135.1). Taxonomy (NCBI): domain Eukaryota; kingdom Metazoa; phylum Chordata; class Mammalia; order Diprotodontia; family Pseudocheiridae; genus Pseudochirops; species Pseudochirops cupreus. The sequence goes on from CM053580.1 coordinate 475,742,674, forward strand.
GCTGTCCGAAAATGCAATGTGCTCCTTTAGGATGCAGTGAGTTCTCCAACACTGGAGGTCTTCAAGTAAAACAGTGACAATTTGTTGGGTTAGTGAATGATTCTCAAACAAGCAATCATTAAACACCCACGATGAGAAAGGCACTGTGCTGGGCATTGAGGATACACATCGATAAATCCAATCCATCGTCAAGCATGTAGTGTTTGCTGTGTGTTAAGCACTGGAAATATAAAGAAAGGTAAAAACTTTCCCTGTCCTCAAGGAGTTTATATTCTAAGGGAGAACTTTTTTTTTTAACATAAACAGGTACATCCAATAGATACAGAGTAGATGGAAGACAACCTTAGAGGGGAAGACTCCAGTATGTGGAGGACCTTGAAAGGTCTCTTGGAAAAAGTGGCATTTGAGCTGAGTTTTGAAGGAAGCCAGGAATTCTAAAAGATCGAGGTGAGGAAGGAACTGTCATCCCCATTCCAGCAATGGGAAGGACAGTCCACTGCAAAGGGCAGTAGAGTATCATGTAACACTAAGACAAAAACGTCTTTTTAGTCCTTGCCGCCAAGGAGCTTGCATTCTGTGAGGGGAGTCAACAAATGCATTTATTAGTATATATGTAAATGTAACAAGAGTGATGGGGCTGAAAGTGAACTTGGGTCTCTCTTGGTGCCACTTGCTCTCTAACCTCTTGCTGAAGGGTATGTATGACCTGAGAGGTTCCTGATTGGTCTCCTTAAGTGGGGGGCTGGGGAGAGTAAGAGCTATGCTAGAGAGGATTGGCTACTGGAGCCATAAAGAACCAACTCACTCTGTCTTCAGTAGGAGAGGATAGAGTCTCTAGCTTTCTAACTCTCTCTCTCTCTCTCTCTCTCTCTCTTTCTCTTTCTCTTTCCCTCTCTCTCTCCCTCCCTCCCCCTCCCTTCTTTTGAGTGTAAGGATTCTTCAAACTTCCCTTTGAACTTTTAGTGAAAGGGGGAGGGGATTTCCCATTTCTTTCCCCTCCCCAGCAGCCATTGTGGGCTAAACTAAATGACCTCTGAGGTCCTATCCAGTTCTGTGCTTTTCAGAAGCTTATTAAGATGCCTGGAATGGGATATCTAGGATAGGCACCTGGTGTTAGGATGGAGGATGGAGGACACCAGTGACAGCATCCATAAAATCACATCTCTAGAGCAAAAGGGACCTTAGGGACCCTTTAGACCAGGGGCCCGCTGTGTTTTCTGATCCCCATGCTCTTTCAATTTCAGTATACTTTCCCATATTCTCTGTTCAATATGAGATATCACATAAGTTCTAGAGTTTGTCATGTTTATACAATAAGAAATAAAATAACTAGATTAATTTTTTTCATGGTAAAATTATATCCTCTCATATTCTCTGAGGATTCACGTGCTGCAGGCTGGGAATTCCTTCACAAGTTCAACATTATTGTTATTGTTGTTGTTAATCCAATTCAGTAAACATTAAGCACCTACTATGTGCCAGTCACTGAGCTATGTGCTAGGAATACAAATAAGAAAAAAGAAAAATAACCCCTCGAGGATCCTACGATTGAATGGGGGAAGACGACACACAAGAAAAAGCTGAATGATAGTGAGGGTCTTCATGTTCTGGGGAGTCATGATGGAAAATGGAGAATTACCTGGAAATTTCATAAAGTTCTGAGCCCTCTATAAAGGAAGACTTTGGGGAAGAGTTAATTGTTCCACTATTATTACTATTATTAGTATGACTATTATTCTCATCTTCATCTTACAAATGTAGAAACTACCCAGAGACATGAAGTGATTGGCCCAAGGTGATCCAAGTAATCAGTGGAAGAGACAGAATTTGAATCCGGGTCATCCACTGCCAAATGCAGCACCATGGGGCCTTCATCCTATTTGACGATTTTGCTTCAGATCATCGCTGGGCCCTGGGCCTAAGAAGTGAGAGCCTTTGTCTTCTTTGCACTGAAGGTCAAGCCAAGCCTCTCCATGGGAAGTGACCAGATGGGTGAGGCAGAAAAGGGGGTCTGATACTCAGTCTCCAAAGATGTGCTTCCTCCCTTGTGCTTTAGCTGGGTCCTCCAAGACATATTCTCCCAAACAACCCTATTTATGAGTGTAGACTAAGGAGTATCCTTCTAGTTTGGGGTGAAACAAATCGGGTGGGTACTTCCTAGCTCTCTCTTCACACACTTTGAAAAAAAGAGGTGATTCCCTGATTCCAAAAGACTTTACTGGATTCTTCCGTTTTAAAAATATATAAAAGAGAGAAACAGATTCTTTTGAAGGACACTTCAAACTCTCTTTCATGTTGAATTCCCTATCTGCAAATAGCAATAATTCAATCGTCATCCCAGGGCCCTTTAGTAATGGCTGGGCACAGTGAGATAGACCGTACTAAGCAGTTTTTCCAGACTGGGCACAGATTTGGGACATTTCTGAACACAGTGTTTTTAGATGAATAATGAATGATATACAAAATTAAGCACAAACCAGCAGCTATTGTTTAATGGATCTTTTGCTTAAACTCTTTGGCTATCAGGGCTACTATACAGCTGAATCATGATTCTCAGGGCTGCTGGGAGTTCTGATCACCATGTTTATTAATATTTTCAAATTGTTGGGTCTGGTTTCAGAGACCCTGCTAGTTTTTCTTTGAGTTGTGTTAGGGTGTGTGTTTAGTTTAGGGGTTAAAAAATTCATTTTTACAAGTACAAGATGAGGGAGATACAGCTAGATAGTGCTTTGAAAAAAGATCTGAGGTTCTCTATAGCAGATTGCATGCCACCATGGGGGGGAGGAGGGAGGAGAGGCAGGGGGAGAAAATTTGGAACTCAAAAGCTTGTGGAATTGAATGTTGTAAACTAAAAGTAAATAAATAAATTTTTAAAAAATGATCTGAGGTTCTTAGGAGACTATGAATTCAACAAGAGTCACCTCTGTGATACAGAAGTAAAAAAAACCAAATATTTTTAAAAATTAAATTATTACTATTTTTAATACTAGGTCTCCCCATCTCTCTCAGGCTGGAAGTGCAAGGGGTACTCATGGCCTGATGCCATTGATACAGGACCTTTGATTGACTCCATTTCTGTCCTGGGCCAGGTTACCCCCATCCCCCCCTTAGGCAACCTGAGAAAAATGAGACCAGGAGAAAGTGACTTGCCCAAGGTCACAGAGCTAACACAAGGCAGAACTAGTACCCTGAGCCAGTTTTTCCAACTCCAAATCCAGGGCTCTTCCCTCTTTTCTCTCTCCACCCACTCCACCCCCACTACCCAGTACTACTGATGTTGTAAAGAAAAGACTTTGGTCAGCTGCAAAGTATTTTTATCACTGCCAGCTTTTATTTTAAAGGGGCTCTCATTATAAAAGAGATGTTGCCAGCTCTTTCTCATTAATCTTTAATATAACCTTTCTACTCCAGCCAAGCCAGTTTGCTTGTCAGCATGCAAAGACAACTTGCTAAGACCTGTTTCATAGTTGAGGCTCTGTAAAATGATTTTTTAGAGCAAAGCAGAATTGCAGTAGGACGAAAGGAACATGAGATGCACAAATTTAGAGACATCTCCACTCCAAACGTTCATATGGACTATTTGTGCCCAACTTGTGGTAGAGCCTTCCAAGCTCAGATTGGTCTGATCAGCCACAGCTAGACACACTATACCTTGACCCCAACATAGTGATGTCATTTTGGTCCTCTTCAAGAATGAAAGACAACCATTCCCCAATTGATAAATGGTCAAAGGATATGAACAGGCAGTTTTCAGAGGAAGAAATTAAAGATACCTATAAGCATATGAAAAATTGCTCTAAATCACTATTGATTAAAGAAATGCAAAGCAAAACAACTTTGAGGTACCACCACATCTCACTGGTCAGATTGGCTAAGATGACAAAAGAGGAAAACAATAAATGCTGGAGAGGATGTGGAAAAATTGGAACACTCATGCATGGAGTTGTGAACTGATCCAACCATTCTGGGGAGCAATCTGGAACTATGTCCAAAGGGCTATTTAAAAAAAGTGCATACCCTTTGACTCAGCAATACCACTTCTGGGGCTTTATCCCAAAGAGATCATAGAAGTGGGAAAAGGACCCATATGTACAAAAATAATTATAACAGCTCTTTTTGTGGTGGCAAAGAATTGGAAATTAAGGGGATACCCATCAACTAGGGAAAGGCTAAATAAGTTGTGGTATATGAATGTAATGGAATACTGTTGTGCTATAAGAAATGAGGAGCAGATGGACTTCATAATAACCTGGAGAGTTATATAAACTCACATTGAGTGAAGAGACTAGAACAAGGAGAACTTTGTACACAATTAGAGACACATTGTATCAGTGATGATCACCTTTGATAGACGGGCTCCTCTCAGTAATGCCAGGTTAGAAGACAACTCCAAAGGACTCATGATGGAAAGAGATATCCACATCCAGAGAAAGAGCTGCTGAATCTGATTGCAGATTGAAGCAAATTACTTGCTCTCTCTCTTTTGTGTTTTGTTTTGTTCCTTCTTTCTTGTTGTTCACTCCATTGGTTATAACTCTTCTTTACAACTTGTCTAATGTTTAATGTGAAGGTATTTGTAGGAGCTATATTGGATAGCATGCCCCCATAAGGGGGAAGGGGGAAGGGGAAAGGGGGGAGGAGAGGGAGGGGGAGAAAATTTGGAACTCAAGGGATTGTGGAGCTAAATGTTGTAAACTAAAAGTAAATAAACAAATTTTAAAAAAAAAAGAATGAAGGACAACATTCAAACCAATTTAATTACCCCTACCCAGAAGGTCTGCTCCACGTTCTCCACCAATTCACGTACATCAGTTCCTTCAAGATCCACAGAATCTCAGAAGCAGAGAAGACCTCTGATGTCTTCTCATAGCATCACAAATTTCAAGCTAGAAAGGACCATTGAGGGCATCTAGTTCAATGCACTCTTTTTACAAATAAGGAAACAGACCCAAAGAGGTTAGGATGTGTTGGGCTGTTAAATTTAGAACTGAAAGATACCCCAAAAGCTATATAGTTCAACCCTCTCTTTTTAAAATTGCAGATGCTGAAGCGGAGGGACAGTAAATAATTAGTCCAATGTTCCATAGCTAGTAAGGGTAAAACTAGAATTTGAACCCAGGTTCTCTGACTCTGGGGCAGTTAGGTGGCACAGTGGATTGAGTTCTGGGGAAGATTCTTCTTCCTGAGTTCAAATCTAACCTCAGGCACTTACTAGCTATGGGACCCTGGGCAAGTCAAGAACCTCTAGTCCAGGTTAACTCTCTAATTTTAAATATGAGGACACCAAGGACCAGAGGGGAAGAAAAAAAGAAGCATTTATTAATTGCCTATTGTATGCCAGGCATCATGCTAAGTAAGTCTTAAGAGGCAAATTGTGGGCCCAATGAATAGACTACCAGACCTGGAACAAGGATAACCAGAGTGCAAATGTAACCTCAGATACATACTAGCTGTGTGGCCCTGGGCAAGTCACTTAACCCTGTTTGCCTCAGTTTCCTCAGCTATGAAATGAAGATGATAATAATAGCACCTACCTTATAAAGTTGTCGTGAAAATCAAGTAAGATACTTACAAAAAGTGCTCAGCACCTAGTAGGCCCTATATAAATACTTACTCCCCTCCTGTTACAATTATTATATCATTTGAGAGAAGTGACTTGCCTGAATTCACACAGCAAATTGTATGAAAGCACTAATTTCTGTGGTGAAAGGATTCATATCCTTCTCTTGTAGACATTCATAATCCCATGTGTGGAAACAGTGTATTTCAAAGGGGAAGCAAAGTAAAAGATGATTATCAGAGAAATCCATGAATGGGGAAAATGAGCTTGTCTTGGTTGAAAGCAGAGAATGAGAAGGGAACAAGCATTTATTAAGCACCTGTTGTGTGGAGAGCAGAGAATGAGAAGGGAACAAGCGTTTATTAAGCACCTGCTGTGTGTCGGACTCTGTTCTGAGCATTTCCCAAATGTCATCTTATTTGATCCTTGAAACAACCCTGTGAGGTGGGTGCTATTATGATCCCTATTTTACAGGTAAGAAAATGAAGGCAGACAGAGGGTGAGTGGCTTACAGAGAGAAATTGTCTGACCTAGATTTGAACTCTGGTCTTCCTGACTCCAGAACCAGCTCTGTATCCACTGTGCTATCGAATTGGTAGGAGAACAAGACGTAACCAATGGACAGCCCATGTGCTCCTTTGGCATCATCTTAATGTCAAGAGAAAAGGAGGAGGACCCTCACATGTCTTGGGGGCAAATTTTGGGGAGGATAAAGACTACAGTCACTTAAAATAGAGATGATGGATCACAACCTGAACCATGGAAGGAAATGGTCCCATAAGCGAGGTCCCAAGTATAGTTGAGTGTTTATAGATGAGGAAACTGAGAGAAAGAGAGATGAAGTGTTTTGCCTGGAGTTACACCACTAGAAAGTCCAGTAATCTTTCTGCTCTAACACTGCATCTCTTAGTAGAAATGCTTGCTGTTTGTCCTTTGTTCTCAAAGATGACTGTAATATCAGGGAGGTGACACCATGACTTGCAATTGAATTGGATTTAAGCCAGGCAGGGCTGTGCAAAGCCACCAGCCTCACTTTCTCTTCCGGAGCCATTTGGGTCCAGTGGAAAGATATGGATCAGAATAACTGGAGATGGCCCCCAGGAAGACTAGAATAGAAGCTTGGTCTCCTGCTCCAAAGACGGGCTCTTTCCATTCTACTACATTGTCAGTCAAAATGAGCTGATCCAGACAGGTGTGAATCCCTTGTGATTAAGAGACAGCTGCCCAGGGTCAGGCCTGCATTCTGTAACCATGACGTGGGTGATATTAAATAGCAAGCTTTTCAAAAATGCTCATTGACAAACTAAACTACCTTCTTCCTTGTGTTCCATAAGGCAGCAGGGCATACACAAGCAGAGTGCTGAACCTGACCTCAAGAAGCCTTGGCTTCCAAAGAAGAGCTTCTCTATTGTTCAGTTACATATGACTCTTTGATAGAGTTTTCTTGGCAAAGATACTAGAGTGGTTTGCCATTTCCTTTCCTAGTTCATTTAACAGATGAAAAAACTGAGGCAAACAGGGTTAAGTGACTTACCAAGGGTCACACAACTAGTAATTGTCTGAAGTTAGATTTGAACTTCCTGACTCCAGGCCCGGTCCTCTATCCACTGTCACCTAGCTGCCCAAGAGAGGGGTTAAGAGAAGTTCTCTTTCTTTTTGTTGTAGAGGTGGACATCTATGAGTATGGAATACTGCATATAATGTCAGACTTTTTCTTTGTGTTGGTTAGTTATTCTGAATCAATTTTTTTTTCCTTTTTATTCTTTCTTCTAAGGAATATAACTCCAGGGAAACAAAAGTGCAATAAGAAAAATAATTTATGTACAAACAGAAGATAACAATAAAGTTGATTTTAACAAGAAAAGAGGATGGGCTTAAATCCCACCTTAGACAGTCATTAGCTGTGTGACCATAGGAAGTCATTTCATCTCTTTCAGTCTCAGTTTCCTTATCTTGGATAGTCTTGGAGTCAGAAAGATCTGGGTTTGAATCCTGCCTCTGACTCTTACTATGTAACCCCAGACAGATCACTTCAATTTTTTTTAAATTTTTTTTCCTTATTATTTTTTTGGAGAGGGGAAGGTAGGACAGTTGGGGTTAAGTGACTGGCCTAAGGTCACATGACTAGTTTTGTGTTAAGTGTCTGAGGCTGGATTTGAACTCAGGTCCTCCTGACTCCAGGGCAGGCGTTCTATTCACTGCACCACCTAGCTGCTCCAGATCACTTCATTTTTCTAGGGATTAGTTTTGTCATCTGTAAAATAAGGAGGTTGGACCATATGACCTCTAAGAGACATTCCAGCACCAAACCTCCGCTCATATATAACATCTACCCAAATGAGATACTCTTCTGCTATATATAATTTAAAATGCTCCATAAATACCACCTATTACTGAGTTCTCATTTTACACAAAAGCCCAAGCAATGCTCACTCTAGTTTTATGGGGGCCACCTGTGCACCTCGGAAGTAAGAGCCTTCCTCTCTTCTCCAATAATTAAGACATCATTTAGACAATATATTCACCAACCCTCTCCCTCCATTTTCCTGTCTTCATTTTTCCCAGTTAAATATTCTGATTCCCTTAGCATTCCAGCTTTCCCCCTCACTTTTGTTCATCTTCTTTTCATTAACTGACTCCTTTTAGCATTATCTGAGGCTCTGATTAAATTGTGGGGGACTATGAAGACATTTCATTTCTCCTCCTGGTGCTAATCAAAGGATATTTCCACTCAGACTGAAGAAAAAGACTGTGTAAAGGTAAGCAAACTGTTATTCACAGTCTTACCATTAATTTGCTATTTGCTCTGGCATGATGGCGTCTATGCAGATGCAAAACCAGGCTAACAGTGCTAGATTTGGGAGAGATTGTCTAGTCCTTTGCTCTCACTTTACAGATAAGAAACCTGAACCCCAGAAAGCAAAATAACTTGTCCAAGGTCACACAGAAAGCATTTGAAAAGAGTTTCTCTGAATTCCAATTCAATCATCTTTCCATTGTACCATATTCTCTCTCTCTATCCTTAGCTTATATCTCAGGATAGGAGGAAAGCAGAGTGAGTGTGATTAAAAAGCTAATAAAATACCTACACATGACTTGATAATCATTCACTGTGGGACAGAGATGTTGATGAGGTCAAGGTCTGATCTCTCCTTCCTCTGAATTCCTCTTTATGTCATTCATTTCCCACACAGCCTCCACTGCCTTAGGTGTCTTATATATAGCTTTTTATATCTTTTATCTTTGTCTTATATGTAGATTATAAATTTCTTGAAGGTTGGGGCTCATCTTATACTTTTTTGTGTTCTCCCTCAGTGGTCAGTACTGTGTTTGACCCATAGTGGATGCTTCTGGATTTGTGTTTGACTGATTGATGATAACTTTAAGGCTCCATGATGAAAGCTGCTGGGGAATTGCCTTGATTTTACCTTCCACATCCAAGATGTTGCTATCAGTGGAAAAATAGCCCAGACTGCTCTGCCACTAAGTAGGTGTGTGACTTCAAGCAAGTGACATCACTTTTCTGGGCATCGGTTTGCTCCTTTTTAGCAGAAGGAGTTTGGACTAAATCATCCTAAGGTCTCTTCATACAACCTTAAATGCTACAATCCTATAATCACTTCTAGCATCAATACTCTAAGAGCAGATGACTCTAATGCTTTCTTGAGTGTGAAAAACAGAAGGATCAGATGATATCTTAAGCCATAGGTGGCCGGAGGGTAATGGAGAGCACATTTTTGTGTGTATGTAGCAGGAGTGAGTAGAAGCAACAATCAGAAGGCATATCTGGAACACTCCCTTTAAAGCAATATGATAGCTCAGGGGAAAGAATGTTAGCCATTGCTTCATCAGGAGAGACATGGGTTCAAATCTCACACCTAATACTTATTAACTCTGTGACTATATGCAAATGATTAACCTCTGAGCCTTAGTTTCCTCACAAAGAACAAAGATAATGATACTTTTAGTACTGACCTGGGTAGGAAAAGAGTTGACAATTACATGAAATAATAAATGTAAACTGCTTTACAAACCTTAAAACACTATGTAAATGACCTCTATGATTACTGCCACCTCTCTGAATCCAGTATTTTCTGAGCTCTTCCTAGGTTGTTTTGGGAAGAGGCGTAATATAGTATAATATAGGGCATGGATCAGGAGTTATATTCAGCATGACAATACATGAAAGGTTCCTTATTAGGGTCTCCAAGCAGCCTTCCTGCTACTTGGACAGGTCAGTTCTCAGAAGTAAAGACTCTGGAGGATATCTCTTAAAGAAAAAGGAAAATAATAACTTATGTAACCCACAGCCCTAGTCCTCCCAAGGACTCTGGATTCTTATGGATTGTAAAGCCAATCAGGAGCAGCTCTCCTGAGGACTGCTGTTGTGAATAACTCTAAGGTTCTAATTGCATAGTATAGTGAACTCTCTATTTATTCAGCAATAAACTAAAGCATGACATTCAAGAAACTAAAGCATAACACTCACAATAATATAACAATTTATTGCTAACTTAGCCACATAGTCTTTTTTGTTTTTGTTGTTGTTATTGCTTTTTGGAGGGCAATTGGGGTTAAGTAACTTGCCCAAGGTCACATGGCTAATTTTGTGTTAAGTGCCTGAGGCTGGATTTGAACTCAGGTCCTCTTGACTTCAGGGCCAGTGCTCTATTCACTGTGCCACCTAACTGCCCCTTAGCCACATAGTCTTAACAAAACATGTCATTCAGTATATCTTATAGTCATCTTTAAGAAGCAGCAGAAAATACTAACACCATCCACCCCTAGGTCATAGTAAGTTACAATCTCCTCAATCAATACTGAGTATCCAAGTAAAGTCCTCTTTCATTTTGAGTTGAGACTGGCTTCCAAACCCCACGTCTCCTCCTCCATGGGCTGACTGCTCCCAACTCTTGTCTGGATTCACATTTTGCCAGCTCTCTACTCCTGTTTCATATCTCAGCTGAGGGAATCTACTCCACTCCAATCTCTTTGCAGTCTCTGTTTCTAGGAAAACAAAGCCTTAACAGGGCTACAACAATATTTACAAACATTACCAGCGCTATCATCTCAATTCACTTTCTGTCTGAGAAATCAACACAGACAACTTATTACTAAGGTGGTAATTAACAGAGGACTGTCTTCTTCTTTCTCTAAGGAGCATTCTGAAATAGTAAACCTCTTTCTAGAAGGTCTACTGCCTGAACCCTTGAATTCAGTAACTCTCCAGCTTACCCATGAAGCAATTCTCCCAAATGGTACCTCCCTCTGACTGTATTCTGTCACATGTTTCTGTAGAAAATCTTTCAGTATCCTAGGTGCTACCATTTTTGAAAATAGGAGAGAATGTGGAGGGCAAATGGAAGCACATGCCTGTCACTGCCATGTGCTTCTGCAAAAAGTCTACTCTCTGCTCCGTACTTACTGGGGAAAGGGAACCCCAACCCTTACTGAACTCCAGAAGTAAATACAAGGGGAAAAGGCCAAGAGAAATCCTGAAGAGAGCAAATTCAAGATAAAGGAGACCAGTTGCTTTTCTAGACCAGAAGATGACTGGCTAATTTCTAGTCAGTTATCAGGAGATAGCTCTAGTCTACAAAACACAATCAACATAGCACCAGTGGGAATACTAACATTCCAAGGGAGGTGGCCTTTAGATGCTTCTAAGCATCTAAGCATCCCTGCATGCACATTGAGTTGCTGGGGGGAAGGAGGAAAAGGGGGGAGTAACTTCATCCACAAATTGATCAGGGGTTCCTACGGCATAGGTCCAACCATATCACCTTCCTACTCAGTCAACTCCAGTGACTCCCTATCACCTCTAGGATCAAAACCAAAACACTCTATTTGGCATTCAAAGCCCTTTATAACCTAGCTCCCTCTTACCTTTCCAGTTTCTTATACCTTACTCCCTAACATGTACCCTTCCATCCAGTGACTTTGTCTCTTGGTTGTTCCATGAACAAGACTTTCCATCTCTCAGTTCTGGGCATTTTCTTTGACTGTCTACCCTGCCTGGAATGCTCTCCCTCCTCATCTGCACTTATTGGCTTCCTTTAAGCCCCAACCAAAATCCCATCTTGTACAGGAAGCCTTTCTCAACACCTCTTAATCCTAGTGCTTTCTCTCCTTTAATCATTTCCTATTTATCCTGTATATAGCTTGTCTGTATGTATTTGTTTACTTATCTCCCCCACTAGATTGTAAATTTCTTGAGGGCAGAGACTGTCTTTTGCCTCCTTTTTATACTCCCAGCATCTAGGACAGTGCCTGACACTTAGTAGTCAGTCACATAATAGATGTTTATTGACAGACTGACTTTAAACACTTTCATGTACATTTGTATGAGCAACCTGAGAGGCACAGGGGAAAAAACACTGGCCTTAGAACCAGAAGATCTGTGTTTAAGCCCTGACTGTGCCACTGACTGGCTGTGTGATCCTGGGCAAGTCACTTTGCCTCTGAGCCTCAGTTTTTACTTCAGTAAGATAGAGATTAATAATATTTGGATTGCTATTATTTTTATTACTATTAATGTTGCTATTATCATTATATAGGGCTTTTATGAAGAAAGGACAGTGCATGTTGTAAAATTCTCCCCAGTCCCATGATCAAGGGAAGATTGGAGTTTGGGTTTTTTTGGTTTGGTTTTGCTTGTTTCTTTGTTTAGGATAAGGGAGTACTGGGTATGTTTGTAGAAAAATAAGAATGACAGAGAGACTGAAAATGCATGAGACAAGGGATGGATGCATGAATGTAATCAATGAATGTAAGGCCTTGGAGGAGATAGGAGGGATGAGGGATATAGGCAGAGATATCAACCTCAGCAAGGGACAGGGATGCCTCATCCTCAAAGAC
>CM053580.1:475755591-475787877 GCA_028627135.1 Pseudochirops cupreus
TGGTTTTGAAAATCCCTCTTCAGCTCATCTCTAGCTTTAAGGCATTCTTCATGTTTATTGGAGGCCCCTGGTGGGGGTGCTCTGGCTGCGCTCTCCTCCTCCCTCTCTCTCCCATGATCTTTCTTTTGCCCAAAGAAGGAATCAAGGGTTTGGGAGCTGTTCTTACTTTGCTTCTTATGCTTATTCTTACTCATGGTTCTTCAGTCCATGATTTTTTTTTTAAATCTCTGTGGGGCTCTGCTTCCAGAAGGGAAAGCTCTGTCCCAAATTGCTGGGGTCCTCCCGGCTGCTGTAGCTCTCAGGAAGATGCTGGGACTCTTCTTACTTACTTCTGGCTGACTGGATAAGGAAGACTCCAAGACCGAGGCCCAAGATGGTGATCCAGATCCAGGCCGCTCAACACGAGAGCACTGGCCTCAGAACAATCGCTTAGTCCCCCTGCTGTCTGCAGACCACGGGCGGGAAGCTGCAACATGGAGGCAGGTGCAAAACCTCTGCCTTTCTCTTTTCCGCTCTGGAGGCCTTTTGACCAGACTGCTTTTCTTCCCCTTTCGCAATGCCCACTGACCTAGTTCTTAACGCTGCTCCCAGCTGCCACTAATCCGCTCACCAGAGAGGCTCCTCTGCTCCTCCCGTCCAGCCGCCCCCGGGGCACAGCCACGGCTTCAGGCCAGGCTGGTTTTGGTTCACAGTGCTGATATGGTTCCTCTTAGCCAAGCTGACTTTAGTGGGAGGTATCTTTGTTCGCGTTTTGGAGTTCTAGGATTGGTTTAGAGTCCTATTTTATGGGTATTTGGGGGTGGCTATGTGAGAGCTACGATATGTTGCTGCTGGTATGCCTCCATCTTGGCTCTACAACCGTAAAGATAGTTTTCAGCATTCATTTTTATAAGATTTTGATTTCCAATTTTTTTCTCCCTTCTTCCCTCTACTACACCCTCTCCAAGACAGCATGCAGTCTGATATAGGTTATACATGTACAATCATATTAAACATATTTCCACATTAGTCCATCTATGAAAAAAGAATCAGAACAAAAGGGGAAAACCACAAGAAAGAAAAAACAACAAAAAAGTGTAAATAATATGCTTCAATCTGCTTTCAGACTCTATAGCTCTTTCTCTAGATGTGGATGGCGTTTTCCACCATTGTCTTTTGGAACTGTTGTAGACCATTCCACTGCTCAGAAGAGCTAAGTTTATCATAGTTAATCATCAAACAGTGTTGCTGTTACTGTGTACAATGTTCTCCTGGTTCTACTCACTTCACTCCTCATCAGTTCATGTAAGTCTTTTCAGGTTTTTCTGAAATCCACCTGCTCATTATTTTTTTATAGCACAATAGTATTCCATTACATTCATATACCACAACTTATTCAGCCATTCCCCAATTGATGGACATCCCCTCCATTTCTAATTCTTGGCTATCACAAAAAGAGCTGCTACAAATATTTTTGTATATATGCATCCTTTTCCCTTTGGGATACAAACCTAGTAGTGGTATTGCTGGATCAAAAGGTATGCACAATTTTATAGCCCTTTGGGCATAGTTCCAAATTGTTCGCCAGATTGATTCGATCAGTTCACAACTCCACCATACATTAGTGTTCCAATTTTCCTACATATTCTCCAACATTTATCATTTTCTTTTTTGGTTATATTAGCCAATTTAATAAGTGTGAGGTGGTACCTCAGAATTGTTTTAATTTGCATTTCACTAGTCAATAGTGATTCAGAGCATTTTTTCATATTACTATAGATAGCTTTCATTAAAATACAGCTTTCTTAATTTGGCCTTTAAAGTTCTCCATAATCTGTCTCTTTATTAACCTTCTATCCCAAACCATACTACTAATCCACCCTGGAAGTTCCCTCCATGTATTTTCACAATATATTCCCCATGCTAATACTCTTGCCTAAGCCTTGCCTCTCAGAATCTGTGTCTTCCTTCAAGGCTCAGTTTAGCAGCTACCTCCTCCATGAAGCCTTCTTTGACGACCCTCTATCCAAATTGTTAGTGGCCTTTCCTTCCTCAATTTTGTTCCTTCTATATTTATCTGTGTACATTATAACTCCCCACCCCACCCCACCTCTGAGCCAAATGTAACTTTGAAGACAGGGGTTATTTTAGCTGTTTTTGTATCCTCAGGGCCTAGCACAGTACCTTACAGGAGGTAGTCACTTATTAAGTGTTAATTAGATTGAACTGAATTGAATGGAAACTCTAAGGTCCCTTTCTGCTCTAAGTCAACAATTTATGTTTTGAAGTAATACATCTTTGTATGATGCCCCCAGTATTCATTAGCCTACACTAGGCACTAATTTGAGGAGGGGAAGAGGTGGCAAACAGATGTCAGGCTTGGTTGGTGGGTGAGTGGAATGAAGAAGGGAGGGGGAAGAGGTGTCTAGGGATGAATTTCTCTCTGCTTTTCTGCAAATGGCTGGCCCTTATAGTGCAATAAATTTTAAAAGACCAGACTGGAAAATGGAAAATCTAGGTTCTAAACCCAGCTGTGCCATCAACTAGGTGTGTGGCCTGGGTATAATTTACTTTATCTCTCTAGCCCTCAATTTCTTCATCTGTGAAATGACGGGTTGGACTAGCTGGTCTCTCAGATCTCTCCTAGTGCCAACATTCTATGAATGCAGAGGATAGGGATCAACACCTTCCAGTCAGGCATGTTTATTTCAAGAATTCCCAGGTCACCTGTTGGGTTTATGAGGTATATATCCCGATCTGCCTTTTTCAATATCCCTTTTGGTAGCCTTTGAGCACCTGCAGATTTTCTGGGCTTCTAACTGGACTATAGCATTCTCTTTTAGCAAAAATTAAAGCAGAAGCAACCTCTCAGCCACGGTCCAAAATGGCTCCCAATCTCCCTTCTAATCAATTCTAAACCCTTTATCAAGGTAGGCAACACTTTTTGTTAACTACACGTTTACATTCCAATGCAATATCCTCCCTGCCTCCCAAGTTCCTCTCCAACCCATTCTGCCAAAACAATTTTTTTCCCCCATTTTTAAAAACATTTTTTATTTAAAATTTTAAGTTCCAGATTCTATCCTTCCCTTCCTTGCCCCTCCCTGAGACAGTAAGCAATCAGCTATAGGTTGTACATGTGCAGTTTTGTAAAACATTTTTGTAGTAATCATTTTGTAAAAGAAGAGTCAAATAAAAGAAAAAATGAAAGGAAGAAAGTGAAAAATAGCATGCTTCAGTCTGTATCCAATTAATATCAGCTCTTTCTCTGGAGGCAGATGGTGTGGCATGCTTCATTATAGTCCTTTGGGATTGTCTTGGATCATTGTATTTTGAGAATAGCTAAGTCATTCACAATTCTTCATTGAACAATATTGCCATTACTGTGTACAATGTTTTCCTGGTTCTGTTCACTTCACTATGCATCAGATCATATTAGCCTTTCCAGGTTTTTCTGAAATGATCCTGCTTTTGTCATTTCTTACAGCGTAATAGTATTCCATTACAATCTTATACCACAGCTTGTTTAACCATTGCCAATTGATAGGCATCCTTTAAATTACAGTTCTTAGGTTGGAGCTGCTATATATATAAAATAATTTTCTTAAAGCATAGGAGTGACTTTGTTAGCCCCCCATTCCTCCCCCCACCGTGCTCAAGAAGTTTTGTGGTTGTTTAGTCATTTCCAGTCATGTTCAACTTTTTGTAACCCCATTTGGGGTTTTCTTGGCAAAGATACTGAAAGGGTTTGCCATTTCCTTCTCCAGCTCATTTTATAGATGAAGAACTGAAGCAAATAGGGTTAAGTGACTTGCTCAGGGCCACACAGCTAGTAAATGTCTAAGGCTAGATTTGAATTCAAGTCTTCCTGACTCCAGGTCCAGCACTCTATCCAATGCACCACCTAAGTGCTTTAGTGCACTCTATTGTCTCTAGAATAAAATATTGACTCCCCATATAGGGATTTAAAGCCATTGGCAATCTGGCTCCAGTCTTTCTTCCCAGGTGTATTTGACCTACATTCTGCATTCTTCCCCTCCTCCCCCCAACAACTGGCTAACTTGTAATTCCTCACATTTGAAACATTCTCTTCCACTTCTATGTCTCCACACAAGACTGTTTCTCATGTCTAAAATGCACTCCCTCTTTGTTCCTACCTCTTAGCATCCCTAATTTCCTTCAGGGTTCAGCCAAGTACCATCTCCTAAGAGAAGCTTTCCTGGTTGCCCAAGGTATTAGTGATTTCTCTTATCATATTATCATGTGTATATATGTTTATATGTTATATTTATGGATATTCTTGTATGTTATACATACATGCATGTATATATTATGTGTTTATATGTTGTATCTCTTTTTTTGTATTTTAAAACTTTCTGCATTTTAAAACTTGCTCTCTGCATCCAGAGAAAGAACCAATAAATAGAAATATGTATAGAATGATTTTACATGTATATACTCTCTCTATATATCATATATATATATTAGTGTCTAATAGTAGCCATCTCTAGGGTAGGGGGAAAGAAATTTACATGATAATTTTATATATATTTAAAAGGAATAGCAAGTTGCACATAGATTTGCAGTTTCATGTGCAATCAACTTTTTTATTATACTATGTTATGGAAATATTTGTTTTATTTCACAAATTAAAAATAAAATAAAGTTAAAAATAAATAATCCCCCCTCCAAAAAAAAAAAACCTCATTTATATCTCTTAAAAGAAAAGAGAACTATGTGCTAATAACATCTCCTAAACATCCTCTACATTCAGAAGTTCTCAATCGGGGTCTGCGACCTTTTTTTTTTTTTAAATTTGATAATTGCATTTTATAATTGGTTTCCTTAGTAATCCTATCTATTTTATTCTGTGCATTTAAGAGCATTAATGGGAGAAGGTTTGGCAACTGCTATATATCATGGCTTGATTTCTTGTTTTGTTGAATGTCTAGATTTAGGAAAGTGATGAAGAAAATGTTAATGATGCAAATTAACCTGTCAAGGTCTTTTTGCCAATATCTCTCTATAAATCTTCCACAGGGGATGGCCCTAGCGAAAAGGATGTCTCCCTTGGGGTTTCTTAATAAGTCTTTCTTTTTCACATAACTTCTATTTTATTTTTTCAATTAACAAGCATTTTTTTTCCTTACGCTGGATGCTCATTGGGAAAAAAAAAAGAAAGAAAAACAAAACCTTTGTAACAATTTTACATGGCTAACAAAACACTTACCTACTCTGACCATGTTAAAAAAAATTGCATTTTGTATCTCCACAGTAAAAAGTAGGTTCCTTCAGGGTTGGCACTATTTTCTCGTTTGTCTGTTTGATTCTGTCTCAGTGCATAGCACATGTCTTGCATATAAGTGTTAATGTTTGTTTGATTAGATTGGATTGCTATTTCTCCATCTTTTATGGGAAAATTTGCATTGCACAGGCCATTCTATTCTCCTAGGATGCTGTCTCCCAAAATCACATCCATCTCCTCTTTTAAAATTCTGCCTAAGACAATTCCTCAAGGAGGACTTTGGAACTGTGTGAGATGAAAGAGTTCAGAGTCTGAGTCTGAGATCAGAAAAGGTCTTTGTTCTTTCTCATGAGAAAGGACCCTGCCCCCGTCGCTAAATGGCGTGTGCCAGGGACAGAGCAACATGTGGAAGCAAGCCCATGGGTGTGTGTGTATATATATATATATATATATATATATATATATATATATATAAATATCCACCTAACACAGAAACCCCAACTTCCAACTGGCCTTCACTCCCATTGGTGGGGTGTGGGGGTGGGGAGTGGTTCACAATCCAAGCATGGGAATCTATCTTGAGACAAAGGACACAGAAACACGCGGGTGTCCAATGCAAGGCCAGTTTTGTGTTTATTTGGCATCTCTTGTGCTGAGGTGGCCTGGGAAGGGTCTCCATTGCTCTAAGTCCCAGATACCGGTAAGGTCAGGTGACTTCTAAACTTAGGCCTAGTGGTTTCTGAAGCCACTCTAGATTTGATTTTTCAGATTGGGGAAACTTCACTGCAAGTTATCCCTCACAGACCTGATGAAGTGCTGCTCTGATGATTTGTGCAACTCTCTTTAGTTGGATACCAACGTTCTTATTGTGGGTGTCTAGGTAGTTTTTTGTCATCCCACTGTGAGGGGAGGAACCATATTTCTTTTTAATTTTTACTTTATTTTTAACATTTTAAAAAAATTTTGAGTTCCAAATTCTCTTCCATCCTCCAGTCCCTCCCCCCCATTAAGAAGCAATAATACCCATTATACATGTAAAGTCATGCAAAACATACTCCTATATTAGCCTTGTTGCTCCTCCCCCCCCCCCAAAAAGCAACAAAAGTAAAGTGGAAAAGTGTGCTTCAGTCTTCACTCAGGGCTCATCAGGTCTCTCTTTCAAGTTGGATGGCGTTTTCCATCCTGGATCCTTTGGAATTTCTTGGATCATTGTCCTGATCAGAGTAGCTGTCTTTCACAATCAATCATTGCTATAATTTCACGGTTACTATGTACAATGTTACTATGTACGAGGTTCTTCTGGATCTTTTATCAGTTCATATAAGTCTTCCTGGGTTTTTCTAAAACCAAATTCCTTATAATATCTTATCACACAATAGTCTTCCATTACAATCATATACCACAACTTGTTCAGCCATTTGCCAACTGAAAGGCAGGGGAGAAACCATGATGATGGGTCCTTGTTGTGGGCTGACATCTGCAGTATGTTGGGAGTCCTTTTCTCAGACCGGGTGGGACTTCTATTTCCTCAGTCTCCTCTACCTGGGTTAGGAGCCGATGTCACATTTCTAAGGAAGCTATTTCTAGGAGGCCAGCCAACATCTTTTTTTTTTTGGCTGCCAGCTTTTAACAGGCATGGACAATTATTGGGTTGATAGGGTATTGTAGCAGAGTGGAAGGTACTGCCTGGGATAGCAAGTGGAGGGAGCTTCAGAAGTCAATAAAGGGGGAGGTATCACTCCTTGTCTGGAACATGCTTTAGCTACTATGAAGCATCTAGGTGGTTCAGTGAATAGAGTACTGAACTTGGAATGAGGTTAGACCTGAGTTTGAATTCAGTCTCAGACACTGTGTGACCCTGGGCAAATAATTTAAACTCTGCCTGTCTCAGTTTCTTTATCTATAAAATAGAAATCATAATAGCATCTATCTCACTGTGTGGTTGCAAGGATAAAATAAGATAATATTTGAAAAGTGCTATGAAAACCTTAAAATACTAGCTATTAATATTAATTCTTAAAGATGTGACTTGGGCAGGTCACCTTATCTCACAAGCTTCTGATTCTTCATCAATAAAATGGGAATGAGCAGACCTCTTGTATCTCTCTCACTGGTTTATCTTGAGCTTCAAATCAGATGATGTGGGAAAAGTGCCTTATATAAATGTCGGTTATTATTACAACACTGTTGAGTTGTCAACAAGGCAGATAGATGAAAGACTGAATGGGCCATCAGGGAAGGGAACAAAAAGGAATAGGAGTGTCTGGAGAAACCAATCCAGATTCTATCACACTGAAGGAGGTACTTGCCTTCCTTGAAGCAGCAGCCTACGCTGAGAGCCATCAGAATGAGCTATGTATAAATCAAAGACTGAGCCCAGAGTCAATATGTATCTGAGGAGATAACTTGAACCCAGAATTTCCTGACTCTGAGTGAGACCAGCTTTCAGTAAGTCAGATACTAAACATTGATTAAGTGCCTACTACGTGCCAGGCATTGTGCTAAGTGCTAAGGATATAAAGAAGGAGAAACATCGTTCCCTATTCTCACAAACGAATGGAATCAGTAGCCTTGTGAGGAGGTCACAATCAACAGATCCTTAATAAATGTCTCCTGCATAGAACAGAATTGAATTTTGCCGTAGAGAATTGTGTATCCTACGATTTTTTCCATTGCCTTTCTCAAGTCAGTTCCTTTTCGTCTCTAAAGTCTTCTCCCTGGTGATTGGGAGCAACATCAGCCTCCTACATTTCAAAGCCAGATGTAAGGTCAGTGCAGCTGCCATTCCTTTTCAGTTTTGAATCAATAAGGTTCAGCCCTGTTGAATAAAAGCTACGCCTAAAACCAGTCACGTGATTTGCCACAGTTCTTTTTTTTTCTAAATCCTATTGTTATGCCCGAGGGGCCAGGAGTGAGTGGTGACCCCATCCCTAATAACTAAAAGTCCACCCAGTTAAGGTTTATGAAATCGTTAAGGACTCACAGTTCTGAAGACCCAGAACCGTCCTTGGCATTTCTACTGAAAATCTAATTGCTCCTCAATGGCTCATTTAGCTGCTGGTTCAGTCAGTGTCTGGGGACTAGAAGATCTCAAAATAATGTTTGTTGAAGTGATCTATTAAAGTTATATTTGCTCTTTTGTTCCTAAGGCTAATCCTTGCTAATTTTTAAATGCTCTTTTTAATGGGCTTGTAGTCCTTAATGAGGACCATTATATAAACAAACCATTAAATGGAGAACCAAAATGTCAACACAAGCACAATGTGCTCATTTTGTGGATGTTGATATACTGTAGCTGGTTGATGGACGTGAGCCAGAATATACATACACAGACACATAATAACAATGGCCCGCAGCTAAAATAGTGCTTGGACTATATTATCTCATTGGACCCACATGACAAAAGATAGCACAACGCTATCGAAGTCTCAAATCCAGGCCTCATAACTCAAAACCAACAGTTGTTCTATATTCCTGCTGCATTTTACACATACAGCTGTGGAAATGTAACGAATGAGTTTATTAACACACACACATATCAGTGAATAACCTTATAATACAGTAAGATTTCCCAGTCTCAACTGCTGCACTTAACATTTCAAACAATATTTGATTAATAAAAAATAATTTAAGTGCTGACTGTGTGAGAGGGATTAGGTATATGAATACAGAAGTGAAGTCCTTGCCTTCAAGAAGCTTATGTTCAAAATAGGAGGAAATAATGCATACATCACGGTGGCAGCCAGGTAAGGACATTTTGGTTTCAAGAGTCAAGGGATAGGAGCAGAATTATGGGACAGAAATAATGTTGGCGTTGATTTGATTACTGTTTGCAGAGCAAAAGGTAGAAAGGGTTGGGGGAAGAGGCGGCGAAAGGAGAGAGGGTAGATGCTACCCTGCCAGGGCAAGTGCCTGGAGGAGCAGCTAGGTGAGATGTGAAGCCTAGTATGGGGCTGGCTTGATAGTTTTTGTAACAAAATTCCCATGGGATGCAAAAATTTGGACAGTACCAGAGAGTTTTTTGTCTTTTGGGTTTGACTTATATATGCAAACACAAGCGCCTCTTTATCCTCCCATGCATATGAACACGGATTTATTAGCACACCCAAATTCACAAGGATGTGCTCAGACACACCTTTTCTAGCATTCAGTCTATATCTTTGGTAGCAAATTTATTAAGGATTCTCCCACTGCTGAAGCTTATTGATTTCACCTAGGCATAAGAAGACCCAACGTGATCTCTTACTGCTGGCTCACTCATCAGAGTGAGCCAGAGACATGCTGATGTTCTATTTCAGGTGGCCTGCCAGCTGTTGTGTCCAATGTTTTTCAGACAAGGGAAGATGAACTCTCTGCCTAAAGGAATTTGTCAAGAGACATTTTTTCTTGTGTGTGTTCATTCTGTCTTCTAGTTGATAATTTCATTATTCTACACCTTCCCTCCCCAAAGTGATTTTTTTAATGGTTTTTATTTTTTTATTTTATTTTATTTTTCATTGACTTTTTTATTTACTTTTAGTTTACAAGATTCAGTTCCACAATCCCTTGAATTTCAAATTTTCTTCCCTCTCTTCCTCCCCCCCCCCATGGTGGCATGCAATCAAGTATAGGATCTGCAAATACTTTCACATTGTACAACAGTCTGGTTGTATAGAAGGGTTGTAACCAATGAATGAACAATGGGAAAAAAAGAAATAAAACCAAACATGGAAAAGAACGATAACATGTAGATTGCTTCAGTCTCCATTTAAACTCTGTTCTTTCTAGATCTTTCTCTGAATGTAGGTATCTCCTTCCATCCTGAGACTTGTAGAGTTGTCTTATAACTGCATTGCTGAGAAGAGTCCAGTTTATCAAAGTTGGTCGTCATACATAAGATGTGTCTGTGATTGTGTGCAAGTTTTTCCTGGTTCTGCTCTTCTCACTTAGCATCACTTTGTATATGCCTCTCCAGGTAATTATGAAGTCCATCTCCTCCCAATTTCTTATAGCACAATAGTATTCCATTACATTCATATACCACAACTTGTTTAGCCATTCCTCAATTGATGGGCATCCTCTTAATTTCCAGTTTTTTGTAATCACAAAGAGAGCTGCAATAAATATTTTTGTACATATGGGTCTTCCTCCTGCTTCTATGTTCTCTCCCAAAGTGATTTTCAAGTCATCAGCTGTGATGTCATGTAACAAACCCTAGGTTGAGTCAGAGCTGATTTCTAGTCCCAACTTGGTCACAAATTGGCTTTGTGGCCTTGAGCAAATTTCATCCCTTCGTTGTACTTCAGTTTCCTCATCTGTAAAATTTGGAGGGGTAGGATGATTTAGATTTATTAGCTTAGAACGACTCTAGAGGATAAAGAGATGGCCCTGGTCTCTGGAAGATCTGGGTTCAAGTCTCACCTCTGTCGCCTATACTGGTTATTAGTTGTTGTTCATCCTTTGTTTTCAAAGAGGACCAAAGACTTGCACGTGAATTGGATATAAGGGAAGCACAACTTCAAAGTCATCAGTCCCACTCTTTCCTCAGCGGCAAGACAAAAGACAAGATCCTGGCAAAGGCCAGGCATGCAGTGACTTTCCAAATTAGATCTTTCCCAGGTCTCAGTTAATCTGAGGCAACACCCATTCAGTGACCACAGGCTAGCTAGGTAATAACTGAGACAAAAGATGGTGCAATTTACCATCACAAACTATCAGTTTGGGAGGGGGAAGACTCTTAAGACTTGTTTCTGTCTAGAATAGAAAACTATTGCCATTTACACTCATTCAAAACCATCAAAATCTTGCTGTGGACTATTCTCAAAGACTAACATTCAGAGGAGGTGCCACTCTTCATTGATAGAAGTTATTATTATTATCATCATTGCCTTGAGCTCCCTACACAGATGAAATCAACTGTTAGGTAAAATAAATGAGAGGAGGGAACATGACCTCAGAGGAGCAGATAGTGAAGCATTTCCTCTCTCTTGGCAGAAGAGACAAGGTATGCAAGAAGGCATAGCAATCTCAGATATAATCACAGCTCTCTGTAACTGGAAGGAACCTTAGGAGCTCATGTAGTCCAAGTAACTGATTTTTTGCTGATAAGGAAATTGAGGCCTAGAAAGCTTATATGTTGATTTATTTTGCTGTAAAAATGTACATGTTTACTTTGTTACAACAAATGCTTACTCATTACAATGGTGAGCTGGGGCAGGTCATGGGGAAGTAAAAAGGAAGGTAAAAAATAGCATCAGTATAATATGTATTTAAATAGCAGTTAATTAAAATAATGAGTACATTATCAGAGAGACCCCAGCCAGTTTGACATTCCTTGTGTATAAGAGTCAGTCTGATGAAATGAAGTTAAAAGACATGAATCTAAGTCCTAGCTCTAGCTGTAAGACCCTGACCTTTTCAGAGCCTCAGTTTCTGTTTCTGTAAAATGGGAAATAATGATGATTGACTACCTACCTCTCAAAGGGAATGGGAGGAAAGTGCTTTGTAAACCTTAACATGCTACAGATATGTGAATAAGGACGAAGAGGATGCGTCTGTGATATACGCCTCTCCTGGGTGACCCAAGGCAGGGAAGCTTCTCAGTAGGACAAATGAGCTCTTAAGCCCAGTGAATCAGCTCCGGCTGCCGGGGACTTCGAGCCTCCCTCCCGCCGGCTGGACCTTCGCGGCCTGGGCTGGACTGCCTGGGAACAGCCCCAGGCTTTGCGGTTTGCCGGCAAACAAAGGAATAGAAGGACCCACCCAAAACTAGAGGTGAGGAACTGGGTTCCCTCCGCGCCCAGCCCAGGGGAAGGGGACCGGTAGCGGTGGGGCGGCGGCTGGCCTTACCAGGGTGGGGGGTGTTGGTGAGGGGGGTGGTGCGTGGAGAGGGAAGAGGGGGAGGTGGAGAAGGAGGTGGAGGAAGAGAAGGGGGTGGAGGGACCAGGAGGAGGAGGAGGTGGAGGGAGGGTGCCCGCCCTGCGCCCCGCGTCCCGTGCCCCGCGCTGGCAAGCGAGGGAAGGGGATTGCTGCAGGCTGTTGCTGTGCAGAGTCTGAAAGCCTCTCTCTTTTCAGTTGCGGTTGGCTTTTGTTCTGTTCCTCCCCCAGGTTCTTCTCCTCCTCCTTCTCCTGAGTCACTCTTCACTTAAAGCCAGGGTTTTCCTGCAGCTTCGGGCCCCAGCGCTTCACGCACATTAGGTGTGGGACCACAACACTTTTACACCATCAATGAATCATTGGTCCTCGGGTCTGAAGAGGGACCCTCACATTCTTGGGCACACATCCCCACAGACCAGCTTTACTCAAAGGAGGAAGGCAGCTCCCTTGTGGGAGTACTAATATGGTCCATGCCCTCCAGATATTCCTTCCCCCGAGCTTGAAACCTACAGTTAGAGCTCGACTCCTGTCCATTCCTAAAATACAGTTACCCTTGGGAGAGATAATACACCTTAAAATGAATTCATTAGGTGATTTTATTGGTGGGATGCATTCCTGGGGAGGAAGAGCCTTTTGCTTATGCAGGTCAGCACCGACACTACAATTTATAGTCTCAGAAATGTGGGACTTTAACCTAAATCTTCCTGGCTCCAAGATCTGCTCCCTGATCCACTATGCTAAGACGCCTCTCTGTGTATGAGGCAGTACACGGAAAGCCTTTGCAGTCCTTAAACACGTGTAAAGGTCTGTTCTTATTGAGGCTGGGGGTAGGGGTGATGACCTACTGTGATAGAGGAAGTTTTCACGTCATCCCTGTAAATCACAGATCTAGTCCTTATCCCTTTCCTGGAGAAACATTCTTTTCATCTTGTTTATGATGGAGGTCAGACGGGAATGATCCTGGGACCATCGTCATCATCACTTGTGATATAGCGGCAAGAGCCCTGGATTTGACTGGCAGAGGGTTTGAAACCCAGCTCTGCGGCACCTTGGGCTTCTCTAAGCCCCAGTTTTCTCAGCTGTAAAATGATGGGATGTTGGACTATATGGTCTCTAAAGCCCCTCCCAGCTCTAATGCAATGTACGATCCTATGATTGTGGAGGGCAATTTGTATGGGAGCAGGAGAGAGAACCAAAGGATACTTTTTTTTAAAAACGATACCAAAGGAGGAAAAAGCAGGCAAAAGGGAGGCTAGTCACAACTGCACAGGCTAGTTACCTGTACAGGTACATGAAGGAGGAAAACAGAAAGGGGAGACAGCCTCAGAAGAAGCTACGGAACACATTATGTATACATCATACACATCCATAGTGTATGTACTGGTCAGCAAGGTCTTATATGCTCATGAAGCCAGACAAATTTTAAATGTTTATCATAGGAACCAGGGAAACAAGCATTTATTAAGTGCCTACTATGTGCCAGGTACTTTACAAATATGACCTCATTTGATCCTCAGGATGGTCCTGAGAAAATAGGTGCTATTATTGTCCTCTCTTTACTGTTGAGGAAACTGAGGCAGACAGTGGTTAAGTGACTTGCCTAGGGTCACACAGCTAGTGACTGAGGCTGGATTTGAACTTAAGTTTTTTTTTTGAGAGGGGAAGACAAGGCAGTTGGGGTTAAGTGTCTTGCCCAAGGTCACACAGCTAGTAAGTGTGTCAAGTGTCTGAGGCCACATTTGAACTCAGGTCCTTCTGACTCCAGGACCCGTGCTCTAGTCACTGTGCCACCTAGCTGGCCCAAACTCAGTTCTTCTTGAATCCAGACCCAGTACTTATAATTATCTACTGTACCACTTAGTGACCAACACCTTTTGGTCTGGCATTGAAATAACATCTCAGACATCCAGAGACAGAAGACAGAGAAATGCTGGAGGACACTGGACATATCTTCCTGAGTTCAATTCAGTCCAACAAACTTTTATTAAACACCTGCTCATAGTCCAATAGATTATGGGCTCCTTGATGACAGAGACTGCCTTTTGCTTCTTTTTGTTTTGGGGTTGTTGTTTTTTTTGGTCTTTTTGGAGAGGGGAAGGCAGGGTAATTGAGGTTAAGTGACTTGCCCAAGGTCACACAGCTAGTAAGTGTGTCAAGTGTAGGAGGCTGGATTTGAACTCAGGTCCTCCTGACTCCTGGGCCGGTGCTATTCTCTGCACCACCTCGCCGCCCCTTTTGCCTCTTTTTGTGTCCCCGGAATTTAACGAAGTGCCTTTCATATAGATGCTTAGTGTTTATTGACTGATCAGTTTGCAAGGCAAGATGTCAGATACTGGGGATACAAGCACTAAAAAACCCCAACAGACCCTGCATCAAGGAGGCTACTTTTTGCTGGGAGTTGAGGGAAGGGGGGGCATACCGTGTGTAAACACAAATACAAAACTGCTGGAGGAAGGAGCGAGGGCGTTAGGGGGTGTTGGGAAAGACTTGATCCTGTAGCTGGCGGCGCCTGATCATAGCCTTGAAGGAAAATAGGGATTCTAAGACGCAAATATGAAAACTACAGTCTATACGAGGCATAGGAGTGGAGGGCAGAATGAACCCAAGAGCTCTCTAGCCCAGGCAAGGCCCCTGAGGTCCAGGGAAATTATGTGACTCTCCCAGCACTCAGGAAAATGGCTGGGATGGGAATGCAAGTCTTTGGACTCTAAGTGTGGAGCTACTGCCACTGCATCTCTGGGCCACAGCCTAGGCATGTATTGTCCATGTGTGCTCTGGAAATATGTGAATAACCATAGCTGACAGTAAATCCTCAGGCTGCTGTTTAATGTCTCCCTTGCCACCCTATAAATAAGTAACCATTATTAAGGAGGAAAAGGGGCATCCATCTGGAGTCTAGTTTTCTGAGAATTGTACCATGTCCCCCAAATGTCCCTCTGGGATTATAGGCCCCACACTTTGACTAATTCCCAAATTTGCCTTGGGCTTCTTCTTCTAAAAAAAAATTTTTTTTGTTTTGCTTTTTTTTGGGGAGGGCGATGGGGTTAAGTGGCTTGCCCAAGGTTACACTGTTAGCTTTTGTGTTAAGTGTCTGAGGCCAGATTTGAACTCAGGTCCTCCTGACTTCAGGGCCAGTGCTCTATTCACTGCATCACCTAGCCACCCCTTGGGCTTCTTCTTTTTACAGAAATGAGTCCTTGGGGCAGCTAGGTGGTGCAGTGAATAGAGCACCGGCCCAGGAATCAGGAGGACTGAGTTCAAATTGGGCCTCAGACACTCAACACTTACTAGCCCTGGGACCTTGGGCAAGTCACTTAACCCCAATTGCCCTGCCCTCCCCCCTCCTTAGCAAGAAAAGAAGGAGAGGGAGAGAGAGAGAGAGAGAGAGAGAGAGAGAGAGAGAGAGAGAAAGAAAGAAGGAAGGAAGGAAGGAAGGAAGAAAGAAAGAAAGAAAGAAAGAGTCCTAAGATCTGACAGAGTAATGCTTAATATGGAAATGTGACCCTGTCTTGGAAGTGAGACATCATCAGTTGAAGCTTGGCTAGACAGGCCAGCCATAAAGGAACAAAGTGAGGCCAGAACACAAATCTAGACTTAACCAAGACACCCTCAGAGCAAAAGGAAGCAGAAAACAGCATTTTAGAGTATAACAGGAGATCAAAAATGTACGTCATCGATGGGGGAGAAATACTCAAGTGAACATTTTAGTGCAACAGGAGATGATGTGAGTCACTTTACTGTTTCCCTGAGTTGACAAAATGACCCATCAGTGCCAGTCTGAAGTGGATGAGAAGTCTGGGATGTGAATGTTCAGGGATAAACAGGATGTTCTCAGAATTTCTTGACTCCTTCTAGGACATTGAAATGGTGGGAGAAAGTAGTTGACAACTGAAATAGAATAATCTGCCAGAGGGATAGTACATGTAACCACCTGTCCTGTCAAGTGACATTGGAGAAAGTGGTTTCCTTGAGTCAGCTTAATGATATAGGTTGATGTCTCTGTGAATTCAAGTGTGTAAAGTCAGTGAAACGGACTCTTATATCACCATCATGAAAGCATTTTCCTTCCTTCCCTCCTTCCTTCCTTCCTTCCTTCCTTCCTTCCTTCCTTCCTTCCTTCTTTTCGGCTCCTTTTATCACCATAGAGACTTCCATGGTAGGGACCCTCCCTCTATTTATGCAGATCAGTTTCTTTAACTTAGAGATAAATGCCTGGGCATTGTAAATGATTTGCCCATAGTTATATAGCTCCTATGGGTCAGGGGCAGATTTTGGATACAATTCTTCTTTAACCTGAGGCCAATCCACTATCCATGATGAAAAACTACTGGGTCGAGTGTCAGGAGTGTGCTAACTGTGGGGCTTGAAAAAAGTCTTTGAGCCTCAGTTTCCTCATCTGTAAAACGCATATAATCATATTTATACTATCTGCCTCATACAATTGTGGGGAAAGTGCTTTAACAATCTTAAGAAACTATAGAAATGTGACTTAGCATTGGAATTGAAAACCTGTGTTTCATCTCAATCCTACAATTTACAAGCCTTGTAATTGGGCATGGCAAAGTCACTTAGCCAGGTGAGCCCAAGTTTTCTGATCCATGAAAGAGAGATAACTCTTCCCTACCTGTGGAGCAGGAATTGTCTTTTTGCCTTTTTTGGATACTTAGAGCTTAGCATAGTGCCTGGCAATGGTTGATTTGACTTGGAATGATAGGTTTATTGGAAGAAAAGTTAATAATTATAACAAGAATTTATATAGCACTTTAAGGTTTGTATGTTGTTCGGTTGTGTCTGATTCTTTATGACCCCATTTGGGGTTTTCTTGGCAGAGATCCTAGAGTGGTTTGCCATTTCCTTCTCCAGCTTATTTTATAGATGAAGAAACTGAGGCAAACAGGGTTAAGTGACTTACCCAGGGTCACACAGCAAGTAAGTGTGTGAGGCCAGATTTGAATTCATGAATGTAAGTCTTCTTGACTCCAGGTCTGACACTCTATCAACTGTGCCACCTAGCTGTCACTACTTTAAGTTTTACAAAGTGCTTTTAATACATTTTCTGATTCGACCAGTAACCCTGAAATGCTGGTATTATTACCCCATTTATAGAAGAGGAAAAGGAGGCAGACAAGTATTAAGTGACTTGTCTAGGGTCATCCAACTAGGGAGTATCTGAGGCAGTATTGGAACTCAAATCTTTCTGACTCCAGGTCCAGAGTTCTATCCACTAGCTGCCTAGGTCCTTTATAAACCCATGTTGTAGTAGAGAGAGGACTAAGCTTAGAGTCTTAGGGTCTGAGTTTGAGACACAGCTCTGCCACTCATTGACAGTATGACTCTGGGTAAGCCAGTGAACCTCCCTGAGCCTCAGTTTCATCATTATGTGTGAATAGTGATGCTTGTGCAACCTATCTCACAAGACCATTGTAAGGGTCCAATGAGATCCTGTAATCATAATGCACTATTTAAGTGTGAGTTATGAACATATATTTTGTTTGGACCTGTGATTTCATTGAAGGAACTCCTGATGAGAAAACTTTCTTTATCAATGCAGATCAATGTAATTCAATAAACATTTTAAATTTATTTATTTTTAGTTTTCAATATTTGCTTTTATAAGATTTTGAGTTCTAAATCCCCACCACTCTCCCATCCCCAAGATGACGTGCAATCTGATATAGGGTATTTATATACAACCATATTAAACTTATTTCCATATTAGTCATGTTGTGAAAGAAGAATCAGAACAAAAGAGAAAAACCATGAGAAACAAAAAACAATCAAAAAAGAGAGAAAATAGTATACCTCAATCTGCATTTAGACTCCATAGTTCTTTCTCTGGATGTGGCCTCATTAGTCTTTTGGAATTCTCTTAGATCGCTAGTTCTCAACCTGTGGGTCATGAACCCTTTGAGGGTTGAACAACCCTTTCACAGGGGTCGCCTAAGACCATCGGAAAACACATATTTCTGATGGTCTTAGGAATAGAGACACCACTCCTCTATCCATCTCCAGGCGGCTCTGCCCCCATGTAGAGACACCCACATACGAGTATTAAAGGGTCACAGTATTAGGAAGGTTGAGAACCACTGTCTTAGATCATTGCATTGCTCAAAAGAGCCAAGTCTAGCAAAGTGAGTCATCACACAGTGTTGTTATTATTGTATACAGTGTTCTTGTTCTGCTCACTTCACTCAGGACCAGTTCATACAAGTCTTTCCAGGTTTTTCTGAAGTCCACTTGCTCACCATTTCTTATGGAACAATAATATTCCATTACATTCATATATCACAACTTGTTCAACCATTCCCCAATTGATGGATATCCCCTCAATTTCCAATTCTTTGCCACCACAAAAAGAGCTGCTATAAAGATTTTTGTACATTTGGATCCTTTTCCCTTTTTTATGATCTCTCTGGGATACAGACCTAGTAATGGTATTCCTGAATCAAAGCTCCACACTTAGAGTCTACAGTTTTATAGCACTTTGGACATAGTTCCAAATTGTTCTCCAGAATGATTGGATCAGTTCACAACTCCACCAACAATGTATTAGTGTTTCAATTTTCCCACATCTTCTCCAACATTTATCATTTTCCTGTTTTGTCATGTTTGCCAATCTGATAGGTGATATGATACCTTAGAGTTGTTTTAATTTGCATTTCTCTACTCAATAGTGATTTAGAACATTTTTATATGACTATAGATAGCTTTAATTTCTTCATCTGAAGACTGCCTATTCACATCCTTTGACGATTTATCACCAATAAACATTTATTTAGCACCTTCTATGTACCAAGCACTATGCTAAGTGCTACAGATACAATTTTGTTTTGAATTTTTAAAATATTTTTTTTCCAATTACATGTAAAAGTCTGGGGATACAACGAATGAAACAAAAGACAGTCCCTTCTTTCAAGGAGCTTACAGATCTAATGGTGGGGGTGGTGTGGTGGAGACATAGACGACATACAAAGGAGGAAGGAAAGGGCAGTAGTGTTGGGACACCAGGGGGTATCAGCCCAGGTGCATCTTGTTCTATGTAGTTGAAACCAGGCAGAGCAGCTGATAAAAAGAGGAGTGATCTGAGATTTCAGTTTCTACCATCTATAAAGGAAGGCATTAAGTGGACTTTGATACTCTACCCTCAAGTCCTCCGATAACAGAGGATGAGGGAGGTGGTGTCAATAATACTTGAATTATCCCCCTGGAGGTTAGTTCAGAAAAAATGAGATTAACCTGCAAAGGGCATCTTGTTCTCTGGAGCTGAAGCTAGGCAGGGAAGTGGAGGCAAAGTGAAATAATCTGAGTCCAGTTTCTGCTATCTATAAAGGAAGACATTGGGAGGAATTTGATATTCTGCCCTCCAATCAGACAGGAGATGAGACTGAAGGAGGTGGTGTCAGAATTAAGGCTTGTGTAAGCAGCATTGTGGTGGTGAGTTCATAAGAGGTGAGCTGAACCTGCCAGAGGCTTCCTGTTTTGTAGAGTGGAAACCAGACAGGGCAGTAGAGGCAAGGCAGAGATCAGCAGCTGTTGCCAATTGCCAGAAGAATTCAGAAGTTAAATAATTTGCAAGGAGTCTATAGACGACATGGATTTTAACGTGGTCTTTCCCAATTCTGAGGCTTACTTAACCACATTGACCTGAATATTAGTATGAATTTTAATAATATACTGTGAAACATTCTACATAGGCATGAACTAATTAGTAATCAATCAACAAGGATTTATTAAGAGCTATGCATGTGCCAGGCATTGCACTGAATGCCTGGAGATACGAAGATGAAGGTGCAACAGTCTCTGCCGTCAGGAGCATATATAATTTGCAGAGGAGATTTGCACATTTATACACATAGGAATATGTGGCCCATGAAGATCTTTGAGGGAAGGGCTATGCCATTTTGCATCATAACCACACTGCTGGCATCCCGAGTCTAATGTAATACATTTCACATGGGTGTCATTTAATAACTATCTGTTGAATGAATGTATGACTCATCTCAATCCTCTTCCCTCTCCTCACAGGGAAGCCCCTACAATGCAAGCCCTGTCCTGTTAGCTTGCTGCTAATTTATACTCATAATATTTTCCTCTATTGATATTGCCCTGTAAGTATAATGCTTTACATCTGGAATGCTGTAAATTTATATATACAAAACAGTCTCTTTTCTGCTCTTCATGCCTCTAATCTCTGCCACCTCCAATCTTTTATTTATACTCCTATCATACTGATCTTCCTAAAATATCTCCTTAATCATGTCTTGTTCAAGAACCTCTAATGGCTCCCTGTTGCCTGCCACATCAAATACAAACTCTTCAGCTTGGCTTTCAAAGTCCTGCACAAAACCTGGCCCTCCCCTTCCAATCTAACCTTTTTTCATACCGTTATCCAACGAACACTCCTCTAGTCACAGTGATATCACTGATTCTGAACACACCATACTCATTCCCACCTTTGTTCTTTTGCTCATGACGTTTCATCCTTCTACTACCATGTGGAATGAATGCCCTTTTCTATCTTCTAATAATCCAAATTCTATCCTTTTGTTCAGTCATTTTTTAGTCATATCCAACTCTTCATGACCCCATTTGGGGTTTTCTTGGCAAAGATACTGGAATGGTTTGCTCTTTCCTTCTCTAGCTCATTTGACAGATGAGGAAACTGAGGCAAATGGCTTAAGTGACTGATTTGCCCAGGGTTATACAGCTAGTAAATGTCTGTGGCTACATTTGAACTCTAGAAGGTAAGTCTGACTCTAGACCCATCGAACTATCCCCTGCATCACCCAGCTGCCCTTTATGTTTTTCTACCTATCCAAAGTCTACTTATTCTTCAAGGATTATCTCAAATGTACTTCATGATGTTTTCCTTGACTATCTCAGGGCAAACTTCTTTTAAATCCTCTGAATTTTTATTGCCCTTCTGGTTAGGTCCTCACAGTTAGGCACTTAATTTCCTTCCAATTGTCTCACGCTTATTCTTTTCTCTTTCCAAATAAACAATAATGACCTTGTGGTCAGGAACTTGGGTGCCAGAGTGCTGAACGCAGAGTAGTTGCTTAGTATATAACGGATTAATTGATTACAGACCTAGGTTTTATGACAGGGTTATAGATCTTGGGACCTCGGAGGTCATCTAGTCCTTCATTTTTACAGATGAGGAAACTGAGGCCCATAACTTTCATACCACATGCCCACCACATGGACAAGTCTCTTCCGTCTATGCATACAAATGATACCTTGGTAGAGAAGATGTTCAGGCTAATGTATTTATTCCCCAAAATGTCTTTGGACCAACACTGTTGTTCATTTAAAGACAAGGCTCTAAAATTATTTTCTCTCCAGAACCCAAGCGTGAACTCAGGAGAATGGAAATCTCAAAGAGATGGAGATGCAGGCTTGGGGTGATAGATGGATGGAGGAACAAAGGTGGAGGGGTTTGGAGACAGACAGACAGGCAGAAAATAATGGGTAAGCGGCAGGTGTAGACGGCAGAGCAAACAAAGACTAGGAAAGGTAATCAAAGTCAGGGGGAATGGTAGAATGGAGCTGCAGGAAGCCGGTAGAAGCCACATGGATGCTGGTCTGTGATGAACCCTAGCTGGAGAAGGATAATGAAATCTCAAGAGAATGACAGTTTTGGGCCCATGGAAGACCAAAAGGCTGTCTCTCTTTCTCCCACAGCCCAATTCCTTGTCCCATCCAATTTTTATGCTTAGAAATTCAGGATGGTTAATTGGGAGCCAAACACAGTGCTACTGATGAAAGACCATCAGGGATGGGTCTGATCGTCACCATCACGTAGGAACTTGATCAGATTTCTTACTTTCTATCATTAAATGCTTTCTGTTTTGAATTTTTGTGTCTGGTCAGTTAGGCTGGGAAATGCACAGATTGGAGGTTGGTAAGTATAGGATTTAAATAGATAAGAGACCCATAAAAAGCCAGAAAACTGGGTCTAGCTTTCATAAAGTCATAGTAAAAGGAGAGGGGGTCCCAGGTATTACCCTTGTACCCCTAAGCCCTCAGGGTAGTCCTAAGGGAAGGATTCTTTTTTTTTTTTTGTAAGTCGATGAGGTTAAGTGACTTGCCTAGGGTCACACGACTAGTAAGTGTCAAGTATCTGAGTACTGGTTTGAACTCAGGTCCTTTTGACTCCAGGCCTGCTGCTTATTCACCTAGCTGCCCCCTAAGGCAAGGATTCTTAACCATGTGTCCAAGGATCCCTGAATAGATTTCAGGGGGTCTGCTTACTTGGATGGAAAAACAATTGCTTTTTTATTTTCACTAATCTCTAACTGAAGTGCAGTATTTTCCCTTTAACTATTTAGAAATATTCAGAGAAGGGGTCCATAGGTTTTACCAGGCTGCCAGAGGGGTCCGTGATACCAAAAACATTACAATCTTTATTAAGAAAAGCATTTTTATTAACTCTAAAGTGCCATACAAATGAGAGAAATTGTTATTATTCCTTCTGTTCTGATAAACACATCAGAAAACCCTCTGCTCTTGTCAGCATTTCTGCAGCACAAGCAATGTCAGCAGACTTTTGGGCGTGTCCCCCAGCAAATGACATCTCCTCACATACCTCTACGACAGTTACGTGGTGGGAGCCTCACAAGGACAGTTTGCAAGGACAGAGGGGCCTGTCAGGGACAGTCACTGGCCCCACAAAGACACACCAGCTCAGCTGGGCAGAACGCAGGGGTCCAAGGTTAACTCATGGCAGTGCCCACAGAAAGCACAAGCCAGTGGCACACAGGGATAGCGCATTTTCGATCAAAAACCCCAAAAGAACAAGACAGATCGAGAGCTAAGCTAACACCATCTGCCACGACCGATATCGTAGCTCTCTGCAAGAATCTCATTTGCATCTTCTAGGAGGATAATTACAGCCACCAGTGAAATCATGGGGAATGAAAGACCACATAAAACAGGTTGGTGTGGCAGTGATCTTATGAGATAGGGATCTCTGTCCTCTGCAAGTCCATCATTAGGATACCAGAAACACAGGAATTCGGTGGCCCGGTAAAAGCCTGCAGGCTTTTATTAAGCAAGAAGAAAATTTCCCTTAAATGTCTGCGCTAAGCAGCTTAAACAAAGAGGCGGAGGGATTGGCCTGGAGAAGAAAGAAAAGAATAACACTTAAAATGCCACGTTTGCTCTCTGTACTTCTGGGCCTCTCTGGGCTGGTCTTCCTCAGCCTGATAAAGTGCTACATTTCCAGTGAGACAATCTTTTTTTTTTTCAAATTTCTGGGCTTGAGGTGGGGTGGGGGGAAAGAAATAAAAAATAATTTGCCTTCCTCTTCATGTTTGCATCCACCCACAGACAGGGAATAGAATTGTAAAGAGAGAAAGGAATAAATACAAAGGCTGATCCAGAAGGGTGTTTTTTATCTTGTTCATGAGGAATAGAACCTAGGAGACTGGAAGAATGGTAATACCTTTGACAGATATGGGAAAGATTTTGGAAGGGAGATGAGTTTTAAGGGAAAGATAATGAGCTTTGTTTTGAACATGTTGAGTCTGAGATGACTCTGGGTCGTGCAGATTGAAATGTTCAGTAGAAAAACAGGAGAGAACTTAGGATTGGATATACGACTCTGCGAGTCATCTGTATAGAGATAGATAGAGATAGTTATTGAACCCATGAAAGCTCATGAAATCACCAAGAGAGAATTTAGAGAGAGAAGAGTAGAAATGTTAGGTCAAGGCTTTGGATTGACTTGTCTGCTCCATTAGAATATATGTTCCTTGAAGGTAGGAATTTTTTCTTCCTTTGTATCTAGCATAGTGTCTCATACATGATAAGTCAAATGCTTGCAATTGTCTTACTGGATGACAAGTGTCCTATCTGGATGCTACACCAGCAAAGGAGATGGAGAAGGAACAATTGTACAGGTAGGGAGAGAGCCAGGACAGAGGAGTGTGCTCAAAAGCCCAGAGAGAAGGGAATATGCAGAAAGAGAGGGTGATCAGCTGTGTCAAATGCAGGAAATAGGACAGGAAAGATGAAGACTAAAAAAGATCATTATATTTGGCAAGAGATCAGGGCACTTCAGCCACTGAACTTCAGCCACCACACACACACTTGCAGGCAGGGCCCCAGATTGAGGCATGCATCTCCTTTCCCAGTTCTAGGCACATGAAGAGATGGAGATGTCTTTCTAATACTATGGTTCACAAGCTCCCACCAGTAAGCTTCTCCTATGATTATCAGTTGATATCAATCTTACAGGCAGGCTTTATTAGCTTTTAGTTAGGGGTATTTGCAAAAGTGGTAGAGTAGGAACAGTTGGTACCAAACATTCCCTCCAAAGATTGTGACATGCTCTCTTATCAGTCCATACAGGATATAGGGGAAAGTGTCTCAAGCTTAGAGAGCACATGTAGCAGAAAGACAACACAGCTCCTGGAAGCCTTTTTGCTAGAATCCTCAATGTGTTCCCCTCAGGTATAAAGCTGCTTTTCTATTGGTGTCTTCATAGAGCCTAGAATATGAATTCTTGCATCCAGTTTGTCTCAAACCTCCAAATGCACACATGGCCACCAGAGATTGTTGTCCCAAATTTTCTGACCACCTAAAATTTACAGGTTCCTCCTATGGTCAAATGATTTTGTCTCCTCCGCACCATTCGAGCAATTCCTTCTCATTTGGCTGGATACTTCCAATACTAAGAAACTAGTGTCTCTAACTACTGATTCCATAATGGCTTGGCAGTTTTATACAAGCCCCATAGGGCATAAGCATATCCTTCAGGCAATCTGAACAGACTTCCTGGATCACCAAAGTGAAATGCTTGGAGATATCAAGGCCTTGGGCACATTTAGTTCATGCCTCTGATCAAATGATTGTTGTCACCTGACAACATAGAGTCTCACCACTTAACCTTAAGTGGGATGTGGATGATTCATTGATAATCACCCCTGAACTAGCTGTACACTGGGTAACTTTGGAGAAAGTCATTTTAAATGAGTGATAAGAGAAAGAGAGGGAATGATAATGCTGTAATTTGTTAGAGTAGAAAGGAAGGGATGGGATCAAGGACACATGTAAAGGGATTAGCTATAGATCTGTCTTGTTTTATTAGAATTTTTTTATTATATATATGTATATGTATATATATTTTGGAGGGGGGAGAGCAAGACAGTTTGGGGTCAAGTGACTTGCCCAAGGTCACACAGCTAGTAAATGTGTCAAGTGTCTGAGGTCACATTTGAACTCAGGTCCTCCTGACTTCAGAGCTTTATTAGAATTTTTAATAGAAAATGTGCTACCCCTTGTGTGCCGTTGGTTTGTGTTGTCTGTTAGCACCACCACAAGTTAACCCTTGACTCTTGTATATTGTCTGACAGCTGAACTAGTAAGTGTTTGAGACCAAATTAGAATTCAGGTCTTCCTGACTGTGGGTCCAGAGTTCTAGCCATTGTGGTGCCTAGCTCTGTGTGAGTGTGTATGTGCGTGTGTGTGTGTCTGTGCGTGTGTGTGTGTGTGTGTGTGTGTGTGTGTGTGTGTAGTATACGTTCTCCTGTACACATAAAGGTATATGTATATCCATCTATCTATCTAATGTACTTTGTATTATTTAATTCATATTGAATAAATTTATTTTGTGAATTACATGTATGTATATATGTATCTGTAGCACTTTGTATTTATTTGTCATTAATTTGTCTTTATGACATATGTGTACCTTCTTGTTTCCTACATCAGAATGTAGTTCTTTGGGAGCAGGTATTATTTCTTTCTTTATACTTTTGTCCCCAGTGCCTGCTGCAGTACCTAGATCCTTAGTGGATACTTAATCAATACTCATTTTTTGATTAATAAGCATTATCTCCATTTTCCAGATGCAGAAACATCATTATTTCCATTTTATAGGGGCACTAAGGGATTTGCCTATAGCCATTAATTGAGAAATGAGCAGAAGTTAGATCAGTCAAATGCAGGTTTTCTGAACCTATGTTCAGTGCTGTTTCCATGACACCACTACATGGTGGAGGGAATCAGGCTCTGTCAGTACTTTCCAGAATAACACACTTGACTCACAAAGGATAATTTTTCCTATTAGACTTTTAAGCCGAACTCTGATTCATAAATTTGCTAATTGGTCTTCCTTGCTGGAGAACAGTCTTTAATAGGAACAGAGGCATTGTGTTCTCTTACCATCAAAACCTACTTCTCTCTACTTACCCAGCTGTGATCTCAGGCCCACCCACGCCCTGGAAATAGTTGCTGCTCTTTGCCGAAGCATTTAAAGAGACCTTGGTGGAGACAGACTTGGAATCAGGAATCCTGGTGCTCTGATGCCTGGCATCCCATCTCTCTGCTTAAATTTTGGACCCTTTGCCTGTCCTGACCTTTGATACCTCTCTGCCCCTTAGACTGTGAGTAACCCGTCTAGATGGCACAGTGCATAGAGTGCCAGGCCTAGAGTCAGGAAGACCTGCGTTCAGATCCAGACATAGTCACTTACTATCTATGTGATCCTGGGCAAGTCACTTAACCCTGTTTGCCTCAGTTTCCTCATCTGTAAAATGAGCTAGAGAAGGAAATGGCAAACCACTTCAGCATCTTTGCCAAAAAACCAACAAACCCAAAAGGGGTTATGAAGAGTCTGAAACGAATGAACAACAACAAATACATATATGTATATGTATTTATTATATTATAATACAGAATATATATGTATATGCAGAATAAATATAAAGATAAGTATAGATAAATGCAAAATTCTTAAAGATAAGGTAGTTAGGGAGGGAGGGATCAAAGAAGGCTTCATGCAGGAGTTGGAAGCTGAGCTGAATCATGAAGGAAGAGAGGGGATTCTATGAGGTGGAGATGAGGAGAGATGGCAGTCCAAGCATGAGGGACAGCCAGTGCAAAGGATTAGTAATGGGAGGTGGAGTGTTGAGTAGGAGAAACAAGGAAAAGGCAAGTTTGGATGGCACACAGTGCAGGAGTAGGAGGATGAGGGTGGAAAGACAAGTTGGGGTTAGATTGCAGAGAGCTTTAAAATCTAAAAGAAGAGCTTACATTTTGGCAATAAGGAACACTGCAGTTGGTTGGGCAGGGAGAGTCACATGGTTAGGTCTATGCTTAAGGAAAATTACTATGGCAGCAGAATGCAAGATGGATTGGAAGGGGAAGATGTGGGGTAGGGAGACCAATAAGGAGGCTAATTTAAAAACCTGAAGCTTAAACTTCTGTTAAAGTTAAAGTTAAAGAGAAATGGTGGAGTCCATTCTTTTTATGGTAGAAACTCAGTTAAGAACTCCAAGTAAAGCCAGAAGCTAGAAGTAGAGAGATCCCCTGTTCCTATAGGAGTAGTGACCTTTAGAAGAGCAGAAAGATGCCTGAGCAAGGCTTTGGGCCCAACAGGACCAACATACTGTGTGATACCAATGAAGAACAGATCCTGCTATCACCAGAAGGCATCATTAGTCCTGCAGCATCACAACTAGGAGGGGCCTTTCCATATGACTGTCTTGGCCACATGTGTTCAAACACATGTTTACTTCCACGTGTGTACCCTGGTCACAGACATATTCCCCATGTATCTAATTTTCCATATGTGTTTCCTTGGCCCTTCCAGTCTCCCCACTGAAGGTGTGTACATTTATGGGAAGATGTGCCCAAGATTAGTGGAGGATAAATGTTTTCTTGTTGCTTTCGTTTCTATGCATAGGTAGCATGGTGGGATGGATAGAGAGCTGGCTCAGAATCAGAAAGACATCGGTTCTAGCACTGATTCTAATAGGTCCTGGACAAGTCTCTTTATCTCTCAGTGTCCTAGGCAACTTTCCAAGGTCCTATAACTTGCAGAGATGGCATTGACCTGCATGAGTAGGAGTCCCTTACCTGGGAGTACTCTACAGCAGTGATATGGCAAATCTGGCCACCGGCCCCACTCCACCTGGAACCCAATCATTTCTTTCTACTATTTCAGTAGATGTTTTCACTTTGGGGGCTGGTGGAAGAAAGCAGGTCAATTAATTTGTGGGGAAAGGAAGGCAACAATTGCTCCTGTAACAGCTCTGATTAAGGCTCGCTAATCCAGATACCTGTTTGGACCTCAGACATTTATTTATACGTGTTTTGTTACTTGATCCTCACAAACGCCCTGGGAGGTAAGTGCTATTATTATGACCATTTTACAGATGAGGAAGATGAGTCTAAGAGGGGTTTTAAGTGACTTACATGGGAACACACAGCTAAAACATACCTGAGGCAGGATTTGACCTCGTGCTAAATTCAGCACTCAGTACAGGGGTGGGGAACCTTGGACTGAACCCAGACTTCACAGAACAGACCCCCTAAATAAAAGGATTTGCTCTGTAAAACCTGGACTCAGTCAGAAGGCTGCACCCGAGGCCCTAGAAGGCCATACCTAGAAGGCTGGAGGTTCCCCTCCCCTGTAACTATACCATCTAGCAGCATCTGAAAATATAGATGCTATTAATTAAAAAAAATATTTTACAACTTTAATGGTTTTTAGAAAACTGTGTATAAGGATGCTTTTACCAAAGAAAGTTTGTAAGAGCCACCGGAAGAAAAAAAATCTAGAATCATAATTAGAGGAACCTCTTTCAAAACCTAGGACTTTCCCTCTTGCACAAATAACTCACAAATCAGGGTGACAACATAAACAAACTTCTAGGGGATCATGAGATCTTGCCGGAGGAGTTGGGGCTCTGCTACTTCAGGATGGGCTTTTAGTTACTGGGCCTATGGACCAAGCAGCATTTTAGCAGCCAGGGCCATTTCAACTGGGCTTCAGTGAGCTGATTGCAACATGCCAGACACCATGAGCAAGAGTGAACAAGACAGGAAGGGGCCCTGTCACAGGGCGAGGGGTATATTTACACACTGAAACAGAAAGGGTTTCTTCAAAGCTGCTGTAGGCAGCTGGGGAGGGGGAAGGAAGAGGGGAGAAAACGGCTGCTCTCCCTCTTCCTCAGTCATCTCATTCTCCTACAGCCATCTCTTACTTATCTCCAAGAGCCACCTTCAGGTTTTCAGGCCTACCCTGCTCCTACTGTGTTCTGAGAACAGTTTTCAGAAACTAGATAAGGGCAAAGATTCAAAGAATTTATTCAGCCTGTGTCGGGAGCTGTGTGAAACCGAAAGTCTCAGGTTCAGAGAATGTACAGTAAAGGGGTGGCAGAAATAGCTTCTTTCTAGAAAGAGCTTCTCTGGGATGTGTATATGTCAACATGAAGAGATGCTGGTATATTAGAACCTAATTTTAAACGTTTCTGCTTGGACTGTCACATCATTTTGTTATTGTTTCCTCAAATCATAGATTGATTCTAAAATTGATATTTTCTAGGAAATACACTTCTGGGGAAGTATATTCTTACATGTATATATATATTTATTTTACAGAATATCATTTTAGCAATTTCAGAATGATTCTATAGAACAAGTGAAGAATCATAGGGTCACAGATTTAGCTTGGAAGGGACAAATGAAATGCTCAGACAGGTAGAGCTGAGATTTTTGTTTTTTTGCTTTTTGGAAGGGGGAGGACAG
Source organism: Pseudochirops cupreus (assembly GCA_028627135.1). Classification (NCBI taxonomy): domain Eukaryota; kingdom Metazoa; phylum Chordata; class Mammalia; order Diprotodontia; family Pseudocheiridae; genus Pseudochirops; species Pseudochirops cupreus. The sequence goes on from CM053580.1 coordinate 475,785,209, forward strand.
GGCAGTTGGGGTTAAGTGACTTACCCAAGGTCACACGGCTAGTAAGTGTTAAGTGTCTGGGGTTGGATTTGAATTCAGGTCCTCCTGACTCCAGGGCCGGTGGTCTATTCAGTGTGCCACCTAGCCTCCCCTTAGAGATGAGATTTTAGCCACAATCCTTTAGCTCTAAATCCTGTTCCCTTTCCACTGTAATCTTTGTGGAGTTTCAGACATAATTTTCTGAAAAATCCTGAGATGGCTACTCCAACCTGAAGACCACAGACAAACAAAACAGGAAAATGAGAGGTCAAATATTGAAGATTGATGTGGGGAGTTTTGTTTAGATGAAGACAACAGAGTCTGATGAGTAATTATAGCATTCAGTCCCTAGTCCTGCACTGGGACATATCCTTTTCCTCGTCCCAGCTCCTTATCCTTGTACCTTAAACATTCTACCTGTAAGGTTTAAACTCAAGGGATTGATGTTAGTCTTCTTCCCTAATTCTGCTTGGTGGGGCCATACAGGACAAGCATTTCCCTTCTCCTACATGATATTAGTTCCACTTCCAATCTAAACTTCTCTTCTCCAAGATAAACATTCCCCATTCCATCAACCCAGCTTTGTGCAGCATAGGTTCTGGTCCCGTCACCATCCAGCGTACCATTCTCTGGATGAACTCCAAGTTTTAATATCCCTCATAAATATGATACCCATTCAGTACTCATAAGAAATACGGTAACCTGGTACCTTATTTCCTTTCCAGCCTTCTTATACTTTTCCTTCCTTCCATGCATGCTACAATCTAGCCATGCTACAATCTTCATGTTCATCACACTCAGCACTCCCTTCCCAGACTCCATGTTGGTATATTGGCTGGCCTCCACTGCTGGAAATCTCTCCCTCCTCACTTCCACCTCCTCACTTCTCTGGCTTTCTTCAAGACTTAGTTCAAATCTCACCCTCTACAGGAGGCCTTTCCCAGTTTTCTAGACCACCTCCTACTTGCTAGTCTTCCTTCTGAGATTGCCTACCATTTGCCCTGAACATGTCTCATGTATACATAATTATTACAATCTTATTATATACACATGATAATTATATTTCTTCTATTAGAAAGTGAGCTCTTTTTTTGGGGGGTGCAGGGGCTGTGTTTTTGCCCTACTAAGTGCCTAGCAAGCACCAGGCCCATAGTAACTGCTTAATTATTGCTTTACTTAAAAAAAAAAGGCCAGGTGTGGTACATGTGATATGTGTCTCTAATCCCTGCTACTGGGGGAGGCTGAGGCTGGTGGATCACTTGAGCTCTGGCATCCTCAACTGAAGTAGGGCAAAAGCCAATTAACTGTCCGTACTAAGTCTGGATCCAGTTTAGTAATTCTCTAAGACAAGGGGGCAATGAAGCTGTGTCAGGAAGGGCAAACTAACCCAGGTTGGAAACTGAGGAAGTCAAATTTTCCATGCCGATTAGCAGTGGAACTGGGCCCTGAAGTGTCCTCTAATACTTCCATCTTAGGGCAGATAGGGTGACCCAGACTTAAAATAAAAACAAAAAACCCAAACAAATATTTGTTGATTTACAGAAATGAACATAGTACTCTATATGTGATCTAAGACAAAGTACAATGGAACTATCAACTCCATTATTCTAGTCACCATTTATATTATTGTATCTTAAGGTTACATTGGGGCAGCTAGATGGCGCGGTGGATAGAGTACCATCCCTGGAGTCAGTAAGACCTGTCTTCTTGAGTTCAAATCCAAACTCAGATGCTTTTTAACTGTGTGACCCTGGACAAGTCTCTTAACTGTTTGCCTCAGTTTCCTCATCTATAAAATGAGCTAGAGAAGGAAATGGCGAGCTGCTCCAGCATCTTTGCCAAGAAAACCCCAAAGAGGGTCGGGAAGAGTTGGACATGACTTAACAACCATGAAAAAGATTATGTTATTTTTGTTGTTGTTGCCATGTTGACCCACACAGAGTTTATAGGCCTATAAAACCTGCCCCAGGTGGTCTTCACATAGAATAATAGGATTTTAAAGCTGAAACTCAAAGATCATCTAATCGTCAGAGAGGTAGAATGATCCACTAGAATGACCAATGACTCTTGAGTCAGAGTTCCTGGGTTCAAAATCACCTTAGACACTACCTGTGTGGCCTTGGCCAAGTAATTTAACTTTCCTTGGCCTCCATTTTGCCCTCTGCAAAATGGGGATACTAATAGTATCCGCCTCAAGGGGTTATTGTGAGGATCAAATAAAAAAATATATATCAAGTGTTTTACAAACATTTAACTGCCATGTAAGTTCTAGTATGAATATTAAAATATGGAGGCTGGATGAGGTGACCTCTAAAGTCTCTTCCAATTCTAGTTCTACTCATTTTACATATCAGGCGTATGTTCAAAATGGTAACTTGTTCAGGTTCGTATTGAAAGACCTTCTAACTTCAGATCCAGTGCTCTTTCCAGCACAACACACTGCGTCTTGATGTCTAGCTACACCTCTACAATTTTTTCCCCGTATTAAATTCAATTTTAGTAGCTTTTGTTATGGTCTAGAAATAGTTAAGAAATATTTTCTGAAGTTAGTGGTCAGCCTGGTGAAACTCTATGGTATACAGCCAAGTGAAGCTTTATGATAATTAGCCAAGTGAAACTCTATGAACCTGGGAAGCCTCCCTAGAGTGATT
>CM053580.1:475797096-475811872 GCA_028627135.1 Pseudochirops cupreus
CAGTGACTCCTTATCATCTTCAGGATCAAATATAAAATCCTCTGTCTGGCATACAAAGTCCTTCATGACCTGCTACCCCCCACTTCCAGTCTTCTTATACCTTCCACCCACTCTCACACAGTAAGTACTCTGTGTTCTAGAGACACTGGCCTCCTGGCTCATCCTAGACATTCTGTCTTCTAGCTCCAGGCGTTATCACTGGCTGTCCCTCATGCCTGGAATTCTCTCCTCCCTCATCTGTCTCCTGACTTCCTTGGCTTTCTTCAGGTCCCAGCAAAAGTCCCACTTTCTACAAGAAACCTCTCCTGACCCCTTCTAATTTGAGTGCCTTCCCACTGTTGATTATTCCCTATTTATCCCATACATAGCTTGTTTGTTCATAGTTGTTTGCATGTTGTCTCCCCTATTAAAACAGGAAACAGGGACTATCCATTACCTTTCTTTGTATCCAAAGAACTTAGCACTATGCCTGGTACGTAGTAGGAGCTGAATAAGTACTTATTCAGTTAGAAACTGTTCTGGGACAAATTGATATTCTGCTGTTATTCTTTTATCACTCAGTATTCAGCAGATTAATTCACATGTGGATAAAATGCCTTTTTAATGATGGAATAAAAATATTAAAATGTAAGCTCATCTATTATTACTGATAATAATAAGAGAGATGTCAAAGATTTTTAATTCTGATTCATTTAGATCATAGAAGTCAACTCTCTACCCATTCATTACCTGTGGTGGAGGAACAGGGCCATAAAGGGCTGGCCACTCCATCCATTATATATGATGGAAAAACAGGGAGAAGGAGGGAGGGCCTGAGTATAGAATGATTTGGATGATCAAGATTTAAAAAAAAAATAAACACCTAATTTAATCAACAGTTTCAACCTGTTCCCTACCAAAACTTTTGATTGGAGATGTCAAATAGGAATGTATTTCCTGGGCCTGCCTACATGGGCTTCCAGGCAGCTGCCCCAGGTACAAAGCACTCCATGGGTCAGAAACACAACCAGACAGAGGACATTAGCTTAAAGACAAAGACATTTCATTGAAGAGCATTAGATTGCAAGCTCCTTCAGGGCAGGGACTATCTTCTGCTTTAGGGTTTAACAGGCCTGGCATTGGTAACTTAATAAATGTAGATTGACTGTTAGAAAATTGTGACAAGAAAAGATCTCCCTCATACAAAGAACTGTCCCCTACATATAGGGGTGTACTCTTTCACAAACAACCACTACAGAAACAGGGAAGGAGACACACAGAGAAAGATCACTGATGACAAGGGATATCTGTGAGTTGTTCAGTGGTGTCTGACTCTTCCTGACCTCATTTGTGGTCCAGCCTCAGATACTTACTAGCTGTGTGACCCTGGGCAAGTCATTTAACCTTGTTTGCTCAGTTTCCTCATCTGTAAAATGAACTGGAGAAGGAAATGGCAACCCCCTCCAGTATCTTTGCCAAGAAAACTCCAAATGGGGTCATGAAGAGTCAGATAGGACTGAACAATAACAACACCAAACTGTGTTGAAGAGATTGCTTTCAACCTTACCAACAAGTCCCTTGTGTTCTATTCAAATCACAGGGGCTGGGCCTTGTGGAGATGACTAAAAATGGCTGACAGGCTTTGCTGTACTTCTCCTAGCAACAAAATCACTGCATTTTTCTAAATGCCTTTTGATACTCACTGCCTTTTGGTGCTACATTTTGTCTACCACAAAAGCTCTGGTTACTACATAGAAATCACAGGAATCAGAGAACCAGGAGGGACCTTAGCAGCTATCTGGTCTGTCACAGAAGGTATATCAGCACCATCATTGTGTAGCTGAAGGGTGGTCATCTGGCTTGGGCTTGGAGACTTCCAAGGAGAGGGGATCTGCTACCTCCCAAGGCAGCACATGCCCCTTTGGGGCATCAAGTGCTCTGCAGTGATTTAAAGCCCTTCCCAGCAGGGACCTTTCCCACCTTCCCAGTCTTCTGAGACTTTACCCTCCTCCAAACGTTCTATGATCCGCTGACACCGCCCTCCTTGCTATTTCTCTCTCAGGACCTGCCATCTCCCAATTTTGCATTTTCATTGGCTGTCTCCTATGCCTGGGATGCTCACCCTCTTTACCTCTCCCTCCTGTCTTCCTGGGCTTCCTTTTAGACTCAACTCAAATCTCATCTTCTTCAGGAAGCTTTTCACACTTTCTGCCTCCTGTCCCACAAACCACTGTCTCTCCTTTTCTCCCTCTATCTGTAGACACACATATATTATACATACAAACATATATACACACACACTTATATATACATATGTGTATATATGCATATCTTATACATACCTAGTTATTTCGATATTGCCTTCCCCATTAAAATGTAAGCTCTTTGAGGTCAGGGGCTCTATTTCACCTTTTCTTTGTAACCCCATTGCTTAATACAGTGTTTAGTACATAGTAAATACTTACTGACTGACGGTAAAGTCTAATTGTTAGGAAGTTTTTTGTGAAAGCCTAAATTTGTTGCTTTGTAACTTCCATGCACTGGGGCCAAACAAAACAAGTATGATCCTATTCCACATGACAGCCGGCAAAGATTTGCAGAACATGATCAGGTTCCTCCCTGAATCTTCTCTTCTCCAGACTAAACATCCTCAATTCTTTCAACTACTTCTTATATAACATTGACTCAAGGACTTTCATGATTGTGGGTACAATTCTTTGGGCTCTTGCTAAATTTCTTTTGATTGGAGATGTCAAATAGGAATGTATTTCCTGGGCCTGCCTACATGGGCTTCCAGGCAGCTGCCCCAGGTACAAAGCACTCCATGGGTCAGAAACACAACCAGACAGAGGACATTAGCTTAAAGACAAAGACATTTCATTGAAGAGCATTAGATTGCAAGCTCCTTCAGGGCAGGGACTATCTCTTGCTTTAGGGTTTAACAGGCCTTTTGGTTGCCCTTTTGGGGATTGTCCTAACAAGGCACGAAACGACCAGAAGGTAGATAAAGGAGAGGAGATGAAGGAGGAGTAAGGGGCCCAGAGAATCCATGCCCTGAATAATCAATCTCTTGCCAATTGAGATTTGCCCAGTAATACCCCACCCTGCACACCCCAGTGTTGTGAGGAAATTGCTTTGTAAACCTGGATTCAGTATTAAAATGTGAGTCAGACCTAATTGCAATCAGCTGGTTTCTGAACATGATAGAACAGGCCTCAGTTTCTTTCTCTGAAAAAAAAGGAGGGTTTTGTATTAAGCAATCTGTGAGATCCCTCCAGTTTAAATTCCATGTGCCAAGAAAACGGCCCAATTTACCATCTGTTAATCGCAAAAAGGACAGATCTCCAGTAGCAAGGCATGTTCTGTTGTTATAATTCCTTCCCCCCAAATGAAAAGATGTCTTAGTCTATATTTCATCCAAAGAAAACATCATCAGTATTTTTTTTTTACGTAGCCAAGTCTTCCAAATGCAGATCAGACTGAGTAGCTGAAGATGAAGAGCAGAGGTCCTTCCCATCTGAAGTCAAGAATTAAATTCTGCTAATGTGGTGCTGCAAGTACACAAATTTTTTTTTATATTATAAGTTTTAAAAACACCAAAATATACCAACATTTCAATATACAAAGAACAGAAAAAAAGGATTGCGTATGAAACTGTTTATTTCTTTTCTATAAATCTGTCTTTTAAAAAGCGGTCATATTAGATTTAAGAAAATGTAAGAACATTTTCCTGCTTGTCAGTATCCCTTTCTGAACTAACTTTGGGTCTGGTGTGTGTGTGTGTGTGTGTGTGTGTGTGTGTGTGTGTGTGTGTGTGTGTGTGTGTGTGTGTGTCTTAATGTTTCCTTAACATTCTTCTTTTGCATCACCACTGTCATGGTTCAACCCACATTTTTATTTACTTCTCACTTTCTGGCATCTAGGTGGCATAGTGGATAGAGTGTTGAGTCTGGAATGAGGAAGACTCCTCTTCGTGAGTACAAATCTGGCCTTAGACAATTACTAGCTGTAACCCTGTTTGCCTCAGTTTCCTAATCTGTAAAATGAGCTGGAGAAGGACATGGCAAGCCACTGCAGTATATTTGCCCAAAAAACCAAACCAAAACAAAAAACCACCACCAACAAAAAACCTGAATGAGATCATGAATTATAGGACATGACTGAATAACAAAGTTACTACCTACTTATTCTCCCTTTACTATAGAACATTTCCTTTGTAACAAATACATTTAGTCAAACAAATCAAGTCACATTGACTGCCTGAAAATGTATGTCCTATTTTGTACCTCCCCTCTGCTTCACTGGTGGGAAACAGAACTCATCATCAATCTTCTGGAGTCATGATTGAGCATTTCATGGGTCAGAGTTCATAAGTCTTTCTGAGTCATTTTGGGACACAAATTCAAATCCATACTTCATGCCATCACCAAATGACTCTAACTAAACTAAAGCCAGGATCATATTAATCTCCCACCCCCAAACTTTAATGATTCCCTTTGGCTTCCTAGGTAAAGTCACAAGTCTTTCATTTGGTGTCCAAGGCTTTTTATAATGTGATCTCAATTTACTTTTCCAGCCTTATATTCTACTGGGCTCCTACACATAGTAGTCTGGGGATTCCCTTCCCCCAAACTAGTCTCCTTTATATTTCTCAAACATACCCTGCATTTTCCTTTCTCCATCCCTTTTGCTTATGTTATTAGCCAATTCAACAACCATTTGACTGGAATGCCTTTTGCTTTCCCCTATCTGCCTGTCAAAATATCTATTTCAAATGCCCTTTCACCATGAAATTTTCTCTGATTCTCACTTGATCAAGCTATATGTACTTCCACCCTTCTGTGAATTTCTATAGAATATTCTTTCTCTGTCTTTGTCTCTGTATCTGTCCCTGTAATTCTGACTCTGTCTCTCTGTCTCTGTCTCTGTCTCTGATCTCATTTGTTCTCACTGGTTCAATGATCATTTCTGTTCAGATGACTCCAAATCCAGCCCTAATCTTTCATCAGAATTCTAATCCTGCATCACCAATAATCTGCTGGATCTATTTACTTGGATATTTCAAAACATTTCATCATACTAAAGTAAGAGTCATCATCTTTATCTCTGAACTTCTCCCTTCTCCAAACTTCTCCTTTTCAGACAAGGGCACTATTAGTTTTCTAGTCAATCACTTTTATAATTTCAGTCATCTTTGACTCCTAACTCCTTTAACCTCCTTTTCCAATCAGATGCCAAACCTTGCTAATTCTACCTTCACAATATCGATCTCATTGTCCCATGTCTCTACTGCCTGTGCAATGACCCTACCCTTTTAACCATTTGACTGGACTATTACAGTAGCTTTTGCATTGGTCTTCCTATTTACCATCTCTTCCCTCTAGAATTTCTCCTCCACAAAGCTGCCACAATATTTTCTTAAGCCCCAGCTCTTACTATGTCATACTCCTGCTCAAAACTCTTCTGTGGCTCCTTATTACATACAAGATAAGTGCAAAAGCCCCCTACAATTTAGTTCTAATTTATTTTTATAATCCTATTTCCCATCACTTCATAAATTCTATATTCTAGCCTCCCTGGATTACCAGCTATTTCCTCAACTCAAGATTCTATCTTGTGCATATTTACACAAGCTTCACCAAGAATTCACCACCTTCCTCCCATTTCCTCATTCCTGGAATGCCTCCTCAACTCTAACTTTCTGAATTCTGATTTTCCTTCAAGACTCAGTTTAGGGATCACCTCCTCTGTGAAACCACCATGATTTCTCTGGATTGATGATGCTCTTTCCCTCCTCACCTTACTTTGAATTTTCTCACCTTTGTATATGAAATAATTTCCCAGTAAAAATAAAAGTTTCTTGAGGGCAAGGAATTTTTTGTGTTTGTCTTTGTAGCCTCACACAATGACTTATACATAACATTTACTAAGTAATGTTTGTTGAATTGAATAAGGTCCCCCATAAAGTACCTAATAATACATATTTTATAGGATTGTTGTTATTGTTCAGTGGTTTCAGTAATGTCTCGTTCTTTGTGACCCCCATTTGGGGTTTTCTTGGCAAAAATACTGGAGTGGTTTACTATTTTCTTCTCCAGCTCATTTTACAGATGAGGAAACTGAGGTGAACAGGGTTAAGTGACTTGCCCAAGGTCGCACAGCTAGTAAGTGTCTGAGGTCAGATTTGAACTCAAGAAGATGAATTTTCCTAATTCCAGGCCCAGCATTCTGTCCACTGTGCTTCCTAGATGAGGAAATTGAGGCCCACACAGGATAAGTGACATTTTCAAGGTCACACGGATATACTGTCAGGTCTAAAATTTTAATTCAGACCCCCTGACTCTTCTACTCTTTCCATTGTATCACTTCGTTGCCTGAATTTCACCTAGCAGAAAGTAATTTCAATCTTCTACACAGAGATGTAATTAACACAGGATGAATAGGCCTTTGACATCCAGGACAGTCTATGTTTCTTCTCTGGAAAGGTTGTGCTTCCTTTCTAGGTTCCTTCATACTTCCTTTTGTCCTCCCAGAGATTCCTAGCACATTCAATTTCAGGTCCTTCGTATCCAACCATCCTCATATTATTACAATGATACCTCTTTTCTGTTGTCTACCTTCCTTCCCCAAACCTATGGGGGCAAGGTGTTCTAGGTTGGGTCTGATTCTGGTTAGTACCCTAGTAGTTAAAATTTGATATTGGAATGAAATGAGACACTTCTATGCCATTCAACAGTTAACAAAACGAGATTTAGTTAGTCATTGCAAGAGAAGCCAATTCAACAAGAATACATTAAGGACACCCTGAATTCATTCAACTGAGCAAAACTTCCTCCTCTAAGGTGCATCTGAAAGGGCCTAGACATCAATACCCTGAGGCCTCTAAGGTAAGCAAGTCTTCACGATAGTTCCATGCCTTTTAAGGAAAAAATAGCCTAGCCTGCATAGGGACCAGGATTAGGAGATTGCTCCTACTGCACAAAATCTTTCTTAGGGATGGATTGCTCTCTTTCACAGAATTGTGCTCTTCCTCCTATCACCCACTCAGCCAAATTTGCTACAGGATTCCTAATTTGAGATGAGCCGTTGACCTCTGGATCATCGCCCCAGCACAATCCCACTGCACCAACTCAGCTAGATGTAGTTATCTGGGTATGTGTTTTACAAACCTTAACAAACTGTAAGCTCAATGTAGGCAGGGACCATGTTGCCCTCCCACTTATCCATCCTCACCCCTACCACAGAATGCTTTCCTAGCATTCATTTAAGTGCTTAGCACCTATCTGCTGAAGGAATGAATGCAAAAGAGCTTGAATTTAAAGGGCTGTGTCTGCAGCTCTTTGGAGAGCCATGACAATTTCCAGGGATGAATAAAAGTAACAACCTTTCCTAAGAAAATAAGCATGTTAGGGCTATTTTGACCAAATATTCAATTTGTCATATTGGAGACAATTTGCTTACAGTGTTTGAGATTTGTCGGTATAGAGCTTGTTGGGAGTTTAAGATAAATAATGTCATGATTTTTGTTTGGAGTTAGCAGACATGAAAGGCTGGTTCTGTAACATGATCATTTTCCATGCCATCTAAATAATGAAATAAGTATTTGTCAGAATGCAGAGAACAGAAGAGTCTATTACAGATGGAAACTGTGGGTATACAAAGATGAAGTGATAAGATGTGTCCCAGCAGATATGGAAAGAGGGTGGCAGGGTGGATAGACATTACATCATTCCAGACATGTTGGAAATGAGCACTTTGGGAGCCCGACTGGATTTCTGTTGAATCATTTATCTGAAGCAAATGATTTGACATGGGAGTTGGACTAAGCGATCTCAGATATTAAGCCCTTATCCTAACCCTTTGCAGGTTCTCTGCTTACATTCATTTTGTAGACCAGATTATGAAGGCTGAATGGCATATTCTCCTGTCATGTTCTAGTCATTATTTTCAAAATTCAGGGGCACACAGATGTTCTGCCACCATTGTTTGCCTCCCTGTGGTTATATACACTTTATGAGAGCAATCATGTATAAGGGAACATTATACAGGGGTATGCTTGTAAATGTTTAACAACAACAACAAAACACAACAAACTTTTAAGTTTAACCTCCAGATAATGCCCTCTAACCTCAGATGAACCTCAGTGTTCTGTCCTAGGTCCTTTTCTCTTCTCTCTACTTGGTGATTACATCAGCTCCCATGGATTTAATTACCACTTTTATGCTGATGATTCTCAAATCTACCTTTCCTGCCCCAATCTCTCTGAGGACCTCCAATCTTGCATCTCCAACTGCCTTTCATATATATCTCAAAGTGGATGTTCAATATACATCTTAAACTCAATATGTACAAAACAGAATTCATTATCTTTCCCCCTCCCTCCACCTTCCCTGTTACTATAGAGGGCAACACTATCCTCAGCTCCTCAGGCTCAGAACCTAGGAGTCATCCAGGCTTCCTCATTGTCTCTTGGCCCCCATATCCAAGCTTTTGCCAAGGTCTGTTGATTTCACCTTTGCAGCATTTCTCAAATATGGCACCTTTTCTTCTCTGACACTGCTCCAACTCTGGTGCAAGCCCTCATCACCTCATCCCTGGGTTACTAGATGTGCTGGCTTCACTCCAATCTATCATCCTCCATTCAGCCACTAAAGTGATTTTCCTGAAATGAAGGTTTGATCATGTCAAACCCCTCCCCACTCCCCCATTGAAGAAACTTCAGTGCTAGACCAGAGCACTCGGCAGTTTCTTTGCTATGGTGGAAAGTATGCAGGATGTAGACGCAGAGACCTGGATTCAGATGACAGCTCTGACACTAAGTGTGTCCAATTATTTAACTTCTCTAAACATCAATTTTCTCATCTGCAAAATTATTATAATAATATTTATATTACAGGAGTATCCTGGAGCCAGCTCATACTATCTCATGAAAGCCAATTGTTAAATTTTCAACGTGAGCATTTACAACTCAGAAATTGGCAAATGCTACAAATCAATGCTTGATTTATTATTTAGTTGACTTTCTAAGCTTATGAAAACAATGGAGAAAATATTAATAATGCAGATTAATCTTTGAAATGTGTTGTGTACATGTTTTGCTTTTTCAGAGAACTGGTTGTTAAATGTTTACCAGCACACTTCTATGATTATTTCACAGATTTTTCTGAGTAAAATATTTTACAAACCTTAATGATCTTTATGAAAGTAATTTATTATCTTGTCCAGACCTGAAATTTCATCCGTGTTTGGAGGTATGGATGTGATCATATTCTCTACCTAGGGAAATCATCAATTACTCTACAATTTGTGATTTTTGAGCAATTGCCTGGAGGCACTGATAAGTAAATTAAATGCCTTGCCCAGGGACCAGTGACCAATAATTTGTAGTGGGAAGACTTGAACACAGGTCTTTCTAACTTGGGGAACAGTTTTATGCTGCCTTGGCAGCAACAGATAGTGTTTCCTTGGCTCCCTCATCTTTTTCTCCATTCTTCCTCCCCTCATTGTCATCATCATCTTCATTTCTACTATGACAGAGTTCCTTGAAGAGGTTTACTTCCTAAACTGTATTCAACAGTTTTAGCTTGAAAACAAGGGACTGTATGATGTAGTTGATAAACAGCTGACCTGGACTCAGAAAGATCAGAATTCAAGACCTTCCTCTCCTGCATACTGGCTGCATGACTTGGAATGGGTCACCCAAGCCCTCAGCTCCTCCAGGCAACTCTTGAAGACCATGTTATGGAAAAGGTGCCCAATGGAATTGAAAGTTCCTGCACTAATGAAGTAATAGGTCTGGTAAAAAAAAAAGTACAAGAACAACAGCCATCCCAACAACATTAATGACACATAGACAGATAGGCTCCCTAGGCTTTAATCAAAGTCCAACTGTAGTCAGGGCTTGTTGCTTTTATAGTATTATGCTCATTTCTGGATGTCACATTCAAAGATTTTGATAAATTAAAGTGCTTCCTTAGGAAGGTGAACACAGTGTGGTGAGGTCTGGAATGGTTAAAGATGCCTTTAAAACTCTTTACAGCTCTAAAATGCTACAAATCTGTAGTTCTCTAAGCCAGGGATGTCCAGCCAAAGATGAGAAAGATAATTGTGGCAAAGGTGAGTAGATTTATCCTCTTTTGTAGCACAGAGAGAGACTTGCATGTGAGAACTAGGGCAAAGGGGTAGAAGTCGCATCAGAGCTGATTTATTGGCTCCACAAGGGAGAACCTCCAAGCAATTACAGCTGCCCAACCTGGAAGGAGTTGTCTTATTAAGAAGTAAACGCCCTGTTATTGGAGATGTCCAGTTGGAGATTTATATTCATGGGTCAAGCATTTTTACAATGAAAGTTGAACTTAATGACTCTGAAGGTATCTTGGGGGAGAGGGGAGGGAACAAAGCAAGCACTTATTAAATGCCTTCTATGTGCCATGCATTGTGCTAAGTGCTTTACAGATAACTCATAACCCTGGAAGCTGGGTACTGCTATTGTCCCCATTTTACAGATGAGGAAAGTGAAGCAGAGATTAAATGACTTGCTCAGGGTCACATAGCTATTAAGTGTCTAAGGTCAGATTTGAATTCAGGTCTTTCAAACTCCAGGCCTAGCACTCTATCTAAACCACCACTGTACCACCTCCCAACTCTTCTAGCTCTGAGCTTCTATGATTTTGTGATTTCTAATGACATTTATTGCTTTGCACCTTGTTGCTACATGTAATAAGTGCTTAATACATGATTCATTTATTCATTCATTCATTCATCTACCCATCCATCCATCCATCCATCCATCCATCCATCCACCCATCCATCCATCCATCCATCTATCCACCCATCCATCCATCCATCCATCTACCCATTCATCCATCCATCCATCCATCCATTCATTCATGCATGCATGCATTCATTCATTCTTATTATACCACACCGGCATAACATACCGATTTATGGTAGCCTGGGAGTTAGCAAGATCTGGATTTAAGCCAGACTTCAGACACATACAAGCTGTGTGACCATGAACAAGTCACTTAACCTCTCAGTGCCCTCGGGCAAATTTCTAAGATGGTAAGTGCATATGATTTACTGATGTCTTTTTTTCACAATTCATTCATATCAGTGGAGGAAGTTCCCTCAAACTGAGGAAAGCAAAGGTCTAGGATTATTATATTTTCAGGAGTATATGATCCATGTTCCCCAATAAACTACTCTACCACAGGGACCCTGTCTTACATTGCTATGTGTCCTTACTACATCTAATGGAATGCTTTATACATAATTGATCAAAACATTTTGAAATGAATAAAAACTCATGGATAAATTAATTCCCAAAATTCTAGGGGCACCTAGGAAATGCCTATTTCTGATTATGGTTCTGCAACACAGATCATGAAATAGAGGATTCTAGACTTAGGGCTAGGGGTACTCTAAGAGGCCATTTAGTCCGGTCTCTCATTTCACAGGGGATTGAGTAAAGTTCTGCTTAAATCCAGGTCTCCTGACTCCAAGGCTGCCTTTAACCAGTACATTATGCAAATATGGGACAATAAGAATGACCTTGCCCAATGTCGTAAGGTAATAAATGTCAGAGACAGATTTTGACACAGAGTCATTTTAATTAAATTTTATTTTTTTCAATTAGTATTTTTCTCCTTCTTACCTCTCCCCACACATGGCAAAAGGAAAAGAAAAAAAAGACTCTTAGATCAGCTATACAGAATCAAGTGAAACAATTTCCCAAATTGGCCACATCCAAATATGTGGGTTTCATTCTGTATATTTAGTCCATCACTTGTCTGGCAGGAGTGGGTGGTGGTCTTCCATCATCCATCCTCTGAATGCATGGTTGGCCATTGAATTGCAGGGGTTTTTCTACTGCATTGTACTACACCCCCACCCTTACCTTCCTCCTCTCATAACTCAGGGGATTACTAAGGCAGAATGTTTTATATATTGTCAGATGTGGTCACTGCATGGAGTGTTTTTACTTAACCATTTTTCTTTGTTATGGGAAAGGATTCAATATCAAGGGGATGTAGGAGGGAAGATATTTTCAGAAATAATTATGATGTGAAAAGACTTCAATAAAACTTGATAAATGAATGAATGAATGATAAAGAATGTGTATTTCATTCCTCCCTGTGTCCTGCCTTCTGCCCTTCTGAGATCACTTTAATTTCTCTGTATTTCACTTTTCCCTGCACCCATGAGGTGAAGGTAACTCTGACCTTGTAGCAGCAATCAGAAAAAATGGGAAATGAAGAGGACCTTCAAAGACGAGGCTTTGCACAAACACACACAAAGAATCAGAATCAGGCACATCTCCCTTGTCTGAAATTCCTTTCTTTAGTGGAAAAAAAATGCTTTGCACACCCTGCCTGCGAGGGACTGTGCTCACACTGCAGGACTGCATAGGCACGCCCACTCAGAGAACAGCTCTGCAGACCACGTGATTCTGGCCCAGCCCTCTTCTCTTTTCCCTTAGAAGAGCCGACTGGGCAGATGAAGAGGAAGAGGAGAATCTTCTGTTGGAGAGCTCTCTCCAGGCAGTTCTCCTCTCTATTCTGGATGAGAGCTCTGCTAGAGGACCGTGCCCATCTGGACCCTTTAGGGCATGTCCTAAAGGGCTCTTTGGGAGAAGAGAGGGCATAATGATCCCAAGCTTTCCAAACCCACCTTGGAAACTGGGTCCTGGTAGCTGCCAGGTTTGGGTGAGGTCACATCATGGATTCCCTGAGTCCCCAGGGCCACCCCTTGAAGGATCAATATCCTGATTGTATCACTGCTGTAAAATTCTCTGACTCATGCCATCTTTAAATGAAAAAGGGCTTATTCAAGTGGAGGTGGCCTGCTCCACCCCTCCCAATCCCCCCCAAGGCCTGGGGTCTGCTATTAAGTTACAGTCCCTAATCTGACAAAGGGGCTAGTACCCGGAGGGCATGCTGGCATTGCCACTCAGCCGTAGTTGGTGCTTTATCCTGGTGGGGGTGGCATGAAGGGAGGGAGGAGGGTATGAAGTGGGAGAAGGGAAGATAAAGATGGAAAAAGGGAAGATAAAGATGTGAGAAGCCTTTTCTGGGGGAAAAAGTCATTTAAAATTCATTGTGAATGACTTGTGAAAGAAAGACACTGGAATCTAAAGAATGGTGGGGACCTGCCACCATATCAACTGGAAAAGGCTTCTGAAGTCGTCTTGTCTTGCAGGGAAGACCAGAGGGCAAAGCAAAGAAGGGACATATCTTTCATTCAGGGGTGTGCTCAGCTCCTTTACCTCCTACATTTCTGGGTAGCATGGCTGTCATGTGATTTATTTGTTACCTTGGCAACGAACCCTGTTTGGGGAACAGTATGGAGTGAATTCCCACAGAAGGAAAATCTAGTAGTCTAAGACCATAGTCTAAGACCTTAGCTTTTGCACAATAGCTCCTTTACTCAAGCTGTGTGTGTGTGTGTGTGTGTGTGTGTGTGTGTGTGTGTGTGTATTTTGTTGAAGAAATGGGGACATTTTGCTCCTCTCAGAACCAGAGATGTTTGCTTTCTTTCTCTTTCTTAGTGCTTGACTCTTGTCGTTTGGAACATATCTTGTAAAAAAGCAAGATAAAAATAGCTCTCTCTGAGGGAGGGGAATGAGAATGCATTTTCTGCCCTTGAAAATAGGATGACTTGTTCAAAGAACCTCCATCTTCTGTTATTTAGACCTAGTGGCATGGTCTCACTTCCCTGGTTTGTCAAGCTCACCCAGGGCTCTCTGCCACAAGAAATCAGACTGAAGGAGATGTGTTATAAAGACTGAACATCAGGACATAGAGACCCCTAACCCACTTCTAGGCATTGGCCATTTTCTTCCACTCAGGAAGGATGACTGAAAGGAAGGAACCTGGGTGTTATTTGTAACTAACAGCAGAGTTATTCTTAATTTGATAGAAAAGACATTTGAAATGGCTACAAAATTCCCCAGACCTTTTTACAGAGCAATGCCTGGGTAAACATCTCAGCTTCCTCTGAGCAAAATGGACAGTTTGGACAAACATGTTAGCTGGGTGTTTCCTTTTCAGCTGGAAGCCCTGGGACACCTGGGACCACTAGAATGGTCCATTCATTCCTAAAACAGTTAGCAGGCTTAGAGCGAGTAGCCAGAAATGGCCAGGGCATAGAGACAATGAGAATGCCCTGTCCTCTGATGGCACAGCAGGATTTGTGGGGCCTGTGGCAGGGCAGATTTATTTTTAGATTTTTTGTATGCTGTCAGAAATTAGGATTCTAAATTGAAATTCCCTTGGTTCACAGAAAGAAATGTGCTGTGTGGGAGTGAATATAGAGGGCTGCCTTCTTTATCCTGGGACCTTTCCGTCCTTCTAGGTTCAGACCTTTTAAGTTGGTCTGAGAAAATGATCGATTTTCAGGATTCTTGTGACAAAGAGGCAGAGTACAGAGGAGTCAGTTCATGTCTAGAATTTTGGTGTCATTCATAGGCAGTTTCAGAGGCAACATGATGCTGTGGAAAGAGATTAGATTTGGAATTACAGTAGAAGATCTGGGTTTGAATCCTAGCTTTACTAGTTACTCCCATGGGCAAATCACATATTCTCTCTGGTCCTCACTTTCCTTGTCTGTAAAATGAAGGACTTGGACCATAGTCTCATCAAGAAGTCATTTCGAGATCCAGGAGAGACAATTTAAAAATTATTGGACTACCTGAACGCCATGATCAAAAAAAGAACCTAGAAAGCATCCTTCAAGAAATTCTCAAGGAAAATTGCCCAGATATTTTAGAGCCAGAGGGCAAAATAGAACTTGAAAG
>CM053580.1:475812372-475832499 GCA_028627135.1 Pseudochirops cupreus
ATAAATTAAAAATAAGATAAATATTTTTTTTTAATTCAGTCTTGGACACTTACTAGCTGTGTGACCTAGAACAAGTCATATAACCTTCCTGTGGTTTTGTTTCCTCATCTATAAAATGAGGAAAATAATAGCACCTATTTCCCTGGGTTGTTGTCAGGATAAAAATGAGATAATATTTATAAAGTGATTTGTAAACCTTAAAGCACTATATATATGCTAATTATTATTATTATTGTTATAGCTATAGCAAATTTTTAATTTTTCTCTTCTCATTTTTTTCTAAACCTACGTTAGTGTCAACAGTTCTCATTCATTACAGGAACACATTAAAAGACAGCAACATCTTTCATTCCAGTCTCCAACAGCTGGGAGTCCCTTGCTGAGAGTTTGGAGGTGGAAAGAAGAGGAAGTTTAGGGTTAAAGCAGGAGGGGGATAGTCTGATTAGGCAAAACTGAAGTACTTACACCCAGGCAAAGCAAGTTTCTCATTATGGGTTGCAGTTACTGCACACAGTCCCATTTAATATCACTTTAAAGTTTATGGAAACTTTCCTCATAAGAACTGTTCGAGACAGTTGGGTTTTATAGCTGTTTGTTTATTTTATTGAGAGCTGTGATTTCATTCTTCTAGGGAACTTCCATTCCAGCGAGGAAACTCCCTCACCAATCTAGACTGGCAACCATTTTGCAACTGATAGCTGCCTCCTCTTAGGGAGCTGGCTGGGAGACTGAGAAACAAAATGACTTATTCAGAGTCACACAGACAATATATTTCAGAGGCAGGACTTGAACCCAGACCTTCCTGACTCCAAAGTCTGTTTTCTAAGTAATATGCCAGGTTGCCTCTAGGGTCATAAGGCATGATTATTCCCACCTTATATGTAATACTCCATTATGCTACCTCTGAGCATTTTTATCCAGTTTGTTTTACTCTCTACTCAAATTCTTGCTCTGTGCTCCCATTTTCCCACTCTGAATCCCCTTCCTCAACTAATTAGTATTAACCATTTCCCATACAGTACAGTAGTATAAAAAAGGCCAACTTATTGGAAATAGAAACTAAAAGCAGCTGAAAGGACACATTCTCAACAATCATTCATCTGGTCAAACCACATTACCTCCCAACTAGGGACAAAAAAATTACAAATCTATCTCTGTGCTGGTCCTGTGTTGGAATGCCATCACATCCAAGGGAGCAAAAAATTGTGAGTTAATAAACACTCTGCCCAGAGAATGACCATGAAAAGTTGTGTGTGTCATCTGGGCCAATACTGTATCTGTGAGTCTTTAGGTTAATGTAGCTGACGTGGTAGTTAGGAATTAGAGAGAGGGTAGGTGGTGGTAACAGTGGATAGAGTACACAGTCTGGAGTCAGGAAGACTCATCTTCCTGAATTCAAAGCTGGTCTCAGATACTAACTGTGTGACCCTGGGCAAGTCACTTAACCTTGTTGGACTCAGTTTCCTCATCTGTAAAATGAGCTGAAGAAGGAAATGGCAAACCACTTTAGTGTCTTTGCCAAGAAAACCCCAAATGGGGTCACCAAGAATCAAACACAACTGAAACAAGTGAACAAGAAAACAATAGCTGATGCTGCAGGTGAAGAAGGGATTAGGTCTTAACCTGTTTTCATAGACAAAACCATATCAAGTCCAAAGTCAGATATTTCTGGGGCGGGGAATGGGGGTTAAGGCTAAGGGAGGCTAATCCTCAGTGTCTTCAAGTGTTTCTACATCTGGGCCAAAAGCATAGCATCAGTAGAAGGAGAGGGGGAAGTTTCACTATTTGAAAGCCCCAGATGGATGGTGTGTAGCATAGGGGAACTACCAGCAGTTTTCTTCACCTTTCTTCCCTTCTCCAAACTTTCTCCTTCAACCTCTGTGCTTCTCATTCCCAGATGCCACCATAATTTCCTAGATATTGTGCTTTCTTGCTTTGAAATAGGACAGGATTCTGGAAAATATAGTTTCCACAACTACAGTGTCATATCTTTATAGGAAACTTTGGTAATATCAAGAACTATGCATCATCCCTTACAAACAGATGAAGAAACTGAAAGACACAAAGCTAATTGGCTGGTCTAGGGTCACACAGTCAGTGGCAAAGATAGGACTCCAATTCAGGTCTTCCATCTAAATGCAACAGCTACTATAGAATATTCCCTTCTTGCCACTGCAGCTCAAGCTCCCCTTGTCTGAGGGAGGCGGGGAGGAAGAGAAGGAAAAGATGAATAGAGGTGGTACAGTAGATAGAGTACTGAACTGGATGTGCAGTCAGGAAGATGCAAGTTTGAATCCTATCTCAGACACTTTCTGGGTGACCCTGGGAAAGTCATTTAACCTCTTTTATCTATAAAATGGGGACACCTAACTCACAGGGTCATTGTAAAGATCAAATGAGATTAAATATTTAAAGTGCTTTGTAAACCCTAAAGCACTATATAAATGTTAAATATAATCATCATGGTTGTTATTAATTATTCACAATAACTAGTACTTATTAATAATTATCAATAATTTATCTATCATTCACAATAATTATTATTAATAATCATTATTAGCAACCTTATGCAAAATTTAATTTTAAGAACACTACAATCTTCCTGCCCATCTAAAATTCTCCTGGACTTCAGAAAGACAACTTTAAGTTTTTGTGTTGTTTTTTTTTTAATAGAAGAGAGAATCTTCAATTCCACAATTAAGAGGGGGAAACCATTAAAAAAAAAAGCCTCAGAGGAAGTAATACTTTAATGGGAGTAAATTTTGACATGTTTCCATGATCTTAAGTGGTTTTGATTGGAGAAGGAGAGAATAAAAACCACTGAATGCTGAAGTGGGAGTCCACTGAGAGGAAAAGATGAGGAAAGAGAGGTTTGGCCAGACCCATATGCAGCGTTCACAATTTCACTCAGGGCTATAGTTCCATTCATCTTCATCTTTGCATAGACAAATTGAAACTGTGCACAGAAGCATTTTGTATCGAGGGTGGCAAAGCAGACATTCACCTTAGCAGGAGCTATGCAAATAAGCGAGTTCCAGGTACTCTCTCTCTTGTTCATCTGTTTGGCTTGACTCAGCCCCTTTTATAGGCTCTTCCTCCCTTTCTTACATCCAGGATTCTTTTAACTTCCAACTCACACAGAATTCTTTCTCTTGGTTTTTTGTTTTTTTCTAGCCTCAGATGCTTTAGAAGCCAAGTCCTTACTGTCTTTTTTTTTTCCTGATATTTTGCTTGGTTTTAGTCAAGATTGCAATCATAGTGGTGCTCCATATATGAGTCTTCTGATAAATTCTTCTGTTTTTCCAGTTCTCAACTAATATCCCCCTTTCCCCAGCTCTTTCTGCTGCCTGGAGAGAGGCAGCTGCTCCCTGATTTCAAACATTCTTAACTGACTTGTCATGACTTTTCTGACTGCCCCTAGCTGTAACCTTACCCATCCTCACTGCCACCTCTCCCACCCTCCCATTCTCATCAAATCTTTCTCTGACCTTCAGTTATCCTAGCAATCTTTTTTTTTTATTCCTCATCCTCAAACCATTCTGTCACCAACTTCTTTCCTTCTCTCTCGCAGCACATATACAGTTAAGAAATTTCATCTTTGACGCCTTGTTACCAGGCTCAGGATGTCTGTCCAAGCATCATTTTCCCCTTACAATATTAGCTTTCTTGAAACATTTATTCATGTTATGATTTTTTTCCTGATTTCCAGACTATAAATTTGATTGATAATTGGAAGGAAGCTTGGAGATCATCTAGGCCAAGGATTCTTAATATTTTTTGTGTGTCATGCCCCCTTTGGCAGTTTGGTGAGCCTAAGGATCCCCCTCTCAGAATAATGTTTTTAAATGTATAAAATCAAATGCATAGGATTGCAATCAATTACAATGAAATATAGCTATAATTTTTTTTAAAGAAAAACAAACTCACAAACCCCCGGATAAGAATTCCTGATCTAGTCTGAACCTCCTCTCATTTTACAGATGAGAAAACTCAAAGTCCAGAGGAGTGACTTGGTCAAAGGACCCCAGCCCATATACATAAATCTTTTTAAGTGGGATTTTTTTTGGCCACAAGGGAAACCCTAATTATATTTTCAGGGACTGTTTTGATACTATCTTCAAATATGCCACCAATTCATCTTGATAATACTCTGGATGACTATTAGGAGCTAATGGCTTTAACTCATCTGGTCTAGAATATGAATTGGCCATCCATACAATACGCTTAGTGGAAAAATGTTGAAGCCCAAATTAAGTCAAATATCTCTCTTAGCCAGAATGTTTTTGCAGCAGTAGCAATAACAGCAGTTTGTATCCAAGTGATTGGCATTTACTGTCTCATGAATCATCCTCTATGTTAACACATGTGAATCCAGATAAGATTTGAAGTTTTGGAACAAACAGATTATATGTCACAAGAAACCAGAGAAGGAGAATAAATGGCTCCCATGATTTTAAATCTGAGGATTACATTCAGTGAAAAAGAAAGACATTTTAACAGTTGAGTGGAGATTAGGCCCAGAAGTAAGGAAAAATACCTTGGTGTGGACAAAATTACATTGTGTTAGTTGAGATTATATATTGATGATCATTATTTAAGATTTAATGGGCTGGATTTCTTCTCTTTTGGACTTGGTGGGATGGAACACTGTACTCTCCTTACCCAAGGCATGGGGGTAGGGAGTGGGGGAGGGATAAAGATTCCCTTTCAAGCCACCTTCTCAGTCAGACTTAAATGGATGACTTGGCTAACTGGCCATAATATATAAATTCATACACATATACATACATGTATACATATACACATACACACACATACATATAGTCAGTCTTCAACATTTGTGTATTTAACTTTCTCAACTTCAGGAATTCCCGCTATTTTCTTAACCTCATTTTCACTTTTACATTAGTTTCCTTACACATTAGCAGCTATGTGCAGCAGTGAAAAAATGAGAGATCTGATAGGCAAGTTTATATCCACAAAAAGGAGGAAAGTATTCATAAAAGTTCTTGGGAATCCACTCCAGAAAGTGCTAAATTAACCCCTTGGGTGCATAATGAGGTAACTTTGAAAAAAAAACAACCGGACCAGTGGCTAAGTTTTTGGGCAAATAAGATGGTAATCACCCTCACCCATGCTTACCTGTCTGAACAAGGGTCCTACCTCCCTCACCGCCCATGCCACAGGGCTCCCTAGTGTCTTGTCTGGTGCAATGAGGCCAGGTGGAGTCACTCAGGATCTGGTGAGGCTGAGCTGCCCTAGGTGGGAGTTCAGAGCTCTGATCCGACCAGTCTGGGGACTCACTCAGAGGCACATGCATTTCACTGGAGAACAATTCAACTACAGACCTGAAAGGGAGATTAGAGAAGACAGTTTTTGGGGGGCAGAGCCAAGATGGTGGTGTAGAAGCAACAAGGTTCCACAGCTCTCACATAGCCGCCTCAAATACCCATAAAATGTGACTCTAAACAAATTTTAGGACCCCAAAACTCACAAAAATACAGAAAAACACATCTCCCCCTGAAGGCAGCTTGGCACAAAGGGCTCATTGCAATATGTTGGGAGTCTAAACCAGCCCAGCCTGAAATCATGGCTCGGTCTCTGGGGGCAGCCAGGACAAGCCACAGCTGGAGTCTTCAGGAGAGTGGATCAGTAGCAGCTGTGGCAGTTTCCAGAATTATTAACCCATAATAAACAAGGACAAAGTGAAAGGTCAGTGGAACTTAGCTAAATTTGGGGAGAAAAGCAGTCCAGCTGAACTGCCTCCAGGGCAAGGAAGCAGCAGAAGCAGCGGCCCTGCAAACACCTCTGCATGGCTGCTTCAGAGCTCCCGGTCTGCAGACTGCCTGGGGGCCAAGCGATCATTCAGAAGCTAAGTGCTCTTGCATTAGTGGCCTGGATCCGGATTGTGGTCTTGGGTGGTGCTCTTAGGGTGCGTTTTCAGTGAGCCAAAGCTGATGGGGGCTGCAAAAAAATGGCAGCCTCCCAATAGCTCTGGCAGCTGTGAAAACGCCAGCAATTTGGGACAGAGCTTTCCCCTCTGGAAGCAGAGTTCCACAGAGCTAAAAAATCAAGTAATTGACTGGCAACATAAGCAGGCAAAGGAAGCAAAGTAAGAACAGCAACTGAACTTTAGATTCCTTCTTTGGGGACAAAAAGAATCAAAGCACGGAATGGGAGGAAGACAACACAGTCAGAACTCCCACACCAAAAGCTTCCAAGAAATATGAAGACTTCCTACAAGCCATAGAGCAGCTTAAGAAGGATTTTGAAAACCAAATGAGAGAAGTGGAGGAAAAATTAGGAAGAGAAATGAGAATGATGCAAGAAAATCATGAAAAGAGAGTCAACAACCTGACTGAAGAAAATAACACCTTAAAAAATAGATTAACTCAAATGGCAAAAGAGACCCAAAAAGCCAATGAGAAGGATGCCTTAAAAAGTTGAATTTGCCAGATGGAAAAAAGAATCTCAAAAGCTCTCTGAAGATCATAATTCCTTCAGAATTAGAGTGGAGTAAATGGAAGCAAATGACTTTATGAGAAATCAAGATACTATTAAACAGATCCAAACAAATGAAAAAATAGAAGTCAATGTGAAATATCTCCTTGAAAAAAAACACTGACCTGGAAAATAGATCCAGGATAGACAATTTGAAAATTATTGGACTACCTGAAAGCCATGATCAAAAAAAGAACTTAGAAAGCATCCTTCAAGAAATTCTCAAGAAAAATTGCCCTGATATTTTAGAACCACAGGGCAAAATAGAACTTGAAAGAATTCACTGATCACCTCTTGAAAAAGATCCCCAAAAAGAAAACTCCTAGGAATGTTATAGCCAGGTTCTGGAGTCCCCAGATCGAGAAGCAAGTATTACCAGCTGCCAAGAAGAAACAATTTGAATACCGTGGAAATACAATTAAGATAACCCAGGATCTAGCAGCTTCTACATTAAGGGATCAAAGGGCCTGGAATATGATATTCCGGAGATTGAGGGAGCTAGGATTAAAACCAAGAATCACCTACCCAGCAAAATTGAGTATGGTGTTCCAGGGGAAAATATGGTCATTCAGTGAGGTGGAGGACTTTCAAACATTCTTGCTGAAAAAACCAGAACTGAAAAGAAAATTTGACACTCAAATACAAGAAGCATGAGAATGGAAACATGGAAAAGAAATCATAAGGAACTTATCAAAGTTGAACTATTTACATGCCAATATGGAAAAAATGATAATTGTAACTTCTGAAATTTTTCTCAGCATGAGGATAGGTGAAAGGAATACCAATGTATATATACATATACATACACATATGTCTATATAGGAGGGTTTATATATGCATATGAACACATATCTGAGTATGTGCATATATGAGCACATAGAGGGCACAGGATCAATTGAATAGGAAGGAATGATACTCTAAAAGGAGAAATTCTGAGGTAGGAGAGGATTAGAATGAAAGTAGACAGGGAGAGACAGAATGGGGTTAATCATCTCATATAGAAGAGGCAAGGGATAATTGTTACAATGGAGGGGAAGAACAGGAAGGCAAAAGGGAAAGGGTCAACATTACTCTCATTGAATTTGGCTAAGGGAAGGAATGACATAAACTCTAAACTGAGTATCTTGCCACACAGGAGAGTAGGGAGCATGGGGATGAGAGGGGAGATGATGGAGGGGAGGGGGGGGGGTAGGAGGGTTGCCAAAAGCACACACTTCTGTAAAGGGACAAGGACAGGGTAGAGAATAGAACAAGGGGGGTGTGCAGGATAGGAAGGAGGGACATATAATCAGTCTCTCACAAGATGCCCACTGTGGGAATGTTCTGCATAATTACACATATACAGCCTGTATTTAATTGTTTGTCCTTCCAGTGGGGGTGGGAGATGAGGGAGGAAGGGAAAAAATCTAGAATTTAAAGTTCTATAATCAAATGTTAAAAAATATATATGTATATATGTGTTGTTATTATTATTATTATTAGCTACATCTAACTGGGAATTAAGATATACAGGCACTGTGGTAGGGAGATCCATCCTGCCCTACCAGAAAATCAGAGGGGTGAGGGGAAGGACATAGGAGAGAGCAGAGTGGGGGAGGGGTTATACAGTGGGATGGCTGTTTTGAGGTGTTGGGTAGGGGAAAGATGGGGAGATAATTTGTAACTCAAAATCTTGTGGAAATGAATGATGTAAACAAGAAAATAAATAAATAAATTTATTAAAAAGAGAGAAGGCAGGTGTTACCCCTTTCCTTTTTTTACTATGGGGTTCTTCTCACATTGCTGCCCTTGCTCCTCCCCATCTCCTCCAGCTTTGCCTCCCCTCTCTCTGCATTTTATGGGTTATTTCATGGTTACTGTGTTAGAAAAAGTGCATATTATCAAAATTAATGTTTTGTTATAAGGAATTGTATCCAGAAAAGTGCATTTTTAACACTCTCTGGCAAAAGATTACAGTTTTTGGTGGAAAGGGAACTTAACCCCCTATTTCACATAAGTTTGATGTATCAGCATTTGTGTTTTTGACTTCCAAGTTGTTTTCTAGGAACATTACACACCGCCCCTCCCCCCCAAAAGTTGAAGATTAATGGCACTGTTGTTTTTGTTCAGTCATTTCAGTTGTATCCAACTTCATGTTCCCATTTGGGGTTTTCTTGACAAAGACATACAAGTGGTTTCCTATTTCCTTCTCCAGCTCATCTTACAGATGAGGAAACTGAGGCAAAGAGGGCTAAGTGACTTGCCCAGGATCACATAGCTAGTAAATGTCATATGTAATATTATATATTAACATGATAACAAATGATGTACACATATACATATATGTGTATGTATGTATATATTTACATATACACATATGTATATGTGTATGTGTATGGTTGGTTGTTGTCCTTCGTGCTCTAAGAGGACCAGAATGACATCTCTTGCTAGAATCAAGTGTCCAACTGGCTGATCAGACCAATATGAGCTCAGGATGTTCTACCACAGGTCAGACACAAAAAGTCAATGTGAACATTTGGGATGAATTCTCTAAATTTGCTCATTCTGTGTTTCCTTTGGGCTCTTTCAATTCTGCTTTGTCACAGAGCACAGAACCTTCTCTGATATGGGCACATCATGTTAAGCCATCCTGTGCTAGTGACTCCCATGTCACACAATCAATTCCAAAACTCTTGAGAGAGACCTTGAGAATGTCCTTGTATTGCTTCTTCTGACCACCATGTGAATGCTTGCCCTGTGTGAGTTCTCTACAAAATAGTCTTTTTGGCATGTGTACATTTTGCATTCAGACAACGTATATGTGTACATATGTACACATGTATATGCATATATACACATATGCATGCATATATAGTTATGTGTGTACATATATACATTTCTATATATCCTCAGAGCACTTTACATACATTATCTCATTTGATCTCCATATCAACTCTGCAAAGAAGGTGCTGTTATCATCTCCAATTTACAAATGTGGAAACAGACTCATGCCCTGCTTACGGACGTGCTGCTAGTATACATTTTAGGTGGAATTTGAATCCAGACTTTCCTGGTGAGAAAGAATAAGGATTGGGAAAGGACCATCGGGTTTGGCAACTCATTGATAACTTTGGAGAGAGCAGTTTGGGTGGAAAGATGAGTTGGATTGTAAGGGATTTAGAGGTGAATGGAAAAACAGAAAGTAGAGGCACTTATTGTAGATGACCTTTTCAAGGAGTATAGCCACAAAGGGCAGAAGGAAAATAGGATGATAGCAAGGATGGAAGGATCAAGTGAGAATGTTTTGAGGATGGGGAAGACAAGGTGATGTTTGCAGGCAGTAAGATAGGAGCTAGTAGTCAGGGAGAGATTGAAGGTAAATGATGGAATTAGGATGATAGAGGGGACAATCTGTTGGAGGAGACAGGATGAAATGGAATTGTGTGAACAGGCAGAGGGGTTAGCCTTGGTAAGAAAAGGCTACTTCTTCATGGGAGACAAGCAGAGATGAAAAAGATATGGTGACAGAATATGAGATGAGGAAAAGGGGAAGAGAGGGAACTCATGGAGAATTGGCATCAATTTCCCTCTATAAAGTATCAGGAAGCATCATAACTGAGGTGTAGGAGAAAGGGGGAGCTATGAGAGGTTTGAAGATGGATGAAAAGGTTTGGGAGAACCACTATGGCAAGCAGCACATAGTGAATTAATAAGGGAAATATAGAAGGATTGCCTAGCAGCAGTGAGGGCCCCAGGTAAGGTTGTGAAACAAAACTTATAGCAGACCCAGTCAGAATGATTCTGTGATTTTCTATACCTATATTCAGAAACACATTGTAAGAGCATGTGTAGCAAATGATGGGAATGATTGAAGCCTGAAGCTTGGAAGGATGCAATCAGTGATATAGGGGGGCCAGAGACTCAAGTGAAGAGGATGGTATAGAGCTGAACTGGTTCACCAAGGGGTTTAGATGAGGAAAAGAGAGGAGAATGACCAGTGCAGGGGAAATGGCCTGGAAAAGAACTGAGGGGTCAAGGGATTGGAGGTCAAAGTGGGTTCAAAGAGTAGGATTTGGTAGGGGGAGGTAGAAGAAGAGGTGAAAAGTCAATAGATTATGGTTACATCAGAGGATTTCAGAATTCTTGAACACAGAGGTGGTACATTTGGGGATGATGGCAAAGTCAACAGTATGTCCATCTTTGTGCCTGGTGGAGGTGGGGTAAAGTAATAATTTCTGTAGTGGAAAGATCAGCATGAGTAGGACCAGGACAGAGATGCAAAAAGTTGATTGATCAGCATCAGTCTACTGAGCTAATTCTGGTCAAAAGGACAGGGAGAGGCATTGAGGTTCAGTGGAAGACTTAGTGGACTGGGAGACAGGAGATCTGGAAGATCGAAAGTAAGGTTTTAGCAATGTGTGAATTGAGAATTACTAGAAAAGAGGCTGGTTTTCAAAAAGGCAAAGGAACTAAAGACCAAATTGCCAATATTCACTAGATTATGGAGATAGCTAGGAAGTTCCAGAAAAAAAAAAACATACTTCTGCTTCATCGACTACACTAAAGCCTTTGATTATGTGGATCACAACAAAATGTGGCAAGTCCTCAAAGATATAGGAGTACCAGATCATCTTACTTGTCTCCTGAAGAAACTGTACGCAGGTCAAGAAGCAACAGTTAGTACCAAATATGGAACAACTGGTTGGTTTAAGATTGGAAAAGGAGTACGGCAAGCTACCTTATTTATTTAACTTATATGCAGAGTACATTATGTGAAATGCCAGACTGAATGAATTAAAAACTGGAATCAAAGTTGCTGGGAGAAATATCAACAAACTCAGATATGCTGACAATGGCAGAAAATGAAGATGAATTAAGAAGCCTCTTGATGAGGTAAATGAGGAAATTGTAAAAGTTGGCTTAAAGCTTAACAAAAAAAATCTAAGATCTTGACAACTGGTCCCATCATCTTGGCAAATATAAGGAAAAGAAATGGAAGCAGTATCAGATTATATTCTTGGGTTCAAAGATCACTTCAGGTGGAGATTGTAGCCATAAAATTAAAAGATGCTTGGAAGGAAAGCTGTAGCAAACAAAGGTCCATTTTCCAGGATGGTTGTGAATCAGAGTTATCACCTTGCTGACAAAGATCCGTATGGTAAAAGATATAGTTTTTCCAATATGTCTTTGAGTTGGACTATAAGGAAATCTGAGTACTGCAAAATCAATGCTTTTGAATTGTGGTCCTGGAGAAGACATTTGATAGTCCTTTGGAGAGCAAGGAGATCAATTCAGTCAATACTTAAATTAATTCAAGCTTTTCACTGGAAGGTCAAATACTGAAGCTGAAACTTAAATACTTTGGCCACATAATGAGAAAACAGGACTCGTTGGAAAAGATCCTGATGTTGGGAAAGATTGAAGGGAAAGGGAAAGGGGGACAACAGAGAATGAGATGGATAGATAGAATCACAGAAACAATGAACATGAATTGGACAGACTTCAAGAGATAGTGGAGGACAGGAGGACCTGGTGTGCTTTGGTCCATGGAGTCACAAAGAATTCTGAACAATAGCAACAACACTCCTTTAAAGAAATGCTAGCTTTCTGGGTCCGGAATAAGAGAAAGGCAGCTGCAAATAGCATGACCATAGACTGCCTCTAGCTTGCTGTATGACTTGAGATAAATCACTTAACCTCTCTGAACTTCGGTTTCTATGTCTGTATATAGTATGTCCTGGGGGCAGCTCCAGCAATTTGGCATTTGCTGGTTGAAAGCTGTTCCCCAGTGGGTCAACTACTCTCAGGTTCCAGGATATTCTTTAGGTCTACACTCTTAAAACTATGTCTAGCTCATGAGCTTCCACTGGTTGAACTTACTTTTAATAGTCTGCTAGTAGACACAGTTAATTCAAATAAAATGCATTTAATAGAATGCAATAGTAAGAACAGTAGCTATACAACATTCCCCTCATAAATCTGGGGCACATTCTCCCACAGTGGCTGTGAGAAGAGTGAACACAAACTTAGCAGTGGGGTATAGGGAACATATGTGACTAAAACAACTCATACCTCCAGCACTGCATAGCTTCAATATCCTTCCATTTCTCAGACTGAGAAAAGTACCTTTACTGGGCAGATAAAGCTCAGCTGAGTTGAACCTGCTTCTCTTTACTACTTAACTCCTAACTGCCAGGAGTAATATTCTCTTAAATCCATAATTGGCTCTCTTCTCTGCTTCCAAAGGTTATACTATTTGGAGCTGCCTTTTACTGACTTTCTCTTATTCCAGAACCAGTAAGCTAGCACTTCTTTAAAGGGTTGGCAAATCTTCAGCCAGCCAATGGGAAGTTAGTCTAATCTCAACAGGTAAACTTTATGCTTTGTAAAGTAATAATTTTGTAGATACTTGTCTATATTCTTAAAAAACAACATTAGCACCTTTCAGTGATTTTATCAACTGGAATCTGGACTAGGAGAGATTCTTTTTATAATCATAAGAGAAAACACACAAGTGGGAACTCAGAACAATGTCAATAGAGAATCATTCCTGATTCCTCAGGGGTACTCCTAGATCCCTGAGGGGAAGTTGCAACAAATCAGGCTATGGGAACCAGACTAATCAGTAGAAGTTGGGATAAAGATCTTCAAAGCTTACATGGGCTATATTAGCACAGTGTTTTGCATATACTATGTATATAGTATATGAAATTCAACATTTAATAAGCATTTTACAGATTTGCATTTATTTAAGATTTTGTGGATGAGGAAACCGAGAAAGGTTGTGACCAGCCCAGAGTCACAGAGCTAAGTGAAAGGCACTGTGCTATGTACTCTAATTGAATTGAAAGTGGTCATGTACCATGAGCAACTTGCTTCTATTGCATCCCATGACTGCAAGTAATGATAGAATAGAGCTGACATGTTCACAATAGCACCTTTCTCCGTGGGTAGAGATGTGGGAGATATTGCCATTTAGCTGATATCACTTATTTCAACATAAACCATTTGAACTGAGGAGAACTGAGAAGCTGATGTAGGAATTTATGAGTCAGCCACAGACTTTCAAATACATGAATTTAACATTATAAAAGACATAATTTTAAAGTTTCTCAGAAGTTTGTACAAATTCTTAGGCTGATATAAAAATATTACCTATTTAGTCACATTCAAAACAGTTCATGTGCCCTCAGTTACTATTTTTTCTTGTTGCTAAATTTCACTTTCTAACAACGTCTCACAGGGAACAGCAAACAACAGTTTGCTACAAAAATATCTGCCTCACGCGTCACATATTCCTTAGCAAATATATAGGGTTGTTTGTTTTCCAGTCACCTTTGCACATAAGGTCTGTTTGAGCAGGGATGCTTTCATTCTTCTTATTTGGGTCTCCAGCGCAGAGCGGTCTCTGGCACACAATAGGCACTTAACAAACACTTCTTTATTGATTGATTAAGCACTAAGATTATACATCAACATTCCATGGGGTGAAAGAGGTGGCGCCACGGGATGATAGGAAGAGGACTAGTCTGGGTTCTCACCCCAGTTACGCTGCCAACTCACTGTACATAACCTTGGACAAGGCTCCCCCTGGGCCTCTGGAAAAGGAGCAGAATGGACTAGGTGATTTCTGAGGTACCTTCCAGATCAGAAATGGGATTCTAAAGATAACCTCTATTAGGAGATTATTGAAGATTAGTCATCAGCTATTGGTGAGATTGTATTTATCCTTCAAGACTCTGCTCACACGACAACTTCTCCCATAAAATCTTTCCCATCCTGGTCTTCATTTAGTACCTTGGTTGATTGTATTTCTCTTACGTGCCTACCATACTCCATCTCATGTCATGATTAGGTACAGGTGCTCATAGAGCTAGAGAAGCTAGAAAAGAACTCAGAGTCATCCAGGCCAACCTCCTTGTTTTACAGATGAAGGAACTGAGGCCCAGGGAAGTTGAGTGATTTTTCCAAAGTCACATGGATATTAAGAGCCAGACGTAGGATTCAAGCCCAGATCTTGTGATTATAGAACAGCACCCTTTCCATTCCAGGGGTGGGGAATCTGCACCCTAGAGGCCAGATGTGGCCCTCTAGATCCTCAAGTGTGGCCTTTTGACTGAATCTAAACTTCACAGAACAAATCCTTTTATTAAGGATTTGGATTCAGTCAAAGGGCCGCACTTGAGGACCTAAGAGGGCCGCATGTGACCTCGAGACTCCCCACTACTGCCTTGTACTATACTGACTTCATAGAAAGTTTAATGAATTTTCCAAGGTTACATATGTAGTAAGAGTCAGAGATGGGATTTATTTGCTTCTGTGCCATACCTCCTGATTTACACTTTTATCCCCTCTGAGATCTAGGCTAGTACTCTGCCCAAAATCAATATTTAATAAATATTTGTTAAATTAAACTAAATATTTCCAGGTGAACATTTTATGTTCATAATAGAGCACCTTTATTCTTGTATTTTACTTTCCATCAAACTCTAGTACTGTGGTTGATTGAAATTATGTCACAATGATCAGAATTGGTATGGAATTCAAATATGACTTAGAAATCACATGACAAATATTTAAGTCTACGCCTTAAGAGGTAAACCTTCAGGGAAATCCTCAGGCCTGACCAGCCATGGATGAATATGCATTAATATGCTGGGGGGGATGTCAATTGGGGAATGACTGAAAAGTTATGGTAGGTGAATATGATGGAATATTATTGTGTTACGAGAAATGATTAATGGTATGTTTTCAGAGAAACCTGGGAAGACTTATGTGAACTGACATAGAGTGAAGTGAACAGAATCAGGAGACATCAATATGGTAAGAACAAACTGCTTTTCAGGACTTGGGAATTCTGTTCAACACAATGACCAGCCACAAATTCAGAAGACTCATGATGAAACATGCTATCCATCTCTAGATAGAGAACTGATGGACTCTGAGTACAGATGGAGACATTTTTCTAGACATGGCCCATGTGGGAATTTGTTTTGCTTGACTATACATGTTTCTAAAACAGATTTTTTTTTTTGCTTTTTTTTTGAAGGGGGGAGGGCAGGGCAGTTGGGGTTAAGTGACTTGCCCAAGGTCACATGGCTAGTACATGTTAAGTCTCTGAGGCCAGATTTGAACTCAGGTCCTCCTGACTCCAGAGCTGGTGCTCTATTCACTGTGCCACCCCTTTTTCTGGCTTTTTCAATGGGAGAGGGGATCTAGGGAAAGAAGACAGATCTTAATTTGAAAATAAAATGAAATTTAATTTTTAAAAGACTAATATGTTAGTGCCTGCCTCCTCTTATCTGAAGGCCGGTAGACAGACTATAGGGGATCATAGAGAGTTGGACATGACTGAAATGACTCAACAACAAGACTACATTGTCAGACGTGAGTCGTAACAGCAGAAGATGTCATCAGGGAATTGCAGGATAGGAACAGAAGAGGGATTGGTCTCATGGCACGAGTGAGGGATGACAGGAGGACAGTCTGAGTGCTCCACTGCTATCCTCTCAATGTCAAGAGCAATGGAGAAAGGCTTCCAGAATGTTGAGGGTACTCCCTGTGGTAAGCTTGTGAAAAGACAAGAGTTGCATGGATTGCTGTATCATTGGAGAGAATGTCCAGATCAGTGAGATCCCATTTCCACTGGACTGCCGGAGGTCTTATAATTACAAGAGAAGGCTCTATTCTGAGGTAGCGGGCTATTGGGAAATCTTTCCACGTTGTGCTTCATCTTCTGTCTCTTTGCTTCTGAGCTGGCTGTCTCGCTACGGCTTGGAACACTCTCTTTCCTCAACTCTGTCTCTTGGAATCTCTGCTTTACTTCAAAACTCAGTTCAAGCTTAACTTTCCATGTGAAGCCCTTCTTGATCCCTTGTTGCTAAGTACCTTCCCTCCCTAACTACCTTGCATTCATTGTGTATCCAAAGAAACCACTTGGCTGGGACTCACCAGCTGGAACCTGTCCTCTACTCAGCAATTGGGGTTGTGCCCTAGGTTCATTCATAATAATAACTAATATTGATGTGATCTTTTAAGTTTTACAAAACACTTTACAAATATTATCTCAATTGATCCTCACAAAACCCCTGAAAAGTTGGTGCTATTATTATCATCTCCATTTTTCAGACAAAGAAATCAAGGAAGGCAGAGGTCAAGTAACTTGACCAAGGTCACACAGCTAGTAAGTGTCTGAAGCTAGGTTTGAACTCAGGCTTTCCCAACTCCAGGAGCAGTACTCTATCCATTATGCTACCTAATGGCCTCAATTTCCTGGGGAAGTCCAACCTCCATTGAAAGAGATTCCTCTCCCCATTCTCACATTCATTGGGCTGGGTAACAAGTTCCTGCCCAGCATTCTAGGGGACAACTTTACTTAATGCTCTCACCATGGGTTTTCCCCAAAAGGGAGGCATAACAGAGTACTCAGGGCACAATATGAATCAGAGATGGGACAGATTGTTTATTCCCATGCAGAAAGCAAAGCTGAGCTTAGATGAGTCATGACATGCATTAACAGAATCAGCAGGCTTGACAGTGATTCAGCAACTTCACATAACCACAGCTATAATCAATTGGGAAGCTCACATTTTTAAGTGTCATCAGAACACATAGGAGTTGTGCAATGCTACGCATTAGGCTTTTCATATTTCACCTTGGCAAACAGCCACCCCTGATCTCTCTTCTGAGTCTGTCTGCCTGATTCAGATCCTTATAATGATTTTGGCTCTTGTTGCCATGGTTCATCTCTGACTACTAATGGGACCTCCAGGCCTTCTGAACTTGAAAGAGATCCTTAGGACAGGTCCCTCTGAGGTTACTTGTTTGAGCTGAGCTCCCCCTTCCCACCTCACCATGCATCAGTGCTATAAATGGCAAAAGATGACCAAGGAACCACTTAGGGTCTATCACATCATTCTGAAAGGAAATGGAGTGCTGGTCTATCACATGACCAGGAGCATCCAGGAAGTCTGCCATCCCCAAAGGCCCGAGCAATGGAGTCCCTAGAAGATTTTCTGTACATCCCCACATGTATGTGTACACGTACAAATGTTGATTTAGATGCATTATGTATGCATATATATGTATGTGTTGATATATGTCCTTATATATGTATAGGTTGTCAGTTTTGTTAAAGGGATTTTGTCCCTCTTGTCTTCTGTACCCAGCACCTGACTCAATAAGCACTGAAGTATCTATGATGGGCCAGGCCCTTTGCTATGCAATGAAGATGAAAGACAGAAGGGAAATTGTCCTTGCTCTCAAGGTAGATACATTCTATCAACCATGAGCACTAATGCAACATTTTTTTTTAAATGTGAATTTATTACTTCAGTGTTTCTGATGACATTAGACTATGACAAAAATGCTTTTGGTGAGCACTCCCTGAATATCTCACTGCATGAGTATGAATAGCTAAACAGGTACATCCTGCCTTAGAAAAGCCTGCCGGCCAAGAGGACTCATTGCTCACTTTTAAAACTTGGAAAGGGCTAGTAGCTAATGTCTAATAATATATGATTTTAGTATCAAAACTGTAAGCCAGGTTCTGTTTTGAAAAAGCATAGTTAAGAGGGGAAAATCTGCTCTGTAGAGCTGTCAGGGATGTTGTGCCCTACTTACTGGCACTGAACTCCCACTTAAGCTAATTAAAGTTCCACACAGGTGGGGAAAGACTGCTCAAAGTGAGAGCTGCCATGAGGATCCATGCAACTGAATTTCGACATTTGTTTTCACTGAGCTCTCAGAACAGAATTCTTTGTAAAACTATCAACAGGAAAAATGTTCTGGGGGCTGGTTCAAATGCATAAGGGAATTGACTTTATGACTTGGAAAAATAATAGGGAAGATGAGTATGAAAGAAGAATTCACTTACTCTCAGTGTTGGAGAATGAATCCTATAGATTCTATAAAAGGACAAAGTCAAAAATAAAGACTGAATTGGTCAACAAAATAGAGCATATGAACAAACTGTACACATATGCATAGATAATAGATGTAAACTCCTTTGCAGACCTTAAAGCACCAAATAAATGCTAGCCACTATTGTTATTACTATTATTATTATACAGGCATGTGAAAATGTTAGGATTCTTTTTTCATTTGTTTTGCTATGAGCACAATCTTCTTTCATGTCTCTGACTATTCCTTTGTCCACAATCATTTTGTAATGAGTTGGCCTGATCACTTTGAGCATGTGCAAATCTTGAGATAGTTTGGGCCCATAAAGGTGTTAGAGTGCTAGCATGACCATTCAAACCCTCTACCAGAAATTGTTACAAACTGCTCCCTACATTCTCCAGAAGACTGCAAAATGAGGAACTAGACTAGATAATCTCCAAAACTCCTCTCAGCCTTAAATTCCATGATTGTTTGAACTTGTCTTTTAACCCAGTAACTAGGGGACCTAAAGAAATAATGTGTCTTGGCAGTGCGTATTTCCACAAATATAATGATTTTTCCTTGCAAATGGTGCTGCATCATTCCATAATAGGTAAGAACTTGGTCACGGATATGAACAAACAATTCTCAGAAGAAGAATTGCCAACTAATAATCAGCCTATGAAAGAATGCTTCAAAGGAGTTGTTGTGTTCATCTTTCATTCTCAAAGAGGACCATGACATCAGGGAAATGATGACATGACTTGCAGTTGACTTGGATTTGAGTGAAGGAGGACTGAAATCTTCAAATGAGTAATAATAAGAGAAATTAAAATCAAAACAACCCTTAGGTTTTACCTCATACCTAGAAAATTGGCAAAGATGACAAAAAAATGGGAATAATCAATGTTGGAGGGGCTGTGGAAAGACAGGTAATCTAATACATCACTAGTGGAGTTTTGATTTAGGACAGTCATACTAGAAAGCAATTTGGAATGATGCAAATAAAGTGGCCAACATGCCCATATCCTTTGACTGAAAGATTCCTGTGCCCAGGCATGTATCCAAGCAGGTAAATGACAAAAAGAAAGCCTCCACATACATCATAGTATTTATAGCAGCACTTTTTGTGATAGCAGAGAATTGTAAGGGCAGGGGTGGGGGGGAGAGTAGATACCAAACAAACTGTTGTATATGAATGCAAAAGAACATTACTGAACTTTGAGAAATGATGACTGGATGAATACAAAGAAGTATGAAAAGATCTATATTAACTAATGCAGACTGAAGTAACCAAGGTCAAAAAAACAACATATACAGTAACAATAACAACACAGATGGAAGTAATAACCATCACAAAATGATCAGAAATAAATGCTGGGAAACTGAAAGTATAAGTTTGACTCTGAAGAAGAGAAATGAGAAATATTTCCCCCAGAATCCTTTTTAGAGTTAGGATGATCCTGCAATTGTCCCATAGTATGGATCAATTTTGCTAAAAAAAAAAAATTCCTTTTCTTCCTCTTTGTTATAAGAGATGACTCTCTAGATAGGAGGAATGATACATTTATATGGGAAAAATAAAATAAACCCATATTTAAATACTGATTTAAGATGAATTTAAATATATTTATTTTAAAATAAAAATCAATAGATTTTAACAAAAGTCTATTCAAAAAAATAAAATGGTACTGAATATTTGTCACACACATAGGACTGAAATATGCAGTGATTGGAGAGGGACAATGTGAACCTGTAATTTCATTA
>CM053580.1:475832999-475870831 GCA_028627135.1 Pseudochirops cupreus
ATATATATATATGTATATATATACATATATGTGTGTATGTATATATATATATATTTATGCATACACACACAAGATTGGATTCTAACTCAGGTCTTCCTGAGTTCAGGTCTAAGACTCTTATCAATAGCACTGCATCACCTAGCTACCTACAAAACTATAGCTCTGTCAAAGGAATCCAAATTGTAGCCATTTAAGCCTAGTTACCATGTAGCACAATGATTACATTGCAACGTTTATGTCAAGGACTCTCACTAGCCATAAAGGACTCAGGCATATCTGGGGAGATTGATTTCTCGCAACTGTGGTTCATTGTATCTACCTAGACAATCTGGAAATTTCCTGTCTGACATAACTTCATGGGTTAATATCAACTCCCCTTGTAAGCACACAGTCCACCAAGCCCAAAGAATGAACAGATATAATTCTATGTTAAAGAACTGCAGCAAGCAACACATGAGGATCATCCTCCTCCTTTGGTTGTCAGTATTTTATACTTTATGCTTTGTGGCTTGGCCTTAGCTACAAGCAAGTATCTCTTGTCACTGCTCCCCAACTGTTGCTTCCCATTGGACTCCACTCTACCATCTTGCATAAATAATTTACTCTTCTTGCAAATTTCTGTACTTAGCATCAGATGGCGTTAGATATTTGCTCCTCTAGTGTTCTGTTCTGCACATAACTCTACCTCCAATTCTCAGTTCCCAGAGGATGGCAGCAGTCATCTCCTTTCCCAGGGATCACGGGATCATACATAGAGAGTGCTAGAAAAGACCATAGGGGTTATAGTGTATAGAATTTCCCACTGATTCCCATGCTCTCCAGATAACTTGATGTCCAAGAGTTGCTTCCAAAAGGGTCTTGTTCATCTTTTGTACTCACAGTGAACCAATGACATCACATTGTTGGAGTCAAGGTACAGTGTGTCCAACTGTGGCTAATCAGTCCAATACAAGCTCAGAAGGCTATACCACAGGTCAGGCACAAATAATCCATTTATATAGTTGAAATGAGAAATGTCTCTAGATTCACCATCTCACATTTCCTTTGTGTTACTGTGATTCTGCTTTGCTCATAGAGAAACGGGCATGCCACGCTGGATGATCCTTTGTTGGTGTCTCCCATGTCACACAATTGATTCCAAAGTTCTTCAAAGAGACCTTCAGAGTGTCCTTGTATCACTCCTCACTTCCATGTGAGTGCTTGCTTTGTGTGAGTTCGCCATAAAATAGTCTTTTAGGCAAGGGTACATTTGGCATTTTAATGATGTGGTGAACTCATCAGAGTTGTGCTCTCTGAAGTAGAATTTGAACTGCTTGGCAGCTGAGTTCAAGAAAGGACTTTGGTGTTCATTACCTTATATTGCCAGGTAATCTTCTAAATCTTCCTAAGGCAATTCAAATGGAAATGGATCAATTTTCTATCATGGTGCTGGTAGATTGTCCAGGTTTCACAGGCCTACACCAATGAAGCCAGCACATTAACTCTGTAGACCTTCGGTTTAATATCGCAGTTTGACACCTCTTTTCTCCCCCACTTTCTTTCAGAGTCTCCCAAATGCTGAGCTAACTCTGGCAATATGTACAATTAACTTTACCATCTACGTGGACATCCCAGTAAAGTATACTGCCAAGGGAAGTGAACTTATCCACAGCATTCAAAATTTCTTCATTTGCTGTAACCAATCTCTGAAAGCTGCCTAGTCCTTTTCCTGATGTACTGTTGACAACTGTGTGCTTACTCAGCTTTCCCTCACATCTTTCCTATCTCTTCTCCTTACAATGAAGTAGTCCACTAAATGCCAGAGGGTGAATCCGTGATGTTTTGTTGCAGTTATATAAATGGAAAACTGTGTTGGTGATAAGAAGGTTGTGAGATGTACAAGTCTTCAGTTGTAAGTGACTATTGCTGTTTCTGACTCCATTTCTCCCAAAGACTCCCTACCATCTGTGAGTCTGTGCCTGCTCTGGTATTAAAGTCACCTTAAATTGTCCTCTTTCAGAACATTGATGGTTAGGGTCTCCAGGTCTTCATAAAATTTTGCTTTGACCTCATTAGGGGTCATCATGATGGGAGCATATGGACTGATGACAGTGGCATGGCGCTTTCTTGCAAGTGGCAATTATATTGTCATGAGCCTATCATTCACTACTTTTGGGAAGTAAGAGCTTGCTGATCAGATTAGATCTTATTGCAAAGCTTATTCCAGTTTCATAGCATTCCTCATCATATCAGCCACTCCAGAAAAATGTACATCTAAACTCCAACTTCAGTAAACTGGCCTTCGTTTGCCCCTCTGTTTCACTCAGGGCTGATATTTGTATGTGATATCTGAGTTCTCTCACAACATGAGATGTTTGTTTTTCAGTTCTATGGATTTCATATTGTCCATGAGTGTGCATTCATTCCACTTACCAACTGTGAGGGGAATCATCTTTTTTGACCACAGGGTAGAATCTCCAACTGTCACAGCGAGCAGGCCAGGGTTGGGTGAAGCAGACAATTTTTAGGGCACCTTCTCTAGCCTCTTCCTCATGCCAAGAGGTAAGTAAGATGGTCCTTTAAAAAGAAAAACCTGGACTTACGGGAACTGATGCAGAGTGAAGTGAGCAGAAGCAAGAGAACATTGTTCTTAATAACAGCAATATTATATGATAAACAACTGTGAATGACTTGGCTATTCTCAGCAATACAATGATTCAAGATGATCCCAAAAGACTCATGATGAAAAATGCTATCTACCCCCTGAGAAAGAACTGATGACATCTGAATACAGACTGTGAAGCATACTATTTTTTCTTTCTTTCCTTCGTTCCTTTTTTCTTTCTTTTGCAAAATTTCTTCCACTAAATGATTTACATAGAAATATGTTTGACATGAATAAACATGTATAACCTATATCAGATTGCTTACTATCTAGGGGAAGGGGGAGGGGATAGGATGGGAGAAGGGAGGGATGGAAGGATAGAATTTGAAACTCAAAACTTTTTTTAAAAGTTAAAAATTGTTTTTACATGTAATTGGGGGGAAAATTTTAAAATAAAAAAAAGCTGTTCAGACACACAGGGGCTGCTGAATTTTACTGCTGCTTCAGTCCAGTGAGAAGATGACCCTATGACCAGAGCCACCTGTGCGCAGGGTTGTAATACATCTGCTGCATCATCACTTGCCTGCTGCCACAGGACTTCAAGGGAGGTAAAATAGTAAAGTAAAAATTGAGTGTAATAATAAAATAGTACAATAGTGGATGATGGGTGATGTCTTGACTTTCAAGTGAATTGGATTTAAGTGAGGCAGAGTTGCATGAAGTCCCATCAGCCTTGTTCTTTCTTCCAGAGTCGTCAAAGTCCAGTGGCAAGATGAAAATCAGAATGACTGGCCATGTCCTGGGATGCAATGGATGACCTTGGCATCTTCAATATCTGATCAAGCTCTAAGCACTCCACACTACCTGCTTCAGTTGCCTTCATGGCTATTGGAACAAATTGTTTTCTTCCACCCATTCCACTGGGAGAAGTCTTCACATGCTTGGGGTAGATATCC
The DNA here is from genome assembly GCA_028627135.1 of Pseudochirops cupreus. Taxonomy (NCBI): domain Eukaryota; kingdom Metazoa; phylum Chordata; class Mammalia; order Diprotodontia; family Pseudocheiridae; genus Pseudochirops; species Pseudochirops cupreus. The sequence goes on from CM053580.1 coordinate 475,836,540, forward strand.
CCCTAACTCACCAATGGATTTGGGATCTGTCTATCACCCTCAACCTGGTTTAGTCTGTCTGACAAGTCAATTTTAGTTGAGATATGGCAACTGTGCATGCCGTGGCTTCTTGGAGCAACAGGTGAGAGTTGAGTGCCAGGTGGACACTAAAAGTGGATGAGCAGCCATGAGGACAGCTTGGCAAGCCTTCATTCCAGAAGTGCTAGTCATCCCTTAACACTCCATACACCCCAAATGAGAATACCACCTCCAATAACCAACTCTCTCATTGCTGTTCTACTCCACATCTTTAGGTGCGTGCTTCTGTCTGTCTCTGAAGATGTCACTCACTGCCTCTCCTCAGAGTTGCTGCTTCCATCTCCTGCTTGGTTCTATAGCTATTCTTAGCACTATGATCATTGGTTGACCCTCTTCAGCTGCTGGTGCTTCTTCTTCCTTAAAGGGAGTATTATAGATCTTTTGTGAGATGACCTAGTCCCCCCAAATACCTAGCTCTAATCAACACATTTTGCTGCTCTTTTATTGATAAGACACACAACTAAACCCCATCAGTACAGGAAAGAGCCACACATAGACAGTGGACCTGAAGAACTGATTGTTAAATTTTCAGGGTTAGCATTTACATCTTTAGAAAATTGGCTAATGCTATAAATCAAGCTTTCACTAATTATTCCTATATCCAGACTTAAGATATTCAGATATTCAAATATCCAGACTTAAGAAAGTAATGGAGGATCCAAGCTCAAATCTGACCCCAGACACTTACTAGCTGTGTGAACCTGGTCAAGTCACTTAACCCCAATTACCTCCCTTCCCCCAAAAAAAGTAATGGAGAAAATGCTAATAAGATAGATTCAACTTAAAACTATCTCATTTGTGCATATTTTTGGAGAGCTAATTTATTAGACATTTATCAACATACCACTGGTCACAAGTATGGACAACCATATATGTTCCCTTCAGGAAGATAACCTTCATGTTTGTTGGATATTTAGAAACGTCCTTTCAGCTCTTACTGTGCCCCAAGGACCTAGCACCAGTGCCATGCAAATCACCCTGGAGCTTTGATAAGTTTCAAGCGGATGCTTGGTAGCTTGGGAGAAGAGAGGGTAGAACTGGGCACCTTTGCCCTGTATTCCTGGACTAATTCCTGGATGTATACCCTTTACAAAACCAATTCACTAATGTCTGAGTGATCTCAAACTTACCTCTTCCACTACTCCCTAACTGCCAAAATGCTGAAGCATTCCAGGGATATTTGGCCTTCAGAAAGGAGTTAGATTAACCAAGATGAGTCTCTGTTTATGGAGATTTCAAGGCAGTGTTTTTTATATGCTATAATGAGGATTCTAGTATGGGTTTCAGGCAGTGTGGAGAAGCTGTTTTTAGTCTGAGGAACCCTGCTAGGAAATAGGGGAAACTGACTACCCACATTTCTAATAGGTTATGGGTTACAGGTTATCAGGAATCTTTAAAAGGACACTCCCTAGAGTAGCCTCTTGCTCCAAATAGGTTTCCCCTTCCCACTCTCACAGTTGGCCCCACACTTTTTTCCAATTCCACTCCAGCAGCTATTCCAAACTGTCTCTTTGTTCTCTTGGGGTCCCGGCCAAGAGCATGTCATAATATGTCCCAGACTCTGAAAAGTTTCTATTTCAAATATATTATCCCATTGTTGAAAGAAAAATAGTTCTAGTATTTCAACCAATAGTAAATAAGTGAATCAAATCTGTGTAGTGAGTATATACATGTCACAAAGATAGGAGTATGATAGAACAGAAAAAAAAAAGCACAGTTTCAGGAGTCAGAAGACCTGGGTTCAAATCCTGTCCCTGACATTTACTATCTGTGTGACTTTGGGCAAGTCATTTAATCTCCCTAAGCCTCAGTGTCTTTTTCTGTAAAATAAGAGGGTTGTACAAAAGAGTCTCTGAGGTCCTTTCTAACTTTAAATCATTGCTCCTATGAACCTATGGAGAACTTTAGACCGATGAAACAACAATGACTGATGAAACATGCTTGTATTATGTACATCTGTTAACTATGAACCAACTATGAGCTCTGTATAGGGTGAAAATGATTTGAGACACTCTTTCTGGTTCTAAAGTCTTTTAATACAGTTCTGGGTACACTTATATAAATGTCTGTCCAATTATTCTGATCGATATGACACAAGTCAGAAAAAAATCTGACATACCCTTTGTCAGAACATGCATTCCAAATTTTGGCTTGGAAAATCTGGCTCACCAGATGAACCTGATCCCAGCTCTCTATTCTGGCCCACTGCACTGGGGCCAATTTTGGGGAGTAGGGCTGGAAACCAAGGAATTAGGGCTGTCTGAATAGCATCCCCCTCCCCAGACTGCTAACTACACTATCTTCATATAGGCTCAGTCTACACAAACTGCTGCTGAGGACTCTGGATATTTGCTCATAAAGAATAATTATTTGATGTTGTTTTTGTCATTTTCAGTCATATCTGATTCTCCACAATCCCATTTGGGGTTTTCTTGGCAAGGATCCTGGAGTGGTTTGCCATTTCCTTCCCCAGCTCATTTTACAGATAAGGAAACTGAGGCAAATAAGATTGAGTGATTTGCCCAAGGTCACACAGCTAATAAGGTTCTGAGGTTAGATTTAAACTCAGATATTCTTGACTCCAGGCCCAGTGTTCTATCCACTGCACCACCCTGCTACTCACATGTTGAAAAGCCAAAGGGAGTATTAGCTCTGGGCCATCTGAACTTACAGAGTCACAGAATTTAAAGAGTTGGAAGGGGTCTCAGCAGCCATCCAGGCAAAAACATACTGTAAAAGAATTCCCCTGCTTGCATGCCTAAGTTATCACCCAACCTCTCCTCAAAGACCTCTGGTGACAGAGAGTTCATTACCTCCCAAAATACCCCACACCACTCTTTGGTCAGCTCTGGTTGTTGCTGTTTTCCTCCTGATACCAATTTGAAACATATCTCTTTGTAACCTCCATCTCTTACTCTTGGTTCTCTCCTCTGGGGTCAAACCACACAATACTACTCCCTCTTCCACGTGGCTACCCTTCAAATACTTGAATGCAGCTGCTATGACCCCTGAAGTCTTCTCACCTCCATAAACATCTCCAGTTCCTCAAAGTCATTTTCCATTCTGGTAGCCCTCCTCTGGGGGTTCTCTAACTTCTCAATGTTCTTAAACTGTGGCACCCAGACCTGAACACAGTATTCTATGTGTGGCTGAGCAAGGGCAGAGTGCAGAGGGGCTATCACTTCCCTTTTCTTGGAAGCTATGCCTCTGTTAATGCAACCCAAGCTCCCATTGGCTTTTTGGCCTCCACATTCCACTGCTGATTCACATCAAGTTTGCAGACTGTTCAACCCCCCACTAAAACATTGTCCTCCAGCCCATTTTCAACAGCTTGTCAGGGATGCCTTTAGTCATGCTCACTAACACAGACCAGCTTTCTTCAGATTAAGAATATGGCAAGCTCAGTCCAGAATTTGGTTGTTTACTGCAATCTCCTCCCCTGTAGAATTATTTTCCCCTAAAAAAGAGGGGCAGAATCTTAAAGAGTGCTCATAGTAAAGGGACAGAAGGAGAAATTTTCAAGAAAGGTGGGAGAGGAGTTAGAGGAGAAATAGAACTATGCAGTGTGGAAACCAAGGGAGGAGAAAGTGTGAGGAAAGGCCAATGGTACCAAAAGCTGTAGATGGGTCAGGGAGAAGCAAGCCTAAGAAAGTACCATCGGGTTAACCACATCAGAGAAAGAACTATGGAGTGTGAATGCATATCAAAGCACACTATTTTCTCTCTTTTTTTTGTTTCTCATGGTTTTTCCCTTTCATTCTGATTCTTTCACAACATGACTAATACAGAAATATGTTTAATATGATTGTACATGTATAGCCTATATCAGATTACATACTGTCTTGGGAATGGGGGAAGGGAAGGAGGGGAAAAAATTGGAACTCAAAAAATTTTTTAAAAGTGAATGTTGAAAGCTAAAAATAAATAAGTAAATAAATGAGGTGAAAAAAACCTGCTGTTGGATGTGGTCATTAAAACATAAGCAATTCCCTTTGGGAAAATAGTTTACATTGAATGATGGAGAAAGAAGCCAGGCTTCAATAAGCTAAGGACTGGATTAGGTAGTAACAATTCATGTCTACAATTTAGGAAGTATTTCTATGGCAATAAACCAGAAAGGCAGGTAGTATATAGGTATTAATAGTCCTATTTTACAGATGAGGAAACCAAGGTTTAGAGAACTTCATTGACTTTCCAAAGGTCATACGACTGCTCTATGTCAGAGGTAGGAATTCAATCCAAGCTTCCTGATTACAAGGTCAAAGTTCTCGTACCGTCTTGCTGTCTGGGACTAGGCAGGTCACACGTGTTCTCAGTTTTGGTTTCCACATCCATAAAATAAAAGTAACAATAACACCTGCCTCACAGGGCTGTTGTGAGAATGAAATAAGATATCGTATAAAAGTGCTTTGAAAATCTTACAATGCCGTATTGAGGTTAGCTTTTATCATTATTTTGTTATTGTTATCTCGTTATGTGGTATTGAGTTATGAGAAGTAGAGGAAAGTGGATGCTGGTTACTGAGCTTTTAGGATTCCGTTAAGTGCAAGTGACCCCTTCCTCCTACTTACATGGATGCATCTTCTTTTCCCCAGTAGAGCTGATGTTCCTTGAGGTCAGGGATGGCCTGGTTTTCCTCTTTGTCTCTCAAGTGCCAAGCCCAGTGATGCACCAGAGTAAGTATTTAATAAATGCTTGTTGTTTGTGAGCTTGCTTTATTGAACATTGTGCCTCTTTTGTCAATCACTCGATCCCAATGCTCATCGATTATGTTAAGTACCATTCAGTCTGATTTACTCCGATCGTGGTAAGACAGCCACCAGACAGATGGAGAATAAGGAGTACACTGATGATTGGTCCCATGAAACTGGAAAGGAGGTGGGATAAATGAAATAGCTAAGGAGAGCATTTGGGCCCATAGCTATCTATCCTGGTGTGACGAGAGAAGTGTTTATTAAAAACAGAAACAACATGACTATTGACCATGATTGGGATGATGATGCTAGGTGATATAGAAGACAGAGTGCTAGGCCTGGAGGCAGGAAGACTCATCTTCCTGAGTTCAAATCCAGCTTCAGACACTTACTAGCTGTGTGACCCTGGTCAAGTCACTTAACTCTATTATTTGTCTCAGTTCCTCATTTGCAAAATAATCTGGAGAAGGAAATGACAAACCACTCCAAGAAAACCCCAAATGGGGTTAGGAAGAGTCAGACAAATGGAGTCAGAAGAGTCAGAAGAAGTCGTCTGAAATGACTGAACGACAGCAAAATTATTCTTATTATTAGCTAGCATTTATATGTCATTTTAAAGTTTGCAAAGTGCTTTGCAAATATTATCTCATCTTATCCTCACAACAGCCATCAGAAAGTAGATGCTACTATTGTCCCCATTTCACAGAGAAGGAAACTGAGGCACAAAGACATTAAAGTGACTTGCCCAGGGTCACAGATTCAGTGACTAGATTTGAACTCAGGAGTTTCTGACAGCTTCCAGTGCTCAAACCATTGCATCATATAAACTGCCCAGACAATAACAATTATATCTTGCATTTACACAATACATTGTACATCTATGACCTCATTTTCACAATAGAACAAAGTAGAGAAAACATTACAGAATCACAATCATAAATGGGATTGGAAGCAACCTTAGAGGCTATGCATTCCTACTCATACCAGAAGAGAATCCTCCCTCTGTCCTATCTGATGCATGGCCACTCAGTGTTGGCTTAAAAATATCCACTGACGCTCAATCTACTACCTTCTGTGTTGGCTCACTCTAGTTTTGAATATGTTTAATTAAAGTTTGGTCATTAGAACATCAGTGATGCCCTTTGAGAAAACAGTTTTCATAGAATGAAGCCAGACTTCAATAAGCTAAAGGTTGGGTTAGTAGTAACAACTCACATTAATGTGGCAATTAAGATTTATAAAATATTTTTATGACATACCATAGAGGTAGGTAGTAGAGATATAATCAGCCCCATTTTAGTTAAGGAACCTGAGATTCAGAGAGTTTCAGTGACTTGCCAGAGATTTTTTTCTTACATCAAGCTAGAGTTCTCCTTTCTCTACCTTCTCCATGTTGTTGCAAAACCAATCAGAGTAAGTCTAATCTCTTCCACGTGACCACCTGTCAAATACTCAGACAGTGATCATGTCTATGAAGTTTCCCTGCTTCATCTCCCCCAAGTTAAACATCTATGATCCCTTCAATCAAAGATATAATATTCTGAACAAGATCTCAATAGGGCAGAATGCTATAATGACTATCCCAAGAGGAAGCCTAATAGCGCTTAATGTACATTTCTGCATTTTAGTTCACAAAAAGTCAATTAATTACACAAGTACTATATCAAAGAGATGTGGCTAGACAGCACTTCATGTCAAAGAGACTGGAAGATTTTGCTTAATGACAGAAAACTCAGAGAGTCAACAGTGCATTCTCTGCCAAGATAGCTACTGTGGGCTGTACGATAAAGGTGTTAGTTCCAAAATAAGGAAAGGAATAGTGCTGCCATACTTGGCACTGGTCAGATACTATCTGGAGTAATTTGTTCAGTTCCAGGCATCATGTTTTAAAAGAGATAAAGGCAAACTGAAGTATGTCCAGGGAAAAGTGACCAGGATAAAGAATATTGGGGGAAAGAAGAAAAATAAGCATTTGCATAGTGTCTTTCATGTGCCTTTTTACAAATATTGTTTCATTTAATCCTCACTACAACCTTGAAAAGCAGTTGCTATTATAATATCCCCGTCTTACAGATAAGGAAACTGAAGCCTACAGAGGTTAAGTTTATTGCCAAAGGTCCCAAGGAAGTCAATGGTAGAGGTAGGATTTAAGCCCAGGTCCTCTGATTCCAAATCAGTTGATCTTGCCACTAAACTCGATTTCCTCTTAATATAATGGGAAATGCAAGTGATGTAAAAACAAAATATATCAACAAAATTTATTTATTTTTCTTTTGGAGGCAGTTAGGATTAAATGATTTGCCCAGGGTCACATAGCTAGTAATAAGGGCAGATTTGAACTCAGGTTTCCTGACTCCTGGCTGAGTGTGCTACCCACTGTACCACTTCCTCTATAGCTCCTCAAACTTCCTGCTTTCCTCTCTCTTGCAGGGGGAAATCCAAACCTTATGATGTGGCAAAGGTTTAAAAGAACTTAGGGTGCTTAGCCCAGAGAAGAGAAGACTTGAGGGACAGTGGTTACCATGCTCAAATACAAATATTAGAAACTGAGACGTGAAAGGGACCTCAAAGTCAATCTAGTCAAAATGGTACTTGAACAAGAATTCCTTCCACAATATACCTGATGGGTTTTTGTTTAGACTTTTCTTGGAGACTAGATGGTTTAAAAAAAAACCCAACATTTATTGGGTTGCCTAGGAGACACAGGGGACAGAGCACCAGCCCTGGAGTCAGGAGGAACTGAGTTCAAATGTGGCCTCAGACATTTACTAATTGTGTGACCCTGGGCAAGTCACTTAACACTGATTGCCTCTAAAAGAAAACATTAATTTTTGTTGATATATCTTGTTTTTTTACTTAATTTGCACTTCCCATTATATTAAGAGGAAACTTGGTTCTGTGGCAAGATCAACTGATTTGGAGTCAGAGGACCTAGGCTCAAATCCCACCTCTACCACTGACCCCCTTGGGACCTTTGGCAATAAACTTAATCTCTGTAAGCCTCAGTTTCTTCATCTGAAAGATGAGGGGATAGACTGAATGGTCTCTAATGCCTCTTGTAAATCTACAACCCTATGATCCTTACCACATACCCTCCCAGAGAGTTATCCCTTATAATATAGAATTAAAATGAGGAAGAAAAAAAGTTCAGCAAAACTAACCAACATATTAGAAAATTCTGATGTTATATGCATGGTGTCCCACCTATGGTTCTTCCCCTGCCCCTGCCCCCTACAAAGAAATGTGGGGAGGTGATGTCTCCAATCTTCTTTGGAAGTAAGCTTGGTGATTCTAACTTTGCAGCATTCACCTTCTATCATTATTGCTATTTTTTCATGTGTACTGTAGTCCTTATGTAATTTTTTCTGCTTCTTTGTACTTCATTTTGAATCAGTTCATATAATTCTTCCCGTTTCTCAATGCTCATCATATTCAGTACTTGCATACAATAACATTCCATTATATTCATGCCTCTCTTTATGCTTTTAATTTCCTTCCAATGTTTTTTTTTTCCTTGCTATTGCTAACCTTCTAGAGCTACATCAGATAACAGCAGGGAGAAAAGGGTCTTTGATTTAGCCCTGTATTTGTTGGGAAAACTTCTAGTGTTTCCTCACTGTATGTAATGACAGCTTTTAGTTTTAAGATAAATACTTTTTATTCTGTTTTTTAAAAGATCATTCTATGCCTATACTTAGTAAGGTGTTGTTGTTGTTATTGTTTTTAGCATAAATGAGTGTTGTACTTTGTCAAAGGCTTTTTTCTGTATCTATTTTTGATATAATTGTGGTTTGGGATATATTTATTTTAATGTGATTGTGTTTATTGTTTTCCTAATAAAAAATTTTCCCCTGTATTTCTGGTGTAAATTCAAACAGATCATAATGAATGATTTTTGTATAACTTGTTACCTTTTTGCCAGGATTTTATTATAAAATGATGAATAGTCAGTAACATTGGTCTGTAGTTGTGGCGCAGTAGAGAGAGTGTAACACCTGCAGTCAAGTAGACCTGAGTTCAAATTTGACCCAGCTGTGTGATGATGGGCAAGTCACTTGGCTATTGTTTGTCTCAGTCTCCTCAAATGTAAAATGAAGATAATAATAGCACCTACCTCACAAGATTATTGTGAGGATCACATGATATAATATTTGCCCTTTCTCTGAAAAAACAAGTTTGGTAGTGTTTCTATTACACCTAATTAATGGTGCTATGAGAGGTATTCAATCCTTCCTTCTTCCTCTTCCTTTCTAGAAGAGATATTACTGAATCTCAGTAATTGGCACCCCCATGCCACCAGTTCCCATCTGGATCTCTCCTACTTCTACCCTGCCCCTCTTCTCTTCTCACATTGGAGGCTGGAGATTTAATTGGCTATACTCTATTACAATAGCTAGCTCACTTATTGACTAGGCCCAATATAATGGCCTTCAGGTCTAATATGGCTCCTTCCCCTGCTCTTTTATGGAGTTAATAACAGACAAAAGTGGCATTAATTATAATTAATAATAAATTTTAAAAATTTAAATTTTTAAAAATAATTAATTGAAATTGATTAATCAGAATTACACAGAGCCCCTCAGTTAGGATACTTCCTAAAATTCAGACAAAGATTTGGCTTTCTCTCCTAATTTAAAGATTCATGTATCTGCAGCTAATTCCTAGCCTCTTTGTGTTTGAAGCAAAAAATCAGAATATAGGGAACGTTAGGTAAAAGAAATGAGTATAGTATATTACAGTGTTACTTGTTAGACATGGAGAAGAGAGGCTGAGGACAGAGTAGACCTTTTTGGGAGAACTTTTCTCAGTTCTTGAAGAAGTATGATCCATAATTTCAGTATGAGTATGACATTCCTCAATACATCCAGGTCCTAATGGTCCACCTTGATTTTTCCTGTCTCTACCACAGCTCCTTTCAGTTTCTCCATTTCAATTCTTGAACATTTGAATCAACAGTTATTATCAATATTGTTCTAAAATTGTACTTCTTTGCTTTATCTTTACCTAGTTTGGCTTTTGGAACGATAGCCATCTCAGAAAACGAGTTTAGTCCAAGATCTTTATAACACTGATGAGTGATTCTGCAGAAGGTACTCCATCCTTTCTTCTCCTTCCTTCCTTTTGGAAGAGGGAGACTAGAATCTAGTCTAGACATCCCTGGTCCACCAAACCTTAACAGTTTATCTCATTAATCCTTTTGTAGATGCTATCCTGAACACCTTCCCAGAGCTGCTGCTGCTGCTGCTACTATCCAGCCCTTCTTGGAGTCCCTGATCCTTTTTTTTTTTTCCATCTCTCACAGACTGTGTCCCTTTAAAAACTCTTGGGTATGACTAAAGTCTATCTTCTGGTCTAAAGAATATGATAATTCCAAATCACTGTCATGACTAAGAGGAAATTTTTGTCCCTCTGAACTACAAATCCCAGGATGTTAATCTGTTCTTTCTCAATTTTTGAGAACATTTTGTATGGCCTAGAGATTAATTATTCTTTACATTTTTCATAGAATTCTCCTGAAAATCTATCTGGAACATGTATCCCTCATTCCCTCTTTTTATAGCTAGTTCCATTTCCTTTTGGAAATTGAATTGTTTGGATCATTGGATTATATAGGAGCTTCATTGCTCCATGTTGTGTTAATTTGGATAGTTTATATTTTTTGGTAGAAAACGATTTCACTTGAGTTCTCAGCTTTGTTAGCACATAATTGTATATAGTACGTTCTGGTGATTCTTATTCTTTCTTTTGTGTTTGTTGTGATTTCAATGTGTTCCTTTTTTATTTGTTTAATTTTGTTTTCCACCCTCTTCTTCTCAATATTATTGGCTAAATTTTGCTAGTCTTCTTCTTTTGTAGTGGCAAAAAAAAATGGAATCTGAGGGGGGTTGTCATCTGTTGGGGAATGACTAAACAAATTATGGTATATAAATTCAGTGGGACGTTATCGTGCTATGTGAATTACGAAAGGGACAGTTTCAGAGAAACCTGGGAATACCTGTCAGATTGATGCAGAGTGAAGTGAGCAGAACCAAGATCTGTGCACTAACATTATAAAGAAAAGCAGCTTTGAAAGATTTAAGAACTCTGATGAATGCAATGTGTGTTCCAGAGTACTGATAATGAAGCATTCTACCCATCTCTTGATAGAGAGGTGAGAGTTAAGATGCAGAATAAGGCACACATTTTTCAGACACAGCCAATGTAGGAATTTGTTTTGTTCGACGCTGCATATTTGCTATAAAGGCTTCCCCCCCCCTCCCCCTGCCAATTTGTCCAATAGTAGGGATAGAAGAAGAGAGGGGCTAAGGATAGGGTAATGAAAAAAGAACAAAACAAGCATTTATTAAGTATGTATCATATGATACTGTGCTAAATCCATTTTATTTGATGCTGATTAAGCTCAGAATAAAATAAAATTTTTTTACAGAAGAAAAAATTACTAGTCTTTTCAAATAACCACTTTTTTTTGTTGTATTTATCACTTGAGTGGTCTTTGGTTCTCCTTTGTTTTTTAAAGATTTCCTTTTTGTACTTATTTTTAGTTTACTCATTTCTTGATTTTATACTTTTTTAAATTGCCTATACCTATTTTTGCATATGCCTTTGATTAAGCCTTTTCCTATTTTGCTGTATTGAGGTGTGATTAGCAACAGGATAAGAGAAGAAGGAATTCAAGAATAGAAGCTAGTGTAGAAGTAAGTTGGTTCATCAAAGAGTTGGGATGGGGAAAAGCTAGGGATAGCTAGTGCAGAAGTATTGGCCTGGGGAAGAACTGTAGGGTCAAGGAAATGGAGGTCACAGTGAAGATAAAGAACAGTGTTAGGGAGCATAAAGCAGAAGATGAAATGCTAGAAAGATTACAATCAAATAAAGAAATCTCAGAGTTTGTGAACATGGAAGTGATGCCCAGGTTAAGAATATGACCATCTCTGTGCGTAGCTGAGGTGTAACTGAGGAGAAATGGAAGAGTAGGCCATGGGGAATGAGTAAATTGAGGGGCTAGGGAGTTAAGAGCATCTGAGAAAGCATGCCCTTTGGGGTTGAAACCTCTCCACTCTTGTCCCCAGATTCAATCCTTCCCTATGACTCCTTGCCCATTCTCCTGCAGTCCTTCTTACTGAACTTGATAAGGGTACACATGCTCCATTTCTCTTTGTCTTCCATTTCCCTTCTCCCCATTTTTGTACCCTAACACTCTGCAATGTGGTACCATAAAAAATATAGATCCATTTGTGGGGAGTTGTGGGGTTTAGTCCATGGTGCTTTAGTCATTCTCCAGATTCAAATTTCAAGTTATAAAAAACTCCACTTACATTTTATCTCCTTCTGTGCTTTTTTATCTCTTGATAATCTCTCTCTCTCTCTCTCTCTCTCTCTCTCTCTCTCTCTCTGTCTCTCCCCCTTTTCCCCTCCCTACCCCAGATAACTTCTAAACACAGGACAATTCACTTATTCTTTACTTAGTAATTTTTTTTCTTTGTTTTCTATTCTATGTTTGAAATTATGGCTTTCTGGGGGAGAGAAAGGGAGTATATATGTATGTATAATATATATGAATGTGTCATAAAAATAAAATTATTAGGAAAATTATCAAGAAAAAATAACTGGAATAGACTTCCTTATGAGGCAGTGAGGTGCCTAACAATAATATCCAGCATTCATATAGTGCTTTAAAGTTAGCAAAGTGTCTCATACATGTTACCTCATTTCTGACATCAGTTTGCTGCCATTGTTGTTCAGTCATTTCAGTCATATCCAACTCTCTGTGACCCCATGTGGTATTTTTTTGGCAAAGATGCTAGAGTGGTTTGCCATTTCCTTCTCCATCTCATTTTATAGATGAGGAATGGAGGTAAACAGGGTTAAGTGACTTGCCCAGGGTCACACTCCTAGTGAGTGTCTGAGGTTAGATTTGAACTCAGGTCTTCCCAACTCCAGGTCCCAGTACTCTACCCACTGTGCCACAAAGCATTTATATAGTGTTTTTAAAATTTTCAAAGTGCTTTACATTTGTTAACTCATTTGATGCTGACGTCATTATCATACCCATTTTATAGATGAGGAAACTGAGGCAGATAGCCTCAGTTAAGTGACTTACCTAGGGTCACAGAGATAGCAAGTGTCTAAGACTGGATTTAAACTCAGGTTTCCAGATTCCAAATCCTTCACTCTATCTGCTGTACCACCTCATTGCCCTAGTCATTGGAGATGTTCCCCCAAATAGCTTGACAACCATTTAAGGGCTATGTTTCAGAGCAGAGGTTATTAAATGGGGTTCTCTTTGGCAGTCTAAGGAAACCTATAGCTTCCTTCTCAGAATAATGTTTTTAAATGCATAAAATAAAATTCATAGGATCACAAAGGACATCAACTCTATTAAAAACGATAAAATTATTTAAAAAAAAGTTCATGGAGCGCAGCGTTATAGAGGATGGCCACGTAACTATCTTGATTGTAATGGAGGCCCTTCCCAGTCTACTTTTCTGCAGGAGAAGTAAAATGACTAACTAAACACCAATGCTTCCTCATATCAGCTCCTGGTGGCTGTACTAATGACTCTTCAGGGGGAGCATTGCTTGAGGAACTTGGTGACAAAAGACAAGAGACCTAAACATGGCCCAGTGCGCTACACATTTTCAGATAATAACTGAGAGCTCCCTCAAAGACTCATAATTTATGATTAAGGACAGAGATATGTGTGTTGGTCCAGAAACCATTCCCTGAATCACTAGCTAAACAATTGTCACATAGATTTAGTCATCACAGCCCTTCTTATTCATGGATTATTTGTTCGTGGAGTTTGGTTACCTGCTTGCATCCTAAAAAGTTAGATGGAGCATTTGGCTCTGGTTCATCTAAATGCTCAAACCTGAAGAATTCTAGAGGTGCAAAGTGCCCTAGAGACTACCTGATCCAAAGCATAGTGGAAAGACTGTCCTCTAAAACATAACTGGTAAGCCTTTGCTTGATGACACCCAATGAGGGGAAACCCCCACCTCCTGATACATGGCCCGTTACACCCTGAGACAGCTCTCATTGTTAGAAAGTGTTTCCCTGGTGAGGGAGTCTGTTTGCCACTTCTATGCATTGCTCTTTTTTTGATGTATTTAATTTTTAATTTTTGGAATAAAGTGTTTCCATAACATAGTATAATAAAAAATATGGTTGCACAGGAAACTGCAAATCTATTACGTACAACTTGCTATTCCTTTTACATATTTAATAAAGTCATATAAATTTCTTTTTTTCCCATTTTGTCTTCCCTCTCCCCCACCCCACCCTACAGATGCCTACAAATAGACACAAATAGGGTTATGTGTGTAAAATTATTCTATACATACTTCTATTTATCAGTTCTTTCTCCGGATGCTTTTTAATTCTGTTCTTTGGGCCAAACAGAACAAGTTGAATATCCTTACTATGTGGCAGCCCTTCAGATATTTTGAGTCAGCCATCATGTGCCCATTAAGTCTTCTCTTTTCCAGGTTAAATATCTTGTTTCTTCAACTGCTTCTGGTATAGCATGGAATCAAGGCCTTTTGCAAATCCCAGGTTTCAGTGAGTTTCAGTGTCCTTCCTAAACTTCCAGAACTAAATGTAGTGCCCAATGTATGAGGTTTAAAGCATTCCAGGCTTGTTCCAATCAGTCAGTCAGTCTACATGCATTTATTAAGCACTTGCCGTCATTTATTAAGTATTTTCTGTGTGCCGGGCTGACTACTTGTAAATAATAAAGCCAGGAACTTGGAATGAAGAATTGGCACTCAGGGTGATGCTTCCAGTGACTGTGGCCAGTATTTCATTTGATTTCTGTTATACTCTACCCTCCCTTTTATTTGCATGAGAAGTCAAAGGATTATGAGAACACAGGTCTAGAATTGAAAGAATCTCAGAGGTCTTCTAATCTAAACCCCTCATTTAACAGATAAGGAAACTGAAGCGCAGGAAGATTCAGTGACTCATTCAACACAAGTATCAGGGGTTAGTTTGAAACCAGATCCTCAAACTCAAGAGTCAGTGATCCTTGCCCCACACCACAATTTTTGTTGGAAGAAATGGGGTGAACAGAAGGTTGTCTTCCTTGAAAACTTCAAAGTTTCCACAATCTCTTCATCTGGGTATCCTCTTCCACTGCGGGTACAGATGACCACATTTTCTTGTTCCATGTGATTCCTGTCTATTTTCTCCTAAGATACATGTAGAGTTCTGCAAAGGGAATCCCAATGCAGAGGCGCTTTCCTTTAACATTTTCTGGGAACCAGTCTATGACAGGACTTGGGTTATCCATTGGTTATCTCTCACTCTATCTACAAGACCAGCCTGCCTTTATTTCCAATTGTATATTTTCTAGATGATGTATTTAATCACTCATTTTGTGAGATTCATCATTGGAAAGATGCTGGGGTGTAATTCTCTACCTGTCATACATCTGTCCATCTGCCTTGTGCTAAAAGAAGGCCAGCATGCAGCCCTGGCAAAGCTGACCCACTCCTGAGTACTCTTACATGTCCTGAATCAGGACAAAAGAGACCCTGGTAGGTGTGTCATAGGCTTACCCTTGTCTTCACTATATCCTTCATCAACAGATCCTAACTAGGAATGCTCCCTGTGAGGGTGACCTGTGTCTTGCTTTTTAAAATCAAAATGGACTCCTGTGACACTGCTGGAATTAGATGTGGTTGACTGCAGCCTACAAGCCATACAATTTATTTTTATTTCTTTGTTTAGCATATGTGCTTGACATTGGGAACAGAGGGTCACACATAGATGAAATGCAATTCTAAACATATATTCACTAAAGAGCTGAGTTTTAGAAGGCATTGTTCTTCCCTCTTCCCTCTCTCCTAATGTTGTTCCCACCATAAATGCATAGATCATATAAACTGTCTCCAGCATTTATCCTGTAGCTATAAGGACACACCCCCAGTGGATGATTTTCCTCTTAAGATTTTTCAGCTTGGCATTGGGGAAGCACATTCAGCAAAGTGTCCAAACTCTTGGCTACAAACAGCACCATAGTCAATTCTATGTATAGGAGGAGTCAAGGTTATTTCTGAAAGTAATTTTCAGTAAATTGATGTCAGTTTGATTTTATTGCCACTTACCGCCTTGTTGACATTGTTACAACCTCTCTTGACATTCTATGAATGTGGCTAGAAGTAGGGCTAGAAAAGGAAAAAAAATTAAGGTCTATGCCCCACGTTCAAGGGCCAGCTTTAAAGTACGCCAGGCTTGTTCCAATCAGTCAGTCAATCTACGTGCATTTATTAAGCGTTTACTGTGACCGTGTGCTGGGCTGACTACTTATAAATAATAAAGCCTGGAACTTGGAATGAAGAACCAACATTCAGGGTGATGCTTCAAGTGGCTCTGACCAGTATTTTGTTTGATTTCTATTGTATTCTACCCTCCCTTTCATTTGCATGAGAGGTCAAAGGATCATGGGAACACAGGTCTAGAATTAAAAGAAGATGAGTCGGACAGAAAGGGTATAACTTAGTTCAGCACAGTGAAATTTAAAAGCTGAGTCAGGATATTGATGGGGGAAGTTAGGTAATTAAGGATTATAAATTTAGAGAGGGAAGGTCAGTCAGTAGATCAATAAAATTAAGTGCCTACTATGTGCCAGGAATTGCATGCAAAAGCAAAAAGACAGTCTTTGCCCTTGAAGAACCTCACAATCCAGTGAAGGGACCTTAGAAATCATAGTATTGTAGTTCCAGGGCTGGAAAGAACTTGAGAAGCCATTCTGTCCTCATTTAAGAGCAAGTATGCTAAGACTCAGGCAGCCCAAGTGACTTGCAGCAGGTCACATGGGGAATAAGTATCAAAAGTGAAATTTTAACCTAGGTTCTCTGACCCCAGGATCATTATTCTTACCACTGTACTACAATCATCCTATTTTAGAGATGAGAAAACCAAGGCCCAGAAAAGTTCAAGTGACTTGTTAAGGTCACACAGGTAGCAGAGGTAGATTTTGAACTCTGGTTCAAATCTTGGACTCCAAACTCCACTTTACTGGGTTCTTTTAATCCTCTTAAATTGAAGTCCAGTTTAATGGTTTTCTTTGAAATAGTAAATCACATACCCCTAATTAATTTTAAACACACAAAAATAGCTAAATGTTGTATAGGATCATCCATTGTCTTGCCAAACACCTAGGTGCAGAAAATTTCAAGTCTCTGAGTCAATCATAAGTTAAGATTGTATTTGTGAATGTGCCTGGTAGGGGTTGGGAGGAGGGGACTGGGACGGGAACAAGGTCAGTTTATTTTAAAATCTAACATATTAGGTGAAACTGTTTCTAAAAAGCAATGTCCTTTAAAACACCTGAGAGGCAAATCTTTTGTGGTCTGACTCAAAAGTCCCTTTACTTGTTTTGTTACATGGGGGGAAAAAAATTCTGTTCCTTAGAAGCTCAGGCACATTTTCCTTTTTAATCTTAATTCTCCCTGGGGCCTGAGGGCTGGTAGGACACAAACAGCCACCACAGGAGAGCCATTTCATTCTCTCAGGCCCTAGATTAGACCTGCAAGAACTCAACAAGGAAGCCCTGTTCCATCTCCCAACACCTGCTGTAATAAGAGAACAAGACGTTCTTTTATATTTCTGTCGTTTGAAACCTGGGCTAGAACGTTAGTCTCTTGAGCTTCTTCCCACAGGATGCTTTAATTTGGGCCATTGGCCTGATGTGTTTCCATAACGAGGGAGCACTTTATAATATTAGGGAATGTAATTACATGAGGCCATTAAGATTGGATTGACAGGGAACCAACCAGGCAGCTTGGGAGTTAAGAGTTTCGAAGGTGTTTTTATTCTGATACTTTAGCTTGGTCCAGGGCAAGACTGAGTGGTTAGGCTGACCAGGGAGTGCCCAGACAAATAACTCCCAGTAGGAGAGACAAATAACCACAAAAAAGGATCTTCGAATTAAAAGGCACTTGAGGCAAGAGTTGCAAGCTCTAAGAGTTAAGTGGTGCATTCCCCATTGCTATTAACCAAAGACTGGAAAGGCCTTGTGGATCTTTTTGAAAACATCAGCCTAACCAGGTTGCTCATTTTAAACCTATTTTAGAATGGAAGGAAAAATAAAGTTGGCTGCAGTTTTTGGAATACTTAATGGAACTGTGATTCTATCTGCGGGGTAAACCTTATTACCACAGAAGTAGATTGCAGCCTCTCTCTTTGCCTTAGAAGACTGGGAGTGGGGGGGAGGAGGAAGGGGAACAGCTAGGTGGCACAGTGAATAGAGCTCCAGGCCTGGAGTCAGGAGGATCTGAGTTCAAACTTGTCCTCAGACACTCAGTAGTGATGTGACCCTGGGCAAGTCACTTAACCTTGTTTGCGTTGGTTCCTCTGTAAAATAATCTGGAGAAGGAAAAGGTAAATCACTCCAGTATTTTTACTGAGAAAACCCCATATGGCATCACAAAGAATCAGACATGAAAGAACAACAAAATAGTACCCACTATATAACCCTGAGAGGTTGGTGCTGTTATTCCTCCAGTTTACAGTTGAGGAAACTGAGGCAAATAGTGGTTGAGTGACTTGCCCTGGGCCACAAAGCTAATAAGTGACAGACTTCCTGACTCCCAGGGCCCATCTCTCTGGCCACTGGGGCAGATGAATAAACTTTACAAGCGGTTGTGACTGGGGAGGACAATCATTCTCTGACGCCGTGGTACAAGGTGAAGAGCACTATCTTTGGAATCAGAGGAACTGGGTTCAGATCCTGTCTCTGACATTACCTGTGTCACCTGGATAAGCCACAACCTCACAGGGCCTCAGTTTCCTCATCTGGAAAATGAAGGGATTGGATTGACCAACTTACTTCCCTTCCAGTTCGAGATGGATGAGTCTTCCTAAAGTGCGAGTCTGACTAGGTCTGCTCCCCCTCAAGTAGCTTTAGTGACTTAGCATAAAATACAAATTTCTCAGTCTGGGATTTAACACCCCTCATACTAGAGTTCTAAGCCTACACTTGCAAGTTGATTTCAAATTATTCCTTCTAAAAAACTCTGCCTTCCAGCCAAATCCACCCACTTGTTGTTCCTAGTACGCAGCATTCCGTCCTTCCCTCCCTCTGTAACTTCGTACAGGATGTGCCCTTTCCTTGAGACCGGTCCTTCCCGTCTCCTCCTCTTAAAATCCTTAGTTTCTTAGAAAGCTCAGCTCAGTTCCCTACACCTTTCTTCCTAATCTCCCCCACCCAGCTGGCTCCTCCTCCAAATTACCATACATTTCCTTTGAATCTGCTTATATTTGTACATTTGTTCAGATGAGGAAACTGAGGTTTTATTCAGCTTCCCATACCCCTTTACTTAACTTTCTGGGTAACATTTTAAAGTCATGAAATCCTATTTATATATTTTTTAACTCTTTGAATTATGCTCTCCCAGAATCTAGGGTGTCTGATCTCCTCCTCCTTGTTTCTATCACAAATTTCATCATTTCTTCTCAAGGTTCCCATCATTTCTACATCAGCAAACAAGTTCTCCTCATTGGTTGGAATCAGGTCCAGTCTAACCATTCTTCCTCCAAGAGCTCCAGCTGCTTTTCATATAATCAAAATACACCATCACTAATATTTCATGCTCGTGACAGTGTTATTATGTATATCTTCAAATCATCATCCATTTCTTGCTTTTGACTGGGTATACTTCCATTTCTCCCTTCATTGGTTCATGGTTCCACCTTTGGGTTCACAGATTTCCTCACTTAAGTATGAGTGTTCTTAACATGCAATGCGACTCTACTGTTTCCTTTATGAAATCTATTACTTTTTAACAAAGAATGTTCTTCTGTATACTTTTTCCAGTAATGTCACAATATACAAAGTACTTGAGGAAATTGAGAAAATGCAGTAAGATCTCTACTTTGTCATTTCAGTTTGCTTGTTAGGCAACTAGGTGGGCCTGAGTCAAGACTGAAGTTCAAATTTGAAGACTTATGGGGCAGCTAGGTAATGCAGTGAATAGAGCACTTGCTCTGGAGTCAGGAGGACCTGAGTTCAAATTCACTCTCAGATACTTAACACTTACTATCCATGTGACCTTGGGCAAGTCACTTAACCCCAATTGCCCTGCCTCCTCCCCTCCAAAAACCAAAAAGAAAAAATTTGAAAACTTACTAACTGTATGCCCTTGGGTAAGTCACTTAACCTCCATTTACCCCAGTTTCTTCACCTATAAAATGGAGTTAATAATAGCACCTACCTCCCAGGGTTGTTATGATGATTGAATGACATAATATTTGCAAATTGCTTAACCCAGTGCTTGGCCCATAGTAGGTACTATATAAATGCTACTTGTTATTACTAGTAATGCTCTGAACATTTGTGAAGACATAAGAAGTTTGATATTTTATCACTCTTCTCCGATATTTTTCCTGTAATATAAACTCAAAAACTTCAACCACTGTCTTAAGAACTCAGAATTTAACAAAAACAGCTGGGAAAACTGGAAAAGTCTAGCAAAAATTAGACTTATATTCACATTTCACACAATACTCTGAAATGACCTGCAAATGGATATATGACCTAAATATAAAAGGTGACACCATAAACAGAAGATAACAGAAGAAGATACATTTTATAACTATGCATAGGGAAGAGTTCTTAACCAAATAAAGGATAGAGAGGATCACAGGAAGTAAAAAGTACAATTCTTTATGATATAACATTGAAAATTTCTTACACAAACAAAATCAGTACAACTCAAATTAGAGGGGAAACATTTAATTGGAAAAAATGTTTTCAGAAATTCTTTCTGATGAAAGTCAGATATCAATGATATATAGGACTTTGGTACAAATATATCAGATCAAGAGTTATTCCCCAAGAGCTAAACAGTCAAAAGATGTGAATAGGTAGTTCTCAAAAAAGGGAATCCAGATTGTCAAAACTATATGAAAAACTGCTCCAAATCATTAGTAATAAGAAAAATGCAAATTAAGACAACTTTAAAGTTGTACCTCAGCCATCAGATTCACATAAATGATAGAAAAAGGAGAATGAGAACCGTTGGAACACTTGTGGGAGTATGGGCATCCTAATGCCTTATTGGTGGACCTTCACATTAAAACACATATTTTGGAAAGTAATTTGTAACTGTATTCCTCAAATCACTAAATTGTGACCAAATTTTGACCAACTGATTTAACACTTTTATGTGTATATCCCAAGAGATCAAACAATATATGGGAAGGAACCATACCTACAAAAATATTCCCAACAATGCTTTTTTTTATTATATTAAAAAACTGCGGGGGAGGGAGTAAGTGCCCATTGACTGGGGAATTGGTGAACAAATTATGATATATAAATGTGATTCATTATTATTTAGCTATAAGAAATGATGAAAGAAACACATTCCAAGAAACCTGGAAATATTTTTATGAACTGATGCAGAAGGAAGTGAACAGAACCAGAAAAGGCTATAAAATGATTGCCAAAAGACAACAACTGGAGACTGTGATCAATGTATTGACTAACCATAATTCTAGAGGGCTAATATTAAAATATGCTTCTCGCCTCTATGAGGTATTATATGTACACGTGTGTCTCTAAAGACAAGGGACTAGAAGTTCAGAAGGAGATATACATATTCAGACATGGTCGGGGTGTGCATTTGTTTACTTATATATTTCTGTTACAAAGGAGGATTTCTATTTTTTTTTTTTGAGGGCAGGAAAAATCATTATGATTAGAGAAAATTAGAAATAAAGATACCTCAGAAAAAGGAAAAAAAGAAGAAAAAGTACTTCAATGAAGCACTTTAGACGTACACAAAGGAATGAAGTTCAGAAGAGAACACTAACATTCAGGGCAACAGCAAAACTACTATGTTAAAAAGACAGCTAGGTGATGTAGTGGGTGGAATGCTGGATTGGAGTCAGGAAGATCTAAATTCAAATCCTGCCTTAGACATTCACTGACAGTGTGACCCTTGGTAAGTCATTTAACCTCTGGTTGACTACAGCTTCTTCATCTGCAAAATGGGAATAATAATAGCACCTACCTTCTGGGGTTGTGAAGATAAAACAAAATAATTGTAAAGTACTTTGCAAACCTTAAAGTGCTATCTAAATCCAATTTGTTGTTGTTGAGTTGTTTCAGTCATGTTGGACTCTTCATGATCCCATTTGGGATCTCACTTGGATGCTGGAGTGGTTTGCCATTTCCTTCTTGTAATGCCATGCACGAGCAGCTTCCCAAAAGAATGCTACTGTGAACAGCTTTTAAGGTTCAGATTACACAGTATAGTGAACACTCCATTTGTTCCATTACAAACCAAGGCAAACATTCACAACAAATCACAATATAATATTCACAACATTACATCTTATCACAGAAAATCACAATATAGTGTTCACAACAGCTTAACATTAGAATGGCCACCTAGTTTCCACCAAAGTGGTCACAGTATTTGGAACAAAGAACAAAAGAATAATCATCTGGTTTCCCTAAGGAGGGGGGGGGAGGGACCCTTCTTACCTAATCATTCAGTCATTTCACGACAAATCACAATAATCAATCTTCCACTCATGGAGCAATCATAGATTAATTTAATCAGTCACTTATCCAGATTCACAATTATTAAGTATCACTAATCACTAAATACAAACATTAGAAAATACACAAACTCTCCATCCCTCGGTGCCCAACAAACTTCAATTTCATCACATGGTTCAATATCCAAGGAGAGGCCTTTTCTTTATCTTGACTCAGGGTGGTCTCTCAGATTCCCTGGATCCCCTTCCATGGTCCCAGCTCCTACTTGAATCCACCAGTCACCTGGATTCAGAGGCAGACAGCTCCCAGGTCCTTGTCCAGTCCTCCAGGCAGTTCCTGGTACACACTGAAGTTCACAGGGTCCAACACATATCAAACCCTTCACCACTCCTGTTGCTGGGAACTCAAGGATCCACTAAGCCACAAACAAACAAAGCCTTATCCTGGTCATGCTTCTTCAGTCCTCCAGTAGTTCAGCTGGCCATAGGACTTGGTAGAAATCTCAGTCTTCCAGGCAGCAGCCACTTCGGCCTTCACCAGATTCTGGTCTCAAGAAAACTCTAACCAAGTTCTCATTCAGCTTCCAGATGCTGGGAGAGAAACTCTCTCTCTCTCTCTCTCTCTCTCTCTCTCTCTCTCTCTCTCATTTCCCCTCTCTTTCTCTTTCTCTCTCTCAAGAAAACTGGAGTTCTCAGTCTAGCAGCCCAGCTCCCAGATGCTGGGACAATTCTGCTCCCTCCACCAGGAGCCACCAGGAACATTCTTGACTTTGATCCTTTGTCTTATATATTCTTATATAAGACACATATACACACATTGGCCTCTTGTCTCAGCCAACCCCCTCCTGCCACGTCAGCAACAGGAGACAGAGTTCATGCCCTCTGTTCACACATGAGACTGAGTTCATACCTTCTGCCTCTTAGTAACTAGTAACTTAGTAACTAAGGGCTAAGTATTTGCTAAATTAATTACTGTTACACTTCTCTAGCTTGTTTTCCAGATGAGGAAACTGAAGCAGAGTTAAGTGATTTGCCCAAGGTCACATAGCTACCCAGTGTCCAGGTCAGATTTGAACTCAGAAAGATGAGTCTTTGACTCTAGGCCCATCATATTATGTACTGCCCCACCTAAGCTGCCATATTTAAGGTCATTATTTTACATTATTATTTAATATATACTTACATTATTATTTAATATATACTTTTAAAGAGGTGTATTTATTAGAGATTGTTTCACAGACAATCCTTTCTGTTGTTGTTTTTTTGTCTATGGAAATGTTCATGTTTGTTGATATTTATCCCAGGTCATAATAAAAAAGAAATTTAAAGAAAATATTGTCTTTTGTGAATACTGGACCTCACCACTAATATTTTCCCCATGCTATACCTACTTTCTTGTATCTGGTTTATTGGACATATGTGGGTAGTTTTCTCCCTTCCCCTGCATTTTCAGTTTAAAGCCTCTTAAATAGATTTGCACATCTCCAGGAAATATATATTTTATGTATGGATATGGATACATAATATGTTTTATTGGACCTTGAGGGCTGGCTAAAAGCCTAGAATTCCTGTACCTCAACCATGGTCCAGAAATCTCAATCTTTATTTTCAATAGCCTGGCCTCAAAACCTCAGTCTTCTTTGAGTTTTCCTTCTTTCCATCTCTAGTCTCTCATCAACTTCTGTTGTTTCTTCCTCCATAGTATCTCTTGACTTGCCTCTTGCTTTCCTCTGCCCTCTCACCATCCCAATATACATACCTATGGCTCACAGTGGTTGCCTTCTATCTCATTTTCCAACCTCTAGTGTTTCCCTCTTCCAATTCCTCCTGAATATTACTACTAGGTTAAATTAAGACCATCATGAAAATCCTGCCCCTCCAGAAACAGATCTATCAAACCCTCCATCCATGTAGCATAGGCTTTCCTATTTGGAGATTGGTTCTACCATTGAGGCTTCTGGGATTAACTCAATGGAAAGAGTGAGCTAAGGGAAGGATTCAATCAAGCTTTGGTCTCCTGTCTTCAGATTATTTCTGGACCTGAGGACCAGGCCTTCAACTGAAGTAACTAGAAATGTTTAGTCTAGAGTAGTAGTAATGGAGTCATGGTTTTTTGGGGTTTTTTTTTGCTTTTTGGAGGTGGAAGGCAGGGCAATTGCAGTTAAGTGATGTGCCCAAGGTCACACAGCTAGTAAGTGTTAAGTGTCTAAGGCTAGATTTGAACTCAGGTCCTTCTGACTCCAGGGCTGGTGCTCTATTCACTGCGCCACCTAGCTGCCCCTGGAGTCATGTTTAAGGAAGGACATGATTAAAGAAGAACCATCAGAATAGGAAAGTCCCTGTGGCAGGGCCTCACGTGAAATAACTAAGGATATTACAGCCTGGAAAAGAAGACTTAGAAGTTGCTGTGATCACCATTTTAAAATATCCAAAGGGTCATCCCAGGTAACTTGCAAAGAAGTTAAGCAACTTCCTAACAACATGAGTGGTCCCAAAAGTGGAATGGTGGGGATGGGAATATTGGAAAGGGGAGCCCTATAGAGGCACAGGTGGGCTTGAGGGTTTCTGAAGTCTCTTCAAACTTTGATTCTAGGATAGGTCATGTCTAAATATATATTATCCACATACACACATATAACACATGTAATACATAATATATATGTATATATACATATACATATATTCACACAATATATACACACTATGTATATTGTCAAAAGTCACAGATTTATGAACACCTTAACATTCTCCTCATTATATACAAATTCAGAAACTGAATCCCAAAGAAGAGAAATGACTTGTCCAGTATCCACATTGTGTGTGTGTGCATATGTGTGTATATACACACAGAGATCATATGTGTATGTGTATATATGTATATGCCAAAACTCACAGATTTATAAAGATCTTAACATTCTCCCTTGTTACACAAATTCAGAAACTGAATCCCAAAGAGAAATGACTTGTCCAGTGTCCAGATCATGTGTGTATATGTGCATATGTGTGCATACACCCAGAGATCATGTGTGTATGTATATGTATATATGTATATGCTAAAACTCACAGATTTATAAAGGTCTTAACATTCTCCCCCATTATACAAATTCAGAAACTGAATCTTAAAGAAGAGAAATGGTTTGCTCAGTGTCACCCAATTAGTTACGTACCAGAGCCCAGGATTGGAATCCAAGTCATAGGATTCCAAATCTGATACACTTTCCACTATACTATGCCATCACTCATGTCCAGCTCACCAAACCTCCAGTTTGCCAGGGCCTACATAATAAAGTACAAGCTTTTTCTTGGTATTTACAGTAAAGGTCTCCAAATTACAATAGACTGCAATGTGGCCTCAGTCTACCTTTTTGTCCAGTCACATCTCTTATAATCCTCCTGCCTGAGCCTCAATTTCTGGATAAATGATTTATTAATTTATTTGAATTATGAAAATGAATTATCTACTAATTTATTCATTAAGTAGGTTTTGTGATTTTTGACTTCTATAATTATCTGTGTATCATTTTCCTCTTTCAAAAGAAAACATTGGCATTATAAAATTGGAGGGGAAGAGTCAAAATGGCAGAGTAAAAGTAAGGACTAGCTTAAGCTCTCCCCAAACACCTGTAAAAAATGACTTTAAACAAATTCTAGACTAGCAGAACCCAGAAAATGACAGAGTGAAACAAATTTCCAATCAACAGGAAAGGTCTATTGCACCAGGCTGAGAGAGGAGCACAGGCCAACACTGACCATTCTGGCACAGATTGGGCCTCCTAGTAAACCTGGAACAGGCCTCAGGGCACTGAATCACTGGCAGCTGTGGTGGTTTTCAGACTTCTCAACCCACAAACACCAAGGACAACTTAGAAGGTAGGTAAAGAAAGGTCTGTCAGGACCTGGGTGAGAAAGGAGCTGGTCCAGCCCCAGCTCTGGGGTGGCAAAGGCAGCAGTAGTGGCTGCAGGGGAGTGACTGATCAGAGGGAGATTGCAGGGATCTCTTTGCTGGTGCTGAGGGAGGATTCTTTTGCTTTGCCCTGCTTGGATCCAGGTTGCAGTCCTGGGTGCCAGTCTTGGGGTGAGAAGGAGTGCTGGCTAGTGTGGTGGAGCTTGTGGCTGTGGTGGAGAAGGAATTCTCCTCACAATTCCAAGGCAGAAAAGAGTCTTGTGGTCATTTACAGACTAGAACACAGGCCATCCTTTGATCATGCTACCTTGGAAGAACTGAAAATGTGCAGGTCCCTAGCAGTATATCTGAAAACAGCTCCACAAAACCCCTGAAGCTTAGGATAGTACACCCTACACACTGGAAGCAGAGCCCTACCTTAACAAAGATTTATAAAGTCAAGTAATTGGCTGGGGAAATGAACAAACAGCATTAAAAAACAACTTCAGACTATAGTATCTTACTTTGGTGACAAAGAAGATCAAAACATACAACCAGAAGAAGTAGGACTTTCAAGCATTCTTGATGAAAAGATCAGAACTGAACAGAAAATTTGACTTTCAAATTATCTAAAAAATAAAATTAAGGGATGGGAGATAAATGTACTGGGAGAAAAAGAAAGGGAGAGGTAGAATGGAGTAAATTATCTCACATAAAAGAGGCAAAAAAATAGCTTTTACTTTGGAGGGGAAGAGGGGGGAGGTGAGATTCAGATTTGGCTTAAGGAGGGAATAACATAAATACTCAATTGGGTCTGGAAATCTATCTTACCCTAAAGAAAAGTAGGGGGGAAGGGGATAAGAGATGGGGTGATGATAGAAGGAAGAGCAGATTGGGGTGGGAGGTAGTCAGAAGCAAACACTTTTGAGGAGGGACAGGGTCAAAGGAGAGAATAGAATAAATGTGGGGTGGGTGGGATAGGATGGAGGGAAATATAGTAAATCTTTCACAACATGACGACTATGGAAGTGTTTTGCATAATTACACAAGCATAACCTATATTGAATTGCTTGCCTTCTCAGTGAGGGTGGGTGGGGAGGGAAGAAGGGAGAAAATTTGGAACTCAGTTTTAAAAACGAATGTTAAAATTTGTTTTTACATGCAACTGGGAAATAAGATATACAGGCAATGGAGTATAGAAATTTATCTTGACCTATAGGAAAATAGAAGGGAAGAGGATGGGGGGCAGTGTGATAGAAGGGAGGTCAGACTTGGGGAAGAGGTAATCAGAATTCATGCTGTCTTGGGGTCAGGGCAAGGGAGAACTGTGGGGAGAAAATTTGGAATTCGAAATCTTGTGGAAATGAATGTTCAAAACTCGAAATTAGTTAACAAAAACAAGACATGGCACAAATCTGCTTCCATAGGACCTTCCCTGATAGCCCAACCTATGGTGATCCTTCCATCTTTTTCCCTTCTGTATCTTTCCTTTTGTCAGTCACAGCTGGCTTTCCTCCATGTCTTTTGTCCCATTAAATTGCTGGTTGACTTTTTGGCTGTTTACCTCTCAAGGCAGGGGTGGTAGGATTGTAGGATTTTGAGGTACCTTACAGATCACCTAGTGTGACTCCCACATTTTACAGATGAGGAAATGAGGCCCAGGGATGTGCAGTGATTTACCCAAAGTCGCACAGGTAGAAAAAGGACAGCCAGGATTTCGTAGAACATCATAGACTTAGATCTGGAAGGGACCCAACAGGTCATCTGGGCCAGTCTCTGTCTTTTACAGATGAGAGAACTGAATTTCAGAAAGGTTAAGTGACCTTCCCAAAGTCATACACAGAGTAAGGAGTGGGATAGGAGGTAGAAGACCCCTTCTGATTCCAAACCCCAGCGCTCTCCCCCCCCCACATCAAACTGTCTCTTCCCCGGTTCCTACTTTTTTTTGTTTGTGTTTTGCACACACTGAGAATTTGTATTTGTTTTTTGTATTTTAACTTGACTTTCTTGATTGTGGGGGAGAGAAGGGAAGGGAAGGGAAGAAGCATTTCTTAAGTGCCTTCTATGTGCCAGGCACTGAGCTAAGCACTTTACAAATGTGATCTCATTTGATACAACAACCATGTGAGGTGTTTTGTTCTCACTCTTACTGTTCTCACTAAGGCTAACCTTGTGCATTTCCAAATGCATTAAGAGCTTAGAAATTTCTAAAGGCCCCAGTTTATTTCTTAGAGTCAGCTTCAATGTTAACAATGGAGATTTTATCTGAAAATTTTACAGAAGAAGATATAGAAAAAGCATGAAATGATGCCTCTAGCCCTGTACTGAGAACTGACCTTAGGTCTTAGTTTTCTCATGTATAAAATGAGGAGGATGAACTAAATAATCTTTAACATTCCTTTCATGTCTTAAATTTTACATCAATAACCTTACAAATACGACTGTATGAGCACAAATATTGGAAAAAGGTACATTTCAATGACATAAATAAGGGGTATTAAGGATCGATTTTAACAGACTAGTTTCTCTAAATCACTTGCATTACAATAGCTCACCAAGAATATTAGACAACAAAGGCAATTAGCTGTTTTAGACAGTCTGTTTCTGCACAAGTTGGGCTCCTTTTTTGCCAAGTTCTAAGAAAGGCTCCTTTCTCCATCCATATATTTGGAACCTGTGTAGCCCACCAATAATCACAGAATCATAGAACTTTTAGAGCAGGAAAGGAAGAGGTAGATCATGCGGATGACAATTACAAAAATCAAATAGTGAATAAAAAACTAAAAGATAAAGGTCATAGTACATACATTTAGAACTAGAAATGATCCCAAAGGTCATCTGGTCTCTTTATTTTATTTTTTAATTTTTTATCTTTTATTTTGGATTTTTAATTGATTTGTTTATTTACTTTTAGTTTACAAGATTCAGTTCCACAATCCCTTGAGTTTCAAATTTTCTCCCCTCCCTCCCAGATCTCTTCATTTTAAGAGACAAGGGAAATAAGGCCCTTGCACTATGCAAGTCCAAGGTCACACAAGTGATAAGTATCAGAGGTGGGATCTTGATGGGGGATGTGTAGTTCTGCCCAGGAACATGAGCGCCAGAATATGCTGAGAATGCAGGACAGAAAACACCATAAACACAGAGTCATGACGGCAGTTATGCCTCTGGGTCAGTGTGTCCTGTTTTATTCTGCATTTCACAACCCAGATGTTCTGTTGATATGCTCTGTTCCAGGGACATGAGCTCTGTCCTTCCTTTATGTGTTTACCCGACCCTTGTGGCATCAGAGGCGATTACAGGGGAGTTAGGCTATTTGCCAAAGGGGCTCAGTAGGGGGATAAAAGAGGAGAAGCCCCAGGGATGAAAGATGGATGGAGAGAAATAAAGCTGTCTGCAGGTCACTTACTCTTCTGGCTCCTGACTCTACTTTGTCGAATGCGCTGGCCACATCCGGGTGCGCACCAAAGACCCAGGGAAAAAAGGGCAAGACTGGTTGCCCACTGGCATTAGGCCAGGTCAGGATCTAACCCTCCATCCTCTCATGCCAGAGGCAAGGCCCTTGCTAAAACTGAAAACCAATATTTACCATTTTCTCTGCAGGTACATTATGGAGAGCCACTCCAAGTCTTTTAGTCTCAGTAATATTCAATTACACTTAATTCATTAGTAATTGAAGA
Source organism: Pseudochirops cupreus (assembly GCA_028627135.1). Lineage (NCBI taxonomy): Eukaryota > Metazoa > Chordata > Mammalia > Diprotodontia > Pseudocheiridae > Pseudochirops > Pseudochirops cupreus. The sequence continues at coordinate 475,866,386 of CM053580.1, forward strand.
CTTCCTTCACTAGAGAGATGGCTAGAATAGGCCCAATTTCTAATTAGCCCAAAGGAACCTAATCTTTTTTCTTCAAGTTTTATATTCAAAATCTCCAGAGTAGCAAAAAACACTATGTTCTGCTAGTCTGGGCACAAAGGTTTTGGATCACTGACTTTCTTTGGCAATGGTGATATCACTGGCCTGCCAAAAACTGCATTGGATCCACTTTCTCTCTTCTCTGGCTCACTGTAGATTGACACTACACTCTTTGGTGTTTGGACTAGAACTCTATCAACAGGAATTCCATGAACTTGGCTGAGGTTGCACCAGTAGTAGGAATATGATGAATGACAGTTGTTTGGTTTGTAACATCTGGCTCTCATATTTCATTGTTATCAATAACAAAGGCAGAGTTTGCTACCATCTACAAGTTGGGTTGGAAAATCTATGGGGACTACTTGTCTAAGGGTCATAATAGCATCCTAATTCCTGATGATCGTGTTTACCTTTTTATCTTTCTCTTACGTGCTATGTTTTAGCTTCAAAGTTTCTACTCAGCTCTGGTCTCTTCATCAGGAAGCCCTCTATTTCATTTATAAGTTGAATTATTTTTCCTATATATGACTATATTTGATTTTTTTGGGTAAGTTATTCTTGGCTGTAGGCCTACATTCTTTGCCTTTTGGAATATCATATTCCAAGATCTCTAGTCCTTCATAGTGCAGGCTGCTAATCATATATGATCCTGATTATGCTTCCTCAATACCTCAATTCTTTTCTTTCTGACTCCTTGTAGCCCTTTTATTTTCTTTCATCTGGAACATCCAGATTTTGACTATCATATTCCTAGGAGTTTTCATCTGGGAGTTTCCTTCAAGAGGTGACCAATGGATTCTTTCTATTTCTACTTTGCCCTTTATTTCTAATAGATCTAGACAGTTGTCTTTTTAAGGGTTCTTAAAATATGACATCTAGGCTCTTTTGTTGGTCGTGGCTTTCAGGCAGCCTAATGATTCTTAATTTTTTTGTCCTTAATATTTTTTTAGATCAGTTATTTTTCCTGTGAGATATATCACACATTTTCTCCTATTTTTCCAGTGTTTTTACTTTGTTTACTTCTTTACTTCTTGTAATAGAATCATGGGCTTCAATTTGGTTCTTTCTCATTTTAAAGAAGTACATTGCTTTGGTAAGGTTTTGTACTTCCCTTTCTGATTCTTTCTTTCATAGCTCTCATTTCACTTATAAAAACAAAACAAAACATTTTTGGTATTTAAAAAAATTATTGCTTTTAAGCTTTCAGGAATTCTTGTTAGATTTGTGTCCAAGCTGCATTTTTCTTTGATGCTTTGCTTGTAGATGTCTTGGAGTCCTTCTCTTCTGGGTTTGTGTCTTGAGTGTCCCTCTTACCAGAAGTTTTATGGTGGTATCCTTTTTGTTTGTTTGTTTGCTTATTCTTCCAGCCTACTTTTTGACTTCAGGCTTAATAGAAGGGACAGACTCTTAGCACTTCTGCAGGAAAGGTCTGAGCCAGTTCAGTTGCTACTTTCTTGGCGTGTTGAGTATTATATTATCCCAGGCAATGTATCCAAAGTAGTCTGATCCAGGGCAAAGTATGATCATTGCCTCCTTGCTCTGAACTCTGCAACAGTAGATTACTACTTGGCTCAGTCAATATTAGCCTTCCCTAGTTTTTCTTCCAAGGGGTTTAGATTAGGCTAGAAACTGGAACTTGGATTCTGCTCTGTTCATAGGGTTCAAGCCACATCATTGCTGAACTTGCTCCTTGCTTGGTACACAGGATAGGATTTGGTCACTCTTTATTCTCATCCCACCCCTCTGGGTGCAGGTTCCCTTCCTTAGTCTACCCAGAATGTGACCTAGAATTGGGTAGTGACAGAGCTGCTAGTGACACCTATTTTCCATTACTTATGAAAAATCATGGTATCTTGAAGTGCTCCTATGGGTCTGGTACTTCCTCTTACCTGGCTGCATAGCCTCTCCACACTTGAGGCTTGCTGCTGGCCAGACTCTATCTCCAGTACCCACAGACCTCTCTGTCTGCCTCCCTATTCTGACTTTGACCTGGAAAAATTATTCACTGTATTTTTTTTCCTTAAATTTCACCATCAGGATTTATTTTGCTGCATTTTCTAGATCTGTTTGGAGTTTTTTGTGATTTTTTTTCTTGGTAGCAGTGGTGTGGGTGTGCTCAGTTATACTTTTTCCTACTACTCTACTTTCTTGGCTCTGTCCTTGCAACTCATTGTCTTAAAACTTTCCTATTAGTATTGAGAGATCAAATGACTTGCCCAGGATCAGGAAGCTCGTATATATCAGAACTTGTATGTATTGGACTTGAATCCTCATCTTCTTGACTCTAAGACTTACTGTTAATCCACTATAGTACACTGTCCCTCTTAGTCAGATATTAGAATTTATTACATTGAACTTAAATTTGGCTACCCTCTAACTTTAACCCACTCACCCAAGCTCTGATCCTTCATATTAATTATAACTATTCACATTCTAATTGTACCTTGCAGTTTAGAAAGCATTTTTGATTATGGCCTGAGAATAGTTAAGTAACTTGGTTGGTCAAAGTGATGTGGCAGGTTCTCAAAAGTAAGTCTTCTGACTTTTCCTTCAGGGTTCTTTCTATAGGACTATGCTTCCTCTGTGATGATATTATACTCCTTTAAACAATTGATAACATTCATTATGCCCTTTAGTCTTTTCTTCCCTTTGCTAAACATTTCCAGGCACTTCAACAGATTTCTCAGATGGCTTGCATGATTTCCCAACCTCTCACTATTTGTAAGTATTCTAGTTGGCCAGTGAACCTCTTAAAAAGTAGCAATCTGAATTGTACATGACATTTTAGGTGTGGCCTGATGGTATGAAAAACAATGGGTCTATTTTTCCTGTGATTGGAACTCTACACTTTTTATTAGTGTAGCCTAAAATTCTATTAGTTGGGATTTTTTTTTTTAGAAGTCATACCTGGCCCATATTGATCATGAGGCAAACTCTTCTTAAGACAGATAGGTTTTCACCATTCTGTTCCTGTGTAGTTGGTGTTTTCAATATAAATACAGGACTTCACAGGTTCATTTACTCATATTAAATTCATTTACTCATATTAAATTCTATTCTAACCTAATTTCATCTTTCCATGCCAACTTCCTGGGATCATTTTGAATCTTGAGGGTCATATCTTCAACACTAAACATTTATTAAAAGACTACTTTGTACAAGATACTATACGGCATAATCAGAATACAGTCATTCAGCCTAGACCCTGCTCTCAGGGTGAAGTAAGGAGAGATTCATTAGGAAGATTACTTGGGCTGCAATATTAAAGATGGACTGCAGAAGAGGTAGAAAGGAAGCAGAGAGATTTGTCAGGAAGCTCTTGGAGTAGTTTCTCAAGGCAAGACAAGTCAAAAAGCATTTTTAAGCATGGGCTACGTACCAGGCACTTTGCTAAAGATTGGGGATATAAAATAAGGGCAAAAAATAGTCCCAGCTCTCAAGGAACTCAAAGTCTAATGGGGTGGGGAAAGGATATGCAAACAACTATGTACAAACAGTACTCAGCGCAGTACCTGGCACAGAGTAAGTACTTAATAAATGTTTGTTGATTCCTCAATTGATGGGGAAAAAACCCCTCAAGATATATTATATATATTACACACACACACACACACACACACACACACGCACGCACACACACTAAATTGGAGATAATCTCAGAGGGAAGATACTAGCATTAAGAGAGACCAGGGGAAAGTTTCTTGAAGATCATGGGATTTTACCTGAGATTAGAAGGAAGCCAGGAGGTAGAGGTGAGGAAAGAGAATATTCCAGGCATAGGGGATGACAAGAAGAAAGGAAGGCCTGTTTTTACTTTTATATCTATTATGTCTACTTGCATTATCTACAAATTTGATATGCATATCCTTGACCTAGTCCTCATTACAAAGTGTTAAACAGGACAGGGTTAGGAAACTTTCCAAGCTAATAATGATCTATTAACCAGTACTCCAGATACAGGCATTCAAAAAGTTTCAACTCTTCTTAACTGTACTATTATCTAACCCAGATTTCTTATCCACAAGGATGAGAGATTTCATCAAATACTTTGCTGAAATCATTCCATCTCATAACTGAATGGACATCAACATGTACATCAATATGTCAACAGGCAATCACATCATCAGACTTACATGATAACTGGGTTTATTACAAGAGAAATGAACATGCATGTGGAACCCAAAGGGTTCCCAGTTTTTACAGAAGTTTACATTTTATTTATTTTTTTTAATTTTTTTTTAAATTTTATTTTAGTTTGCATCATTCATTTCCACAAGATTTTGAGCCACATATTTTCTCCCCCTCTTTTCCCCACCCACTGCGCCAAAACAGCCATCCCAGTGTGTCCCCCCTCCCCCAGTCTATTCT
>CM053580.1:475871331-475888847 GCA_028627135.1 Pseudochirops cupreus
ATAGGAGAGAATAGACTGGGGGAGGGGGGAAATACCGGGATGGCTGTTTTGGGGTGGTGGGCGGGGGAAAGACGGGGAGAAAAGATGTAACTCAAAAAAATTTAATAAAGAATCTCATATAAAAAAAAAACAATGAATGCTTCTTTTAAAAATTTCCTTACTTATTTGTGACTTTTTAAAATTTTGAGTTCCAAATTCTCTCCCTCCCTCCAGCCTCTCTTCCACCCATTGTTGTTGTTGTTCATCCTTCATTAAGAAAGAGGACCAATGACATCAGGAGGGTGATGTCTTGACTTTCCAGTGAATCAGATTTAAGTGAGGCAGCACTGTGCTGAGTCATCAGCCTCACTTTCTCCTCCAAAGTCATTGGAATCCAGTAGCAAGACATAGGTCAGGAGGAGTAGTAATGGGCTCTGGATGCAATGGGACACTTTGGCCATTTAAGCGGAGCTTTCACAGATTTGTCTGAGGCAACACCCATTCAGTGATTAAACGTTAGGTAAGAATTGAGGCAAAAGGTGGCCTATTTTGACTTCACAAAAGGATCAGTCTGGGAGGGAAGACTCTCAGAGTTTCTGGCCAGAACAGAAATAACAGAACCAATCATACTGTCGGTGAGCCATCAACACCCAAACACTAAGCAAATGAGGCTTGGGCTGGGACCTATTATTGGTCAATCTGTGAGAGCCAGAGTGATTTAGGTTTAAAAGCATAGTCAGATAGCTCAATTTGAACACCAATAGGTTTTATCAAAGCCTGGTTTGAATTTCAGAGCTGTTTTTCAAGAAATCATAAATGAAAACTACATGAGACAAAAGAGTTAATTGTCTCAGTATTTAAAAAATATAAAACACAATGATAGAATAAATAAATAGAGAAGAAAAAAAAATCTAGCTCCCAACCCCTATGATACCTGGTGAAGTATAAGCCATTATCCACAAATAAGGGTATGACTACCCACATAGACAGAGTAAGACGAGAAAAAGAAGGAGGAGGAGGAGAAAGAAGAGGAGGAAGGAAATAGAATCATTGTCCAACTGGAACTGGCCCTTTGGGTCCCCAGTGGGGCAGCTACTAACACTTAGATGTTGTTGTTTGACCTTTGTTCTCAAAGAGAGCCAATGACATCCACCCATTGAGAAGTCTAAGGCAAGCAATATGATACCAATTATACATGTGAAATCATGCAAAACATATTTCCACATTAGCCATGTTGAAAAAAGAAAGAAAGAAAAATTTAAAAAGTGAAAACATTTTACTTCAATTTTCATTCAGAAATCATCAGTTCTCTCTGGAACTGGATAGCATTTTCATCATAAGTCCTTTGAAATTGTCTTGGATCATTATACTGATCATAGTAGCTAAATCTTTCATGTTCATCCTCCTTACAATATTGTTGTTGCTGTGTACAATATTCTCCTGGTTCTGCTCACTTTGCTTTATATCAATTCATGTATGTCTTTCCAGGTTTTTCTGAAAGCATCCTGCTCATCATTTCTTATACCACAATAGTATTCCATTACAATCATATACCACAACATATTTGGTCATTCACTTAATTGATGGGCATCCTCTCAGTTCCTAATTCTTTGCCATCACAAAAAGAGCTGCTGTAAATATTTTTATACATATAGGTCCTTTTCCCTTTTCTTTGATCTTTTCAGAATATAGATCTAGTAGTAGTATGTATTGATGGTTCAAAGGGTATGTATAGTTTTAGAGCCCTTTGGGTAAAGTTCCAAATTGTTCTTCAGAATGGTTGTACTAGTTTATGGCTTCCCCAATAAAGTTTAGTGTTCCAATTTTTCCACATCCCCTCAAGCATTTGTCATTTTCCTTTTCTGTCATGTTAATCTAATAGATATGAGGTGGTAGCTCAGAATTGTTTTAATTTGCATTTCTCTAATTATTTGTGATTTAGAACATTTTTATATGGTTATTGATAGCTTTAATTTCTTTTTCTGAAAACTACCTGTTCATATCCTTTGATCATTTATCAATTGTGGAATGGCTCTTATTTTTAAAATTTGACTCAGTTACCTATGTAATTGAAAAACTGAGGCTGTTATCAGAGATACTTGCTGTAAGAATTTCCCCCTGGTTTCCCGCTTTCTTTCTAATTTTGACTGCATTAGTTTTGTTTGTGCAAACTCTTTTTAATTTCACACAATCAAAATTATCCATTTTGCTTCCCATGGTCCTCTTCATCTTTTGTTTGTTCATAAACTCTTCCCTTATCTATAAATCTGCCAGGTAAATTTTCCATGTACTCCTAATTTGTTTATAACTCCTTTTATGTCTAAATCGTGTCTCCAGTTTGACCTTATCTTGGTATACAGTGTGAGATGTTAGCCTATGCCTAGTTTCTGCCAAATTGCCTCCCATTTTTCCTAGCAAGTATTGTCAAATAGTAAGCTCTTGCCCTAAAGCTTGCGTCTTTGGGTTTATCAAACACTAGATTACAGTTATTTACTACAGTGTATTGTGTACCTAATCTATTCCACTGATCCACTACTCTATTTCTTAGCCAGTACCAGATTATTTTGATGATTGCCACTTTGTAATATAGTTTGAAATCCAGTACTGCTAGGCTACCTTCCTTCATATTTTTTTCCATTGATTTCTTTGATTTTCTTGACCTTTTGTTCTTTCAGATGAATTTTGTTATTAATTTTTTTAGCTTTGTAAAATAATTCTTTGTTTATTTGATTGGTATGGCACTAAATAAGTTAAATTAATTTGGGTAGAATTGTCATTTTTATCATATTAGCTTAACCTAGTCATGAGCAATGACTATTTCTCCAGCTATTTAGATCTGTCTTTGTGTGAAAAGTTTTATAATTGTGTTCATACAGTTCCTGGGTTTGTCTTGGAAGGTAATGAATGCTTCTTAATTGACAGATAGATTCATGATGAATCTAAGACTTAGATTTCTCCTTCCTTTGGAAAAGCTGTCTTTTTATCCTACCCCCACCAAAGATCTTAATGGAAGCCTATATTTAAACACATTCAGAAATACAAAAACTTATGCAAATAGAAATTTTAGTAAGAAGAATAGGATCAGAGGATTAAAAGATTTAAGAGCTGGAAAGAACTATGGAGATCATTTAATCTGACATCCTTTTGCATAACTCTGGGTTACATCATTTAGCATTTGATCAGGTGAAAAAGTAGTCACTCTCACTGATGCCACTACTGCTAATACCCCAAGGATATTATAGATTTAATGGAGTTTGCCTTTGCACATGTCCAGATCACCTGTCACGGAGGCACTCATGTAGGAGATGCCAAGGATCCACTTCTGGGAGATGATATTTTGTGTTTCTCTACCATGTGGATGGAAACAGCCTCTTTCCATTGGCTATATAGCTAGAACAAACTTTGTCTTTAAGACTGTCTGTTTGTCATTCTCTCTCTCTCTCTCTCTCTCTCTCTCTCTCTCTCTCTCTCTCTCTCTCTCTCTCTCTCCCTCTTTCTCTCTCTAGCATCCGGAAGTATGATGGTCCTGTTCACCCACAGCACAGGTGTCAAGAACTGAGCTGGGTGTGAAGAAGGGCTAATTTCCCTCTCTCCCTTTAAGGCACTATGGCCCCAAGAAATAGGGTTTAGGTTTTGGTCTGACCTGGTTTCATTGGTTCTTTTAGATGCAGGCAGTGGAGTCCCTAGACTCAGACTCAAGCTATGGTGACTTTTGAGGCAGGATTTCAAGCTGGATGTTGGTGCCGGGCCAGAAGCCAGTGTGCCTGAGACTTGAGCCCAAGGAGGGCTTTGAATTTGATGAGACTGTGCCATATAGGAACTGAGTTAAACTGTGAACCTAATCCCCTTCTCTTCCACAGTGACTGAATTGGTACAAGGAGGGAAATATGATCCCACTTTTTTGGAGGGGAGGGGGCATTATATGTTCTTGTTATAATGTGAAGTAAATGTTCCTTTGTAAAAGCTTATTTGTCAATTAGTTAAATGGAACAGGGCTGAAGGTGATCCCTAAAACGGGGAGGGGGGGGGGAGAGGAAACAATCAGTGGGAGCTTGAGCCAATGGCAGAGATATTAGACATTCCAAAGCTTCTTAAGTACCATAAAACCCTGGGGTAGGGGGCAAAGATAATATAGTTGGCCTTCAGGCCAGGGTAGAGACTGTGACGTGGAAAATAAGGAGAAGCATGTCTGCATGGAAGTACTCATAGCAGCATTGTTTGTGTAAGGGAGGTTGCTAAGGAAGTCTTTGACTAATTTGGAATCCTCAATGAGCTGGTAAGATGATGGAGCATGGGTCTTTGTTCGGAGGTATATGAAGGATATAATTTCCCTCTGGAATTTGAACATTCTGGCAAAAGTTGGGGTGAGAAACCATATGATCATGGACTGAGGGATGATTGAACAAAGAATGGAATATAGATACAATGGAATACACCTCTCCATCAAAGAAATGTGAAAACAAAGAATCCCAAGACATTTACTTTCTGCTGGTGATTTACTTATTTGTGAAAAAGCAAGGCCATGGGTATAGATTTTTATTAAATAACTCATTATTGGGGAGATCCAGGGTTTTTTCCCTTCCTATTTCCTCATTCTCTACTAGGTCAAGTCAACATCGGAAGGGCATTGCTGATAATGACATTAGATTAATTTTCTCCTCAATCTTGTTCATATCTCACCCAAGGGGAGAAGCCCTTTGCTTTCTGCTGGGCTTTGGGTGGGGGGTAGTGAATCCTTTGTCTAGACTGCCCAAGGCTGGGGGTGATCTGGGAGTAAGAGGTAATCAGTCCTGTCCCCTAGCTCCTCATTAATAGGTCCATTTTTCCTTACAATATTCATTCTCATTAATTGTTAACCTATCAGAGTTGATTGCCATCTGCCAGGAACACCCACTCTTCCATGGGCATCAAGAAGCAGCCATGATCTGTTTTTGGTTTAGGAGAGACAATCAAATAACACTTTTATTAATTTTCTGCCAGCAATTATTAATAAAATGATTAATTACTCAGAAACTGTGTCTCTTGAACTTTTTGTACATCACAACAAATTAGTTCATGCATTGTCCAATGTTTGTGATCTGAATTTTGATGCTCATTTAAAGCTTTTTTTTTTTCAAATACGGGTATAGTAATTGTGTTTAGTGTTCCCATAGTTGTGCTTCATATAACTCTCCCCATATTACCTTGAATTTATTTTCCACACCCCCTTAATCTTATCACTCCTTTGGGGAACTCATCAAATTAGTCAAGGGCTCCTGATTATCTCCTCCCCCGCCCTTACACAAACAATGCTGCTATGAATATTTTCATACAGGCAGGTCTCTTTGAGATATTAATCTAATGGTGCCATCACTGGAAATAACCACTTTTTCTCACCTGATCAAACACTGAACAGGGTTCAGAGTCTATAAAACAGAAAATATCAGATTAGATCATCTCCAAGATTCTTTCTGCTGCTTAAATCCTTTGATCCTATTTTTACCAAAATGTGGGCCCTCATACATTGTATTTCTTATTATATTTAGGAATAAACCTTAACTAAGACTCTTGGTGGGGGTACAGTGAGAACATGACTTTCCCCCCGCCAAAAAAAGGGAGGAAATCTCAAATTTAGACTAAGTATGAGTCAATTAAAAGATTTTTATTATTTGCCACTGACTTCCAGAAGCTCATCTCTTGCAAGATCATATCAGTTCTGAAACTCACAACATTTCAGTACCCCCTGCCTTTTGGGACCTCTCTCTTATTGGAGGTAGGTAGTAGAGAGTGAATAATCAGAGAGGAATTGATCCCCTCTTTAAGGAGGGACCCCAGAGAAGCCACCTTGTATTTTTCCACTTGACTATAGACTTTCTCATGTCCCTGTATGAGGTGCCCTCCTCTTCCCCACCCCTGCCACCTCTAGTTTTCAGCTTTCTTTGCTATATTGTCTTCACCTATTAGACTGTGAGTTCCCTGAGAGCAGGGACTTTTTTCTTTTGCCTTTCTTCGTATCCTCAGCACTTGGCACAGCACCTTGCACATGGTAGGCACTTAATAGATATTGATTGACTGACTGCTAAGGACTGGATTAAACTTAGTGGACACAAAAAAATGAAACAGTCCTTGCCCTCAAGGAGTTTACATTCTACAGGAGGAGACAACAAGTACAATGTATGTACATAAAAGTATATCCAAAATAATTAGTTCCAGAAAAGGAGACTGGATTTAGAGTGTTCCTTCCTATCTGTGTTACCTTAGGCAAGTCATTTCACCTCCAGGACTTTGATCTTTCTACTTTCTACTGTGCTGTCCTGTCTTTCAACATGAAAACCTCCTTACCAATTTTCTTGACTGTTGCCTACAGACACTCTCGGGACTTCCCTATCTGTAAAAAGCTCTTATTTGAGAGCCTTCATCTGTTTTTCTTATCTCTCCCCTCCCTCCCACAACCACATTTCTAGAGGCAAAAAACTCCAAACTATATTCCTTCCCTTGATTTTCCAACCTCCAACCTTTTGCCATCTGGTTTCCAACACCACCTCTCAACAGAAGGTTACCAACAATGGCTTAATATTCAATGCTTTGTTCCTTTCCTGAAGCTTCCCGCAGCTCTTAGGGGCTTCTCACCCTGCAATATCAGTCCTTTATGCCAGGCCCCTCTCCTATTGGGGATTTCTTTTCCTGCTCTCCATTTTGGGGAATGGGTCCAGGCCAACCATGTTTCATTCTCCCCTTGGCTATGCTGATACCAAGGACTTTGTCATTATGTCTTTGTGTCCCTTATCTTTGCTCCTTTCTAGCTCCCCTATAGGTGCTGTTCCCCCCCCCCCCCATGAGAATGTAAGCTCCTTGAGGGCAGAGACAGTCTCTTTTTTGTTTGTACACGTAGCCCTAGCACTTGGCACAGTGTCTGGCAAATAGTAAGTACTTAATGAATGCCTGTTGCCTTGTCTGCATGGAGCTCAGTTGTATGTAGTCATAGTCATAGGATCACAAATTTAGAACTAAAAGGGACCTTGGAGACCATTCAGTCTAATCTCATTTTTCAGAAGACAAAACTGAGCCTCAGATGAGTTAAGTGGTTTGCCCCAGGTCACCCAGGTAGTAAATGACAAAGGCAGGATTTGAACCCAGATCTTTGGATTCCAAATTCTGTGCTCTTTTCGTTGTACCATAGTCACAATCACTCTTCGTGCTGTTTTCTTAAACTGCTTTCAGGATCTGTGCATTGTGGGGTATTCATCTTTATATACATACAATGGGGTTTTGTAGGTATTGAAACAAAATTTATTTTTTTAAGAAAGTGTGCGTCTTAAAAAAAATGGTAACTCACAGACTTCAGTGCTGAGTTAATTAAACTTGTTTTACTGGGTATCCCAAACGCCAGACACAAATTTGGTACTAAATATAACACAGTCGACTTGGATTACAAAAACAGTCATCAGATTTACCTAGATCTGGCCCTACTCACCATAAAATCTACCACAGTGAACTGGGTCATAAACACAGCTTGCATTGCAAAAGGCACTCAGTTCTGGGCATCTCACCAGGACCTTTTCTGTGTTCTTTTGTGTTTTGATTTTTTGTTTGTTTGTTTGCTTTTAACTTTATCTCCTACTGGTCTAGGTACTAACACAATGGAAACTTTGTTCTATTTTTCACAGACTGCTTTAGGCCTATTTCTGTTGTCTTCTACCATCTATAAAAAAGTAGAGTCTTCTAAATAAAATTTCTTTAGTAGGTGGCAGCCTTTCCTATGAACCTTGGAAAACGGAGTAGGAAGTAGTTAAACTGCCGTTTAAAAACTTTTTTAAAAAATTATGTCCAGAGTTTCTTTTTTAAAATGAACTATCATTCCCTTAATATCTCTACTCTTTCCCATGTCATCCACACCTTATCTTTCTTCTCCCCCAGTGTCCTGTAGCATGCTATGCTGTTGCAAGCCTATTTTCCTGACACATTATCCAATATCTGCCCTTTCCTAGGGTCTTTGGACTGCAGCCCACCTATTTTCTGCCTAAATTCAAGGTGTTATTCACCTGGAAGATCCCATCCTATTATTTTAACCTGACTCACTTGCTTATCATACATCTCGCCTACAGATACCCCTGGTCCCTTTGCTTAGTCTGATCTTCCTTGTCAAGTGACTTTTGTTAAATTTCCTCTGGTGCCTGAGACTCTTTGCCAGCTTTTCACTTCCCTTTATCAGATGTGACTCCTTAAATTAACTCTATTTTATCATGTGTCAGTTCAATCTCATACTTCTCAAGTCAGGGGTCAGGACTCTAAGGAATCAGGGGACCAGGTTTTCACATTAACCTGGTGTGTGGGCAAGTCACAGCTTCTGTGGAGCACCATTTCTCACTCTATAAAATGAGGAGATCGGATTAACTGGTTTTTAAGGGCCCTTCCAGGACTCAATTCCTATAATCCTCTGATGGGCTACCCTTTTCACTAGGCATACTTTTGTAATAGAATTTTTTCCCTATGTTTTAAAAATTGAAGGTTAATTTATGCCCTTTCTTTTTATGTGTCATTTCTGGATATATCCCACCCATCCTGTGAGTCATTCCTTGTTACAAAGAAAAACAATTAAGCAAGATTGACAGGGCAGATATGTTTGACTGCGTATATGACATTCTGTACCCTTAGCCCTCCACCTCTCTAGGAAAGGAGGCAGTTTCATTACTTAACCTCTGTTCTGGGGCCAACAATGGTCAGTTATGTAACCAATTACATGACCAATGGTGTTTGACCTCATTTTGGTGTGCTTTGAACTTATTATTGTAGTCACATATGTGCTTTCCCTGATTCTATGTGATATTGATGTGTTTATAGAAGCCATTCATCTTTCTGTGAATTCTTCGTATTTTTTTATTTTTCTTACAACTCAATAATATTCCATTACATTCACAGTGAACCTAGAGAGCTGGTCTCAGAACCAGGAAGACCTGGGTTCAAATCCTGACTTTGATATAGATTATCCTGAGCCAGTGCCCTCTAGGCAACTTTCCAAAACAATAAATTTATTCATTCAATAATCATTTATTAAGCACCTATGTGCCAGACACCATACTAAGCACTAAGCTGCAGAGAAAGTAACAACTTTTTTTCCTTATCTGAAAATTCCCTCTACCAATGAAATCACAGGTCCACTCCCTGCTTAGCTACATTTATATACCTTTGGAGTATGATTTCACAGGTGGTGGGATGGTTCTACTGATGTCTTTGGCTGATTTTGGTGCCTGAAATTCTACTATTAGAAACTTAGTGTATAGGGTAGCTAGGTCTCGTAGTGAATAGAGGCCCTGGAGTCAGGAGGACTTGAATTCAAATCTGGTCTCAGACACTTAACACTTACTAGCTGTGTGATGTTAGGCAAGTCACTTAACCCCAATTGCCCTGCCTTCCCTTCTCCAAAAAGACCAAAAAAAACCACCTTAATTTATTTGGGTTCCAAAGAAATTTAGGTCTTCCGTAGTTCTCAGTTAAAGGACAAATACTTACAAGGGTTGTCCCCAGGGCTCTTATTTGCTAATTCTTCATCAAAGAAATTGATTAATGGCTGAAAGCAAAATGAGGGCTAGGAGGGGAGGGAGTCCAGGCCAGGGAACAGAAGCACCAAAATGGGACTTAGGGAAACAATAAAGCTGAGCTCATACTTTATACTTTTGTCCAGGGAAGGTCCCATCTAAGGAAGTCACAAGGCAATTGCAGGAATTACAGAGATTGGATCTAATCAATGGCCTTCTTCCAAGACCATGTCATGATTAGTGACTGTTTGGTCACACTTCATCCCCTATAAGGCATTGCTCCTGCCCACCTTTCTCTGCCTGTCACCTCCTGTCATTACTTCACTGTCTCAACCTAAGAAAAATAGCGCAAGTGAGATCAATGATAATTTATTTTCAAAGGCATTTAGTTGTTCTAACGTTTTTTGTTTCGTTTTGTTTTTGGTAAAGGGGAAAAATGCCCTGGTATTATGGCCCTCTAAGCTACTCTCTAGTTCTAAATCAGGTGACAGGTCCAAAGGTGGGGGAGAGAGGGAAGGCTATCATCACAAACATGATGTGGTGTATCAGCAACGGAGAATGTTGGTGTAGCAGGCTTCCTTAATATCATAAAAAGTGTGTGAAGAGGGCATAAAGAGTGAGTGACTTGAGTCCGCTGTGGAGACCTAAGGCGCTGGTTCAATTATTCTGATTGTGAGCTGATATTTACATGTTTGGAGTCCCTTGGCAGCTAAAGATGAAGTTAAATATTCAATTAACTGAAGTATTACCCTAGGGGTGGGGGTGGGGGGTTGGAGGGACAGAGAAGAACCACAAACCTGGCTCAGCATCCAGAGGCTTCCGATTTGCCTGAGAATGAACCAATGAGCTCAGTCAAAAAAGTCCAGTTGAACTAATGTCAAAGTCAGTTTGAATGTATTATGAAAGGACTGATGAGTTAGAGCTTGAAAATAACCTCAGCGACTGGCTAGTCCACTCCTCCCTCCTTTTAGAGATGGGGCTCTGAGACCCAAAGAAATGGACAGAGCACTAAGTTTGGAGTCAAGAAGATGCGAATTCAACTTTAGCCTCAGACGAGCTGTGTGACCCTGGGCAAGTCATTTCACTTCAATTTGCCTTAGTTTCCTTAACTGTACAGTGGGGATAATAACAGTACCTACCTTGAAGAGGTTGTTGTGAAGATGAGATGAGAATATTTGTAAAGCTCTTAGCATAGTGTCTGGCATGTAGTTGGTGCCATATAAATGTTTATTCTCTTCCCTTTCCCTTTCTGTTAAAAAAAAACCCTAGAAAATGTGTATTTGTGATCTGGAGTATGTGGAAATTGGAGGAAGGTAGGATTGTAAGGGGCAGCTAGGTGGCTCAGGGGATAGAGCAGTCGGGCAAGTCACTTAATCTCTGTTTGCCTTAATCCACCAGAGAAAGAAATGGCAAACCACTTTAGTATCCTTGACAAAAAAACCCCATGGACGTTTTGGTCCATGGGGTCATGAAGAGTCGGACACGACCAAACAACTGAACAGGGATTCATAGAAAGGATCAAGAGATGTGAATGCCAGACAAGAGTGCCCAGAGGTAGTGGTAGTGGCAGAGAAAGGAGTCTGTAGATCATGAACAGGCCACTGAGCTCAAGGAGGCAGGTCAGTTGGGGCCAGGAAGATTAGTAGGTGGGTGCTTGCGCCGGTGCCTATAGGCATTCTACTTGTTAAATGTTCAGTCTGATGAGAATTTACATCTCAGAAATTGGCAACAGCCACAAATCAGGGCTGGATTTATTGTTTTGTTGATCATTTAGACTTAAGAAAGTAATGAAGAAAATGGTATCAATGCAGATTAAACTTAAAAGTGTGTCATCGGTGTTGTTCACTTATGACCAGTCCTTTGTGGGCCCATTTGGGGTTTTCTTGGCAAAGATATTGGAGTGGTTTATCATTTCCTTCTCCAGTTCATTTTACAGATGAGGAAACTGAGGCAAACAAGGTTAAGTGACTTGTCCAGGGTCACACAATAAGTGAAGTCAAATTTGAACTCAGGTCTTCCTGACTCTAGGCCCTGCATTTTATCCACTATACCACCTAGCTGTCCTGAGGGCCATGGGTATTTTGTGCTTTTCTTCTCCCTAGAAAGTCAGTTGTTAAACATTTACCAGCCAATGACTGGTTAGGAGGTTTCATTGTCAGAGTTAAGAATTCAGAAATCAGGAGGGCAGGGAGGGAGGGATAAAATTTAGAATTTATAATTTTTTAAAAATGTTAAAAAATTAAGATAGGCACTGGGGTATAGAAATGCATCTTGTCCTACTAGAAAGCTAGAGGGGGAATGGGGTAGGATATAAGAGAAAATAGATTGGGGGAAGGGGTATTCAGTAGGCTCGCTATCTTGGAATGAAGGGTAGGGGAAAGATGGGGAGAAAATTTGTTATTCAAAATCTTGTGAAAATCAATGTTAAAAACTAAAGTAAATGAATAAATTTAAAAAATTTTTAAATGTTAAAAAATTGTTTTAACATGTAATTTGAGAAAGAATAAAGTATTATTTTTAAAAAAAGTTCAGAGATCAGGAATCAGGGAAGTTTTAGTAAGGAGTGAAGGTGAAAGAGGCTGGGGTGAGAAATAAAGTTGTCTTGGAGTGTTAGAACGATGTAGGAAGCTGATTATAGGTGGTACAGTGAACAGAATGCCAGATCTGTCAGGAAGAACTGTTTGAATCCTTCTTTGGGCACTTACTGGCTGTACACCTATGGGTTCATCACCCAACAATCTCTTTTGTACTCAGTTTTCCCATCTGTAAAAGGGTTGAAATAATAGCATTTACCCCAAGGGCTGTTGTAAGGATCAAATGAGAAGATATATGTAAAGCATTTAAGTTTAGGTATAAAAACAAATGTAGAGAGAGAGTCCTAAGTTTATTCTGACCCCAATTTCTATAATGGAGCCATTAGATTTCAGTGGCAGCAAAACGTAGATGTGACCACCCAGAAGAGGGTGCCTGGTCAGTCAAATACACTCATATTCATTGGGTGTCTGTATACACACACAACCCTGAGTTAGGGACGGGTTTTAATCTGAAATAACAAATGCTCTGTTCACAGGCTCTCACAGCCTAAAACAATGACCATTGAGGGAGACAAAGAAATTTGCTTAAATCAAAATACATAGGAGTTAGTTTGCTTTGTTAAAAACTATTTTTAAACTTTTTTCTTCTTTCCTCCCAATTCCTGCCCTATCCTCAACCTTGATTGATTGTGTTGTATGATTGAATTTCTTTGGGTAGAATAAAGAATCCAGACAAGAAAATTAAGATTTCATCCTGACAAAATTTGGGAGGTGAAAGTCTGGGGCAGGAAAACATTTTGCTCAGATGAATCTCCAGAGATTCAGATGGGGGGGAAATACTAGATGTACTTTTAAGGTTTGTGCTAGCTATCCAGTGCTATGTACAGAGTGGAAAGTGTTGAATTGGTAAGTCAGAGAACCTGGGTTCAAATCCTACTTAATTCTAACCCTTCTTAATTCCACTGCCTTCCCTCTGTTAATTATATATAAATAAGTAAATATGTATACACACATATCCATACATATGTATACATACATACACACACATATGTCTGATTTGTACATAGTTGTTTGCATGTTGTCGCTTCCATTAGATTATAAATTCCTTGAGGGCAGGGACTGTCTTTTGCCTCTTTCTGTGTTCCCAGCACTTAGCTTAGGGCCTGACATGTCATAGACGCTTAATATATGTTTATGGATTGATTCAAGCTTAGTGACCTTGGGCAAATGGCTTCATTTCCCTATAAAATGTGTGTGTTGGGAGGGTGCAGTGAAAAGGGAGGAGGGGTTGAATCATCTGACCTCTGAAGTCCTAGCTCTATTCTGAGATCCTATGAACTGTAAAGTGGGATTATAGTGATATCAGCCTGGTGTGATTTTAGGGACAACAGGAAGCCCAGCAGTGGTAGACTGAGTGAATAAGAAATGATGACACCACCATATGCATCAGCACCTTCCTTTATGTAAGGGTTTCCTGGGTCGGATTTATGGAAGTCCTCTGATCTGGGGCAAGACAGGATGACAGGTGGAGAAGATCTATCTTCTCAGCAGAGCACATTCAGAGTCTCAATCAGTGAGCTTGGGTCTCTGAAATGGGCAGAGGTTAAGTTCAGAGAGCAAGGAATTAGCTCATTCAGGGAAACCAGAATAGATTTCATTCTATCCAATGAACATTTATTAAATGTCAGCCATATGGACTGAGTTATGGCAGGTGCTAAGGATATAATCATGAAAAAAGAAAGAAAACGTACTGTTCCTGTCTCCAGGGAGCTTACGGCTTAGAAAAGGAGAGGTAGATGAGAAAAATATACAGATAACTATATTTTAAATTATAATATATCAGTTCAAATCTTTCCACTCTGTATATAGCAATGGGTAGCCAGAATAAACCTTAATATAATTTAAAATTATAATATAACTATATTTTGAATTATAATATAATTATAATAAACTAGCAATTTCCTGTTTTGCTTCTATTTTTGTATCAAAGATGACAACAAAAACTAGTAATAGCGTTAGAGCCGTGACCTCAAGGACAGAGGTTTCCCACCCCTGATCTAGGCAATTAACAAAATAATAGATCAAGCTTCTAGTCTTTGCCAATTTTGAAAGTGTAAATGCTCACCCTGAAAATTTAACAATTTACTCTCTAGGGCTGATGTGAGCAGACTCCAGAACTCCATTATTCAAGTGATCTCTGAAAAGTTCTCTAGTGTGAGAGTCATACCACAGAACTGGACAAACGCAAATACTTTCTGTTTTAAAAAGAAGGAAGAAAGTGAACATTCAAACCAGTCAAGTCATGATAGCTTGGACAAAATTGCAGAATGTATAAAAAATGGGCTCATTACACTGCTTGACCCTGGTTGGCACATGTCTGTCTGTATGCTGCTGTGTAGGAAGAGACAGGGACTCTTTCACTAGTGACTTCATTAATATAGGATATTTTGGGGCAAAGAAATTCCCTCAACCAATGTAAATGGATCTTGTCTCTGCAACTCATGGTTTTGGAGTTGCTTAGCTTAGGGCTTAAGCTTTTTCCACTCATGACCCCTTTTCACATTTCAGCGGATTTGTTGGCATTGTGTGGCCTGAGGGCATACACAGTACAAAGTGTGTATGCTTTGTGTTCAGAACCAAGGCTGCAGCGAACACGGGCAAGTGCTGCCAGAAACACTTCAGATTCACTATACTTTTGATTTTGAATTAATTTTTTGATCATTGTGTGTTCAGTAACCTTTTACTGTGGCCAAATAAATGTTTTGAGACCCCAGTTAGGGTTGCAACCCACAGGTTAAGAAGCTCTGGTTAGAGCAGTAACAGTCTAAATGACTCATCTAGAGTCACACCACACAGCCAATATATATCAGAGGCAGGACCTGAACCCAAATCTTCCTGACTCCAAGGCCAGTGCTGCATTCACTATCCCCTGCTCCCTGTCTAGTAACCGCTCTTTAGGAAAGACACCAAAAAACCCAAGTGTATTGAATGGATGGCATTCAGGAGGGTGAAAAGCTTAGAGTTCATAGCATATGATGTTAGGGTTAGGTTGAAGGAACTGAGGGTATTAAACTTTGGAGAAGAGAAGAAAACTTACAGATAAGATGCTAGTTATCTTCAAGTAATTGTTGAGTTGTCATGAGAAAAAAGGGATTAGGTTTTCTATACTTGACTCTAGAAGACAGAATGAGAATCATTGAGTTCAATTTGCAGCAGTAGATTTTAACTAGATATAAGAAAAAGCAAACAACCTTCCTAACAATTCAAGTTTTTCCAAAGTTGTATGGGTCCCATACATCTGGTACCACCACTGATAGAGGTTTTCAGGGTTGTTGGAATGACCATTTGTTGAAAATACTGTAATGGGGCTTTCTGTTCATGTATAGTTTGGGCATATACAGTTGGGACAGGTAGGTGGCCCAGTGAATATAGTGCTGGGCCTGGAATCAGGAAGACCTGAGTTCAAATTTGTCCTCAGATGCTTACTAGCTGTATGACCCTGGGCAAGTCACTTCACCCTGTTTGCCTCAGTTTCTTCCTCTATAAAATAAGCTGGAGAAAGAAATGGTAAACCATTCCATTAACTCTACCAGAAAAACTTCAAAAAGGGGTCATGGAGAGTCAGACACTACTGATAATGACCGAACAACAACAGTTTGGGCTAGAGAAACTTGAAGAATAGAGTCACAATGTAAATGTTGGCTCTGGGAATGAAGATGATAATGATAACAATGGTGACCATTTTATGATTCTCAGTTTGTCAAGGAGGCACTGCAGCCTAGTGGGTAGAGAGCTGGCCTCAGAGCCAGGAGGACTTGAGTTCAAGTGCCTACCACTTCTGACCCAGACTGGCTGCATGTCCTTGGGCAAGTCACTTAATATCTTTGTTCCCTAGGCCAGTGGTGTCAAACTCAAATAGGAAGAGATCCCTGTTCGCGTCATGGTGACTTAGAAAACCATAAATCGATGCTATCTGTGTTGTTTTGTATTTTAATTTATTTTGTTAAATCTTTCTCAATTACATTTTAATCTGGTTTGGGTAGCACTGGGGAGTATTGTAGGCCATTTGACTCCTCTACTCTAGGCAATTCTCTAAGACTGTCCCCAGCCTAACACATAGTAGGTGCTTAATAAATGTTTATTGACTGAATGACTAACTATAAGTTGCCAAGGAGGTGCAAACCTGCATGATAGTTCCTAACAGAGAGCTTCCTACTCTAATGAAATCACACATCCAGTTAAAAAAAAAAAGCATACCAGGGTTCTAAACATAGTGCTACGTAGAATGTGAGGAAGACTGAGGCTATGGTATAAAGTTGAGGAAAGACAATAAGACCTTCCTCACTATCAGATGCTAGTTGAAACATTGTCATGCTTAGAAATCTGTAATGGCGATGGAAAAGTTCAATGCAGGGTAATAGGAGGAGGCAGAGTTGGTCATATTCTGGGCACTGGCCAGTGGGGTTATCAATACAACATAATTATTTATGTTTTGAGATGCAAGAGGCTGAGATCAGGTCACAGAGCAGGCATACTGGAACAGTGGGTGATAAGAGGAAAGATGCCAAGGAGAGAGAGAAAGGGAGGGGCAGCTATGAAATCTAAACTAGAAGCAGGTCAGGCATTATCTTATGTACACAGTGCAGTGACAGGGAGCAGCAGGCCCTGAGAGCAAACAAAACAGGAGAAGGAAGAGAGAGCTCTTTTTTCCTGCCCCACCCTGCTCTACCCTGCCACTGCCATCAGGCCCAGATGAAGGAGATGTCAAGAGGGCCATCTGGCATGAGCCCAAAGCTCAACAGGAATCTGAAATTAGTAGGCAAAGACCCATCTATGGTTCAAGTAAGGGACAAGAGCATAAGAATGTTCTTACCAGGCTTAATATCCACTGTGACATTGCTGAAAGCTGGTTTCCCATCCCATTTGTAAATATAAAAGATAAGATCATAGAATTAAATCTAGAATATCAGAGAAGCCATAGTAGTAGAGCCGACCTTGGCAACGTGGGTTCAAGTGCTACCTTTGACATACTCTGGCCTTGTAATTCTGGATAGGTCGCTCAAGCTCTCAATGACCTCAAGAAAGCTGTAAGACTATAAATTGAAGACAAAGTGCCAATCTGCAGTGGTAGAAGGAGTTATCCTCACTGGAACTTCCTTATACCAAGGTAATTATAAGCCAAATAAAAAAAAACACAACCTTGTCAATTAATCACCTAATAAGCACTAAATTTATTAAGCACCTACTATGTGCTAGTTATTGTTCTAAGTGTTAAGAATACAAAGACAAAACCTAAATAAGGATTTATAAAGTACTTTGATCACAATAACTCTGTTAAATAATTCAGATGAATGCTATTGTGTTTACCTTGAAGATGAAGAAGCTAGAGTTCTTAGTATTTAAGGGTTGCTCTCCCTTTTCCCCACTGCGCTCTATTCCCCACTGACTCTATCTATCTATCTATCTATCTATCATCTATCTAATATCT
>CM053580.1:475889347-475936988 GCA_028627135.1 Pseudochirops cupreus
CTTTCTTTCTTCCTTCCTTCCTTCCTTCCTTCCTTCCTATCATCTATCTATCTACTTTACATTGTTGAGTTCAGTCATGTGGCCCCATTTGGGGTTTTCTTGGTAAAGATACTGGAAGGGTTTGCCATTTCTCTCTCTAGCTTATTTCAACCTGGAGTCATCTCAAGTTGTCCTGATCTATATCTTGCCACTGGACCCAAATAACTCTGGAGAAGAAAGTGAGGCTGGTGACCTTGTACAGCCCTCCCTCACTTAAATCCAAGTAGTAGGTGCTTAATAAATGTTTATTGACTGAATGACTAACTATAAGTTGCCAAGGAGGTGCAAACCTGCATGATAGTTCCTAACAGAGAGCTTCCTACTCTAATGAAATCACACATCTAGTTAAAAAAATAAAAAAGTAAAAAAGTAAAAAAAATAAAAAATAAAAAAAATTGCAAGTGAGGGATCATCTTCCTGATGTCATGATCTTTGAGAAAGAAAGATAAGCAACATTTTTTACCAGCTCATTTTACAGATGAGGGAACTGAGGCAAACGGGGTTAAGTGACTTACCCAGGTTTACATAACTAAGAGTCTGAGACTGGATTTGAACTCATGGAGATGAGCGTTTCTGATTCCAGGCCTGGCACTCTATCCACTGTACCACCTAGCTGCCCTATCTGTCTGTTTATCTATCTATCTATCTATCTATCTATCTATCTATCTATCTATCTATCTATCCATCTATCTTCCTGTCTGTCTATCTATTGCATTTATTGACTTATAAAAAACATAAAAAATTAATATAATACTGCACTAGTTGTGGTGTTTTCTTTTCATGTGTGTTCACTTTAAAAAAATATTATAACTAGGACCAGGAAATCTGGAAGTGTCCCAGGTTTCTGGACCTCTGTGAGTCCCTGCCTCTTGCTTCCATTGTACTATCCAACTGACCATGTGGGCCTTGGCAGTGTCTGCCACTCAGGACTGGAGGGAATCCATTGCCCCTGGTTGGCCTCAGCACCAACACACGTGCTGGGCTGCATGCCTACTGGATGAGGAGACTCAGGACAACAAGGTCCTGTCAGTGTTTGCACTGGCTGGCTAATTTTAGGCCCTGAACTGAGGAAATATTTTAATTTGCCTTTTTAAAAATTCCTGATGTTATTTTCCTTTCATGTCTGAGCTAGAACTGTGCACATTGTGAACAGAATGATTGGGGTGGGGATAGGATGGGGCGGAATATACCTTTCCCTTTCCTCACTTTTCCCCTTTCCCTGTTCTTTCTTGGTATGTCTTTCTATTCTTTTGGGTAAATGAGTGTCTATAGAACCTGTGGCCTAAGCTATTCAACCAACATCCTAGTAGCTAGAACAGGTTTTATTCTTCAACAGGAACTTTGAACCTAAGCAACCACATCATTTCCTGAACTGACCACACCACACTCAAAACTGCTTTCGCTTCCTACCCTCCCCCCCCCCCTTTTTTGTAAATAATGAAGGTGAGTCAGTGAGATGCCAGTCCTGGGAGCATGAACAGGGTTCCCACGGTGACATGTGGTGAGCCTGATTCTGGAAGTGAATGATGACATGGAATGGAGGGATCTGGCTTTCTGCTTCAGAGCATGTGAAGGTATTATGTGACTGCTTCCTGTACGCAAACTATGTGGTAAAAGGGGGCCTTTTGACTGACCACAGACCCAGAATTGAAAGTGCATATGAAAGTCTCCAAGGAGAGGCTTATACAAACTGATGCTGGGTGAGAAGAGCAGAACCAGGAAAAATTTGTACACAATCACAGACACATCGTGTGTGTGACGACCAGCTTTGATAGACTGGACTCTTCTCAGCAATGCAAGGTTATAAGACAACTCTACAAGTCTCAGGATGGAAGGAGATACCTACATTCAGAGAAAGATCTAGAAAGAACAGAGTTTAAATGGAGTCTGAAGCAATCTACATGCTATCGTTCTTTTTCATGTTTGATTTTCTTTCTTTTTTTCCCATCGTTCACACCATTGGTTACAACCTTTCTATACAATCAAACTAATGTCCTGTGTGAAAGTATTTGAAGATCCTATACTTGATTGCATGCCGCCATGGGCCATGGAGGGTGGGGAGGGCAGAGAAAATTTGAAACTCAAGGGATTGTGGAACTGAATCTTGTAAACTAAAAGTAAATAAACAAGTCAATTTTAAAAAATAATTTAAAAAAAGAAAAAAAAGGAAGTCTCCAAGAGATAAATTCTCTTCTTTTCCTTCCTGCTAGCCATGCCCTGTATGCAAGAAAAAGCATCTTGAGGCCCACTGGTAGCTGCCCTATTTCTCCTCCTAAAATATCCCAGCTGTCGTTGCCTCGGCAGACTGGCATGGTGAGGATCCATTTGCTCGCAGCTGATGCTGGTTTCACGTGGTGCTGACAATGCAAGTCCCATCTGAACTAACTCTGCTGCCCATCCTAGCCCGGCAGCCAACAGCTTCTCTAATAATGCATTTGAGAGGAAGCTTTTTTGGCTTTGCTTTAAAAAATTTTTTTTTTCAATTTTCCTGCAGTTGTGAGCTGTGTCCCTATAACATGTCAAAGAAATCGCCCGGTGCTAGGAAATGAAGGCAAAATGTGGATTTAACCACAGGAAATAGCAGTTATGGTAACTGTAATCCTCTCAAACAAGCTGAGGATGTCACAAAAGCCTTATCATCAAAGACTCACTGCTTATAGAAAAAGCAGCCCAGACACCGGGACAGTGTGAGGCAGACACCACACACAATGCCTGAGAAAGGATGTGTTGACAGCCTGTTCCGGCTGCCTCCCTGCCAGTCAATGCAGCAGGAAAGAGACCCAGGACCCGCCCATCTCAGGCACTCTTCTGAGACTTCCCACAATGCCCCTGTGCCAGTCTCAGACCGCACCCGTAGGCTCTGAGGCACCTTCTGGCTTTAGTTCTATAATCCTGGGACACTGAGGATGGCCTCTGTTCCATAGGGCCCTACACACCTGGAGTAATGGGCATGAAATGTGACCTCTGGGTTTGGCCCTCCTCTCTTGTTTGGGCAAATGATATTATTCACATTAATCTACCAATATAAGGAATCTGATGCAGCACAGGGCACACAGTAAGTGCTTAATAAATGCTCTGTTTACCTCCCTATCTAAGAAAACAGATGTTGGTGACAAAGATAAAAATAAAATAAAGCAAAGATAAAGACTGCATCACAAATTTGCATAACAATCAGATAAAAGGCCAACATCCAGAATCAACAGAGAATCAGTGCAAATTCATTGGGTCATTATTTAATTAATAAGTCATCAAATGCTATGGACAAATATTTCTCAGAGGAAGAAACACAGGCTATGAATAGCGATATTAAAAATGGGCTCAAATTTGCTATCAACTGGAGAAATGCAAATTAAAACAACTCTGAGACACCGTCTCTCATCCATCAAATTGGCAAAGAAGTTAAAAACTGCGAAATTCAATGTTGCCAAGCATGCGAGAAAAACAAGTGCAATAATTCATTGCTGGAGAAATTTGAATTGTCTGAAACATTTAGGCTAGCGGCTCTCAACCTGTGGGTCGCAACCCCTTTGAGGGTCGAGCTACCTTTTCACAGGGGTCACAGGAGTCACCTACGACCATTGGAAAACACATATTTCCAATGGTCTTAGGAACTGAGGCACTGTTCCTCTAGTCGTCTCCCCGTGGGTCCGCCCACATGCAGATACGCCCACATGCTAGTATTAAAGGGTCACGGCACTAGGAAGGTTGAGAACCACTGATTTAGGGAAACAATTTGGAATTATGCAAAGAGAGGTAAAAATTGTTCAAACTTGATAAAATATGGTCAGGTTGGGCCCTTTCCCCCAGAAGGTGGAGGGAGGGAACATGTAGACAGAACCACTCAAATAAGTGACGTCTATTACAGGCATCCCCTGATAGTAAAGGAATTCTATAAACCCCCGTATTTACCTTTATCTGACCAAATCATGCCCAATTTATTGAAGAGAAGCTATGGACTGTTTACCCTTGACTGATGCATTTGTTAAGGCTCCAATTTCCAAGGTATAAAACCTTACAGATCCTAATCATCTTGAGGGCACTGAGAATCAACCCACATGGTACTGCTCTGTAAGAAATGACATATGTGTATATATATACACACAAGTATATACATGTATCTATGTACATATACACTTATATACATACATGTATATTTATTTATGTATGTGTGGGTTTTTGGTTGTTCAGTTGTTTTAGTCATGTCCAACTCTTTGTAACCCCATTTAGGGTTTTTTTGGCAAAGATACTGGAGAGGTTTGTCATTTCCTTCTCCAGCTCATTTTATAGATGAGGAATCTGAGGCAAACAGGGTTATGTGACTTGCCCAGGGTCACACATCTAGCAAGTGTGTGAGGCCAGATTTGAACTTAGGATAATAAGCCTTCCTGACTTCAGGCCTGGCACTCTATTCATTGTACCACCTAGCTAGCTGCCCATGTATATGTATATATGTGTGTATGTATGTATTTTGGTTCAGATCTATTATTTCACTGGTGTAATCAACTTCTGATGAGAAAACTCCCTACACTCAAGTAGAGTGGGGGGAATCCATTGACCAAAGGCCATCCTTAGCATCTGCAGGTGCTTCAGTAGCATTGTACAATACATTACCTACAACAGCATTGTAGGCCTATCAAATATTCTGTTTTATTTATTGTACCAAAATGAAGACTGAGATGTGGTGAGTGAGATTGTCAGAGTACCTTCATTCTCAGTAAATACTCCTTTGTGTACCACATTTGTCTATATACTATGATAAACCTGTAGTTAGATGAACAGGGTGTAAAATTTTTTGTTTCTTGAACTCTCAGAGTGAGGTGGTAGGTCCCATTCAGCTATTGGGTTTATACTCTCAAGGATGTTATGGATAACAAGAAAAGGCCTATCTGTGTGAAAATATCGATAGTAGCACTGGCTGTAATAGTAAAAAAATTGGAAGCAAAGTATGTGCCCAACAATTGGGGCATAATTGAATCAACTGAGAATATGAATGTATTGCAATAGCATTCATTAGAATTAGATCATAAAGGATGATTTGGTTTTAGCATGGACCTGAGAGTTCATTGATTCAATGAACTTCAGGTGGGGACATTCCCTCCACTAATGCAAATAGCAACTGTTAGGAGAGTCACCTGTAGCAATCATTGAGATATTTAGTGACTTGCCCAATGTCCCATAGCCAGGGGGTGTCAGAGATAGGACTGCTGTCCTCCCATGCCAGATAGAGATCTGCTGTGCCACGTGGCTTCTCAAGAGGTGGTTCATCTGCAGAACTCTAAGAAACAAGGTGCAAGGAGTGATGCAGAACGGAGTGTGGCAAACACCTGCCTCAACTTACAGCAGCCTTTCTAGGTTGGGTCATCAAACGGGCAACCGTCTGGGTGGCTGCTCCTAACAGTGCAGTCCACAAGCTCCTACTGGTGTGCTTTCCATTAATCATGGAAATGGGATTATAATAATATGGAAAATAATAACATGTACTTATAATAAAATGGAATAATATCAGATTGATCAGTCAGTAGATTTGATTAGCTTTTAGCAAAAGTATTTACAATGTCGGGACAATAAAAACAGCTGGTATAAAACATTCCCTACTCCAAACCTGGGGCATAATGTCTAACTGATACACATAATATCCGTGGAAAAGAGGGGGCTCAAACTTAAGGTGTGGTGAACTTTTGATACATCCCTTGGTAGGTCACCGCCTAGAACAAGAGGGTAATAGATTTAGATTGTGAAGAGATCTTAGAGGCCCATCAAGTGTGACTCCCTCATTTTACAGATAAGGAAAATGAGGTGAAATGATGTGGTCAGGACTTCCCAGCCAGCAAGTACCTGAGGCAAGATTTGAACACAGGTCCATCCTGATTCTAAGCCCCACGGTCTATTCACTGCTCCACCTAGCTGCCTCTAATATTCTTTTTTCATCTTGTCCTCATGCTGTTTCTCTTATGGCAATATATTTGGCAGTCCTCCTTAGGACAATGGTTACATACCCTGATATATCCCCTGCCTCCCACCTTGGGTTGTTGTTGTTTGTCCTTCCTTCTACATGAAGACCATGACATCAGGGAGGTGCTGCCATGACTTGCAGGTGAATTGGATTTAAGTGAGGCAGGGCTGTACAAAGCCACCAGCCTCACTTTCTCCTCCAGTCATCTGGACCCAGTGGTCAGATACAGATCAGGACAACTGGAGATGGCCCTGGATGCAGTGGGAGACCTTGGCCTTTATAAGCTTAGGTCTTTCCTAGGTCTCAGTTTGTCTGAGACAATTCCCATTCAGTGATTAAAGCTAGGTAAGAAATGAAGCAAAGAATTCTGTCTTTACAGATCTGTCTGTCGTTGGTGTGACTCTCTGATCCAGGTTAAATGGAGTTTCCTATTGGTCTAGTCTCTCCAATGGCATGGTCAGTGGAGTTGGGGTCAGGAGAAGGGTATATTCACAAGATGTGATCTTTGGTAGTAAAGTTGTGTTCACCATGTTGTTGTGGGCACTGGTGTGTGCTGTGTAGCCTAGGAAGAGAGCCAGGCTATCCAATCAATCAATCAATCAACCAACAAGCCTATGTTAAGCATTTATTTTGTGCTAAGCACAGGAGAGATAACGCAAAAACAAGATTATCCCTGCCCTCTTGCTTATTTTGTGCCAGGCACTGTGCTAAATCCCTGGGATCCAAAGATTCAGGCCCAATGTTAGGAACAACTTCCTAATAAGTAGAGCTTTTCAAAATCAAAATGGGTTGCTTCAGAGGCCAGTGGGTTCTTCTTTAGAGGTCTCTAAGCACACAAGCTGGGTGACTACTTTTTGGGAATGTTGGTGAGAGGATTCCTGTTGAGTTACAGGCTGAACCCTTCCAACTCAGAGATTTTGTGATTCTCGATATACAATGGTCCTGAAGGCAGTTCCTGGATGTTTCCAGATCTGACTGAGAGGTTCCTGCTTGGGTAAAATCCACAGGCTCTGTATCCTCTTCAATAGGGTAGTGTTGTAGTTACCATGGCAACACAAAAAGAGATGCTAGCCATCTGCACATTTTGCCCTCCATCACCCTCTGCCTGCCAAATGAAAAAAATGGTTTCCCAGTACACTGCCAAATGTCTGCCCAAAGGTAAACCATTCATTACTCATAGGTGCTCATTGGTCATTTTTCATGAAAGAAGCAGGTGCTCCCACCTCCCCTTCCCCCCCCCCCCAATTTACTTCCCAGCTTAAATCATCCCAAACTATCTCCCAGCTGCATTGTCTTTTCAAACTTCTGGTCTCTCTAAAAAATCCACCCTTTTCTCTATTCTTCTAATTCATTATGTAGCCACCAAATTTATGTATTATGATCAAATCTAGGATTTCATTGATATAGGGAACTTCCAAGGAGGAGCTCTCCCTACTAATACAGGTTAGCAACAGCTTTGCAATCTAGAATTTTAGAGAGTTGGGGTAGGCATTAACATGAGAGGATAAGTTGTGTTGTCTACCTATGATCACACAGTATGTGTTAGTGTCAGAACTTGAACTCAGGTTTTCCTGACTCCAAGGCTAACTCTTCTCCATTATGCCAGACTATTTCTTATTAGATTTATAATAAGATCTCATGTGTTCTGATAATAATTCCTTAAATGTATTATTTAATCACCTCTTAGAAATCTCAATCCATACGAGTTCCTCCCTTAACTAAAACAGTTTGCAATTATTGAAACCCATTAATGTATTTATTAGTGACCTAATACCCTGCCTTAACTCTCGCATTAACTTTGCAGTGTCTTTTTTTTGCATACTTTCAAATATCACCATGAACTCACATTGAAGGGGGCTTGTACCCCACTAAAGGATGTCTTTCCTTCCCTGCTGGTGGGTGCTAGGGAGGCCCTTCATGTTTTCTCAATGGCAAAGTCTACTTGAGCATGATCAGTTATAAAGGTATATGGTTAGTTCTTTTGTGTGTATGTGCGTGTATGTGCTAATTTTTAAATTTTGAACTTAAAACCAAAAAAGAACATATCCATATGCACAAAAAAGAGGATTCTACATGAAACCACCACAGTTTGCTTTCTTAAAAATAAAAAAATTCCAAATTAATTAAAAACTGTGCTGTGTTCTGTAATACACTAATTCACCCTGTCCAAGAAAAGCCAGTCTCCATCTTCTGTCTCTGAAACTATTATAGGTTCTGAAATCTCCAGTAGATTCCAAAGGAAAAGACAATGCTGTTTTAGGAGTGGGTTCTGTGACATCTATAAAGATTGTCTTCAGAGACACTACATGGGTAGTCACCACTCATAACTCCTCAAACTGTTCCTCTAACCTGTTCACCATCTGAAATTGCTCCCCCAATCTGTTCACCACCTGCACTACCCCTTCTAGAGTTCCTGGGTAAGAGAGACAGTTCTATTACCATTCATCACCATAGAATATGGCTTCTGAGGGATGGGAAAGAGAACTTGGTTTGAGAGGATCAGATATGTGGTTCTAGGTCTAGGAATGACATCTTGTCTTTCAATTGCTCTTTTTGAAATGTTTTCTACTGGGGCTGTAGAGCATCATACACGAGTATGTAGAGCATCATACACAAGGCCAAGTAGTCATACACAGAAATGAGGGGAACATTGATATGTCATAAAGATTCTTATCAACAGCCAGGGTCATCTTCTGATGACATCAGAAGGAAACATCAAGGAAAGCAGGAACACCAAACCACCCAGAAGAGCCATTGCAAGCTGTCTGGATGGAGCCTTACCTTTCCGCTCATCCCCACTTTCTCCCGCTCACTACAGAGTAACCTTCACAAGAAATAGGCTGCCTTGACAATTGTCCTTCAGCACTGATTGAAGATTGGACCTTAAATACTTCTTTTCTGACCCAGTGCCCAAGGAATCTTAGGAGCTTACGTCTTCCTGTGTTCTTTACCCAGCACCTATTGTTAACAGACTTGTTATAACACAAGTTAAATAATATTCCTCAAAGAACCATTCTGAAAACCCTCGACAGAACAGTTGACCCAGAAGGCAAATATATTTCCTTATATATAGTTTAATCAAAGCAGTCCACTAGATAGAGAATCACACAAGCAGGAGGAATCAATCTTGCCCTCTCTCCCCCTTCCCCAGGGTGGCCTATTTTTGAGGGAATCTCAGGCAATATTATTTTCATATTGTGTTTCTTGAAAAACACAATACAACTTGTCCTGGTATATATTCTATATATCCTTTCTTACCCAATTTTGACAATCAGTCAAAAATCATGCCTGGAATTTCTTAAGGCATGAAATAAAAATAATTAGGCATTAGTGATTCTTGGACCTTATCATCACAGGAGTGAGCAGAGGCAGCTCCAAAGACGCCATTCATTCATTTCAACTAAGAGGAAAACATTAATGCTCAGCTCTACTTTAAAAGAAAGACGCCTTTTTACTGCTCAGGGAGGGTGTGAGGTTGCATATAATTGTTAATTGCAAACTGTTTTGAACCTCTTCACTGAAAACAGAACTGAGAATAAGGGAAGGACCATTTCCAATCACAGGAATCATGGCGAGAAGGCTGAATGCAGATTATACAGAGGACAGTTCTTAGAGCTTTTGAAAGCCCGCAAAATGCCTACCAGAATTCAATGTAGCATGGAGACACTCCACCTCCTCTCCCAACCCCTTTCTCCCCCCAACAAACTAGCAATACTTGTCCTCATCCAGGTCAAATTCTTACTCAATTCAACTTGGCTTTCCTGTGGTGCCATTTTTTTTTTTTAGGTAGCATACCAAAATTTGTTGGTCCCTGGGGTTTTAGAAGTAAACCAATCAACAGTGGAAGAAAAACTCAGTATTATATGTTTATTTAGCCAATGCCTGTCAGAAACAATGTGTTAATTATTTCCAAGCATTGCTGCTTAGAAAGCAATCTAAAAGAGCAGTTTCTTCCTGCTTATTGAAAAATATCTCTATTACTAATGTTTCCATATATTTTATAGTGTTCAAGAAACAGAAATACCTGTTCAACATTATGCAGGTGTACAAAGTTCAATTTTAGGGTAATTTGCTCAAGCAGAATTATAGAAATGCTTGTGCAGAGGAGGTCACCCTTGAAAATGATTGGTGTTCCTGGATATTATTCAATTTAGTCTAGGAGGAAAAAGAGATATTATTCTTAAATGGATTAATCAAAGCACATTCCTGCTCTTAGTTTGGGCAGTTCCCTAACCTATTTTCAGAGAATCAAGGTTCATCTCAGTAAGTGATTGTTTCCCTTTAGAATCTTGTTATAAATGCCCAAATTGACTATAAAGGACATATGAAGAAAGATGCTATCTACATCCAGAGAAAGAACTGATAAATAGATGTATAGGATGATTCTACACATACTATTTGTGACTAGTGGTAGCCATGGTGCAGGGTGGGAGGAGGGAAAAAAATGAAAAAAGAAATTTATATGATAATTACTGTATATTTAAAAGGAATAGTAAGTTGTACATAGTAGATTTGCAGTTTCATGTGCAATCACTTTTATTATACTATGTTATGGAAATGCTTGTTTCATTCCACATATTAAAAATAACATTTTTTTCCTAAAAATTAAAAAAATTTAAAATGGGAAGAATAATTTTTGAAAAAGAATAGATCTTTGCTAAGAACGAAGCATAGAATTTCAGATCAGGCTGGCCTTACCCCCTTGGAATTTGATTAAATATTGATATAGTTTTCTATTCAAGTGAATGCAAAAGGATTTCAGACTGAAATGATGTTGTTTCTTACCATTTCCTTTGAAAGAGCAAAGGAGGCCATACAAGTATTTGTTAAGTGTTACACAAACAGGTGGGGTCAGTCTCCTCCCCTACTCCTTCACTTCCTTGCATCACCTGTTTTTGAATCACATTAACATATTATTTTCATGCTGTGCTTCTTAAAAAACAAATACAGCCTGCCCTGGTACACATTCTATAACCTTTCTCACCCAACTTCGGCAGTCAGTCAAAATCATGCTTGGAATTGCTTAAAGCATGAAATAAAAACAATCAGACATTAGTGATTCTTTGACCCTGTAACCACAAGAGTGAGCAGAGGCAACTCCAAGAATGCTAATCATTCATTTCACCTAAGAGAAAAATATCTCCACTTTATTAGTACTTGGCACTTGTTTTATTTTTTTTTAAATCTAAAATAACATTTTATTTTCTCCCAATTACATGTTAAAACATTTTAAAACTTTAAAAAAAAGTTTAGAGTTCCAAATTCTATCCCACTCTCCCTCCATGCCCCTTTCCCTAAGATGGTAAGCAATTGGATATAGTTTATATACATGCATAATCATGTAAAACATTTCCATATTAGTCATTTTGTACAAGATGACTCAAATTAAAAAAGAACAAAAGGAAGGAAAGAGAGAGAATGAGAAAGAGAGAAAGAGAGAGAGAGAGAGAGAGAGAGAGAGAGAGAGAGAGAGAGAGAAATAGCATTCTTCAATCTGTATTCAATCAATATCAGTTCTTTCTCTGGTGGCAGATAGCATGCTTCATCATATACTTTGGGATTGTCTTGGATCATTGTATTGCTGAGAATAACTAAGTCATTCACAATTCTTCACTGTACAATATTGCTGTTACTATGTACAATGTATAAACATTCTCTTGGTTCTGCTCACTTCACTTTGCATCAGTTTGTGCAAGTCTTTCCAAAATCATCCTGTTTGTCATTTCTTATAGCTTAATAATATTCCATCACAATCATATACCACTGCTTGTTTAGCCATTCTCCATTTGATGGTCATCCTCTTGATTTCCAATTCTTAGCCATCACAAAAAGAGCACTGAGCTCTATTGTAAAAGAAATATGACTTTTCAATGCTCAGGGAGGGAATGAAGCTGCATATTATTTTTTCTTTTTTCAGTTTAATCTTTTGGCTACATTTGAGTTTCAAATTCTTTTCCTTCCTCCCTCCTAAGCCTGCACTAGAAAAGGTCAACATTTGACATATATGTATATTGGCATGTATGTATGTATGTGAAACTAAGCAATACATACTTCCATCTATCAGTTCTTTCTCTGGAGGTGGATAGCATCTCTCTTCATAAATACTTTGTAGTTGATTTGAATATTCATAAAACTCAGAATAGCTTAGTCATTCACAGTTACACTTAGAACAATATTGCTGTTGCTGTATCCAAGATTCTCTTGGTTCTTCTCATTTTATTCTTCATTATTTCATGCAAGTCTTTCCATGATTTCCCCAAATCAACCTGCTTATCATTTTTTACACACAGTAATATTCCATCACAATCATATACCATAGCTCATTTGGCCATTCCCCAATTAATGGGCATCCCTTCAATTTCTATGCATGTTATTTTCAATTGTAAACTGTTTTAAGCCTTGGAAATACAAAGAGAAAGAAGAAAAAGCAGTTCTTGCTCTCATAGAGCTTATATATTAACGGAGAAGGCACTATGTACATAAAAGAGGTTGTACAAGATCAATACAGAATGAATAAAGATAGCTTTAGAGGAAAGGGCAGCTAGGTGGTACAATGGAGAATGGGGGAGGGGAGGTGGTCTGAAATCAGGAAGACTTGAGTTCAAATCTTGCACTTATTAGCTGTGTGAATCTGGGCAAGTCAATTAACCCTGTTTATCTCAGTTTCCTCATCAGTAATATGAACTGGAGAATGAAATGGGAAACCACTTCAGTATCTCTGCCAAAAAAAACACCAAATGGGGTCACCAAGAGTGGGATGCGACTAAAATAACTCCAGAAGAAAAGGCCCCAGCAACTATGAGGACTGGGAAAGGATGCTTGCAAGTAGTGACAGGTGAGTTCAGTCTTTTAAACTGTGTTGAATCTACTACATATTTAGGTTACATAATCTTACCTGTGCCCTCACTGCAGAAAGCCAATTTTTAAACATACTTCTAATCAATTCATGATCCCACTTGCTATAGTGGTTTTTCTACCCTTCCTCAAACTTCCCAGGACTCACCCTCTCCTTACCCTCTCAACTGAGAACCTTGCCTCAGATTTGACTGAAAAACTTGATTCCAGACACTATGAACTCCCTCTTCTTTCTTCCTGCTCATCTCCTATCCCTCAGATACCTTCCCTTTCCATCTCCTCCCTCGTGCCATGCCCTTCTTCTTGCCACGGCAAAATTCTCTCCATGCTCAAGTGATCCTATTCCATGCTGCCTTCCCTTGCAGATTGTTCCTCATATCACACCCACTTTCTCACTAAGCTTCAATTTCTCCCTGTCTAATGGCTGCTTCCTTGTCCCCTACACATATGGGATCCATCCATCCCCTTTAGCTATTGTTCTATACCTGTCTTCCATTTCATGGTTAAACACCTTGAGAAAGCCTGCTATACTCAGTGCCTCCACTTTCTGTCTTTTCACTTTCTTTTAGACTCTTTGCAGTCTGCCCTCTGTCCTCATTATTTCACTAAACTGTGTTCTCCAGAGTTACTAATGATCTCATTTGCCAAATCTAATGGCCTTTTCTCCAGCTTTTTGCTTCCTGACCTCTCTGCAGCTTTTGGTGCTGTTTATTACTTCTCCTACATTTTCTCTTTTCTCTAGGTTTCTGGGACACTATCCTGCTTTCCTGCCTCTATCCTACTTCTTCTCTTACCTGTCTGACTGCTTTCTTCTCTGTTTTCTTTACTGAATCTTCATCTGGGTCATTTGCCCTAATTATGTCCCTAAGGACTCTGTCCTGAGCCCTCTTCTCTTCTCACTCTATGCTATTTCTCTTTCTCATCAGCTGCTGTAGATTCAATTATCATCTCCATATCGACGATTCTCAGAGTTTCTTATCCAGCCCTAACCTCTCTTCTGAATTCTGTTCTCATTTCTCCAGCTGCCTAATGGACATCTCAAATTGGATGTTCCACAGACATAGCAAACTCAACATATCCAAAACAGAACTAATGGCTCTCCTCACCTCTACCTAACTACCATGTTATTTCTGAGACAATTATCATCTTCCCAGTTACCCAGATTTATATTCATTCTTCTCCCAGCCCTGTTTCTGATTTTCCCAACTTCAAAACCATTCCTCTTCTATTTCTGGTTCATCCTGTCACTTTCCTCAGCACCTGGGGTCTCTTTGCCCTCACAGAGCCCACCATTTCTGCTGCCTGCTCATCCTGGAATATCCCTCCACAATACTCACCCCCTTCTCCCATTGGTGAATTCTTACTGGAGCCTACATTTGATGGAATGACCTAAGTTGGCCTGCCTTCATTCTCCTCCTGACTTTGTTCCTGAATTATTGAACTTCAAAATCATACTTCCATACCCCCATCCCTTGCTTTTCAACTCCTTTTTTGTATATTGTCTTCTCTTAAAATGTAAACTCCCTGAAGGCAGGAACAGTGTTTCTTTTTGCTTGTATTTATATCCCTAGCATAAATTACAGTGATTGGCACATTGTAATAAGTGCTTATAATTTTGGGGTTTTCCTCTTCATATCTAATCTTTGCTAAGTTCTGTTGATTCTACCTTTGTAACATCTCTCCTATATACATTCCCTTTCTCTCCTGTCAATTCTACCTTTGTTACATGTCTTATGTACACAGCCACCACCCTAGTATAGGATCTTATCTCACATGCTAGACTAGAGTATTACCCTTCTGGCTTGTCTCTCAGCTTCAAATCTCTCCACTCAACTATCAAAATGATCTTTCTAAAGTACAAATCTAACCATGTCACTCCCTATTCAATAAATTCCAATGGTTCCCTATTACTTCTGGGATAAAATTAAAAAATCCTCTGTTTTTGGACTGCAATGTCCTTCTTAGCCTTTCCAATCTTCTTACTACTTACTCCCCTCCACAGTGACCATGGCCTCCCTGGTATTCCTCCCACACAACACTCCACTTCCCAGTTCTGTGAATTTTAACTGGTTGCCTCCTGTGCCCGAAATGCTTTCCCTCCTCATCTCTACCTCTTGTCTTCCTTAGTTTCTTTTAAATCTTAAATAAAATCCCACCTTCTGAAAGAATTTCTCCCTGAACCTCATCAATGCTAGCACCTTCCCTCTGACATTGCTTCTAATTTTCTATCTATCTATCTATCTATCTATCTATCTATCTATCTATCTATCTATCTGTCTGTCTGTCTCTCTGTCTAGCTGTCTAGCTGTCTGTCTGTCTATTTATCTATCTAAACATGCATATAGACACACATGTATATGTACACGTGTGTACACATACATATGTGGGCTTGTATACACACATATCCATACATGTATATATACATACACCTGGATGTTCCGCAAACATATACACATGCATACACAAACATACACACATGTATATGTAGTTTGCAACTAATGGGGACTTGACTCCTCATTAGAAAATGAGGTCAGAGACTGTTCTTTTGTTTTTTGATACCCTCAGTGCTTAACACAGTACTTGGCACAATTTAAGCACTCAATAAATGCTTGTTGACTTTATTAGACTTGACTTGACACCTTGGTCCAAAATGACCATATTAAACATTGTGTTGGGTTCTGAAATGGCTCTCTCTCTTTGGAGGCATAATATGTTTGTTAATACTTCATACATAACTACATGTGTACATATTGTCTTCCCCAATATAATGTAAACTCTTTAAGGCTATGAATTGTTTTTGATTTTTCCCCCACATGTCCCTAGTTTTTAGTACAGTGCGTAACCTATAATACATGATTAATAAATGACTGAAAATCCATTCATTGATTTAATAAGCATAGCTTGGTAGAATTGTTTACTGTGCTGCATGTCTCAGTCAAATACCTGTGGGAAGACTGATAGGGTCATAATATGGTTACCATCATCATCATCATCATCATCATCATCATCACTATTTAAAGTTTGACTTCAAAGTTTGCCAAATCCAAGGCATCATCATACACCTGGTGCTAACAAACCAGAATTGAAACTATCTTAGTACCTAGGAAGAAATAAATTGCTTCTGGTAGGTTACTACCTATCTGCCTAATTACATACCTACCAAGCCTTGCATTAGTCACCTCTTTATGGTAGAGAACTAACCTACATACCTGAAGAGTTCTGATGGATCCAGTCAGGAAGAATGTTTGATTCCAAGTTGATGAGCAAGAAAAGCACCACTGAATTCATCTATCTCCTGTGCTTCGATAGCATTTTGGTGAGCAAGTTGGAAAGACAAAGGCATGGCCAAAAGGTACCAAAGGCATTCCAACCCGTCTCCACTGAGCAACTTCTCACATATTATCACAAAGTAAGCAAGCTACTTACTGACCCACAATTGACCAGAATGGACTTCTCAGTGGACTGGCTGATCAGAGTCAATTTGTCAGGGACCCTAATATAAATATTTATTGGTATTTGCCAGTTAACTCTCCACTTTGTTGGAGTATGTACAGTGGTTTAGATTAAGATTTAGGGGTAGGGATAGGTGGCACAGTGGATAGAGTGTTGGGACTGAAATCAGTAAGACCTGAGTTCAAATCCAATCTCAGATACTAGCTGTGTGATCCTGATCAAATCACTTAATTCTATTTGCCTCAGTTTCCTCATCTGTAAAATGAACTGGAAAAGGAAATGGCAAACCATTCTAGTATCTTTGCCAAGAAAACCCCAAATGGGGTCACAAAGAGTCAGATATGATTGAAGAACAATTTAACAATAACAACAAAAGACTTTGTGGATGCCTTGTCCTGCTCAAGAAGACATTTTGAATTAATAATAATTCCTTACATAGTCTTTCTGTATGCAAGGGCTGAGAAGGAAACAGGTTAGGGATACTGATGCCATCCCAGCATTTCTTTCTTCCTCAAGATGGAGAATGTGTGTGCTCTTTCTGAACTCTGTTCCTCTTTCTTGTCTCTTGTCTTCTTCCCAGAAGGCTCCACAAACTAATTCCTGTCACCTGCACCAAGCCTCACAGAATTTCTTTCCAAAATATCTGGTGGTGTACATCATGAGAATAATTGTGCCTGTGAAGCAAGATTGCACATTCAGATAATACTTAAAGGCTTATAAAATGTTTTCCCTATGAGGTAGTCAGGGTAAGTATTGTTATCCTCATTTTTCAGCTGGGGAAGCAAAGGCTCAGAGGGGGAGAGTAATTTGCTTGAAGTCACAGAGCTAGAAGAAGTTACAACTTGGATTCAAGTCCCAGATCTCCCAATTCCAAATTCAGTTTTCATTTCACAGTGCCCTATCTCACCAACTAGTACCGTTCAATCATGTGGGGCCAAATGGCTGCCCAGTGGCACTCTCTTTGGTCCACAAGGCCACTGCATGGCATTGCCATTTCTAAAAATTCTCTCTCCTTTTCACACAAACAAGATGCTAGTAAATCCCTGCTTCTGAGGGCTGTGTTCTCAAAAAGCCTGCTGTCTCCTGGCAAGGGTTACTATGGAAATAGAAAAATACTGTGGGGTTTGAAATTTTAAAGGAATATAATTTAGGCAGGAGCATGAAACCTGGTTGTTCATGCTTTTTTTCCCTTTTCTTACTGGAACAAAACCTTTTTTATTGTGCATTTCCAGGGCAATCAGAGGTACCCTGCTATGCACCAGAGTGGATAGCTGTGTTCTGTCTTCCACCCTCCTTCCCCCTCTTCTCAACCCAAAGTCCTCCATATTAAGAAGGGCTTGGAAGCCATTATAGGACCTGCTACTGACTAGAATAGGATTCTACTGTAGAACCATCTACTGAAGTCTGCTTTGGAACCAGAATGGTATCCAGGATGGGTTGAGGATGAGGGGCAAAGGGCTGTCCCTCACTACTTTCTATTAAATGGCAGATCCCTGAGTGACATCAGTGGAGAATCTGACTTTAAGTCACTTAGCCTCTGTTTGCCTCTATTTTCTCATCTGTAAAATTGGGATGATAACAGCACCTACCTCCCAGGGTTGTTCTGAAGACTGAATGAGATATTTGTAAAATACTTAGCATGGTGTCCAGGGCAGCTTGGTGGTACAGTGGATAGAACACCAGGCCTGGAGTCAGGAAGATTCATATTTCCTGAATTCAAATCTGACCTCAGACATTTACTAGCGTGTGACCCTGGGCAAGTCACTTAACCCTGTTTACCTTAGTTTCCTCATCTGTAAAATGAGCTGGAGAAGGAAATGGCAAATCACTCCAGTGTCTTTGCCAAGGTTCATTGTATGACTTAGACACTTCTGTGGGAAGATTGATAGCATCATAAGGTGATCACTGCCATCATCAGCA
Source organism: Pseudochirops cupreus (assembly GCA_028627135.1). Lineage (NCBI taxonomy): Eukaryota > Metazoa > Chordata > Mammalia > Diprotodontia > Pseudocheiridae > Pseudochirops > Pseudochirops cupreus. Next base: position 475,907,568 of record CM053580.1, read on the forward strand.
TTATCATCACCAAATGGGGTTAACAAAGAGTGGGACACAACTGAAAGGACTAAGCCACCGCAACAACAATAGCATGGCACCTGGAACTTAATGTGTTCAATCGAAATGAATTATAGATAAATATATGTATGTATATATATGTATATGTATATATATATAGATAGATCTGTAGATAGCCATATAAACAATACACATATATACCTATATGTGTGTTTATATATCTAGACGTGTGTATATTCGTATATCTATATATGTCTATCTATCTGTATCCATCTGTCCATCCATCTATCTATTTATCTATCTGTCTTTCTGTCTTTAGCCTGAATGACTAGAAAAACCTTGGAAAACATGCGTAGGAGAGAAACCAAGTTTCCATTTTGAAGAAACTCATATGAAACAGAAAGGTACCAAGCTCCTCCAATTCAGCAACGAGTGTTTCCAAGTGAGATCCATCTGCAGAAGGTATGGCTAATAATCTCTTCTATTTATGTCGAGAGTCAGTGTGAGTCAGAGAGCTGCCTTTAGAACAAGGAAAAGCTGGGTTCAAGTGCTGCCTCTAATATATACTGGCTGCGTGGCCAGGAACAAGTCTTTTTGCCCTGCAAAGTGTAAGTCTCCAGAACTCAGCTGCAAAGTAATTTCCTGTCTGCATTGCTAAAGGTTTTTTTTTTAAGTTTCCAGCACTCATGTCTGTCACAAAGAAACAAAAATGATTACAGAGCCCCTGGTAAAGGCTAGTACTTACGCTGCCTACAAGTGAATGAGGGATTCTTTGTTATCACAGAGAAGGAAACCAAGTCTCAGAAAAACGAAGGCTGAAAATAATGGAAGGCAGCGAGTCACCCATCCAGGCTTCAACCTCAGGGACTCTAACTTTGGGGTCAGCTTTCTTTCCATTACCTAACCTGCCTGCCCAGCTATGTTTCTGTTTCTTAAGGACACTGACCAGAGGTCAGCTGGAAGAGAGGAGCCTGTGGGAGTTCAGTTTACAGCTAGCTCTCTGTTACTGGCCTTCTGAGACCTCACCTTTTGTGCACAATAGAAACTTCCAGCTACTAGCCAACTTGACTAATGCAAACTTCACTCCTCTCCTGTGGTCTCTTCCTTTCCTCCTGTATTTTAGGAGTAAAGAGAATATTCTGTGTCTCATGTTTCCCACAATTTCTTTCTTCACTGAAGGCAGTGTGGAATTGAAGGTGAACTGAAGTTACCTCTTGTAGGTAATTCTGAGCTACTGAAGAAAGAAGACAGAGCTATTTGTCATCTGGGAGGTGCATGAAGGGAGTAAATCAGGCCAATGGAATGTCTATGCTAAGGGATCTGTTTGGGCAGAGTCCCTGGGAAGAGAATAATTTGGGCTGATTACACAGGTCTTACTCATACAGGTGTCTCAAACAGAGAATTGGCTCTCTGAAAGCTCTGAGTGTCCATTACCTTATAAATGTTTTATAGGATTCAGCTCATTCTGTATGACACACTGCTGGGGAACTGATTAAGCTCTTTTATTGTTTAGATGGTTCAGTCTGACTCTTTGTGACCTCATTTGGGGTTTTCTTGGCAAAGATACTGGAATGGTTTGCCATTTCCTTCTCCAGCTAATTTTACAGATGAGGAAACTGAGGCAAACGAGGTTAAGTGACTTGTTTAGGGTCATACAGATAGTAAGCGTCTGAGACCAGATTTGAACTCAAGATGAGTCTTCCTGATTCCAAGCCCAGCACTGCATGTACTGTGCCACCTAGCATCCTTCCCTGTTTGAACCCTGTCCACACTAATATTTTGTAGGTATCAGAATCTAACTATTTAGAGCTAGAAAGCAGTTCAAAAATCATTAGGTTCTTGTATGTGTCATAGATTCATTTGGCATTATGGTGAACCTCTCATAATAATGTCATTATTTATTCGTAATTGATATTAATATTAATAGCAACAGCTAGCATGTATTTTAACACTCATTTGATTCTCTCAATAGCTATGTGATGTAGGTGCTATGATTACTCCCATTTTATGGATGAGGAAATTGTGGCTGAGAGGCCAATTAGCTAGATCAGGGTCACACAGCCTAGTAAGTATTTGAGGCAAGATTCCAGCTGGTCTTCCTGACTCTGAGTCAAACACTCTATTCCCTACACCAACTCACTGCCTTTTAAATGCACAAAATAAAATCCATAGGATTATGAAGGAAAATAATTTTATTGAAATATAGTTACTAAAACATTATCAGAATGTTTATAGAGCCTTCCCCCTCCAGTTGACTGGATCCTTATCCAACTCCTTCTTTTCCCAGATCTGGAAACGGAAGCTCCAAATCAGAGAACAATTTGGTTGAGGTCACAAAGCTAGTTATTGGTGGTTGGCACTGAAACCCAGGTCCTGTGATTCAGCACCTAAGGTTGTAGATGCTGGGGCATACACTCTCCCAAAAGGAGCCAGCCTGATTTGAGGAAGCAGGAGAAAAAGAAGTATGATCTTAATCTATTCAGAAACTTTTAGGTCTTGGAAAGAGATACTCCCTAACCAACTGATTCTTTTCCCATTCCAGTTCGGTTGATGAAATCACAGAAGGGGACAAGTACCAAAGACACAAGATGTTAATGTGTTAAAATAAAATACAGCCTGTATCTTTTTTATCCCTGGTTAGGTCATCTTAGTAAATTTATAGAATCATATGAAGAGTTAGAAGGGGCCTTAGGAAGTCATCTAGTCCAAATCTCCCCCCACATAAAAATAACAGATGAAGAAACTGAAGCACAGAGGTGAATTGGCTTGCCCAAGGTCATACAAGTATTAAGAGGCAGAGCCAGGATTAAAATCCAGGTCATTAAACTGAAACCTCAACACAGTTTCCTCTGTACTGCTTCTTATTCTTTTATTTTGAGCAAATTGTGTCTAATAGCTGGCCAACAGGTAAACACAATAGTAGGGGCTTGTGAGCCAGTTTTAGGGGAGCTAGTAATTCTAAAAGGCAGAGGTGATAAATAGTTCTTTAAAGACCAGAATTCCCCTGGTTAGGGAGCCCTGTACCCCTCCCATAATGTGAGGTGAGTTTGATACCAAAGAAAGAGGTGGAGGGGCTTCAGATTGATTAGAGGAGTTTAATAAGTCACGACGGTTACTTACAAACAGGAGTAATCTGGGGTGGCAGTCAACTAAGTGGATCCCCACAAAGACCCTCCAAAATCCCTGTGATAAATATAGAAACCAGACAAAGGGAGGAGGAGCCAGAGGGGGCTTTACTGTGGATGGGTGGATATTTGGGGCTTTCCTGCTTAGTTAATATTTTGGTTAATATTTTAGTTTATGCTTCATATTCAAGTTGGTCCCCAGACAGCCAGGCCTTTAGCTAGTGATGTTGGGTAAATGCCCATGCTCTCAAGGTTGAATACTGGTCATGTATCAGTCACAATATCTAAGTTATGACTTAGTGGCTGAATTATGATTTTTAAAAGGTCGCCATGTCCAGGCTTCCACTTTTCACAGAGTTTAAGTTTGTGGCTTTTACTTCTTACTTTGTATTATGGGACCCCACAATTGGGACCCCACAAGTAGATGCAGGACAAGCATGCAGGACAGCCTAGACATAGTATAGAGAGGAGATGGAGTGCATTAGGGAAGTAGGGAATAGCAATAGGTACAATGTAACTGAATTGTAAAGTTCATGAAAGGTAACAAGGTAATGTACAGTATAATGTACAGTAATGTACAGTATAATCAGGTCAAAGGACTTTGAGACCATAAAGAGCTTTTAAAAGGACTGAATGTGTATGCTGGGTCATTTGTTTATAATTGACCGCCAAGGTAATAGGGAGCCGTTGGAGTTTATTGAGTAAAGGAGTGACATGGTCTGGATTATGATCTTTATTTGGATTTAAAGCTACACGAGAACAACTCCTCCTTCCCTCTTCTCCATGACCCCACTTTAGGTCATCACAATTTAGTTATCTTGAAAGGATAAGCACTTATTGCTCTCTGTTGGTGGTTTCAGTCTGAGAACTGTGGTGCTTTCTGTTACTCTTGCCTTATAAGGGACCCCTAAACTCTACACATTCTGAATTAAAATTTTTTTTTTTGCTTTTTTGGCAGGGCAATTGGGGTTAAGTGACTTGCCCAAGGTCACACAGCTAGTTTTTGTGTTAAGTGTCTGAGGCTGGATTTGAACTCAGGTCCTCCTGACTCCAGGGCCTGTGCTCTATTCACTGCGCCACCTAGCCACCCTCCCTGATTAATTCTTCTTCCTCAAATTAGTGTCTTCTCAGGGTCATCCCTTCATAAACAAGAGAGTGTAGGTACTCTCTTTCTTTTCTTACCATTTTTATTCCAAAAGCATTAGAGGCTGCCTTTCAAGGATTTTAAGGGGAAAAATGGGGAGATGTCCCAAAAGAATGGTATGCAGTCCAAGGAAGAAGGGGGTGTAGAAGAAGGGAGGAAACCAGTTGTCCACTTTGGTGATGTAGTCTTGTTACCTAGGAAGATTTCTTCCATCCCTGTGGCTTTGTTTTTCATCTCTGTGCTAATGACTCTGAAGTCTGTGTAGAACCAAAAGTTCAGAGCTGGGGTCTAGAGACCATCTAATCCAATCCCCTTATTTTATAGATGCAAGATGGAGACCCCAAAGAAGTTAAATTTCTTTTCCAAGGTCATACAGAGAATAAGAGGCAGAGTCAGGATTTCAATCCAGGTCCTTTGACTTCAAATCTAGGGTTATTTCCACTATGAGAAGTTTCTTCTCCTTATTATATTTAAATTTATCTAGATCCAAAAGAATCTTCCTCATCCACAGGCCAGACAACACCACTCATATATTCAAACACCTCTAGTGGAAAGTTTCTGTCTCTAGGACAAACATATTCCTGAATCTGACATTGAAGGCTTTCCATTGTCTGTTTTCAGTTCACTTTTCCATCTCTATTTCATACATACTTCTCCCACATACTCTAGATTCCAGTCAAACTGGACTTTTACCTATTATCTCATCTTGTTTGCCACCTTCCACCTTCATGCATTTACACGGACCATTCCTATACCTGGAATGCCCTTTGTCCTCTCCATCTGTTGAAATCCTTCTCTTTCAAAGCTGCATTCAAGCATCTCCTCTTTCATGAAGCCATCCCTAATCCTTCCCCCACTCCTATAAAATGAAAATGTTCACTTCTCTCTCAAATTTTCCTCTCTTGTCTTTGCCACTATCAAACTCTACCCTGTATTATACTCTGTATAACATGTATACATCCTTCTTACGTGTATAGTCTTTAGAACAGCTACCCCAGACTAAAGGTATTCTATGGTTCTGTATTTAGTTAAAATCATAGTTCATAAACCCCCACCAATATATTTACTTTTTTTTCTGTACTCAGGAAGCATGATTAATTTAAACAAAGGCATTTAATGAAATATCGTATTGCTTATACAATATGCACCATCCTCTTTACAAATCTGAGGCATTCTATCACACAAAAATACAGATTGTTAGTGTAGAGAATGGGCATGCATAGGGATCATACATCAAGGATGCATACATACAAAATACATGTAGCTAAGGCAAGTATGTATATGAAAGGGAAACTCTTGCCCTCACTTTTGCAGGACCACCACATTTGATGATGTCTGATGGGCCTTGTTTCCTATAGAATCCCTCCTGGGCTCAGTTAATTGGTCAATTTGTTATTCAGTCATTTCTGATTCTTTGTGACCCTGTTTGGGATTTTCTTGGCAAAGATGCTGGAGTGGTTTGTCATTTTCTTCTCCAGTTCATTTTACATATGAGCAAAGTTAGACAAACAGGATTAAGTGCCTTGCCCAGGGTCACACAGGTAGCAAGTGTTTGAGGGCACATTTGAACTCACAAAAATGAGTCTTCTTGACTCTAGGCCCAATACTCAATCCGCAGTGCCAGCTACCTGCTCTTATAGTTAATAAGTCAGTTAACAAGCATTTACTATATGCCAGGCACTTTGCTAAGCCCAATAGATACAAAGAAAGTAAAAAGAGCCCTCAAGAGGCTCACATTCTAAAGAGAGCAGCAACATCCAAATAATGATGTATCAGATACATATGTATATGTATATATATGTATATGTACATACACATGTATATACACACATAATACATATATATATATATATATATATATATATATATTAAACAAAAGAAAGGACACTTTAATGGGAAGGCACTAACAGTAGCAGGTTCTGGTAAAGGCCTCCAGCAGAAATTTGGATTTGAGATGAGTCTTGAAGGAAGCCATGGAAGTGAAGAGGCAGATGTGAGTAGAAGAGAACATTCCAGGCATAGAGGAGGGTCAATGGAAAGGCACAAAGTCCGGAGATGAGATGTGAGGAACAGTAAGGCCAGCATAGTTGTATCATAGAGTATGTGGAGGGAATAAAGTGTAAGAAAACAGGAGAGACATAAAAGGGTCTGGTTGGATTCTATATTTTATCCTGGAGGTAAGAGGGAGCTACTGGAGTTTATTGAGTAGAGGGTGACATAGTCAGACTTTTGTTGTAGTAAAATTACTTTGGCAGCTGAGTGGAGGATAGAGGGAAGTATGGAGAGACTTGAGTCAAGGAGATCAGTCAGAGGCTATTGTAATAGGTCAGGGGTAAGGAGATAAGAGCCTGAACCACAATGGCAGTTGTTTGAGTGGAGAGGCAGGGCCATATATATAGATACACACACACACACACACACACACACACACACACACACACACACACACACACACACACACATATATATGAAAGATGGTGTGAAGATAGAAGCAATATTTGACAATAGATAGTGTATATGGGGTGAGTAAGATAACTCCAAGGTAACTGAGAGAATGATATTGTCTTTGGCAATAACAGGAACATTGGAAAAAGGAGAGAGTTTTGGGGGAAAGATCATAAATTGGTTTGGACATGTTGAATTTGAGATGTCTATGGGATATTCACAGTGACCAAAGACCATTAGTGACATAAGACTGGAGTTCAGGAGAGAGGTTAGGGCTGGATTATAGGTCTAAAAATCATCCACATGGAGATGATAGCTGAACCCATGGCATCTGATGAAATTATCAGAGGAAGAAGTATAGAAGGAAAAGAAAATAAAGTCCACGACAGAGCCTTGAGGAACACCCACATTTAGTCAGGGTGACCTAGATAAAGAACCAGCAAAGGAGATTGAAAATTGGTCAGATAGGTAGAAGAACCACAAGACAGCAGTGTCTTGAAAACCTAGAGGGAAGAAAGTACCCAGGAGAAGAGGGTTTTTGGTACTATCAAAGTCTGAAGAGAGATAAAAAAGAAATATTGAGAAAAGACCATCAGATTTAGCAATTAAGATATCAGTGGTAACTTTGGAGAGAGCCGTAATAGTTGAATGATAAATGTGGAAGCCAGATTGCAGAAGGCTTAGAAATGGGTGAAAGAGGAAGAAGTAGAGGCGCCATATGGAGATAGTTTTCTCATGAAGTTAACTAATAAGTGAAGGAAAAAATATAGGAAGATGGTGACTGGGGATGGTCAGATTAAGGGAGGGTTGTTTAGGACGGAGGGGACATGGGCATGTTTGTAGGTAGCATAGATGGGGTCAGTAGATAGGGAGAGATTGAATATTAGAGAGAGAGGAGAATTTAGAAAAATCGACCTGCTAAAAAAGACAGAAGATGAAATGAGGGGTTCATGTTGTGAGGTTTTCTTTAGCAAGGAGAAGAGCCGGCTATTCATGTGAGACAGGGATGAAAGAGCACATAGAGGAGGAGGATGTCTGAGATGTGAGATGAAGAGGAGGAGAGAAGAGAGAACTGTTGATTTTTAAAATGGACAACAACTTGTTGTCCCCATTGGTCTCATAGTGACTGGCTGCTAGGTGGCCTAGTAGATAGAGCATTGGACTTAGAGTCAGAAAGACCTGAGTTCCCATCCTGTCTCAGGCATTTATAGCTGTGTGACCCTGACTGGGCAGGTCATTTAAACTCTCAGTCTCATTTTCCTCATTTGTAAGGTGTCCATAAAAATAGCACCTAACCCTCAGAGTTGTTGTAAGGATTATGAGATAATACATGTAAAATGATTTGTAAACCTTAGAGTGCTACATAAATGTTAGCTTTTATTATTGTAAGTGACTGCTGGGTTTGTAGTGTGCATGACCATTAGCAACAAAGCATTTTAGTATACATTATTTAGTATATATTGTAGTATACGTAACTGTTAGCAACAAAGCATTTTGGCCAGCAAAATAACCCAATTGTTCCCTCTACACTGATTTCTGTACATGTCACATTCCCCCATCAGTCGTCAAATTTTATGATCGTGTATAGCCTGTATCAGATTGCTTGCTCTTTTGGGAGGGAGGAAGGAAAGAGAAAAATTTTGGAACTCAAAATCTTATTAAAAGTGAATGTTGAAAACTATCTTTATGCGTAATTGGAAAAAAAAATACTATTAAGTTGTCAAACTTATTTTTCTAAACCCCACCTTTTCAATAATCTCCAGTGGCTTCCTATTACCTTGAGGAAAAAATATAAAATCTTTTGTCTGGATTGTAAAGCTCTTTGTAACTTGACCTTCTCATACCTTTCTCGTCTTCTTATACTTTACTTCCCACCATGTTTTCTGCTATCGAGAGACCTTCTTTGCTTTCCCTCCTACACAGCACTCCAAACTTTGGACATTTTCACTAACTTGTCTCCCATGCCCGGAAATCTCTCCCTCCTCACCTCTGCCTCCTGGCTTCTTATGGGTTCCTGATAAAATACCACCTTCCCTGAAAAGACTTTCCTGATCCCCCTTAATGCAAGTGCCTTCCCTCTGTTGATTACCTCCAATTGACCTATGTATAATCTTGCCGTACATAGGTGTTTTCATATTGTCTTCCCTTTAGACTGTGAACTCCTTGAGGGTAGAGATTATTTATTGCCTTTCTATTTCCCTGCATTTAGCACAGTACCAGATGCTCCCCCCACCTTCTTCTCCCCTGTCCTACACAACTCTTGCCACTTGGTCCCTGAAGCAACTCAGTCCCTACCCCCAAAGCTCAGACTTAGGGCAATTTTCCCTATTCACCTTACCCTAGGGATGGCTTTCAGCCTTTCTTTCTGCAACGGGAGAACTCACTGAAGCATATAATGTGATAAGTGAATTTCCAATTGCTTCAGCTAACATTTTAGTAAATTGGTTTCCTGCTTCTGTTCAGCTCCAAGTCTCTCACGACTTTGGTGATAGTCATTTAAGAGATGATTGACAGCGAAGGGAGAACATTGTATGCCACAAGACGTGAGCATGCATCTACTGAAGCAGGTAGCAAGGGCATCAAATTACAATTTACTGATGGACCAAAGATATTAAGATGAAAATATAAGTGTACTGGAATACTATTATTTTATAAGACACATGTCTGCAGAAAACACTATCTTTAATGAGATGGTGTCCTATTTCCAAACTGGCAAGTGGGCTGAAGAGTGACCTTCCAAGCCACCCATTGATTACATGTGTTACATTCCTGGCACTGGGCAGGATTGTTCTTATCTTATGTTCATAGTGTGCCAACATCACGGGAGTGTTATCTGAACAGGAAACCAGATATGTTCCATATGTGGGTGCATCTGTTATGTGAAACCATTTACCTGTTTCTAGAGAAAAAGGAACAGGCATAGGACTTTGGACTTAAAGCAGTGTGATGAAATGGTATCATCTGAACTCCACAATCCCATGACAGAGGAAATGAGTCATTCCAAACAGAGGTTGCCAAGGCGAGAAGAGGAAATAAAAGAAAGAAGACTCCTGTCTAAACCCAAGTCACCTTGAACAGTACAGTAGAAAATTGTAAACAAAAAACAATGGCTGTTTGTCTAAATGTTTTCAAGCTTAGCACCCTGAGAGTCATTTTTCTGAGCTCAGCCATGATCTTCCCACATTTCCTAGTGTCTGGTTTCTAGAAAGGCAGCTAGATGGTGTAGTGGATAATCTGCTGGGCTTGGAGTTAGAAAGATACCTATTTGTGAGTTCAAATCCAAACTCAGACACTTACTATCTCTGTTACCTTGGGTGAGTCACTTGACCCTGTTTGCCTCAGTTTTCTCATCTGCAAAATGAGCTGAAGAAAATAATAATCTACTCCAATATCTTTGCTGAAAATCCTAAATTGTGTCACAGAGAGTCAGATTTGACTGAAACAACTAAACAACAAGAAGTGTCCAAAAATCAGGGCAACAGATTCTTCTAGTGTAATAGCTATTTCTTGATCCCCATGTTATGCTTTTAAACATTTTTTTACAGATCTATGCACTCATGCATCTATTAGCCCCCCAAACAAAGCTGCAATAATGATGTCTGTAGTCTGCTTTGGTCAGACTTTACTTGCAGTACTGTGTTTACTTCTGGTTTTTTAAGAAGAACATTGATAACTAGAGCTCAGATGTAGGAGGGAAGCAGATTGGCAGAGGGACTCAGGAACACGCCCTATAAGCACTCATAATGAGCAGGGGCAAATGGGACCTTGAGCCAAGCTACCTGTATGTGATAGGATATACTTCCTGCCTATGGTGACTGCCATGCCCACTCTTTGCCTCACAATTCTTTATCTGCCCTTTGCACGTCTCTTCATTCTTCTGTCCTCACAGACCCACAGGAGTGTATCGCCAACTTGTATTCTGGTAGAAGTGCTTGAGGGGATAGATCATCCTTGAACCTCATACCCTACTTACCAGTGTCCCCTCTGCCTCTAAGCAAGCTTAGCAAACTTTACCTCAGAAAGGACATATTCTCAGTTTTGGAGAGTTATCAGACTGAAGAGACCAAAGGATGAATTCAACAGTGCTATAGTTGCTACTGCTTTGAAAAGAGCAGCTCTGGAGCATATGCTCACTTATTAATTAATTCATTAATAAATATTTATTGGACATCTTCAGAGTTATAAGACTTAAAAAGGGGGCCTTGGCAATCAGCTAGTTTAATCCTCTCATTTTGTCAGAAGGAGAGACTGAGGCCCAGACAGGAGAAATGATTTACCCAAGGGTCCCAGATGTAGTAAAAATAACAGCTGGTATTGAATTAGAAGTCTACCATTCTGCCTCTTACAGACTTTAGAGATATGATATCTGTTTTACAGATGAGGGCAGTAGGATTTAGTAAAGAGAAGGGGATTGGCCTAAAACCAGACAGCTACTTCATGAAACCTTGCAGTGTGGCTATCTGGAAGGAAGATTAGAACCAAGAGTGTGTTGAAGTCAGCTCAAACAGGTTCTATTGGAGAATAGGTGGTTACATTTTCAGTGAAAGCATTTCTTCCTCAGAAATTGCAAATACTACAAAATCAGGGCTTGGCTATTGTTTTGTGGATTGTCTAGACTTAAGAAAATATTGGAGAAAATGTTGATATTGCAGATTAAACTTAAAAGTGTATCGAACACACATTCTCCACTTCTCCCCATCCACCCACCCCCAGAGCTAGTTGTTAAACATTTACCAGCAAGCCCTGATTAGACTCCAGAATTCCTACTTTCCAATACAGTGTGATTTCTACTTTGTCACACTGATTAGTCTTTTTCATGTTTATGCTGTGGAACCATCTCTCGCAGGAGAATGTTTTGATAGCCATCCTGGTATATCCAGAAGTAAATCCTTGGGTACAGTAGATAGTGATCCAATGAGACTCCAGATGCATTTACCTTGCACAAATCTGTGCTTACCATGTTCAAGACACTTCACATTGACCAAGAATAGGAACAAAAATGACCGCACATCTGAATAGGGATGACATCATGCAATGCTAGCAGCTGAAGCTGAAGGAGAGGTAATAGCTAGAATGGATCAGCTCAATAAATTTTCATGTAGCAATCTTTTATCTAAAAACCATAAAGATGGGGTCAGATTTTTTAATTTTTAATTTATTTAAAATCTTAGCTGCATTTTGTAGACTAATCTAATCTAATACACTTACATAGAGGAGTGTAAGAGACCTCAATTTGTTGTTGCTGTGGTTTTGTCCTCAACTCTGCCAAATAATCCCAACATGATAGGATTGCCAAAGGAGTCCAAGAGAAAGCTAGGCGGTGCAATGGATGGAGTGCTGAACCTGGAGCCAGGAAGACTTGTATTCAAATCCAACTCAGCCACCTTAGCTGCGTGACCCTGGGCAAGTCAACTAATTTATTTGCCTCAGTTTCCTCATCTGTAAAATGGGGATAATGATAACATCTACCTCACCGGATTGTTGTGAGGATCAAATGAGATAATAAATGCAAAGTCTTTAGCACAGTGTCTGGCACATAGTAAGTATTAGATGATGGTGATGGTGATGGTGATGGTGGTGATGATGATGATGATGATGATAATGATATGAGTAGATTCATGAGCCTTGCTGTGATTCACAAATGTCTAGGGGGGAGGCATGAAGATGTTAAAGATACCATGAGTCCATATACAATAACATCCATACTTCTTGTTTCTACGTTGTCAAGCAAAGAAGAAAAGCAGGGTCACTGACTTAGAGCTAGAAGACCATCTTGTCCAGCCCCCTCACTTTATAGCTGAATATAGGGAGGGGAGGAAGGGTTAAGTGCCTTGCCCTTTGACACGCAGCTAGTTAGGTCAGAGGTGGAGATTTAAATCTATGTCCTCTCTCAGTCTGACACTCTATCCACTGTACCACGTCACCTCCCCTGGAACACTAACATTCTTCTGTACCATATTATAACCACAGGAATATTCTACAGAAAAATTATGAAGTAGGCAGATTGTTTCTGCATGTTTTCTACCTGTTATTTTAATGCCTCAGTGACCTCATGTTGTCCAGTGTCCTCCATGCTGTCCTCCCTATAGGAACCTACTTAGATCTCTGCTGCCTGGCAGAACCATGGCCTTCAACCTTTGCCTAACTTCAGTTTCCATTCCAAAGTGCCTCTTTCATGCTCCTTTCCTGTAAGTTATTTGATCCTAGTGAGCCAATCTAATAAATGGATCTATTCTGTCAAGAATAATTAATTGGTCTTATTTAATAAATTGTTTTTAATACATAAAAATCTGTCTCCCCATGTATTCAATGTCTGGTACCAAAGCTAAAGAGGCCTGGCCCAATCTGTTATGTAATTGGCATGCATTATATAATAAATCAATATGCTCAGAACCTTGAACTTTGCTTTCAGAGTAATTTTTTCTTCAATTTTTAAAATTTATTTATTTTTAAATTTATGGAATAAAACAGGCATTTCTCTAACAGTATAATAAAAAATGATTGAGCCCACTGTGGAAAGGTTCTGCATAATTACACATGTACAGCCTGTATTTGATGGCTTGTTCTTCCAGTGGGTGTGGGTGATGAGGGAGGAAGAGAAAAAATCTAGAATTTAAAGCTCTATAATCAAATGTTAAAAACATATATGTATATATATATACATATATATACAATTATTATTACTAATATTATTAACTACATCCAACTGGAACTTAAGATTCACAGGCACTGTGGAAGGGAGATCCATCCTGCCCTATCGGAAAGTTAGAGGAGTGATGGGGGAGGACATAGGAGAGAATAGATTGGGGGAGGGGTCATACAAGGGGATGGCTGTTTTGGGGCAGGGGGTAGGGGAAAGATGAGGAGAAAATTTGTAACTCAAAATCTCGTGGAAATGAATGATGTGAACTAAAATAAATAAAATAAAATATAAAAAAATAAAAATAAAAATAAAAAATGATTGAACACAAAATTGTACATTGATTATGTACAACTTGCTATTCCTTTTAAATATATAATAAAGTTATGATGTAAATTTTTCCCCCTTTCCTCCTCCCCACCCAAAATATGGTGACCATTAGACACGAATAGGTAGACACATCCATCCATCCATATATATGTATGTAAAAGAATTCTATCCATACTTCTATTTATCAGTTCTTCCTCTGGAAGCAGACAGTATCTTTCTTCATGTGTCTTTTATACTTAATCTGGATATTTATACTATCTACCTGCCATATTTCCCAAGGTTGTTGTAAGGATCAAATGACACCTACTTCTTTCTTTTTGCTTTTTGCTTTTTTTTTGGAGGAGGGAAGGTAGGCCAATTGGGGTTAAGTGACTTGCCCAAGGTCACATGGCTAATTTTGTGTTGTGTCTGAGGCTGGATTTGAACTCAGGTCCTCCTGACTCCAGGGCTGGTGCTCTATTAACTGTACCACCTAGCTGTCCCTTGGCAGCTACTTCTAAGGGAATTATGGGAATTGAGTGAACCATACTAGCTCTTTCTTGTAAGTCAGTTCTGGATCTAGCTCAGTTCCCTTTCTATCCAATTTCTGTCTCGTGAGAAAACTTTATTCAGTTGTGGGAATTGTGATAAAACTTTAATGCATTGTTTGAACTTAGCCTTGTGCAGCTGGGAAGCTGGATCACCTCTACCTTTTGCTTAAAGACTCTTAACTAAGGACCTAGGTTGTGCTTTCCAGAAATCCAGTCAGATCCAAAAACTGATGTGAAGAGTTTTCTCACAATTGCAACCCATATGTCTTATCTGAAAACTGGCCCCATAACTTGTTGATTAGCTATCAGTTCCATGCTCTCTTGATTGTTTACAGATGCTTGGGGGGAGTGGGACACATATTTTTCATATCTCAGGGAACTGTACCTGTTTGCTTTCTCCCTCCCAACTCAGGAAGCCCCTAATCTTTCTTCCAACTAGAAATCAGATTGCCTAATTTTGTATCCTTGTTAGTGTTTTTCTTTTAATTAATCATTCTTATTTTATTCGTTATCTTTAGTGCATAAAAAATCTGTCTTGCCTATTTGGGGTCTGGCACCAAAGCTGAGGAGGCCTAGTCCCTATTTGTTATGCAATTGGCACGCATTGCTTAGTAAATCAGTATGCTCAGAACCTTGAATCATTGTTTCCTCAGTCATTTCAATCAATCCACCCACCCACACTTCCCAGGGTTGTTGTGAGAATCAAATGAGATAATAATTGTAAAGTGCTTAGCATAATGCCTAGTACCTAGTAAATACTACATAAATATGACATTTACAGCCAGTACAACCTCACCTTCATAGAAGGTCATAAGGTTTTCCAAATAACTGTGAGAGAGCCAGTGGGGTCTTCCATCCTGGAGATCTTCATGCAAAGGCTTGATAGGCATTTGCTGGTGTTATTTAAAAGTATCTTCATGTTCAAATATGAATTGAACTTGATGACTTCTGAGGTCTTTTTTAAATTCTAGATTCTGTGATTCTACAATATCATTCATTAGCCACCTTTAAAAGGTAGGCTTCAAAGAAACTCAGGTTCAGAGAGGTTACATGCCTTGCCTAGGAACACACAGCTTCCAAGTACAAAGCTTGACTTTAGATCCAGGTCTCCTAACTTCAAATAAAGTAATTTTCCTACTACCTAACTACAGTCACCTTCTGGTACAATAGGACTTTTTCATGCAGCCTCTGTGAGTACCTTCCTCCCCTCTTCCCACAGGAACCTTGAACTTTACCTCTGGAACCACAGGAGGCTCTGATAGGTGAGCTTTCCCCTCATACTGCCCTGAAAGAGGCCTCTACCTTACCTTCTGGCCAGCAGCTCCAAACTGTGACATAGCTAGTGACAATGATAGTACCCACCTCCCAGGCTTCTTGTGAGGATAGAATGAGATAATATCCGTAAAGTACTCTGTAAATCTTAAAACACCACAGAAATGCTACCCCTGCTGCTGCTACTACTATGACTACTACTATTGCCATCCTCTTCCTCCTTCTTCTTCTCTTCCTCTTCCTCCTCCTAAGCTATGCAGCACCCACTTTTAGCTCTGCTTTGTATATTTACTTTCCCCATTAGAATAGAAGTGCATTGAGGGCAAGAACTATCTCTTTTGCTTGTATTTGTATCCTCAGCTCTTAGAGCCTTTGAGATCATCAAATCATCTAAGCATGAGGTGTGAGGAGCAGCTAATAGAAAGAATTGCTTCATAGACCAGAATGTAGAATGCACAGAAATGAATTTTTAAACATTTTTTCTTTGCTCTTCTGGATAGGGTGGGGCTATCTGTCTACAGAAATCTTGAAACTAATAAGTGATATATCCAGAGAACTCTACAAATCAAGAAAGGTCACATTTTGCACATCCTTTGGATTATCAAATGAAACTCCCAGTTCTAACCAAAGAGTTTGACTTAACAGATATGTATTAAGCACCACCTATGCCCAGGACACCATGCTAGGTTCTGGGGATAGAAAGAACAAAAAGCAAAGAGCAGAGTCCCTACACTTAAGGAGTTTGCATTCTACTTATTTTAAATTCCAGAGAATCATATCAGGCATGTTCATGATACAGAGCAGAACTGGAATGACCTGTAAAAATACAGTCCTTTTGACTTCTTCTGAAAGAGATGGGAGATGAGGTGGTATGGATGGCCTGATCTTTTTTGGAAGCAGGAAATAGGTTTTCATGAGTGTGTGATGATGAAAATAATGTAAGAGAAGGAGATATAAGATGAAAAGAAGTTTGTTAAAAATAGAAGGGAGGGTCAGCTAGGTGGCACAATGAATAGCTCACTGGCCCTGAAGACAGAATCCATCAAATCCAGCCTCAGACACTCAATGCACTTACTAGCTGTATGACCTTGGGCAAGTCACTTAATCCCAATTGCCTTGGCTTCCCCCCTCCAAAAAAAAAACAATAACAAAAAAACAAAAACAAAAAATAGAAGGGAGATTTCAGGGGATGTTTGAAAGGGGAGAACAGAAAAAGACAGACTCTGGAAGAGCAGTGTTAAATCAGTTGGGAGAAAGGGATTGAAGAATAGCAAAATGAAAAGGAGGTTTTGTCTTGGCAGTCTGAGACTATGAATCACAAGGATTAGGAGAGGATGAGGAAGGAATTTACTTGCTTAGGATAAGAAAAATACTATTTGATGGATGCTCTCATCTACAATCATCTGATGTTGATAGTGAACAGTGGCATTAGTGTGTTTCTCTCAAAAACTGGGGAAGAGGGTTTGGAATAGCTATCTGGTATAGTAAATAGATAGTGATCAGGACCCCGAGGGTCTGACAAAACTCACATTCAACTCTAGTTTCTTTGCCTAATTTCATGATAGCAAAAGGAAATGATGCACAATCACTAGATATTCTGCATCCCGAGCCTGTGATTTATACCTGTTTGAGAATCCTGGTACCTGAAGACCTGATCTTGGATGAAGTTCTAGTAGAAAGAAGTCTGACTTCTGGAACTGTGGTCCTTTGCAGTAGACCAATGGTGAAAGGTATTTATCAATTCCATCATTAAGGAGAATTAAGACATTGTCAATTGTCTCACTATTTTCATTGAGGAAATTCTGCCTTAACCAAGCTCTGTAGTAATAGAAGTAGGTAATTTGTTGATTTTCTCTCCTTTGCTGGTGGCTGACACTATAATCTTGGGCAGGGACTTTGTTCTAGGAAAGAGTCTCTGTTGATGGTTATGGATAGCCAAGGTATTTCTGGATTTCTTGCCTTTTGGAATAATCAACAACTCTATTCCAGTCCTAACTCAGGAGAAAATGCACCATAATAAAGATCTCTTACTTCACCCCAATCCACCCCCCCCCCAAAATACAGTCCTTTTGCCATATGTCCATTCAGAATATAATAGCTTCACCTTGACAAAGTTAACTAGTACTAATGGATCTGTTGCCAATCCATAGAGGAAATATGAGCTGTGGGCAACAGATTGGAATAGAATCAAATCATTCGCATTTATTAAACATCTACTGTGTGCACAACTTTGTACTATAGGTTATTCTTAATTTCCCCAAGAACTTGCTTTTTGTGTCCTTTGGACAGGGAGGAAGTGCAGTGTAGTGGAAAGAGCCCTGGGTTTGAAGTTGAGAAAATGAGATTTGAGAATGGTTTCTGACACTAGCTGTGTGAACTTGGTCAAATCTATTAACGTCTGAGCCTCAGATTTCTCATAGACAAAACGAGAATAATATTTCTCTACTTTCCACATTCCTTCAGGGTTGTTATGGAAAGTACTTTGTAAACTTCAAAGTGCTATGTGATTTGAGTTGGTATTCAGTCATGCACTCACACATTCATTTATTCATTCATTCATTCATTCATGCTTGACACTGGGGGAGTGCATTAGCAAGTACTCTAGCACACTCAGGATGGCCTGCTAGTGCAGGTTCTTTGATCTGCTTTTCTAAGGGAAAGAAAACTTCAAAGGGGTCAACAATCTTACTTTAATTACAGATACATAGAAATAACTAAGTATCCAAGAAAGAATCCAACAGACAGGGCTCCAACCATCTGAACAAAGTAATGCAATCACCTACTAGAAGAGCACCAACATCTGAGTAGTTGGGGGGCTCTTAACAAATGGCTACTCAGAGTCACATCCAGGGAATCAAAAGGTCCTCCTCATGAGCAAGCCCCCAAAGAAAAATGCCAACCTCCCAGCATATATAGTTTTCAAATAATAGGCTCAGAGCCAGAAGGCACCACAACCCTCCATGACTCAGTGCCTAATTCACTTATTATCAAAAGGTGTGAAAGCCTTCCTACAAGCAAGCCTCCCTGTAAGCAAGCCTCCCCCTAAGCAGGCTCCTCCTTAGGGAAGTTCCTCCCCCAATGGGCTCTATATGACTCTCTGTATCACAGCTGTGAAAGCAGCAAGATATCCATGATTGACGTGTGGTCACATAGGCCTATTAATGGACAGGGAAGATCTTCCTATTCCATTAACATTACAGGGAGATATAAAATTACACGTAAATTTCTTGAGAGTAAAAATTGTTTCATTTTTTCTGTTTCCCTAATACGGTTCCTGATACATAGTAGGTAATTAATTGGTAGGTATTTGTTAATTGGTAAGACACAGTTTTTATCTTTGAAGAGTTTTAGTTTAGTAGCATAAGATATGTATGTATAAGGTTTCCAAATACATAGATGCAGCTTGAATGACCTGGTTAGATAGGATTTGAGATCTGAGTCTCTTGTGAGGAGTTGTAAGTAAACTGCCACCATGCTAGCTGAAGGAGGGGAAGGCAGGATCCAGGACTGCTGTGTTGATAAGCTCTCCTATCTCCAAGATGAGTATTGGGCTAGAAACATAGCTATCCATCATCCCTCAAATATCTCTACTCTAGGTATTTGAGTTGGGTTCAGAAGGAAAGACACTTCCTTTGTTGCTCTTAAGGGGAAGATGAGCCTTTAGCTTAAACTCATGTGCCTAGCCCCTTCCCAAAGGTTAAACAAATGGTTACCCCCAAATAGCTAATATTGAGTAAACACATCTATGTGAGCAAAATAACAAAAAAGAAATTGGAGAAATTCTACAAGTAAGAATATACTAAAGAACACAGAGCAAGTTTAGCAAGGAGTTCAATAAGATCTCAACTTGTGCTGGGAGAGGGTGAACAATCTCAAGCCCTAAATGTCAAGAATCACAATGGGGTCAGCCCTCCTACACATTTGAGGTTCTAACTGCTCTTGTTGGTCATTCAAAAATCTCTCTTCTTTCTTCACATCTCTCTTCAAAGAACTTTGGGGACCAATTATAGTAGCAATGCATTCAGCATTCTCTCTGCTGATCAGGGGTCATGTCTCCCTTCACAAACTCATCAGCTTAACATACAAAGCATATATAAAATAACTCCAGTCTTGGCTCGAATCCAGGTTATAGTAGTAAGATAAGACATAAACATAGATTATTAAAATATGTAATATTATATAATAAATGCACTCAAACTTTAGTTGTAAATTTAAGTGTTTTATTAGATCAGAGGGGAAATATTGTTACTGAAAGGAGTGTGTGTGTGTGTGTGTGTGCATGCCTGTGCATGTGTGAGTGCAGAAGAGGACTCAGGGAAGGCTTCCTGGATGAGAAATTACTTGAGTTGAATTACAAAGGATGACAGAGAGAACATTTCAAGGATAGAGAACAGAATGAGCTGTGGTGTGGAAAAAGGAAAGCATAGAGTATATTCAGAGGGAGAAGGAATAAAAGAGGGGAGAAAGGCACTAAGGTTTTTACCTCTCCAGGGCTCAACAATCCAAAATAATTCTAGCAACCCAGCACCTATGCCATGTCTCTTGAACACGCTCTTATCTCATTATGATTGTCTCACACTTTGAGATTGTTGTGGCTGGCACTCTCCTTTCAAGGTTTCCCAGGTTGTTCCTCTCAGTCCCTGGTCACTTTGTTGTGGCTGGCATTCTCCTTTCAAGGTTTCCCAGGTTGTTCCTCTCAGTCCCTGGTCACTTTGTTCTACTTTCCACATGTACCCTAGTACTCTCATGTTTATCCCAGAGTGTGTTTTCTCACTCCCCTGGAGACTTCATCTTTTCCTTCCCTTCTGCTGAGAGGATGATGAGTTACATCAACCCTCTTTCAACAACCCTTTGGTTAGGGCAAATTCTTAGGAGACTGGATAATTGAATACTGGGGATTTTCTCCATCAGGCATTATCTGCATCATCCTGTTAGCACAGAATATTCAAACTGAGAGGGGATTTTACCAATCATATAATTCAACTAGTGGATTGTAAACTCCTTGAGGGTAGGAACTATTTTATTTTATGTTATTTGTATCTCTAAACACAGTGCTTTTTATATAATAGGAACTTAACAAGTACATATTGAATGAATGAATGAATTTGGTGTTTATATCTCTTAATACAGTGCCTTTCATATAATAGTAACTTAACAAGTACTTATTCAATGAATGAATGAATGAATTTGGAGTTTATAGTTTCTAACACAATGCCTTTCACATAATAGTAACTTATAAAGTACTTATTGAATGAATGAACACCTTCATTTTATAGATGAGAAAGCTGAGGTCCACAGAGGGGGAAATGGCTAGCCACACAGCTAGCTAGTGGTAAAGTAGCTGATGTGTGGCTAGCCATTTCCCCCTCTGTGACCTCAGCTTTCTCATCTATAAAATGAAGGTGTTTATTACCCTCAGTTAGTAAAAAATTCCATAAAATTAGACTGTGTAACACAGGGCTGGTGCTGTAACACAGGGCTGGTGCTGCCCCATTCATTCTCACTGCCTGTAATACTTTGTTGTCATAACAAAACTGAGACACACAGGTGAGGCAGAGATGGTGACAAATGGAAACTTGGAGGGGGTTTATTTTTAACTCATCTGCAAAGTTGGATGTAGAAAGCAACCATTGTATGTGGGAAGTCCGTTTGAGTGAGAGAGACGAAGAACAACAGAGAGGTTGCAGGGAATAATATTAGATTTGTGAAAAGGACACCTCAGTTTGAATGTCAACTTTGACACTGTGTGATCACGAGGAAGTCACAGAATTTCAGAGTTGGGAAGAACTTCAGAAACCATCTGATATGATCAGTACTTGAACAAGAATTCATTTCACAATATTCACTCAATCCAATTCAGCAAGCGATTGAACTGTGCAAAACTGGGCTAGGTACTAAGGTTGCAAAGTCAAAGAAATAGCTTTTGCCCATAAGAAGTTTACTGGGGTGGGGAAGGGAGCTACAACATGTAAGCAGATAAATTAATACAATGTAGTTTAAGAAGGAGAGACCACAAATTCAGGAGGTCCCTGAGGATGTGTCCCCTTGGGTGAGCCTTGAAGGACATTAATGATTCTGAGGGGCAGAGGTGAGGAGGCACTGTGTTTCAGGTATGAGGGAGAAGCCTATAGAAAGACATCTATTATGTATCAACTTTATAAATATTATCTCTATTGATCCTCACAACAATCCTGAGAGGCAGATTGCTATAATTATCCCCATTTTACAGATGAGCAAACTAATGCAAGTAGAGGGTAAATGACTTGCCCAAGGTGCCACCAATAGTAAGTATATGGAAGGTATATGGAAACTGGGCAGTCTGCTTTGGCTCAGGTGTCCATCTTGGTCAGAAGTTCTCTTCCTGAACATATTCCAGATATGTGCCTTTATTTTTCAGACTCTTTATCTATAAAATGAGATAATAACATAGGATGGTTATACTGAAAAACATGACTTTAAATATCAGATTGAGCTATTAGTGATAAAGCGATGTTGGGGAAAACAGCAAGCAAACCAGAAGAGACCGATCCACCCTAAAACACACAACAACAAGCCATAGCAGCAGCAACAACAATGGCAACAATAAGAAGAACAATAATATAAAAACTCATAGATGAACAGCTCATGTTATAAGTAGCAGGTGGGGTAGTTCTCAGTGTACTGGACCTGGAGGCTGAAATTTAAATGGGAAAGGTGGCTGTGTCTCTTTCTGCTTGTTTGTGGGCAAGTCACTTAAGCTCTGTGGGCCCCTTCTGAAAAATGAATAGTTTGAATTTAATCTCCAGGGATCCCGTTCAAGACATAAATCTCTCAGCAATGGAGATATTAGGTCTCGGGGAGTTTTAGGGGCAATACACTGGGAGAAGGTCATATGGTTATTGGTTTGGAGTTGGAGGGGACCATATGGTCCAACCCCCTCATTTTATGGGTGATATATACCGGCAGCTGAAAGAGGTTAAGAACTTAACGGTTGATGAATGTCAGATTGTTTTTTAATCTGTTTGTTTGGTGTTTTAGGAATGGTTCAGTGTTATTCATACACTGCTCCATTTCCCCCTTCCTTCCATACTCCCCCCCTTCTCCTATCTTTGTTCATATCTTGTTTATATCACCTTCATCTCAGGAGATATCCCTTCCTCTTCCCTATCTTGCTAACCATTTATAAAGGTCAACATTTTTTTATAATTCATTTATTTATTTTTAGTTTGCAACATTTACTTCCATAAGATTTTGAGTTTTGAATTTTCTCCTCCACCTCCTCCTCCTCCCCGAGATGGTACATAATATTACATTTACTTATATATTCATATTAAACACATTATCACATTAGTCATGATGCAAAAAAGAATTAGAACTAGTGGGAGGAACCACCAGAAAGAAGAAACAAAACAATGAAAGAAAAGGAGAGCAAATTTGGAACTCAAAATCTTGTGGAAATGAATGTGAAAAACTAAAAATAAATAAATAAATTCTGGAAAAAAAAAAGAGAGCAAATAGTATGTGCTTCCATCTGCATTCAGACTCCCAAGTTCTTTTTCTGGATGTGGGTAGCATTTTCCACTGTGAGTCTTTCAGAGTTGTCTTAGATTAAGGACAACATTTTAAAGAAGGAGGAAAAAAGCCATTCAGCAAAATCAACCAATCTATCAAATATGTCCGATGGTGTATATATAGCATTCTGTCCCCATAGTCCCTCACTTCTGTATAAAGGGGGGGGAAGTGGGAAGAAGTTCATTTTCTTACCCTTTCCCGAGGGCCAACTTTGATCATTATAATGGCACAGTATTTGACTTTACTTTATTGTTTTTATTCTTCTCATTTATATTTTTGTGGTCATTGAGTAAATTATTTTCTTGGTACTATCCCTTAATCTGTATCACTTTTACAAATCTTCTCATGCTTCTCTGAATACTTCATCTTTTCCATTTCTTACAATGCAGTAATATTTCATTACATTTTTGTACCACAACTTGCTTAGCCATTCCCCAATGAATGGACAGTCACGTTACATCCAATTCTTTGCTACCACAAAAAGTCCTGCTCTAAAGATGGGAGCATATTAAATCTTTCATTCCATCTTTGATTTCCTTGAGATATATGCCTAGCAGCAAGGTCAAAAGACATGGACATTTTTAGCATAATTTCAAAATTCTTACAGCAATGGTGTATTAGTGTGCCAGTCTTTCCACAGTCCCTCCAACACTGACCACTTCTTTCTTTTATCATCTTTACCAATTTTCTGAGTATGAGATGAAGCCTTGGAGTTTTTTGTTTTGTATTTCTTTTGGCCCCTATCCTCTTTTAAATAAGTATGTATCTTGGCCCAGAGAAAATATCACCAGAGATTCACCAGTGACTTCCTGCCTATATTTTTCCTGCCTGTCTTTGTACTCCAAGATGCTGATACAGAGCAGGAGCTGGATTGAGGCTCCACCCTGGCTTTAGCCACCTGACCTCACTGAGAGGTTTGATGCACTGAGTGCTTTCTTGAGCTTGGTCCAAGTTCTTTTTTTGGAGAATGGTGTTTTGGCCTTAGATCATCACGCTTGCTCTGTTGACTCCATTGATCATTTCTAAATGAGAAGATGAAGGAAGGCAGCAGATGTGAGAGGGTTAATAGCCTTAAGGTGTACTGACCTCCCTGAAACCTACTAGTCCCAACGTACCACACCATTGAGAAGCCTGCCTTTTATTTTTTCAGCTTTCTGTACTTTATCTGTGTTCAGACATGTATGGTGGGTTAGGCAGCAAATGGGGGAATTCCCTGTGTGTTTTGAAGTTAGTGGAGAGAATTTGACAAGCAAATTCTTCCAAGATGCCCAAGGGCAGATGTACATATTCCCAATTGGTTCTGATAACTCAGAGTTGTTCATTCCACATAGAAATCTAAATCTGTCTGCACAAAAGGGTAGTAGTAGGGAGCAGAGAGGAATGGGGAATGTGCCCTTGTGGATTTAATGTCAGTTGTTTGAGAACAGATTTCTTCCCTGCCAGCACAAGACCTTGGACCCAAGGGACTCTGCTTGTCTGGTTTCTAACAGCCCTTGAATTCCAACTTCTAATCTTTTACAGATCTCAGAATGTACAGAGAAAGCTCTCACATGCTTCAAAGAGAAGCTTTGGAATACTGTGGGCATTGTGTTTTACATTCATCTCTTGATTGCTTCAAACTTTCTTCTTCAGAGATCCAAAATGTAATCGAATTCCATCTCTTTAATCATAATTTTTCTAGACTCTATAAAACTTTTCATAATTAAATTTGTTTTAGATAACAAGCTGTGGGTCCCATATACAAAAAAGGCTGAAAGTTGTTGTCTGGTTGTGTCTCCTCACTTAAGGATGCGTGTGAATAAAGGAGATGCAAAATATAGAATATAAGTCAATGTGGAAAAAGAATGCTTAAGGTAGAATAGAAAAAGTGAAGGAATAAAGAAACATCTTTAGGGGTTTGGTCTGATCATATCATATCAAGTCAACAAGCATGTATTAAGTGCCTACTTTTTTTTTCTTGCTTTGAACATAAATTGGACTTAAATGAGGCAGAGTTGGGTGAAGTTATTAGCCTTACTCTCTTTCCAGTGTCATTGGAGTCCAGTAACAAGACAAAGAAAAAAATGACTGGTGATGGCCTGAGATCCAGTGGTGGCTTCAATATTTAACCAAGATCTAAGCATTCTACAGGGCCAGCTTTACTAGGGTGTGGCCACTGTACATGCTGCAGCTTCTTGGAGTCGCAAGTGAGAGTTGAACTCAGTTGGACAGGTGGACACCAAAGGTGGAAAGCAGCCTTCACACCTGAGGTAATAATCTTCCTTGAATACAGCCTATACCCCAAATACCTATCATGTGCCAGACACTGTACTAAGGGCACAAAGAAAGAGAAAAAAATCCCAACTCCAGGAGTCTGTGCTTTCAAGAAGTTCACACTCTAATGGAAGAAATATATGCAAATGACTTTGTATGACCAAGACAAATACAAGGCAAATTGGAGGTGTATCAGAGGGAAAGCATTAATATTAAGGAAGACCAGGAAAGGCTTGTTGAAA
This sequence comes from Pseudochirops cupreus, assembly GCA_028627135.1. Classification (NCBI taxonomy): domain Eukaryota; kingdom Metazoa; phylum Chordata; class Mammalia; order Diprotodontia; family Pseudocheiridae; genus Pseudochirops; species Pseudochirops cupreus. Next base: position 475,933,100 of record CM053580.1, read on the forward strand.
TGGTATGTCAGACTTGAAGGATGTCAGAGAAAACTGGAGGTAGAAATTAGGAAAATGAGAATTCCAGGCATAGGGGACAGCCAGTGAAAATGGGTGACCATTATATCATTGCTGTTTTTGTTATTATTGTTGCTTCTAAAGCTCATTAGATTCCAAATGTGGTGTGGTAGAGAAAGCCCTGAATCTGGACTCCAAGGATCGAGGTTCATACTCTAAGATTTGCCATTTATTACCTTTAAAAAGAATTCAAGCCAGATGAACTCTGGGATCACTTCTAGCCCTAATTTCTTCTTTCAAAAAATTTATTTATTTACTTTTAGTTTGCAACATTCAGTTCCACAATCCCTCGAGTTCCAAATTTTCTCCCCCTCCCCCCCATGGCGGCATGCAATCCAATATAGGTTCTACAGATACCTTCACATTAAACATTAGTCAAGTTGTAAAGAAGAATTATAACCAATGGAATGAACAACGAGAAAGAAGGAACAAAACAAAACAAAAAAGAGAGAGAACAAGTAGTTTGCTTCAATCTGCATTCAGACTCTGCAGTTCTTTTCTCTGGATGTGGGTAGCCCTTTCCATCATGAGTCTTTTGGAGTTGTCTTACAGCCTTGCATTGCTGAGCGGAGCCCAGTCTATCAAAGTTAGTCATCACAGATATGATGTATCTGTAACTGTGTACAGAGTTCTCCCGGTTCTCTCTAGCCTTAATTTCTATAAGCCTATGAAATTCTTGGGGAAAAGGGAAACTTTCCCACGGTTTTTTGTCGTTCATAAATTTCAAGTCAACTTTCTCAAAAAAATTAATGGATTTTGAGGCAAAATTAAATTACTCTGTTATCTGTTCTCTGTTCCCCCACTAAGAGGTGACTTTGGCAAAGTGCATTGTAAACTTTAAAGTGTTATATATACTATAGCCATATGATATATATGTGTGTGTGTATACACATACACACACACACGCATGTGTGTGTGTTTGTGTGTATCAGTTAGGTGGCACAGTGGATAGAGTGCTGGCTATTGTCAAGAAGACTCATCTTCCTGAGTTCAAATCTAGGCTTAGACATTTACTAGTTGTGTGACCTGGACAATCCCTTCATCTGTAAAATGTACTGGGGAAGAAAATGGCATAACCACTGTAGTATCTTTGCCAAGAAATCCCCAAATGAGGTCATGAAGAGTCAGACATGACTGACCAACAACTTGGATTCCAAGGACCTGGATTCTCCTCTTGGATCTGCCTCTTACTAGCCAAGTGGTAGACCTTGGTCAAGTCACTTAACCTCACCTTCAGAATGGAGATAATAACATACTTATAATTGTTGTAAGGATCTGTGATCCTGAGCAAGATAACATGAGTGAAGTGTTTTGCAAAACTAACACATGACATAAATGTCAGCTATGATGATAATGACAAAAACAAGATGAGAGTGGTGACTGGAGCATCATTACCGTGAAGAACCCCTGCAAAGAGAACTGGACAAAAAGAAATTTGGGTTGTTCACTAAGGGGCCACCTCAATTCATATCCTCAGATTTGAGTTAATAATTTGCTCTCCATTTGGTCAGTGTATGGACTTGTCAGGGAGAGCACTCAGCTCACAGCATCAGACCAACAGGGTGTTGATGAGAAGAGGATATTCACAAGCCCTTCCCCTTCCCCAAACCTGCTACATTGTGTATCTATCTATCTATCTATCTATCTATCTATCTATCTATCTCTATATATATATGGTTTCTTCTCTGCTTCACACTATCTGGGTTCCATTTTGGGGAAGCCATCCAATAAACCATAGCACATAGTTAGCCTTTAGATTACCCCGGTGATAAATCACCACTGAGCATGCCGCCTGGGACTCAATCCCAGCTTCTCAGTTTAAACACTGTTTGCTTTTCCCCCTTTGTTTCCCTTATGTGTAGTCAAAAAGAAATACAAGTAAAAAAGAATAATGCACCAGATCAAAGTACTTGCTATTTATGTCTGAGGTAGGAAAAAGCCACGTAGGAAACCAAGGACTTTTTTTTATTCCTGAGATCAAATTCTTTAGTTCAGGAAGAGGCTCTGCCTTTACAAAAAAAAGAAACAAAAACCGATAAGCAAACATGTGTTATTCATCTACTAATAATTGCCTTTGATAACAACCTAGACTTCTCATGCCCATTGGTGAGTGAAATGGTGATAGAATTCTGGAAGCCTGTTATAGTTGAATTTCACCATCTTCTATAGCCTGATGTTTCTGTGTTACGTTGGTCAAATGAGGCAATATATATGGATTGCTTACAAATAACAAACTGTCACCAGCAGCAGCAGCAACAACGTTTGGTGTCTATAGCAAGTAGTAAAAGATTCTCATTAGAAGTCATTTTCATCTAGAGAGCATGTCATCCCTAAGCACAGACCCTGAGGAAGGGGTCCAATAGAAATGCCACCAATTGAGTATCCCAGGCTCTGCTGAAAGGAATCTGGAATTTCTATGGGGCAGGGGAGTGAGGAAGAGGAATATGACAAGCTCTGCTTGGTCAAAGTTCCAAATGAGGTAGAAAGGAAAATATCAAGTCATACTCTTGTAAACAAAGGAAAACAGAGAGATTTGAATCAGTGACATCACCTTTTTGGACCTCAGAGTCTTCATCTCTCAAGCAGAGATAATATGCAGCGTGGTGGATTGACAGATGTCCTTGGAGTCAGGAAAAAAATCTTGGGTTCCAATCACTCCTGCCATTTACAAGCTATATAACCCTGGTTAAGTCACCTACTCTTGCTAAATGTGAGTTTCTGCATCTGTAAAATGGGGCCAATAATGAAACCTACACTGTCGGATTGTTGTGAGGAACAAACTTTTCAATAAATGTATCAAGTGCTTTGCAAACCTTAAAATCTATCTATATATATATGTGTGTCAGTTGTTATCATTGGCCATCACAGAGAACTGGCAAGCAACACAGATACTTTGAAGTCCCTCATTGGCCTTGAGAGTGAGTTCTTATGTGTTTGTTGTTATGGTTCAATCATTTTCAGTTGTGTCTTACTCTTTTTGACCCCCATTTGGGATTTTCTTGGCAAAGATACTGGAATGGTTTGCCGTTTCCTTCTCAGTTCATTTTTACAGATGAGGAAACTGAGGCAAATAGGGTTAAGTGACTTGCCCAGGGGTCACATAGCTAGTAAGTATCTGAGGTCAAATTTGAACTCAGGTCTTCCTGACTCCAAGCCACCACCTAGTTGCCTTGTTCTTGTGTACAGACTGCTCTGTTTCCAATCTGCAAGAGGAAGCTGCATGGGATGCATTCCCCTCTCCCCCAAGGAACTGATTAATTTGCCTAACTCAAGCTCATTTTAACACTTGTGTCAAATTAAGACCATGATTTCCTCTTTGAACAGATAGAATGTAGGCTCTGGAGTCAATTGGAGAAAGTGTAGAATATTTATATGATGTCTCTCCTAATGGGGTCATGAAGAGTAGGGCACACCTGAAATGACTGAACAACATCCTATTGTCAATATTCAGAGACCCATAAATTCACAGAACCAAAGCAGTAGAAGGGACTTTAAAGATTCTCTTCTCTGAAGGTTCTTAATCTGGGATCTTGGGACCATAGATATGGGATGGGGGGGAGGTGTCTGCAAACTTGGAGGGGATAAGAACTACATCTTTATTTCTAATTGACACTTAACATTTTCTCCAATTCTTAAAAAATTTCCGAGAGAAGGCCATAAGCTTCACTAGACTGCTGAAGAGCTCCATGATGCATAAAGGTTAAGAACCTCTTCCTACTGCATTCTACAGATGTAGAAGGAGGTTGTGAAGTGGGGAGAAGGAAAGGGGAAGAACAGGGAAGGAGAGAAGCATGTATATATTACCTACAATGTACCAGGCACAAATGTTGTC
>CM053580.1:475937488-475957333 GCA_028627135.1 Pseudochirops cupreus
TGACTTTCGTGGGAAGTATCTTTGTGTGCGTTTTGGAGTTCTAGGATTGGTTTAGAGTCCTGTTTAATGGGTATTTTGGGGTGGCTATGTGAGAGCTGCGATATGTTGCTGCTGCTACGCCACCATCTTGGCTCCGCCCCACTTTCAAGCATTCTTAATGAAAAGACCAGAGCTGCATAGAAAATTTGACTTTCAAATACAAGACTGAAGAGAAGCATGAAAAAGTAAACAGGAAAGAGAATTAAAGAGGACTTATTAAAGTTGATCTGTTTACATTCCTACATGGAAAGATGATATTTTATCAAAGTAGCAGTGGCCTTTTAAGGGCTCTATGCTATTTGTATCAAAGCTCTGTTAAGTCCTCTGTAGCTAAAATTGAGAATTACAGAATCTTACATTTGGAAAGGACTTCAGAAAGCCCTTAGTCCAAGCCATGCTTGAATAATAATCCCCTCTACAATATTCCTGAACAGTGGTCATCTAGTTTTTGTTTGAAAACTTTGAATAAGGATCAAACAGCAACAGTAGTACTGATCACTCGCTCTGGATCATTCAAATCACCTTGAATTTCTGGGCAAGGTGGGTTTCCTAGGTTACCATTAGAGCTATGACTTTATTCCTCAGGAACAGAAAAAAATTGAGACCTAGAGTAATAGAGAGGCCAAGGACAAGGTGCCCAATACCCTTTCTGCATAGGAATGTACCACAGAGGGTTTTAATGTTATCAATAAGCTTCATAGATTATAAAAATGTGTGACTGTGTCTTTGTTCCTTAAGGTTCTGAGGTAGCATAGAAGGGGAGCCCAAGGCAGACCATTCTAATTATGAATAGTTCTATTTGTTACAAAAGTTTCCTTAATCAAGCATAAATCTGCCCCCTCTGTAACTTCTACCTATCACTCTTAGCTTGGCCTTTTAGGGCAAAGCCTAACCTTTCCTCTACATCTCAACCATTCAATGACTTGAAGACATTAACCATTTCTTCTCTCCATCTTTTCTTCTTCAGCAATATCGTGCAGTTTGTTTTTGTTTTTTTTTTATAGAAACTCCTACAAATAGTCTAGTACAAGGGTTGGGGGGGAACCTGTGGCCTCAAAGCCACATGTGGCCTTCTACATCCTTGGGGGCAGCCTTTTGACTGAGTCGAAGTTTGATAGAACAAATCCTTTTATTAAGGGGATTTGTTTTGTGAAATCTGGATTTAGTAAATCCACTTGAGGACCTAGAGGGTCGTGTGTGGCCTCAGGGCCACAGGTTCCCTACCCCTGGTCTAGCATAAATGTCAAATTTAGGGCTACAAAACTCCCTACTACAGTCAAAACCAGATTAAAATGTAATTGAGTAATGTGTAACAAAATAAAAATATACTGCAACATAGATATTGTTAATTTGTGATTTTTCTAAATCAATATGCTATCAGCTAGGATCCTCTCTATTTGAATCTAACACCACTGGAAAGTATGGAGAAAGTATGTGATTTACATTGGTGGAAGGAATATACACACGAATGTAATCAGATACTTTTGAAAGTTAAAGGGCAAAGCAGCTGATGTGGAGGCATCCCTGTCTCTGCCTTCTGTTTCATAATGTAATTGACAGGTAATTAGCATACTTTTTTTTTTGGTTGTTCAAGGGTCTTTCTATAATTCTAGTCATTTAATCACAGAATTATAGAGTCTCAGGATAGGAAAAACAATCTAGTCAAATCTGTCCCTTAACAAAGTCACCCCAACATCCCTGATGTAGTAGGAACATTCTAGTTTCTTCTAGAAGTCTGAAATTCTGAGGTAGCTTCATCTGCCATTTTAACCTTCTAAAATCTAGGCTAATAGCAATGATGGACAGAGGTAGCTGATGAAGGATTAGGGCTGTGTATAGACTTTGAAAGTGAAAGATAGGTACTGACTGAGACACAGTAGAGGATGAGGTAGATCCCCCTGACATTGATATTACAGTTACAGGTCAAGTGGTGCCATGTGGGAGTTAGCTTCCAGGGTAATGATACAATACCCCCTGTCAGTGCTGGTTGCAGAGATAGAGAAGGATATGAGAGGATCTTAGAGCAGAATTTCAGGAACCCCAAGAGAACAGGGATCCTGGGACCATGTGTCTGTTTGCCTATACAGCTGTGACCAGGAAAATCACTGAAATTCTACAGTCCTTTCTAGTCCAGAGTGAGCTATCTGCCTGGGTCCAAATACTGTTTCACAGGGAGACAGAAAGTTTAAAGTATAACACTGAACTTCTGAGTTATGTCTCTCCACTGTTCCTGGGTGTGATTAGAAGATTAAAGAGAAGGAAGTCAGAATCTAGCCTAAAAGAACTTTCTACCTGGGGAAGGGCTGGATCTGGGGAATGAGTTGGAATTGACCGTTGATGTCACATGCAATTAATGCTTTTAGTTTTACTATGCATTTACCAATATAATTAAATTGGGTGTTTAAATTACATAAATGTGGATAAATGGAACAAAACTAAGACAAGGCAAAGAAAGAGGAGAGGCCACACAGTAGGTGGGGCCCAAGCCAGAGATTAAATGGACCATATTTCTACATAAGCATACAGATCGTTATAGCATCGGGAACAGAGTGCTGTTTGTTAGGCAGTCATATGCCCCAGGGTCTTTACTGTTGACAGAATCCAGATTGCTACCCTTGTTTATACGTATTACTCTGCAAAGAGTACATATAGTCTTCACTTGAAAACTTCCAGTAGTAAGGAATCTACTACTTCCCAAGGCACTCCATTCCATTCTGGATAGTACTAGTTACTAGGAAGATTTTCCTTACAAAATCCACCTCTTTGCAACACCTACTCATTTCTTCTGCACTCCCCTCCTCTGCCCCCCAGTCTTCTCTTTAGGCTAAATGTCTTCAGAATTGTGGACTGATCCTTACACGGCATGATCTAGAGGCCTTTTGCCATTTCATTTACCCTTCTGGGTGATTTACTGATTACCAATATCCTTCCTTAAATGTTTTGTCCAGAACTGAAGACCAGAACAGCACTCTATATTTTGCCTTCCAGGGCAGACTAGATCAGGACCCTTGCTCATCTCTGTTTACCTGTTTACCATATGTCTCTCTTAACTCTGGCTAAGATCTCATTAGCTCTTTGGCTACCATATCCCAAAATTTTCTGTCCATCACAATTACAACATCTTCTTTTCAAATGGACTGCTATTTAGCTAAGCCTACCCTAGTTTATATTTGTGAAGATGATTTTTTTTTTTAGAATTCAAGTCCAAGACTTTTCATTTATTCCTATGAAATTTCATCTTATTTAATTCAGCACAATATTCTAGTCTGTAAAGGTTGTTTTAGAGTCTGATTTTGTCATCCAATATGTTAACTCTTATTCTCAGGTTTGCGTCATCTATAAACTTAATAAAGATACCATTTATCTATACCTTGTCACTCCAACCCCCACCCCCACCGCCCACCCCGACACTCAGAGCTTGTAGACGATGAGTCAATCAAAATCATTTGGAATGTAGTTGAGGTCTTTTACCGCGTTACTAAAACAACACATAAGCTGCCATTTGTAAGTCCACACAAGAACTAGTACTGGGAAAAACACATTCCTGTCAGATGCTGGTAACTTACACATTTATGTAATTCTGTGAGCTACATAAAATGTTTTTGTACAAGAAAACAGTGACACATAAGGCTCAAAGTATTATTATCTGCATTTTATATAAAAAGAAACAAATTCTCAGAGAGGTTATATGACTTGCCTGTAGTCACACAGACAGTAAGCAATAGGATACAAGCCCAGCTTTTTTGAACTAGGGGATTTCGATCTGAGTCTCTTCTCTTAAAGTCCAGCAGCCTTTCTACTCTCTGTATTTCCCTGCCTTTCTTATGAGATGTCAAGCTGTCAGTTACTTTTGGAGAGAGCTGTCAGAGTTACTTTTCTCCAATTTGGTGGAAAGTAAGGATAATTTATTCCTGGACTTGTTATAGGACTCATATTCCTTTAAGTACATGCCTAAGAAAGTTTAACACTAGTTGGTACGTCTGATGTGCCCACATTTATAGGTTAAGAGCACTATTGGACCATAATTAGGGACCTTCTTGTATTTCCCTGCCATAGATGAGCTTGACCTTCAGAGTGACTTAGCATCAGTGCCTCTTGTCTATTAGAAATTCCTGTGTTTGTTGATAATAACCACAAAGTAACTAACTAGTATAGCTCACAGCAAGTTAAAAAAATAAGGCATCTTTGACAGGCAGTTAAAATTGCAACAGTTTGCTCAACTGAAATCAGAGAGAAGTGGTTTAAAATACTGATAATGTGTGAGACAAAGTATACAGATCAATAGGTCCCAGGCTGCACTTGGCTTACTTAATATCCATCCATAGCTCCTTATGAAAGGAAATACATTAAAATGACAATATTTTCATAATCACAGCCAACAATAGATATCACTGCTCGATCCAAGGGAAAGAGACATTTTGCCCTTTACTTAAGAGTCTCTCTACTATGGATCCTGGCATGTGCAGAGTGGACTAGATTCAATCCTTGTGGAACCCAGCTTCTAATGAGAAGAATTAGGCTCCCTTTTCACATACTCTTTGGCTCCATCCATCTCCCATCCTGGTGTACCAGGGAAAAATAGCTTTCTGCTTAAGTTTTGTTTTATGTCTAAAGTACTCTGTGAACAATATGAATCAGGTATGGGATAGGTGCTTATTTGCTTTTCACAAAAGAAATGCTAAACACAAAATACAAGTATACATTGATAGAAAGACTTAAAATAAGATGAATTAACTTGACTTATAACAATAGGTATAGCTTCTTAGAAGTCTGAGGCTTATATCTCATTAGAATATAAAGCTCTTTTCAAGACTTGTAGCATTTATATACTGTTTTAAGGTTTGCAAAATGATTTGCACATATCTCATTTTATCTTCACATCTTCACATGTCAGAAACAGGATCTGAACCCAGGTCATCTGACTCTGGAGCTAATGCTTCTTCTACTGTAACCTACCTCTATGTGGGTCCACACACAGCTTCTGATGTTTCTCTGATTACATATTCCTTGTTTCTTATAGCATAATAATATTCCATTGCATTCATCTAACATGGATTATTCAGTCCTTCCTCAGTAAATGAGTACCCACTTCATTACATTTTTTTGCTACACCAAAAAAAGTAGAATTTCTAGGTTAAAGGGTATAAGCTGTTTAGTGATGTCTGCTTAATTTTATAGATGAGGAAACCAAGCCCCAGAGAGACTAGGTGACCTATCTAAGGTCACTTAATGGTAGGTTACCTAGTGGTAAGCTAGAGTTGGCCTGGAAACCGCACCTCCTGATTCCTAGATCTTTTTGCTAGATCACACTATTTAATTTTCTTTCTTTCTTTTTTGTCCTATATAGGAATTGTTACCTACAGATAAGAGTCTACCAGGCATCCCCAAAGGATAACTTCTTAAAATTCCCCATAAACTTGTGCTTTAGGATTTAGAAAACCATAATTTCTGTTTATGTGATGGCATATATGAACAGTAGCAAATCACATTTTCTTCTCAAAGAAGCCTTTGTGTGAAGGAGCATCTTGTCAAACAGGTTTGGGTAACTAGCACTTCAGGATTATTAATTGTCCAAACTGGTTTCTGCATCAAGTTTTAGGAGCCTAATTATAAATTATAGAATGGCATCACTCTTGCCAGAGTGAGAGGGGGTTAAACCTGGATATGTGTTGCTATAGCAATTCTTGTCATAATACTCTCTGACTTCCTTATCCATCCACCCCATGGCCTACATTGTCAAAGAAGGGAAAATCGGGGCATAGAGAAGGCTTCTTCCAGCTCTCATAGAGTAGCATGTGTGTCTGCTATAGCAGCTAAGGAATGCTATGAGAAGTAAGAGGCTAAATACCCCCAAGACACCTGAGAAAATCCAGAACAAAGAACAAGGCAGCCTTTTACCTTTCCTTTCTGGAATCAGATTCTGCGTTACAAACTACATTTTTATTGTTAACATTATTGAGTAAATGGTGCTGCTTCATAAAGTTCATGGAAACAATCGGAGGTGAACGCATCAGAAGATCTCTGGCATCCGCTCCCCTGCTCCCTGCAATCATCTTAATTCAAACACTCCCAGATGCTAAAATGACACTTCTCTCTCTAAACCTGATGAGAAAAATAACGAGATGGTTAATAAACATTCATGAGGCAATAGAAAATATAAATATTTAGAAAGGAGCACTAATACCTCAAAAATAAAGGGTATATCCCTGGCACGTGCACACTCCTCAAACCATCAGAGAGTTTCTTTACTGAAATCCATAACCCCGGACTCCTTACCTTCCTTTTCCACCTTGGTTTCATTATTGTACAGGATATGGAGCAGACTTCTCTTTTTATGTGATTTGGTTGTCTGTATGTGAATGACCTACTTATTGGATTATCCCTTGCAACTGATTTAAAAGGACAATGTTAACCAATCACATCCAACAGGTCAATTCATTCACATAGTTGGAGAGGCAAGCTTATATTCAGCAGCTAATTTATCTCTTTGGGTTCATTAGGATGTAGTTCTCCTAGAAATCAAATCTACAAGGACCACAGTTGAGTCAATTTGTTAGCAGCACTGAGCTGGCAAAGTACAGTTATCCCTTCCACATTGTAGCTTTCCCCATAGAGGACGCTGATATATCTTGGGTCAGCATAAGAAATCAAACGGGAATTTGGGGGGAACTTTGCAGAAGCCGCAGATAACACCCAAAGGCCTGAAAACAACACGGAGCCCATGACCAAATACTTGATCCAAATTTTACAATAAGTAAAGTCACATTAAAGTCCACTACAGCTGCTCCTATTTCTACTACTACTACTACTTCCATTACCACTACTGCTGCTGCCTCTTCTACTACTATTTCCACTACAATTTGCTGCTGCCTCTACTACTTCTACTACTGCTGTTGCTGCTGCTGCTTCTACTACTATTACTTCCACTATTACTACGAGTGCTGCTTTTACTACTTCATCCACTACTATTGTTGCTGCTCCTGCTTCTACTACTACTACTGCTGCTCCTGCTGCTGCTTCTACTACTACTACTGCTGCTTCTGCTTCTATTACTTCCATTACTATTGTAAACACCCTATAAAAGAAAATGAAAAAAATTCATACTTCTTCTCTGGTATGGAAGGCCAAAAATGTTATGCAGATTTTCCAGATTGCAGCATGGAAGGGATAACTATAGATGGAACACTGGTACTGGAGTCAAGAAGACCTAGGTTCAAATCTACTTTGACTACTCCAAATCTACAGACACTTATTAGGTGGGTGACCCTAGGCGAATCTTTTAAAACCTGTTTCAGCCTCATCTTACTCATCTGTAAATGGGGAGGGTAATAACACCTGCCTTCTAAGGTTGTTATGAAGATCAAATGAGACAATATTTGTAAAATGCTTTACAAATCTTAAAGCATCATATAAATGCTATCTATTCTTACTTCATTTGTATTCCTCAGTATTCAACTTACTGCTTTGCACATATTAGGTGCTTAATTAAAGCTTTTCTTCATTCATTTACCTCCCTACCCAAATAATATCTTGGAACCATAAGTTTAGAACTAGAAGGGACCTATCATTAAGTCTAATCTCTTTATTTTATTGGTGAAGTTTAGAGATTTTAAGAGATTTACCTAAGTTCACATGTGTAGTAGTAGACCTGGGACTCGAAGCCACATTTTCTGGCTCCAAATCTAGGACTCTTTTTAACTATACCATATTGCCTCTTCTTTACCATATGATGCAGAACTTTATAGTCTCTGCTGAATAATTATCTAAGCATTTGAAGAAATCTGATGTTCCTTTATGAGGAAAATATTGGTAGCATCCCTGTGGCCCATGTCTGCCAAGAAATAGGATCTTAACAAGTCAGGTTCCTAAATTTTCACACGCACAAAAAACCACACATTTACTTCCAGCATTCCTGATAGCTAAAACAAAGATAGTGTAAGGGATAGAGCTCTATGCTTGGAATCAGAAAGACCTGAGTTCAAATTTGGACTTAGATACTTACTGGCTGTGAAACTCTGGGCAAGTCACTTAACCTTTGTCTTCTTCGGTCCTCAAGTATAAAACAGAGATGATAATAATAGCACCTACCTACCAGGGTTGTTGTGAGGATCAAATAAAATAATATTTACAAAACCTTCAGCATGGTACCTGGCATATGGTAAGCGCTTAATAAATGTTTCCTTCCTTCTTTTCTTCCTTCTTCCCTCATTAATCAACTAGACAGAAAATATTTAATTTCAGATGTCCTCCACTGTGACCCAGACCACTGTTGTCCCTTGCCTCTAGAAAATATATGCTGTACTCAGAAATGCAAATTATTTTAACAGAGCTGAAAGAAAATGTAATTAGAAGGAAAATCTGTTGTCACATAAAATCCCAGCATGTCACATGCCAGCCAAAGAAAGGAATGTGGTCTCAAATGACATTAAGTGGCATAGAGCTCAGAAGGAAGAAGATGATACTCACTATGTTTTACCCTAATCACATGATATCTATAATATTTTTGATGTCAGTTCTGGGTGTCATAGGTCATCTACCATGCTTTCCCTTCATTAATAGCTAATATTTTAAGACTTATGAAGTCCTTCACATATGTTATCTTACTTGATTCTTACAACTCTGTGAGGTAGGTGTGATTATCCCCATTTTACAGATGAAGAAACATTGACAGAGGTTAAGTGACTTGCCCAGGGTCATATAGTTAGTCAGTGTCTGTCAGATTTGAACTAAATCTGACTAAAACTGACTAAATCTGACTAAAACTAATCTAAATTAAAACTTAGTCTTCTTGACTCCATATTTAGAATCCATTATCTATACTTCCTAGCTGCTTCCTAGTTATTTATCCTTTTAGAATCCGTAACTTCTTTTCAAAGCTCCATCTAAGAAGGGATGCCTCCTGATTGAACCTTTTCTTGATCCTTCCAGTTATTGGTCCTCTCTCTCTCCTGAAATCAACTAGTTAATCAACAAGTACCTACATATTAGGCACTGTGCTAGGCACTGGGGATATCCATACAAAAGACAGATAGTACCTGCCCCAAGGAATTGATATTCTACTGGGGCAACACAACACATTCACAGAATAGGAAATACCAGATAGAAACATTTTAAAAGTACATTGTAATTATATGAACACTATGAATGAATGAATAAATAAATAAACAAGCAAACAGACAGACAGAGACAGACAGAGACAGACAAACAGACAGACAGATAGATAGATAGATAGACCCATAAAGAGAACACTATAATTGAGAAGGAAAGAATTAAGAGCTAGGACAGTCAGGAAAGACCTTACAAGGAAGGTGTCACTGACGTCAAGTCCTGAAAAGATGCTGAGATTCCAAGAGGCTGAGAAAAGGAGGGGAGTGCTCCAGACACAGGAGACCACCACTTGCCCAAAGACAGAAAGACAGCAGATGGACAGTCCTATAGAGGAAATAGGAAGTGGGAGGGTTTGGTTGGATCACTGAAGGAAAAACTAATCCATATGAAAATAAATGAAAAAAAATAGCATTTTTTGTCTTTATTTATCAGTTTGTATATTGTATCTTAATACAATGTAAATTTCTTAAAGGGAGGTGTTATTTTATTTCCGTCTTTGTATACTATGTATCCAATACATTGCCTAGCTGATAAAAAGTGCTTAATAAGTCTTTGTTGAATTGAATCAAATAATTCAGGCCATCCAGACAACAGTGATGACACTGGTGTGGGGCCCAGAGGCCAAGTCATATAAATGTCAATTGAAGGAACTAAAGATACTTACTTTGGAGAGAAGAGAGGTGTTTGAAGGATGTCACTTAGAAGAAGAATTAGAGTTGTGACCAGTTATGACTTCAGAAGACTGATAAGACGTTGTTCCCATTTCATGGCAAAGGTGTCATGGATTAAAAGTATAAAATGCATCCTCAGATATGATCAATGTGGTGACTAGTCTTACTTAATTATACATATTTGTAATAAAAGAGGGAAGGCAGGGAATCATGGGTAATGATAGATATGTAATAAAAATTCAATAAAACATTTTTGAAAATACATAGAAGAAAACAAGAAGAAGAACACGAGAAAAATTTGGCCATTGCCTTGTTAAATTACACATACTTAAATATGTAAAATATGCCTACAACATGTGGGTCATAGTTTCAGAGAAGTAGATAAATGACTGGTATAAGGCTGCCAGTGATGTACGTTGATGGGATATAAGACTTTCCACAATAGTAACTGTTCCAAGATGGACTAGACTACTTCAGGAGGTAGTGGGTTCCCCATCACTGGAGGTCTTCAAGAAAAGGCTGGATGAGCAATCACTTGTGCAGGGCTCTTATGAAGAGATTCTGGTTGGCTTAAATCTTAATAAATCCTTAACAAAATGATTTGCTCTGTGAAATCTGAATTCAGTCAAAGGGCCACATTTGAGAAGTTAAAGGGCTAGCCACCGTGGTCTGGAGGCCACAGGTTCCCCATCCCTGGATTAGATGATACCTGAGGTTCCTTTATCAGCTAGATGGAGCAGTGGAGTCAGGAAGACCTGAGTTCAAGTGTTACTTTAGACACTTACTAGCAATGTGACCCTGGGCAAGTCCCTTAACTCTGTTTGTCTCAGTTTCCTCATCTGTAAAATGAATTGAAGAAGGAAATGGTAAATCCCTCCAGTATCTTTGCCAAGAAAACCCCAAATGGTAACAAAGAGTCAGAGACAAGTGAAATGACTGAACAACAATAACAAGAGGTCCCTTCCATCTTTGAGATCCTGTGAAATCGTGTACAGTAAACCTCATTAAGAAGAGAGGGGGAGGAGGCAAGGGAGGCTATATTAGGAATAAATCTGAGTTGTTAAAAAATTGCAGTTTTATCATTTTTAAGTACAAGGAGCACCAGAACTGTGTTAACAAAATCTTTCTTTGTGAATATTCACTGAGGATTTGGTTCAAGGAAGCGATTAGAAAGATGTCTAATTAGCATATTCATTGTAAATGTAAGTGCCTCTAAAGCACTTGAGGAAGCTTTAAAATAATTGTTCCCCAAGTAGTACAATAATTCTTTAGTTCTTTGCTTAGCAAATAATTTTATCATAAGGTGATAACTTTACCTGGTTTAGAGTAGTACTAATTATTAGAACATTTAGTATAATATAATCCAGAAACAAAACCAAATGAACTTGGAGACTACATATGCCATTGCTTCCTTCTTACACCTTACTCTCCTCCGAGTACCCTATAATACAATGATACCCATTTTTTGGCTATTCTTCTCATAACACATTCATCTCCCAACTCTGGGCATTTTCATTGGCTCTCTCCCAAGCCTAGAATTTTCTTACCTGGTTTTCCTGGTTTACTTCAAATCTCAGTTTAAATCCCACCTTCTACAAGATGCCTTTCCTAATTATCCTTTACTCTAGTGCCTTCCCTCTCTTGATTATCTCCAAATTATCCTGTCTACAACTTGTTTGTGCAAAGTTGCTTCCATATTTCACTTGTCCATTAGATTGTGAGCTCCTTGAGAACAGAGACTATCTTTTTCCTTCCCTTCTTTTCTCCCTCCTTCCTTCCTTCTGAGAACAGTACCAAATCAACACTACTATTCCTGCTAATGATCAACTGCCCTCTGCCTCAACTTACCATTTCCTCTGACTTCAGTACCCAAAACAATATTCCTTGGCCACTATTCCCCTATATGTATTGCCTTCCCCTATTAGAATGTAAGGTATCTGAAGGCAGGAACTGTCTTGTTGCTTATATTTGCACCACCAATACTTTGCATACTGCCTAATACATAGTAAGCATTTAACAAACAATTTTTAATTCATTTCACTTCATCCATTCAAATGAGATAACGAGTGTAAAATATTCAGCAAGATTTAAGATACTAGATAAATATATTATTGTTGTTGTTAGTTATTGTTATTATTTATTATCTTGGACTGATCACAACTTCTCTGCATCCCAGTTTCTTTATTTCTAAAATGGGGAGAAAAATATTTGTTTTACCTATCTTATAGTATTGTTGTGAAAAGTACTTTGGAATATCTGTAGCAACTCTTTTAATAGTAGCCCAAAATTTGAAACTAAAGGAGCACTTTCCATTCCTGGAGGAGTGGCTAAACAAATCATGATATCTGAATGTGGTAGGATACATTGAGTTATGAGAAATGATGAACTAGACAGTTCTAGAAGAAACAGGGGGGATCTTTATAAACCGAAGCAGAGTGAAGTTAACAGAACTAGAACAATTTATACAACAGTTTTATAGGCAAAAACATCTTTGAAAGATTTTAGAACTCGGAATACAACAATAGACCGTAAGTCTTCATGAAGATGAAATGCTTTGCTCTGTATCAAAGAGGTGATGGGAGAAGAGAATAAGCAGGGATAAGAATGGAATAAGTGCCTACTATGTGTCAGACACTGTGCTAAGCACTTTACAAAAATTATTTCATTTCGTCTTCACAATAACACTGTGAGATAGGTGCTATTTTATCCCTATTTTGCAGATGAGACTGAAGCAGACTAATGTTAAATCATTTGCCCAGGGTTACACAGCTGGTAAGTATTGAGCACAAATTTGAGCCTAGGTCTTCCTAATTCCAGTCATGTCCAGTGCTCTATCCATTGGGCCACCTACCTACTTTCAGGACTTGAAAATGCAGAAGCAGGCACATTTTCAGGTACGGCCAATGAAAGAATTTTTTTTTTCCTAGACCATGCATGTTTATGATGAGTGCATTTTGTTTTGTTCAATATGGGATGGGAGGTACAGATTATAAGTGAATGTAAAAATAAATTAATTTTAAAAAGAAACAAAAGTAATGAAAAAACAAAAGAAATAAAATAAGATATAAAACAAAACAATGAAGAAATAAATTATAAAAATAGTTTAAAATACTTTTAAAAAGAGAAATTCTTTGGAGGATGTATGGCAGAACATGTGAAACAATATCAAGATGAGATGTTACAGGTGGGTTGTGATCTGGTTTTGGGTAAAGTGTTTTTTAAACCTTGAAGCATCATATAAGTTCAGACTATCATTATAGCTTGAATCAAATAGATAGGTTCACAGAGACAGAATAAGCCATGGGGAAGAGAATCCCTGAAATAAATAGTAAGCAGTAGTCCTAGCTGAGCATGGAATCTTCAGGAAGACTAGTTAGGAAATGGCAGAAACTCAGTCCTGAAGCCTGTTATCCAATGTCAAGACTTCAAGCTTTGAAAGGACTGACTGGTGGAGGTCAAGGCAGAAGCCTGAGTTCTAAGGAACTAAGTGTCAGATTTGTACTCAGGTGCAAGAGGACTGAGATAGGAAATCAGTTTTCTGAACTAGAAAAAAAGGCACAGTCTTGGTCCTGACTTACATTCAGGTCTCTCTGGCAGCAGGTACAGTAGTACCTTATCCACTGTATCACCTTAGTGCCTTGACGAGGGAGGGGAGGGTCCTAGACCAAAGGTTAAGAATCCCTGACTAAGTGATCAATATGGCCTTTTTTTAGCTCTAAAATCCTATAATCTTTTGTATCTTGTCTTCAAACATATTACCAGACGTGAGATATGACTACTACTTTTATCACTGTAAATAGAGGTGATAGATAATAGCCAATAGAAAGGATAGTTCATTTTAGTCCCCAAAGCAGAAACATAGGCCTCCTGAAATTGCAGAATGAGCGTATCTTGTTCATCCTCCCAACACCTTCTGGGGCAGCTGTAGTGTAAATGGGAAGAATACTGGACAGAGAATAGAGTCAGGTCTGAGGTCTGTTTCTGTCACTTCTGGGCAGCTAGGTGGCACAGTGATTAGAGTGCCCAACCCAGAGTCAAGAAGACTTGAGTTCACATCCTGCCTTACACACTTACTAGCTGTGTGACAAGTCACTTAACTCTATTTGCTTCAGTTTTCTCATCTATAAAATGAGCTGGAGAAGGAAATGGCAAACCACCCCAGGATCTTTGCCAAGAAAACCCCAAATAGGGTCATGAAGGGTTGGACACAACAAAAATAAATAAACAATGAACCTGTCATTTACTAGCTTTGCAGCAATCAGTAAATCACTTATCTTTCCTGGGCTTCGGTTTTCTCTTCTGTAACATGAAGGAGATAGACTAGGGGATTGCTAAGGTCCCCAGCAGCTCTAAACCTATGATCCTGCGATTTCTCAAAAAGATTAGTGTCAGCAATTACTATCCTGTTTTACAAAGGAGAAGACTGTGGCATGAGCTGGCTTAAGTCTCTCTATATAACAAGCCAGGCAGAGTCAGCCAGAAGCTTCCGTTTTCCAAATGCCACTGTGGTCATCAAATAACAATAGCTGACATTTATACAGAGAGAACTCAATGAAAGGCAGAGCCAGGAGGACCTAGGTTCATGTCCCATCTCTCATACCTAATGGTTGCATAACCTTGGGAAAGTGATTTAAACCCCCTGCCTCCACCCCAGGAAACTCTTAAGAATACAAATTATAGAACAGGTCCCTACATTGGTAGAGGAAAATTTCTCATCCAGTATTACCTACCTTAATGAAATCACTATTCTGATCCAATAGAGAATTATGGAGATATACTCATACATTAATAATAATCATAGCTAGCAATTATATAGTACTTATAAGTTTTCTAAGTATTTCACACACCATATCATTTGAAATGCACAACCATCCTGTAAAATAGGGGCATATTATTACAGATGAGGAAACTGAGGCAAACAGGGCTAAGTGATTTGTACAAGGTCACACAGCTAAGTCACATATAAGACCAGATTTGAACTCAGGTCTTCCTAACTCCAGACCTGGTGCTCTATCCACTGTGCCACTTAGCTGCCCATATGTATGTATACGTATATATGTGTGTATTTAAGCATATGTATTGTATGTAAGCATATAGGTTATATATGTATTTTTATATATAATATAGTCAGTCCTCAACTTTTGCAGGGATCATGTTCATAGAAACCAGCATGAAAGTTTAAAAATGTGAATGTTGACACATCAAACCTATGAGAAATAGGGGATTCAGTTCCTGCAACCCCCAACAGCTGTAATCTTTCACTAGAGATTGCTAAAAATACACTTGTGTATATAATTCTTTGGGAAAAAAAATTCAAAAAAAAATTCTGATAATGTACTTTTCCTAGCAAAGTAACCATGAAATAACCCATAAAATGCAGTACATAAAATAAAATTGGTAACATGTAAAACATTTTTTTCTTGCAAGTAATTCCCTAAAATTCTGTGACCTTTTGGGATATAACTATCCCAAAGTCATAGTTATTTAAACACACACACACACACACACACACACACACACACACACACACACACGCACAGATTTCAGACAATATTAACTTTTTTATAACACAGGGAATTTATATTACCATAAATACTGTACAGCAAATAAAATTCTTAAAACAAACATTTTTTAACCTGAACCTTACCTTCCACTGTGTCAGATGGCAGTGTGAGGGCATTGTGCTGTATGCTATACTGCTGTAAACCTCTTTACTTTGGCTGCCCTCTGAAAACTAAGGAAGAGGTTGATGGGACTTTGGTCACTGAAGATATGGATAGTGGGAAGATCTCAACATCATCTCTAACATTCTGTCCTTCATGACTGGTGGGTAGTGTTGGAGACATACCAGCTTAAAATGATCGATCAGCAACATTTGCTTTGTGCTCTGTTTGAGATCCTTACGGGTATCCCTACTGACAGCAATTGCAGACATTCCAGCACCAAGGTTATCTAACACCTTTATTTTCTCACTAAGTTGCATCGCTGACTTTGCACTCTTGGGCTTAGAGTCTAAAGGGCTTACAATATAAGCTGGGGATGTAATCACAGTACGAAACTTGAGTTTTAAAGGCAAACAATGAAAATATGCAATAAAGACACTCTATGGTGGCAGGGCGAACAAATCCAGTGAAGAGCCTAGAAGAATACCAGCCACTCCACAAACTCGTTTCTGCCCCAATCTCACCTTTTTCTCTACTATGCATAGTTCTAAATGTGTGTGGTTGCCAACAGGAAAGTAAAAATGAAGTTAGTAATAAAATCACAGAAGTGTTTTAAGTCAGGAAAGTCAAATAGTGAGAATTGACTGTATATGTGTATATGTAAGCACCTACCTCACAGGATGGTTGTGTTTCAAATGAGATGGCCCATAAAGTGCTTAGCAAACCTTAAAGTCTATGTAAATGCCAGTTATTATTATCATCATCATTACTACATATATTACATATATATGCATATGTAGATTATATATAACAGCAGCTAAGTGGTGTAGTGATTAGAGAGTTGGATTCAGAGTCATGAAGACTAGAGTTTAAATTCTGCCTCCAACACTTACTACCTGTGTGATCTATACAAGTCACTTAGCTTTATATGCATACGCACTGTGTATGTGTATATACACACACATATACACATAAATGTATATGTGTAGACATATATCCCATGTAACACTTTAAGTATATATTAAATAACATTATCTATAGTACTTCAACATTCAAAAATGATTTCACTTAATCTTCAAAACTATCTTGAGGTATATAGCATTACATATTGTAGTGCCAATGCAATATTCACAGTGCCAATGGTGACTGTAAATATGCTGGATTAGGTCTCAAGTGCAAAATATAACAGACTCTCCGTATAAAAGACAGAAGCAAAGCATTTATTCAGATACCAGAAAACCAAATCCCAACACCAGAAAGTCAAATCCATCATAGCAGCAAAAAAAGTTAATACACTATAGCATAGCATGAAGCCACACCATCCTTTAGCCTTTCCACAAACCAACACTCACAAACCTAGCTGTCTCCCTGGGTGTGTCCTCTCTCTCACTCTCTCTCTCTCTCTCTCTCTCTCACCCTCTAGCTGCTCTGACTTCCAGCTTCCTGTGGGCTATTCTCCACCCTTCAGCAAACTCCTCCCATCACAGGCTCCATGTGACTACATTCAGCCTTTTAGGGGGCAGGGAAAAATCTTTGAATCAGGGAAGGTCTTCAAATTCTCTTAAGCTAATTAAGGGGCCAGGAAGATCTTCAAATTCACATTATCATTACATATATGCATATGTATACACACACTTATAATGTATTTAATAGGCATATGTGTATATAGCACATATATGCACATATATATGCATGTTGCTGAGCTGTTTCAATACTGTCTGATCCATGTCACATGTAATAATATACATTTACATATAATATGTGTAACCTATATTACTACCCTATAAGAATGATGAATATGAAGAATACAGAGAAACATGGAAAGTCAGAGGAACTGATACAAAATATACAGAAATTAAATACACACAGTGACTATAACAATGTAAACGGACAGAACAACACACATGTATGTATGTATATGTGTCTATACACATATATAAACATACAAATACAATTTATGTATATGTTATACATAACACTTTATATATTAAATAATATATATATTATCAATAGCATTTTAGTATTCAAAAATTACTCTCACTTAATCCTGAAAACTACTCTGTGGTGGAGAAGGTAAGGTTATTGAAATTCTTGAGTCAATAGTTATTGAAATTGTCGGACATTTTAGTCACATCCAACTCTTTGTGGCCCCATTTGGGGTTTTCTTGGCAAAGATGCTGGAGTGGTTTTCTTTTTTTATTTTTTCTTCATTTTCAACATTCATTTCCACATGATTTTGAGTTACAAATTTTCTCCCCATCTCTCCCCTACCCCCCCCTCCAAGATAGGGAGCCTACTGAATACCCCTTCCCCCAATCTGTTCTCTCTTATATTGTCTCCCATTGCCCCCTAACTTTCTAGTAGGGCAAGATGGATTTCTATAGCCCAGTGCCTGTATATCTTATTTCCCAGCTGCATGTAAAAAACAATTTTTTAGCATTTGTTTTTAAAACTTTGATTTCCAGATTCTTTCCCTTTACCCACCCCCACTGGGAAGACAAACCATTCAACATAGGTTGTACATGTGTAGTTATGCAAAATATTTCCATAGTAGTTATATTATAAAAGACTAACCATATTTCCCTCCATACTTTCCCGACTCCCATTTATTCTATTTTCTACTTTGACCCTGTCCCTTTTCAAAAGTGTTTGCTTCTAATTACCCTCTCCTGCGATCTGCCCTCCCTTCTATCATACCCCCTGTTTTTCCTTTCCCCCCTACTTTCCTGTAGTGTATGATACCCAATTGAGTGTGTATGTTATTTCCTCCTTAAGCCAAATTCAATGAGAGTGAGGTTGACCCATTCCCTTTTACCTTCCTGCTCTTCCCCTCCATTGTAACAGTTTTCTCTTGCCTCTTTAATACAAGATAATTTACCCTATACTATCTCTCCCTTTCTCCTTCTCCCAATATGTTGTTCTCTTACCTCTTAATTATGTTTTTTAGATATCATCCCTTCATATTCAACTCATCCTGTGCCCCCATCTATGTATACATGTACATACATATACACTCACTCACACATATGTATTTACACAATACACCTCCTATACATACATATACGTATGTATATATTATATACGTACACATGTATATTATATATACATATATACACACATATACATATATATATACATACACATGTACATATATATTCCCTTCAACTATCCTCATACTGAGAAAAGTCTCATGAATTACAATTATCATTTTTCCATGTAGGAATGCAAGTAGTTCAACTTTAATAAGTTCCTTATGAATTCTTTTTCCTGTTTACCTTCTCATGCTTTTCTTGCTTCTTGTAGTTGAAAGTCAAATTTTCTGTTTAGTTCTGGTTTTTGTTTATCAAGAATGCTTGAAAATCCTCTATTTCATTGAATGACCATATTTTCACCTGAAGCATTATACTCAGTTTTGCTGAGTTTTCTTGGTTTTAATCTTAGCTCCTTTGACCCCTGGAATATATTCCAAGTCCTTTGATCCCTTCATAAACAAGCTGCTAGATCTTGTGCTATCCTAATTGTGTTTCCACAATACTCAAATTGTTTCTTTCTAACTGCTTATAATATTTTCTCCTTGACCTGGGAACTCTGGAATTTGGCTATGATATTCCTAGGAGTTTTCTTTTGGGGATCTTTTTTAAGAAGTGATAAGAGAATTCTTTCAATTTCTGTTTTGCCCTCTGGTTCTAGAATATGAGGGCTATTTTCCTTGAGAATTTCTTGAAGGATGATTTCTAGGCTTTTTTTTTTGATCATGGCTTTCAGGTAGTCCAGTAATTTTAAAATTATCTCTCCTGGATATATTTTCCAGGTCAGTGGTTTTCCCAATGAGATATTTCACATTGCCTTTTATGTTTTCATTTGTTTGGATTTGTTTTGTAATATTTGATTTCTCATAAAGTCATTAGCTTCCATTTGCTCCAATCTAATTTTGAAGGAATTATTTTCTTTAGTGAGCTTTTGAAATTCCTTTTCCATCTGGCAAATTCGGATTTTTAAGGCATTCTTCTCCTCATTGGCTTTTTGGACCTCTTTTGCCATTTGAGTCAATCTATTTTTTAAGGTGCTATTTTCTTCAGTATTTTTTTGGGGGGGATCTCCTTTAAGAGGGTGTTGACTTGCTTTTCATGATTTTCTTGCATCATTCTCATTTCTTTTCCCAATTTTTCCTCCACTTCTCTTACTTGATTTTCAAAATCCTCTTGATCTCCTTCATGGCCTGTGACCAGTTCATATTTTTCTTGGAGGCTTTTGTTGCAGGAGTTTTGACTTTGTTGTCTTCTGGTTCCATGTTTTGATCTTCCTTGCCCCCCCCCCCCCAAAATGATTCTATGGTCTGATTGTGCTTCCTCTGTTTGCTCATC
>CM053580.1:475967218-475986232 GCA_028627135.1 Pseudochirops cupreus
CCCCACCCTGCCCTCCCCTCCATCACCCCACCTCTCATCTCCCTTCCCCCAACTCTTCTATGTGGCAAGATGCCCAATTAACAAGCAAATTTATTAAGGTTTATGTGTCAGATACTGTCCTATGGTCTGGGGAGAGAAAAAATGAAAATGGAGGAAAAACACTCAAGAGAGCTTACATCTTGGGAGGGACAGCATCAACATTATATTAGTAAATACAAAATACATAGACATTAAAATTGAATAGGTGGGAGGTGGTAGGGAGTAGGTTACTAGTAGTGGCTTCAAGCTAGGAGACTTTAAGTGGCCTTTGAGATGAGAGCTTTAAAGGGAGGCAGAGATTCAACGGCATCATTCATTTTATTTATTATTATATTTATATATTATCATTTATTATTAAGCATCTACTATGAAGCACTAGGAATCCAAGGAAACTAAACAATAATCCCTGTTCTCAAGGTGCTTACAGCTTAATGAGGTGGATGTGAGGAACGCAAGCATTATGTCTGTGCAAAAGCAGAGAGAGGTGGAATACTGTGGATGAAGAATAGCAAGTGAACCAGCTTGGCTGTGAAGGAGAATGCTTTAAGAGGAATAATGTGAAACTTTTAAGCTTCTGGAAATAAATCGGTGGTGGTAGTGGTAGGAGGGTTGGGTGGGGGATAATCAGAGGCAGAAACATTAAAGTGACTAGCTGTGGTTCTAATAAAGGGTTGGTAGAGGCTGGAATTAAATTAGCAGGTAAAAGCTATTTGTGAATTAGGTTACCAAGCAAGACCCTCCTAAAAACAGACCCTCCCCCAACTAGCACAGATAAATTGAGTTAGCGCTGTTGGTGGGGCCAAACAAGGACCGTTAAACCCCAATTCTTCAGCACAAAGGGTTGGCAAACTTAGCCAGGAGCTAGCTTAGACTTCTTTCTGTCTTTCTGGCGTAGGCTAGCTTGGGCCAGCACCATTACCCTTGACCACAGGTCGCCCCCCGCCTCTTCCCCCAAGCCTAGCTCATGGGGCAGAAGGGCTCGGCTCGGGCACTGTGATTTGGGTTGGGGGGGGGGGGGGCAGGTGGCGTGAGGTAAGCCGAGGCCGCTGAGAGAACAAAGGCTGCCGGGTCCCTCTTAAGAGGTCATCCTGGGCAGGGGCTCCCCTCAGTCTGGTCCCGGACTGGCGACTGAGCCCGGGGAGCGGGCCTCCCCT
Source organism: Pseudochirops cupreus (assembly GCA_028627135.1). Taxonomy (NCBI): domain Eukaryota; kingdom Metazoa; phylum Chordata; class Mammalia; order Diprotodontia; family Pseudocheiridae; genus Pseudochirops; species Pseudochirops cupreus. Next base: position 475,968,412 of record CM053580.1, read on the forward strand.
CATGCCCGGCCACCAACCAGCCTCAACCTGCAAGCAAGACTCCTCTCCTCGGGCCCGCCCCACACAGGCTGAGAATCTCCCTGCTCCCAAGCAGGCTTAGCAGCCATCAGCCCCTGTTCCTTTAGGTAGTCGTTAGGCAGAGGCCGCAGAGAGAGGCAGATACCCAAGAGCTGCCCGGAGGTGAGCAGGCCACTGAAGAGGAGGGAAATGGAGGCGGCGGGGGCGGGGCAGGCAGCGGTGGAGGATGCGGACGCAACTGCGGCTGCGCGGCTCTGGCCGGACTCGGCCGGGCAAGGCTAGGCCAGGCCAGGACCCGGGCCTGGGCGGGGGCTCCTTAGGAGAGTGACACGGTGAAACAAACTCCCCGACTGGGCCAGAGGGCGGGCAGTTAGTTTCCAGACTAAATTCATTCCCCGTCCTCCGGGGCTATCCCTGGGGAAGGGGCACTCGAAAGCACAGACTAAAGGCAACGTCCCCTCCAGCACCTCTAAAAAGATCGCTTTCGCTAGCCCAGGTTTCCGCTCGCCCCCTCCCCCCCGTTATGTAATAGGGATGCGCAGCCATTGGTCCGCGCCGACAGGAAAAGAGTCGGTGTGCGAGCGGGGAGGGGGGGGAGGTAGGGTAGAGAACCGGAGGGCGGAACTGAAAGGAAAAAGGGAGAGCGTGGGGGGGGGGGAGGAGAGAGCTGTTGGGGGAAGAGACTGGGCGCGCGCCTGGTGCTGGGGAAACCGGGAAAGCAGCCGCCGCAGCAGCAGGAGCAGCAGCCCGGAAGCGTGGGCGGGCGTGCTCGCGCGCGTGTGCCCGCGGCGCCGTAGGGTCTCGCTCTTCCGATTGAGACGGGCGGGCGCGTGCGCGCGGAGGGCGTGAGGCGCGGACTGTTGTGCCCTCCCTCTCTCCTCTCCCGGGCGGGTGGCAGCGGCGGCGGCAGCAGAGGAGGAGGAGGAGGAGGCCGTGCGGGGAGCGCTCTCTCTCACTCAGTCCCTCCTCCCTCCCTCTCCCTCCCTCCCTCCCCGCTCCCCAGCACCCTCGCCCCGCGCGGCGCCTCAGACGCCCGACTGTCCCAGCCCCGGTAAGCGGCTCCGGGCACCTCGGCGGCGGGAAAGAAGGGTCCGGGACGGGGAGGACAGAGTGAACGAGGCCGGGCCCGGGTGTCCGTCCCTCCTGCTGCAGCCTGCCCAGAGCGGCCGGGGGTGGGGTGGGGGTAGGGGTGGGGGGCGGACTAGCCGCTGCTGGAGGGCCTGAGACCGAAGGGCGCAGGTTTCGGGGGAGCGTGGCCTTTGCTCGGGGTCAGTTTGGGAGGCGGAACGGAACAGTGCTGGGGGGGGGGGAGGCGGTGGAGGCGCACGGGATTGGTCTGCCTCTTAGATGACCCACGCATGGTACTAGGAGGGGAGGTGGCGCGTGGGGTCCGCTTGTGAAATGGGGAGCTGAAAGAAGCCCCCCCCAACACACCCCCCTCTGAGAAGAGGGAGTCAAAAGCTCGTGTCATGAATAGGTCTGATCTTGGGCTGCCTCTTGGACTTGAAGGGCTTTTTTAGGGGTGTCCAGATGGTATGGGGAGAAGGCACTTCCTCGATCCAAAAATACCAATCCCCTCTTTCTCATTTGTTTTGGTTTTGGACGGATTCTCTAGTCTACCCCTCCCCCCCCCTTTTTTTCCTACTTTATACTCTTGGAACTTAGGCCATCTTATAAGAAAACCCATTTCTCTTGCTTCCTCCCTCTCCCCCTATTTTGCAGCCCCTACCAAAAAACCACTTAAAACGGAAGAATTCGATGGAACTCTCAAGGTCGGGCATTTGTAAATTACTTGTTGCCTTCCCCTACATTGTTACCATTGTTTCATGATATCTGAGAAAGGGGGATCTTTATACTTTTGAATTAGTAGAAAACTTTGTTGACTCTCAAGTCTCGACAAAGGCTAGCTATCAAGAAATAGATGTGAATTTTCGATTCTGTTTTCAAAAAGGAAATCACTCTGCTTGTCAGAACTTAAGAAACTTCTCTCCCCCCCTCTCCACGTTCAGGTTTTGACTATTTAATTTTGCCTTTTTTCTATCCAAAACCTTCCTCTTTAACTATATGAGAAGAGGAGGAACATAGCTTTTCTTTTGGTCTGAGGGAGTCCATGAGAATGCCTGTATTAAACCTGTTATATAATAAATTTTACATGTATATATATTTAGTGATGTGAAAATGCCTCCTACTTTATAAAACTGGGACATTGTTACCCAAACTGGAGATATTACTTGTACCACTATACAAAAGTAATTAACCAGTGTATTAGTCCTTTGAACAGAAAGGTACCATCCTAACAGCTTAAATAGAGATTTCTTTCATCTTAAGAAAGTTCTGGAATTCTGTTTAGTGGCCTGCCATTTTAGGATAGGAAGCTTTGGAATGCTGTGCCACAATGTAAAGATAAAGTATCTTCAGGGTTTAAAGGGTTAAATCAAGGTAAAATGAAAAGTACATTAGGTTATACAGGAACACAAAAGAATTAAAGAATTGTGATTATAAGAAACACTATTGAGACTTTAGTGAGTCTGACATAACTGGAAACTACCTTTCATTGATGCACAGTAGTCAAGACAACTTTTATTGTAGTAGGAATGGTGATTTTAGTAGCATTAAATTTTGAAATAGAGCACACTTTTAAGTATCACATAAGTCCTAGATTACAAAAACAAAAACCCATGGATTGGAATAGGTAGGGGGTCCATACTGACACTTGGCTTGTAAAGTTTCCAAATTACTTTTGAAATCTTTTCTGTCTGGTGAAAGGGGGGGGTGGGGTGGTAAATCAGTCAAGATTAGGTTAGTGTATTAAATAGTTCTAAGGTCTGTTACAAATATGTAACCTTGATACAAAGGGTAAACATTGAGAAAAACCTATTTGACTTTTGATTTTTAATTGAAATCTAATGCTAAAGGCAGATTGTCTAAAAAATATATATATACTTAAGGTTTTTGCTTTGGCTATTAATTCTTTTGACATGACATCTGCTTAAAAATATCAGACATGTATCAGACACATGAAGTGTAAGGAATTTTATCTGGTAACATTGTTTAAGTTGGATTTGTTCAGGGTTAGTTGGGATGCATTCATCTATATTTGAGTATAGATGTATATGTGTATTGTAATATGAGAGGTTTAAACTTTCATTTTAGGATAATATATAGACATGAATTTAGAAATATGCTTATGGTCTACTTTAATACAGTTCTTTTTTTAAAAAGCTTATTTAGTTTAGATACTTTATAAACTAAGGAAAAGTCTAGAAGCAGCAATAGACCTGGTCTAGAAACCAGGAAGAGAGATCCTGGGTTCAAGTTCAGTCTTTGGAACTAGCTGTGACCATGGGCAGATCACTTATCTTTTCAGCCATCTAGGCCTGCAAGCTGCGAAAGGAATTCTTGATTGTACCCTGATCCAGATTAAAATATAATTGGGAAATGTTTAAGAAAATAAATTAAAATATATTGCAACATAGATAATGTTCTTTTGTGGTTTTCTCAAATAGTATGTTGCCAGCCAAGATCTGTTTCTAAGTAATCTTATAAAGCCCTAAGTTACATGGGAAGGTACCATCTGGCATTGGTATCAGGAGTTCCGTATAGCAATAAAATGATAGGTCACGTTGATTTAAAAAAAAAAACTTGACATACACGCACATACATCTCTATGGAGACCTTTTTTTGAATGACTTAGAAAGTGCTTTACATATATTATCTCTTGTAGCATCTTTTAAATGACTTGCCTGACACTAAGTGTCTGAAGTAGGATTATCTCTGAGTTTAAAAGTAATGACTCCCCCCACACACAGGGAAGTGTAGCTATTTTTAGAATGATTGAATGCTTTGGACCACCAGTATTTGTGACATAATAATAATGAAACAGTAATTTTATTCAGTCATTTCAATCATGTTTAACTCTTTGGGACCCCATTTGGGGTCAAGATATTGGAATAGTTTGCCATTTCTTTCTCTCGTTCATTTTACAAGATGAGGAAACCAAGGCAAACTGGTTTAAGCTACTAGCCTGGGGTTATGTGAGTAGTAAGCTTTGGAGACCAGGTCTTCCTGATTCTAGACCTTCTGTTCTATCTTTACTACTTCGCTGCACAATGTTTTGAAGTACTTACATCAAAATAGTCTTGTGAGTTTGGTAGTGCAAGTAATAGTATCTCTGTTTTATAGACGAGGAAACAAAGACTGAAAGGTGAAATAATAGGATCATGCAACTAGTCAAGTGGCAGAATTTGAATTCAAACTAGGGTTCAAATACAGTGCCCTACTGTGTCATATATCTGTGGCAGATTATTTCAGAAGGATTCCTTTGATTATGGTAAAGCACAGAGAATGGATGAATTTAGTTGAACTCTTTCTCCTTTTGAAGTGGAGATTTCATCAAGTCTTGAATTTTATAAATTGAGGCAGCACTAGAAAGACTAATTTTTCAAGGGTGTTTAGCATGTAGTAAGTACTATGAAACCCGAGTGTTCTTTGAAGAGAAGAATAATTCCCACCTGCTGCTCTGATCTCCAAGTTGTTTTGAGGCATTAGGTGACAGATCTTGTTTCTCCTAAGTTGTAAGCCTCACATTTACTAAATGAGGGGAAAATTGAAGAGAAATTTTTTTTTTCGTTAAAACTAAAAAATTTTAGTTAACTCAAATTTTTTATTTCATACTTAACTACTTTAATGCAGATATACTAAAAGGGAGAAGACAACATCATATTAAGCTTGCATTGCTTTAGACGTGTCCTGATGATGATGTATCTTTGGCATTGCTTTTAAACAAATTAGTAACTAGTACCTACATGCTAATAACTTTATTTATAGATATGGCTCGTGGACAGCAGAAGATTCAGTCTCAGCAGAAAAATGCCAAAAAACAAGCTGGACAGAAAAAGAAACAAGGGCATGATCAGAAGGCTGCTGCTAAGGCTGCCTTGATATATACCTGCACTGTCTGTAGGGTAAGAGGGGCTAGAAGGCCCAACATTTTTATGGACATTTCTGTTACGTAGATAAAGATTTATTTTTATAAGTTGTGATATATATGATTACACTAGCCCAGTCCCTCGTTATCACTTGTCCAGACCTGTTCTCACTTCCGCTCTCTTCCCTTCTAATAAGTTTTCATATTGCTGTCAAAATTATATTCTTTATACATAGAGCTTTCATATTAAATAAAAATGGTGTCTTCGGGGCACATCAATTGATACTTTGCAAGGAAATTGTGTACTGTGTTGCTAGTTTAGAAATTGAATATGAAAAATCAAGTGAATCTTGGAGTTGCCTTTAAAATTTAAACATTTACTTCTTTATGAGTTCTTAATTGTTGTAACATCAAGGTAAGTCACCATAATCAGATAAAATGTTAATCACACTAAGAACAGAGGAAGTTTAGTGTGTGTAAATTGGTTTAAAGATGGTGAGGGACCTGTTTGTAAATACTAGGCCTAAGCCATTTATCTGGACAGCAGTAGCTTTGAAAATTTATGTGAATGTAAGACCATGCACTACCTACTATGTATGAGGAAGGCCGGAGGCTGGCTGCTGGTGGGGATAATGCTGGTCTGAGCACTTACTACTGGAAATGGTCATTATACTAGAACAGCAAATGAAAGATTATTTCTAAAATGGAATCATTATTAAGGGTAGATGAAATATTTTGTCCTTGCTAAGACATGGCATAGCACTGTTAATAAAATTGAAATAAAGAGTAATAATAGATTTTGAAGTTGGATTAGAATCATCATGTGGAAGTAAGTATATTCTAATCTAGTCTTATATAAATTTAGTGAATCCATGAAGTGTTGCCTCTTTGACTATTAGGGTCTCAGTTTTTCTTCCAGGATAACTAACTTTTTCTCTCTTCTGTTTTTATCCTTTGCCTCTTCATTCTGTTACTCATTAGACACAAATGCCGGACCCCAAGACCTTCAAACAGCACTTTGAGAGCAAACATCCTAAGACTCCACTTCCTCCAGAATTGGCTGACGTTCAGGCATAAAGTTGTTTACAGGTCATTGATTTTTTTGTTTGTTTTAATGTCAGGGTTGTCCAAGATGGCATAATTATCTCCTAAAATTGTGAGATTAATTTGTCTTCTACCTGAGAGTTTTGGTAATTGCTTCCCTGTCTTAAGAACTTCATAATTGTACTAAAAGACCATTTTGTGGTACTTCCTACCATGTCTTCAGAACATCAAATCTATTTTAACTTGTACTACTGCTGCTGTGGCCAAAAATTAATAAATACATAAATGAATGAATGAAAGGGGAAGCTGGCTAGCCCTGGTCCTCCTGGAATGGAAAAGATAAATCAACTTGAAGAGAATAGTTAATACAACTGTATTTTTAGAGACTTTGCTCCCAGAAATGATGCAGGCTAATGTAGGTGAGCAGGATTATGCAGCTATTTTACTTGGTGCACAATGTGTTCTAGTATTATAGGAAAAAATTCATGTATTGTAATTGCTAGAAAATCAATTTTCACTCTTGATGGTTTGTTTTGGAAACTCCCCATCACACACACACATTCTTTTAAACTATGTCTTAGTAAACCAGTCAGAGATATGTTTTGGGGGTAGTAAAAATCCAATTAACTATAAAGACCAACTGAATCTAGAGAGTGCTTTTCTATAAAACTCAAATTCATTGTCACATGTCTGGTTTCTTTCTTGGGCAGTATAAGCAATGTATAAGAGTAGTGTTTTAACAGTTGCAGTCTCTGAAAGCTATTCTTATGTTTTTGTAGGTGAATTCATGGCACCTATTGACTCTTCTACTATCTCAGACCTTAGGTAACAAACCTGCAGCTGCTTTTCTAACAAACTGTTGATCAGCAAAAATAAGGGGGCTACAGAAACACTCGTTTTTATGCTGTTCCCTTTTGGGCTTCATGCAAAGACAATTCTGTGTAAATGTACAGTTGGGCCCTGATTTGGAAATCCTGAAAATCAGTCCATCCTTGTTATAAAAATTTTTTTACAATTGTAATTATATTGATGTTCATATTGTGTAAAATAACTCATTTAATAAAGTAGTACTTTGATTTTACAACATCACAGGATAAATGCTTGTAGAAGTTCTGTTCCACCTTTACGCATCTGCCTTAAAATCTAATGAAGACATCAGCTAGAATTGCAAATATTTTGCCTCTGCCCCCTTTCCTATCAAGTTTGTTGGTTATTCATACTAAAGCAGACTCATACATGTATTCCTATCATATTATTTTAGGTAGCCAGCTAATGAAACAAAAGAAGCATTGATTAACTGCTGTCATTATAAACTTGATAAATATTTTAATTTGTAGGTTTGTTTAGTAAAACTCGTTAAGAATTATGTGCCATTCCCCCTTCTTCAGTTGTGCCTGTATTGGGTGTGCCAATACTGAAGACAGTTTGGGTTAGATTCTGAGAAAGGAATTGCAAATTTGACAAAATAATCTCTTTTTGCTGGCTCTGAATTGGATATAAATTAAATTTTTTGTTAAAGAATGCAAGTATTTTGTAAATGATTGAAGGAACTGAGTTTTCCTTGTGAAAAATAAGGATCTAAAGTATCTGCCATAATGAAAGAGGTGAAAAATTATTTAGCCATTTTATGTAAGATTAAGCTTGGAAAATTTATAGCTATGAATTGGTCTGTCTTGAGTCTGTAATGTGTAAATCTCTTTCAGAATTATTCTAGATGTTTTTAAATTGAAGGTTAAACTTCTGAAAGGATTATTTTAAATGTTTGCCAAAATAATTGGAAAGTGAATCTATTTAAATGGGCCAGTTTTGTGGCTTGTAAATAAATGTCTTTTAACAGGAAGAATGGAATGGCATGCTTAAGCTGAGTACCCATATGGTGTCATTGCCCTTAAGAGTATATTTTGGTTTTATTTTTAAACTCTTAAAGGCCATATACATTGGATTTGGGTTAAAGGCCTAAGAAGTTTTATACCCATGGACTTGTTACATAGGTATGTTAAAAGTATTTGTGGAGAAGAGAATTCAAGTGAAGTTAAATCCTGCCAGGTGAAGAGAGGCTATGTTTAGAAATTGATTCTTAATGATTTATTCTTATCAGAATTGCAAGATTAAATTTGTTAATAGTATCCATTTTAACTGATTTGATTTTTTAAAAAATGTAATATAAAGAACACTATTCAGATACAAACTTAGGAGATAGTAGCACACAGGTAGTAGCCACATCTTATGGACACCAGATTCTGTCCTTGTTTATTGTTAAATAATTGTCACTGCAGAGTCTTCCTACAGTTGTGCATTATCTACTACGTTGTATGTATTATTACTGTTTAAAATGAGATTTTAAGGGAAAGATCTGATGGAGATAGTTCATAAGAAAACTCCTATTGTTCATCTGACCAAAAGAAAATTTTTTAGTACCCTTTTCCATTCCCTAAATGTTATATGACTATTGGTTATATGGTATCTTAATATTGATTTACCAGAATGCTAGAATTCTACCTTTATTCATGTGCTAGATATTACTCTGGTTAATTTCAGTTAAAAGAAAGTATTCTAAGCATATGTGTTTTTTTTTCAGTGTTTAGTGAAGTGTTTTTCGTTTGAAAATCATTATCTTTGAATTTCAGTTTTTCTTTCAGTTGCCTTACTAATTGTATAATTTTTTAATAAAAGGTTTTTATGTTTGTATTCAGTTCGTTATGAGAAGCTAAAGAACCACATTTAAAGCTGTATCACAGTGATAGGAAAAAATAGCTGCATTTATCTTGCATAAAACCTTTAATTCAGACTTAATATGTGAATTGTTCGATCAGCTGCTCTTTTGGTTGTTGTGTGTGATTTAAATCTTCAACAGGGGAAAATCTTAAAATTTCAGAGCCCTAATTAAATATTTTTGTAATTTGAAGATTTTATAACACATCTAATTGTTATGATGTCTTCAAAAGGCTTAATAAAATATATTGAGGGAGGATTTTTTTTCATTTCTAAGTAGACATCAGTTGCTGAAGGGAGTGGGGTTAATAGTAAATTTGTTTCCACTCTTTAATATGACTATACCCCCTGTTAACTGACACACTGGAGGCTCAGTTGTGTGCTGTAATGTCTTATTAAAGAAAATATTAAAGAAAATAAAGTAGTGTAAAATCTATTTCTTGCCTGTTACCAAAGAGGTTTTTCTCTTTATCCTCCTCCCTTTTAATTTAGGGGACTATTTAGCTTTTGAGTGAAATACACTATAGCTGTTTTCTAAAACAAGTTCTGGAGTGACAGGAGGCCTCTTTTCTTTCCTATGCCGTTCCTGACAACACACAATCAGAAATTAGTTGTTACTTTGGTTCTTGAGAGAGTACCTTTTTAAGACTAAGAAGGATAATTGGATCTCTCTTTCTTAGGCCTTTTCTGACAGACAGTTGGGAGGAGAAGGAAGATGTAATGTCAACATTCTAAAACCATTAGGACTAAAAACAAAAGTTAGCTTAGGTTGGTGAAATGTTTTTGATTAAACAAGTTCCTGATGACCTTGACAACATTTTGAAATGTCAGCTTAGAAGTAAAAAAGCTTCATTTAAAAAGCCTAGGGCAGCTAATTAAACTCTCTTACACTTAGGTTCACTAGAATGAGAAAAGTGCCGCTTTAAGACAAAAAAGTCATATATATAGATTAGAGATTTCAACCCTATTGACAGTTCTTTTGTTAATGTCTGGAATGCAAGGATTATCACTAAAGGAGAGAACTTTTCTTAGTGAAAAGTTTTGAGTTAGAGAATTGCCAACAAAAACCCCACAATTAGATTATTACAGCACCAACAGGACTTTGAGTCTGGTAAATTTAGTGTCTATAGCCCTGGGAGTCAGTAGATCCGGTTCAGTGCTTAACAATGGCCTTGGGAAAATCTGTACCCTCCACATACTCTTCTTTTGAAATGAGAATTAGACAACAATCTTTTAAGTTATCACCCAGCTTTAAATTATAGGTTAAATCACAACCTCTTAGCTTTACTTTCCTCATCTATAAAATGGGAATAAAACTTTATCTCACAAGATTGGATTGTAATCCCTGGAAAACTGACTTTAATAATTATCTTAAAATTGTTCCTTATATAGTTAAACAAGATATGTATGTTAAATGTTTATTTTTATTTTTGATTATAGCTTTTTTTCTTTCATGATACAAGGGACATTACAACCCCTTTTGGAAATAGCACATTCTGAATCAAGTATTCAGAATTGTTAGGCTTCCACTACATTAACAGGTAATATTTTCTTAGGGAAGTTAGTAACAGTGTTTTTTAAAGTACACTGAACACCAGCAAGGAGAGTTGTTTAATAAACCGGAAATCTCAAAACATACCAAAAACTAATCCATTTTAGAAACTTCAGAAAATCAGCCTCCAGTGTGTAGTTTTTTCAGGACTAGACTACAGTTATAGCTGTTTCCATTGCTCTGTTTGGGAAACTAGTAAACCTGGTTTAAAGTTCAATTTGCATTTCTAAATGTTGATTAAACTAAAAGTCAATTATTTTTTCACTTTTATATTTAATCTTTAGTGCTGTTCAGCTGTTTAAAGTACTATGTTTGTATACACACACAATATATGCATAACATTATGACCCTGAGCTTTTTACACTAAGATGAGAATTTTTAAGTGTGTATATGTAGTGTGACAAACTGATTTTCAGCAAAAATCACTTATTTTGGTTACTGTGTTTGAATATCACACACACACACACACACATATATATATATATATACATATACATATACATATGTATATATATAAAATACACAAAAATATTGTGACATATTATATATAAAAATTGTATTATCTATCAAAATATTAGATGTATGTATATGCAGGATAAGTCTGATTTTATTGCTGGAGGTACTAGGACCACTGTTAAAAACATTTTGTCCTGTGGTACAATCTCACTACATGAACTGTAAGAAGACTTGAAGCAGGGTAGTAGTAGAAAGACTAGGCTTTAGGAGGCAGGAGACTTAAATAATTAGTTGTATGAGTTTGAGGAATCTCTCTACTCTCCAGTCTTAGTTCCTTAATCTATGAAGTGGGAATAGTACTTGCCTGAAGACTGAAAAAAGGTAAATGTGGTAACCAGAACACTGAATTTGGAAGTCTGAAGACATATTTCCAGAGTATGACTCTGCTAATAAAGTATTGAAATTGGCAAGGGGAGAAAGGAGGGGTTGCTTTTTTTTTTTTCCTTTTTGGCATGTCCAACCATGGGGTTTTCTCATGATAAAATTAAGACTAAATCCTTTTAGCACTGCTTGCTTTTCCAGGAAGGCCTTTGAACTACATTATATAATATTTACTCAGTAGACATTTGAAGTCAACTTCAGGTAAGTGGTAAGTACTTTTAAGCAATGAACCTTAATGCTTTAAAGATGTAAAAACATAAGTATTTTTGGTATTGATTGCTGAAAGCTAATGTACTACTACTAATAATATCTGAAGTTAAAATATTACACAAATTTACCCTGTTGAAAAATGCTTGGTATTTTAATTTGCATACTTTTTCTTTGGTCATTAAGTTAGTTTTCCACATTTTTTCTTAGGACCAATATTCTTTTTTAATCATTCATTTTATACTAAAAATGAGAAAATTCTATATACTGAGCACTAATTATTTCTTTAAAAGGTATAATGCACCTTTGAAGATATTTTCAATTTACTCATTAAAAATATTGTCACTGAGACTTAAGATGTCTTCTGAACTTGGTTTTAGAAATAATCTTACCCTTAGAATCTAACATTTTCTGTTTACAGATACTTTTATGGTAGATTCTTACTTAAGTGTTATGTCATTAGTAATTTTCCTTTCCTTAGGGCTGTTTAACCATTCAAAATGACATAGCTAATTTTGGTTACATTTTTAGGACTATTATAAGCAATGTTTGTATCTGCAAGTATATACACATTACTTTGTGTTTGGTTAGCAATTTATTTACAAATTATATTACTGATAGCATAATATATCCTCGGACTTCTGAAAAGTGCATTTAGAACTGATAATCTTTGTAAACTTAAAGATATATATGGATGAAAAAGGTAGTGAGTCAGTTCTGATGTCCCTTTTATCACCTTTATTTGGTGTCTTGATTTTTTTTTTCACAAGCCTGTGGACTTTTCCCCTGTCAGTTGGTCTCAAAATGCTTTTCACAGTTATCACTTCCAAGAAGGCTTCTTTCTCTGTAATAACTGTTCTTCTAACATAAATGCCATTTCCACTCCCTCATGTAATAATAGCACTTTGAGTACCAAAGTTAAATTCTAAAGATGGTAGTTACACTGTCACAGATAGGCAAATGCTGGCAGAAATCTCTTCTGGTTTGTATCTCTTGTCCCACCATTTATCAGTACTTTGAGGATGATCTGGTTTAGTTGGGTCTCATACCAAACTTTTTCCAAAATTAATTTTCCCTTTGCTAATTTTAATTTTGTGAGAGAATAATACTTATCTTCCAACATCTTGTTAAAACTTTCCAAATGTATCTGTTTGCAGATAACATTGTATTAGTTGCATCAAGCTCAAGAATACTACAGAGCTTCTTAAATGATATTCACAGCCTCTCCGCAGTGAAGACCCAAAAATCCTCACAGGAAAAACCAAAGTGGATCAGTACTCTCCAGACTAATATGTAATGGTCTATTGCCCAAGCTTTAGGATAATATAGGTAAGGCAATCTATTGACAGGACTGAGTTGATGTATATAGCTTGCACACAAAAATCTTTAACAATATTCTCCCATTTGGTGCTCCATGACTGCTTATTTTGGAGAGCAGCACTAATAATGTGAACAACAGAAATAACATGGAAACCACAATAGTGGGATACTGTGGCTGTTAGTATACTGCAGCATACTGCTAACAGGTTGCGCCTAGGAAATAGCACAAAAAGATATGAGGGCAATGTACAATCTGAAAAAGGAAGTGGGATGTTCCCCCAGTAGAGAAAATGATCGTTTGTTGCTGGCTAGCCCAAGAGCTTCACTGGTGTCTATGAAATATTAAAGTACACAGAGGAAGGGCCTCCAACATACTAGGTAGGTTCATAGTAGGATGTAGTTTAAGAAAAGATTTATCTTGTTGTTTATGCCGTTGGCATAAGTCCTCACATCTATGAGACTGATGGAAACAATCCTCTGATGTGGTAATGCTATCAGTCCTGCTATCAGACATATATATATATATATATATATATATTGTAATTTAAGTTTTCAAGTTAGTGGGGATGGGTTGTGCGGACTCATTCAGACTTGCCTTGTAGTATAGTAGAATGCTGAGCTTGAAGTTAGGACAACCTAGGTTTCAAATATCCCTTTGACACTTCGCTGTTTAACAGCTCTGGTCAATAATCATTTTACTTAGCTATATAATAGAGCTCTGGCTAATAATCATTTTACTTCTCTGCTCCAATTTCCAGATCTGTAAAATGGAGATAATATCTGTAGTACCAATTTCACAGGATTGTTGTAAGTCTCAGATGAGCTCTCTGTTAAAATGCTTTGTAAACATTAAAGTACTATGGAAATTTCATTCATTAAGCAGTTATTGAATGCCTGTTAATATGCATGGCACCAAGATATCAAGAAAGGCAAAAGATACCCCTGTTTTCAAGAAGCTCAGTCTAATGAAGGAGACAGATGCAAACAACTTTGTATGAACAAGAGATGCACAGGATAAATTGGAGATAATCAACAGAGGAAAGGCACCAGCGCTGAGAGGGTGGTCAGGAAAAACCTGTAGAATTTTAACTGAGACTTGAAGGGAAGCCAGGAAGTGGATTTGAGGAGGGAGTCTTCTAGGTATAGGGAACAGCCAGTGAGAATGCCCAGATTTTGGAAAAGGGAAGGTCTCGTGAGAGGAAAAGCAAGGAAGCCAGTGTCATTGAACTGTAGAGTACAAATATAAGCATCTTTGTGTATTTTTTTCAAAGGACCATGTTTCAACAATTGCACTAATAGCTGCCTATGTATAAAATACCAAATGCAGTAATATTATGGATATTTCCTGTGGTTTAAATAACATGGGCTCAGGGATATTTAGCCTAGGGAAAGACTTAAATGGGGACATGATTGCTACCTTTGATCTGTCCTGCTCTGCTTAACCCCAGAGGACTATATTAGAAACAAGGGGTGGAAGTTGCAAAGGGACAATCTTAATAAAAGGAAAATTCCTAGTAATTACAAATTAAATGGTCTGTCTCCCACAAGACAGTGCACTGGTTTCTCCCCTTCTGTCCTCCTCCCATTGTGGGTCTTCAAGCAAAGGCTGGGTAATCACTTTTCAGGGGTGATGTAGAAAGGATTCTTGTTAAGGTATGAGCTGGACTAGAGAGCCTCTAAGTTTTCTTGGGTAATACTTGAGATTTTGTAATCCTGTGTCACTGACTCTCAGCTTTATTTGAAAGCTACAATACTATCTTTATGTATATTGAGTAAGCACAGTTTTTCTTATTTTATAATGTTTGATGTAAATGATTTCCCAACAATTCAGTACTATCTTTTGAAGTTTGTAGCAGAGGATGCTACAATTGTGGACAGTTGTAATGCTATAGCCTGGATAATTACAGTCAAATGAATTCAGAACCAATTGAATGAATAGGTCCAAAAAGTAAGAAGTAAATAATGATCTGGAAATGTTTGAGTCCCTGTCTTTGACCCTATTCTGCTCAGTATTTTTGACAGTAGCTTAGATGAAGATAAATTATGACACACTTACCAGATTTGCAGACAGCATGAAGCCAGAGGGATAGCTTATAAATTGGATGACAAAATTGGATTGGAAAAATAAATTGTTGGGGCTAAAACTCACAAGAAAATTTGAAACGGATGAATATAAAGTCCTCTATTTAGGACTGGCATTATGGTCTGGTAGAAAGAGTTTAAATTTGTAGTCAGAGCAATGGGGTTAAAATCATGGTGCTTTTTATCTGTATTGCTGCCCTCTATGGCATTCAAGTTGCTTAAGCATTCTGGGCCTCAATTTCTTCACTAATTAAATTACAGGGTTGTGACTAAATTATCTCTATGATTCCTTCTAACTAACATTCTGTTAGTTAGAGGCACCAGGTAGGTGCCTTGCATATGGTGAGTACTTGTAGTTAGTAGGAGGAATGGTCACATATCAGAATTATTAGAGTTGTTCAGCTTGGTGGCCTGTAAGGCAGAGCTAGGAGCCATAGGTGAAAGTTGCAAAGAGATAAATTTGGGCTTGATATGAGAGAAACCTTCATAAACAATCCGAGCTTTCCCAAAAAGGAATGGGTCACCCAGGACAGTTCCTCTTTACTGTGGATTCCCTGTCCCTGGAGAATTTCTGTGCAAAGGCTAGAATACCACTTGTCCACAATGTTACTGGAGTAATTCTTATTCCAGGTGAATAGAATGATGTCTGGTTCCAGCTTTCCTGAGGTCCCTTCCACCCAGTTCAGATTCTGTGATTATAAAAATGTCCTTTGATTTTTCTCAATACCCATATTGCCTTTCTCCTGCCCTTCTATTACAATGAAATCTGATTAATTTGATTTATTATTATTGTTGATAATAATAATATGGGTAATGTAGTACCTTTGAAGCCTTTGTTTATTGGGAACCCTTGGCTATCTTAGGAATACTCTAAAGCAGAGGTTCTTAACATAATTTGTTTTTAAAATCTTTTGATAGTATCTCTATATTTGGTGACCTTTGTATTTTTGTGTATTTTACTTTGTGCATTTAAGAACAGTATTCTGAGGAATTTCTAACTTCCACTGGGTTCAGAACACACACACACACACACACACACACACACACACACACACACACACACAGTTTAACAATTCTTGGCAGTGTAAAGCTTTCTTTAGATTGTGTCATATTCAATATTTTCTCCTTCAGTTTTCCTACCTCCTGCTCTATTAAGAGTTATTTCTTAACTTTATTCTTGATTCCCTTAGGACTTTATACCTTAAGGGATTTAAGTTGCTAATCATCAGTAAACTAATTCACAAGAAGGTACTGATGACTGATAATGGCTAAAATGTTAACTCTTTTAGAGCTCTAAGCCTTAACCTAAAGCAAATGTATCTTTAATAATTGGTCATTTCAGTCCTTTTTCAAACTTACATTTTGGAGATGGCGTATTTTTTGTCAGTATTACTCCAATCATACCAGTTTTTCCCCCTTTGGTCCCCCCCCTCCACAAAATCCAACCCCAAATGGGGTCACAGAGAGTCAGACATGGCTAAATGATGAACAACAAATACTTATTTTTTGTCTCCACCCTTAGATTGTGAACTCCTTGAGTTAGGGATTGTCTTTTGCCTCTCTTTGTACTTAGCACCATGCCTGGCACGTAGTAGGCATTCAGTAAATGCCTATTGACTGACTGATTTCATAGAAAGGAGACATGGTTTGTTTTTGTAGATTAAAGTTCAATGTAAGGTCATATTGAGATTTTACTAACAAAATAGTGGATGTATGTGGTCTTGAGATGCACTTTAAGAACCAGGGAGATGACCCATCCCATTGTGTACTCTGCTTTGGTTGACACATCTGGGAACACTGTTCAATTTTGGGTTCTATGTATCAGTAATGATACTGAACAGGGATGGTTAGGGGAGACTGGAAATTCCTATCAGGATTAGGTTGATAAGAGATATTTCATAATAGCTATTTTCAAGTAATTGAATGGTGGCTATATGGAAAGGAAATTAGTCCCCACCCCTTCTCACTCATATGCACACGTACACACACACACACACACACACACACACACACACACATACACACACATACACATATCTTTTGCTTTGGTTCTAAATGACTGAAGTAGATGATTGGAAGTGATAGAGAAGATTATTTTTACCCAATATAAGGCAAGTTTAAAAAAAAAAAAACCCTAAAACATTTCATATCTACTATGTGCCAGGAAAAAAGTCCTGATGATTTAAGCTGTTAAAAAAAAAAAAGATGGAGCAAGTATTCTATTACTGGAAGAATTCTTGAAGAGGTTATGTGGCATTTGAATTTTGTTAGAGAAGAAATTCATAATTAGACAATGGCATTTGCCAACCCAAACTCTACTGAAGACAGGTAAATTTTGAAGTATCTACATAGGACCATAGATTTGTAGCTAATGGGATGCAAATGAAATCATTATCTCAAATGGGTCCTGGGGCAAAGCTATCTTTGCTTGTTAAGGAAGGAGAATGAGTCAATCCCATAACCAGTCATGCCATCTGTCCTCTCCTAATCCCCCACCTCCAGTCTTTTGGTTTAAATAGCATTCTTTGGCAATGTGTCTCTTCTCAAGAATTTTCCCCTTGTTTCCTTATTTCTCAACTTTTCTAATATATTGTGAATTCTGTAATTCATGGATACTACCTTTATTCTGTATTATTATTCATAAATTCGTATATGTTCTGTACACTATGTCCACTCCACCCCAACTCCTGCCCTTATGCCTGGGGTCAATAATACATGTTGAAGTCTCAACCAAACATCATTGCAGTTCATTAACCTCGTGGAACTTCAGTCCCCTTCAGCCACTCATGGAGATGATCACACCTTTGATATCCCCATTACCCTCAAGTATTCCGCCTTCTAGAACAATGAAATTCTTTTCACTGACCACAATGTCCGGTCCTATTTCTCCCTGTACCACACCCCCTTCTAATCTTAATAACCGTGAGTGTCCCC
Source organism: Pseudochirops cupreus (assembly GCA_028627135.1). NCBI lineage: Eukaryota > Metazoa > Chordata > Mammalia > Diprotodontia > Pseudocheiridae > Pseudochirops > Pseudochirops cupreus. Next base: position 475,986,105 of record CM053580.1, read on the forward strand.
CAAGGCTTTATCCAGAACTCTTCTCTCTACTGTTTCACTTGGTGATCCCATCAGCTCCCAAGGTTTCAATTATCTATATTATAAATGATTCTCATTTCTGTTTATCCAGCCTTAACCTCTCTCCTGAC
>CM053580.1:475986732-476006393 GCA_028627135.1 Pseudochirops cupreus
ACATTCCTAGGAGTTTTCTTTTAGGGATCTTTTTCAAGAGGTGATTGGTGAATTCTTTCTAGTTTTATTTTGCCCTCTGGTTCTCAAATATCTGGGCAGTTTTCCTTGAGAATTTCTTGAAGGATGCTTTCTAGGTTCTTTTTTTTGATCATGGCTTTCAGGTAGTCCAATAATTTTTAAATTATCTCTCCTGGATCTCTTTTCCAGATCAGTGGATTTTTCAATGAGATATTTCACATTGCCTTCTATTTTTTTCATTTGTTTGGATCTGTTTAATAGTATCTTAATTTCTCATAAAGTCTTTTGCTTCCATTTGCTCCACTCTAATTCTGAAGGAATTATTTTCTTCAGTGAGCTTTTGAGATTCTTTTTTCATCTGGCAAATTTGACTTTTTAAGGCATTCTTCTCTTCACTGTCTTTTCGGGCCTCTTTTGCCGTTTGAGTTAATCTATTTTTTAAGGTGTTATCTTCTTCAGTCAGGTTGTTGACTCTCTTTTCATGATTTTCTTTCATCATTCTCATTTCTCTTCCTAATTTTTCCTCCACTTCTCTTATTTGGTTTTCAAATTCCTTCTTAAGCTCCTCTATGGTTTGTAACCAATTTACATTTTTCTTGGAAGCTTTTAGTGCAGGAGTTCTGACTGTGTTGTCTTCCTCCTGTTGCATGCTTTGATCCTTTTTGTTCCCTTCACATAAAATTTATGCTCAACCATAAAAGCTGTACTTTACATAGTTGTATAAGGGTGGAGTACAGAGGGGAGTTCATGGGAAAATCCAGGAAGAATTTATCTGACCAGAAAAATTTCCTTTTCAGACTGGTGGCTAGAGTTGGGGGTGGGGGGTGTGGAGGATGAGGGGTGGGATGGGGAATGGGATGGGGGAGGGGAGAGGAAGAAAAGTGGGGGAGGCACTTAAAATGTTATGATTTTTCTCATAATTCATACATTTGACAAATATCCAACAGGCAAAATTTTAAACTGAATGTGAGGTTTCTCTTTTGCCTTCAGACTAGTGAGCTTATTGCAATGGTGTGGCTGATTAAATCTCAACTCAGGAGGACAGAGAAGATAGTAAGGATGAAGAACTGTGATGAAGAACCCTAGATAAGAGCTATATGCATCCTTCAGTGAAGGGGTGTGTGTATGTGTAAGGGTTTGGTTTGAAGGGAAGGCTCCTAATAAAGCTAAGATCTGTGAGTGGAAATAGTCTAGGAGGATTTGACTCCTTCCATTTGCCAAAAGAAGATAGTGGGGGGATGGTGGGGGTGAGATGGGAAGTACTCCTCAGCTGTCTTTGATAGTGCCTCCTGAAGGTTACAGTAAGAAATTTAGTAATTAACTCTTGCATCCTAGGAATATGAGTGTGTTTAGAGACTCATAGAATGCTCTGCTCTGAGACAGGAAGACACATGTTCAAATCCTGCCTCTAACAGTTGCTAGCTATGTGGACCTAGGCAAGTCACTTGACTTTTAAGGGTCTCAGATCCTAAGACTTTTCAAACTGTGACTTGCTACCTCCCCCATCTCCTACAACAGATCATTTGTGTATTCAAATATCATGTCCATTTCTCTTTAACAAAGTGTTTTTAAGATAACTAAAGACCATGGATTTACAGGGAAGATAAGGTCTCTTATTTTTTTTTGGAGACAATCAGGGTTAAGTGCCTTGCCCAGAGTCACACAGCTAACAAGTATCTAAGGCCAAATTTAAACTCAGATCCCAATTATTCCAGGGCTGGTGCTCTATCCACTACTAGGCAGTTGCCCCAGGAGGGCATATCGTAAGGAATTTACAGGGCAGTTGCATTGTGAAAATCTTGAGCAATGTATGAGTATGTAAATTTGCATGAAGGGAAATCCAGATTGTCCTTGAGTAATGTTTTCTTTGACACCAGACAGCCATAGATTAATGGTTCTATAGACACACCTCTTGGCACCTTCCCCAAATCAGGCCATTCCTCTTGTGTGACAGAAGGCAGCCTCCATCTTACGATGGAGGAAATATATATAAACTCCTTTCTTGGACTTCATTCCAAAATTAGATTCAAGGATAATTTATAATTGCTTCTGGTCATAAGAGGAAAAAGGAGTAATGCAGGAAGACAGGTTTAAGCTTAACATATTAGGTTCATTAATCTTTTTTCTTCTCAGCCCTCTCCCCTTCTAGCTAAGCAACTAATTTTTTAGCATTAAGGTTTCTATGTTTAAAAAAGTAAGGAGTTATCTGGGAAAAAAAAAGAATATTAACTTTGAATTTACTATACATTGGTCATCCAACCCCAGAGTGCTAGGTGCTTCATAATCTATGTCCTCTGAGAGTTGACAATCTGAGGTCCAAAATAGCCATGCTTCTGTCATACAAATACCACATGTACATGTATTTCATAGAACTTTATGTAATACATTAATATGCCATAATTATGATATAACTATTTTCCTTTCATTCATTTTGAGCATTTCTTTCAAAATCACTTTCAAACTGGCTGTGACCCTTAGGATTGGGCAGAAGGGGCAAAGAGGGAAGAGGGAATGGAGGTTATGTTTTCTTCAGAAAGGAAGATAATTAACAGGGTTAATGGAGATGAGAGATTTTTTGGATGTGGAAGAAACTAAAGGGGAAGATTTGTATTTTTATTAAGAGGGCATGACTGAGGAGGAATGTAAGCTTCTTAAGGGCAGGGACCATTTTTTGTTTTGTCTTTATGTTGTCAGCACCCAGAAGACCTAGTGCCTCATGTATAGCAGTTGATGAGTAAACACTTGTTGGATTAGATTAATTGGAAGGGCCAACAGAAGGAGCTTTGTATCTAGAGCAGCGGTTCTCAACCTGTGGGTTATGTTCAATTTGTAACAATGAAAATACATCCTGCATATCAGATATTTACATTACAATTCATAACAGTGGCAAAATTACAGTTATGAAGTAGCAACAAAAATAATTTTATGGTTGCAGGTCACCACAACATGAGGAACTGTATTAAAGGGTCACGGCATCAAGAAGGTTGAGAACCACTGCTCTAGAGTCATAGAACCTGGGGTAGAATTCCATTTCTCATGGTTACTACCTATGTGACCATGAACAAGCCACTTAACCTCTCTGCACCTCAGTTTCCTCACCTGCACAATGATGGGGTGGGATTAGATAATAATCTTTGAGATCCCTTTTTAGCTTGAAGTCTATGATCTTGTGATTCTGGCTCAGAACTGTAGTAGTGTGACCTTGGACAAGTTACTTCTCTTCCTCAGTCCTGTTTCCTTATCAGCAAAATGAGGGGTTTTGACCAGATGATTCCTAAGTTCCTCCCACCTCCATATTCCAAATCGATGCAGAAAGAAGAGATTATCTTCATTCCCCGCCCCCAACAAAGGGTTAAAAGTTTTATTTTAAAATCACAGATAATTAGAGTTAACTAACACAGTCTTTGATTTACTGTTATGTTCTGATTGCAGATTGTAACTTTGGACAGTAAGAATTATCCAGGGAAAAATGTTCACTTTAACACTACTCATGGTGATGAATAATAACGATAAACCAGAAGTGTGATATGTGGGCCCAGCCCAGAAGGAAAAGCAAGAGGAATGGGTATTCACAGGAAAATTTTAAAGGAAAAGCTCATAAATCCATAAAAATGTCATTGCTGACTTTCTGGAGCAATCTCCAAGTGGGAACGGGAAGTACCAAGACGTTAATACTGCTCTGGAGTGAATCGTGGGAGATGTTGGTGAATCAATATAGGTTAGGCCATATCCCTCATTCCTTGTGCATCCCTGAGCACCTGCCAGCACAAGTACTAAAATGCAGACTGTCACTCCCCCCCCAAGAGGCATAACCTCATTTTCACACTCAGTTTTTATTAATTGCATCTAGCTATGTAACTATGTGGTATTTTCCCATATGCAATGCTTGATTCCCCTGCTTCATTGGAAAGACTGGGCTTCTTCAGGTGAGCAGAAGAACTTTTGAATTGTCATGTATAGAGGAAGAAAAAGACAATCCAGAAAAGGCAGCAGGATCGACATGCACAGGTCCTGAAGATTGTGACAAAAATAGCCCTTCTTTTACTGTGCTTTGTGTATCGTCAATACATGTGAAGAACTTTGAGGAAACATTTTTGGTGGGGTGAACGAAGAGAGGAGAAGTATGGATTCTACCTCATCAAAGTGGATAATAACATGGAGGATCGATGGTACTTGGAAACTTGGACCTAGAAAGGTAGTGAGGAAGGCCAGAAAGGAAAAATAACTTTGAGATATAAAGGAAATAAGTGTTACATTGAAATGAGGCCAAAGACAGGGTCTGTCCCAACGGCAACATGATGGCACCATTTTCTGGGACCAATACTAGGTAGATGGAAGCAACTGAGGAAGCTGGGTCATCCCTTTCATGGCTAGACTAGGAGTAAAGACAAATTTCCATGATCTGTAACTTGAAAGTTACTTTGATGTGCTTCTCCTTGATTTTGGAAAAGTTCTTTTGGAAAACCCAACCTGTCTTGGATACATTTCAGGGAAAAAGAGAAAGGTTCACACTTGAGTGGATAACAGGTAGGGAATATGAACACATACACACACACATACAATACGTGTAGTCAGAGCACATTTGTGGAGGGATGTCTGTGTAGGTAACATACATGGCAAGGGTGCAGATATGGTTGTGGCTCAGAAAGAGCCACTGCTATCTACTGATGTCAAGATACTGTGCTACCTGACCAGGTGGTCTCACAGACTTCCATTCCATGCTGCTTGGCTAGATATACAATCTCTGTTGAATGTTATTCTCTCTGCTTCCAACATCTGGTTCATCTAAAACCTTGGCTATTTCTTTCTCAAGGGAAAAGTGGGTGTTGTCATACTCTTTCAGCTTAAAAGAATAAGCTTTTTATTGCTATAGATTTTTCTTTTAGAAATAAGCTTTTTATTGCTATAGATTTTTTTTTTAAGAAAAAGCAGAAACCTTTACCAGCAAATCACCTAACCTCAGGTTCTCCTGTCTTATTCCCTTATAACCTTGGCTAAGTCTCTCAATGACAAGACAAGATTCTCTAACCAGGTTCTAAATTTTTCAGAATGAAAAGTAAGGTCCTTCTAGCTCTCTAATACCCTCAGAATTTATCTTTTCCTTGGGGATTTTTTTTTTCTCCTGCTTTAGGAACTTTAATCTCTGTCAGAGACCTCACCCTAGCTTCTGGTGACCATTCCATATACTTCTCCACTTTAATCTCTGAAGGCTTAACTGCGAATTGTTATTTGCCCAATAACTACCTAATACCTCTGGAGTTTTGGGCTTCCAGGTTTCCCAATACTAATTATATAGCACTTTAAGCTTTATACAGAGCTTCATACCATTTGATCCACACAATAACCGTGTGAGGTAGATGTTATGATCCCCTTTTTAACAGATGAGAATACTAAGACTGAGGGAGATTAAATGATTCACCCAAGGTCACACAGCTTATAAGTATCTAAGGTGAAATTAGAGTTTGGTTTTTATGCCTCCAACTCAAACCTCCATCCGCTAGGCCAGTGGTTCTCAACCTTCCTAATGCTGCAACCCTTTAATACAGTTCCTCACGTTGTGGTGACCCCCAACCATAAAATTATTTTTGTTGCTACTTCATAACTATAATTTTGCTACTGTTATGAATCATAATGTAAATATCTGATAAGCAGGATGTATTTTCATTTAACATAACCCACAGGTTGAGAACCACTGCCTTAGGCCATGTTGCCTTCTAACCCCAAATCTCTTCCATTTTCCCATATGGATTAGTAAACTAGATAAAGGCTGAAAGACAAAGTTAATCCTAGGCGGTGAGATCATTGCCTCTACCTCTACTAGCTGAATTCCTGGCTTTTTTATATGAAAGTATAACCATGTAAACCTGAAGAAAGGCTTTACATTTCTACGTTAAATAGTACCTTGATCTGTCTATTTTTCTGTAACGAGAAAAGAGTGAGGAGGAATCAAAGAATGTTGCTGTCATATTCCCTTCACTGCATCACCCTCCTTCAGGTCTGGTCTGAACCTAGGCAGTTGGAAAAAAAAGGGTGACCAGGTGGGGCAGAAGGCTCCTGGTGCCCAGGTGTCTGAATACATGTAATGCTAGTTCCTTCTCAACCTTAAAAAAAGCCAGTCAAGCTACAGAATCTGATGTGCCTTTAAAGAACCTCTGGGCTCATACTATCCCCATCCCTGCAGCAAAAATTTAACCTAAAGTATTCCTTAGAAATCGGTAAGAACACTGGTTTTATAGTCAGAAGGATCTGAGTTCCAGTCCTGTCTGAGTCTTACTTACTGTGTGCTTAACCTTTCTCAGTCTTAGTTTCCTCATCTATAAAATGGAGATAATTGCACCTACCTCCCAGGGCTATTGTAAGAGTAAAATGAGATAATATGTAACACACTGCAAATCTTAAGAAGCCTGACACACAGCCTGTTACTTAGTCAACAAACATTTATTTTTTAAATTATATTTTATTTATTTTAACATTCATTCTTTAAAATTTTGAGTTCCAAACTTTCTCCCTCTTTCCAGCGCCTCCTCCACCCACTGAGAAGGTAAGCAATATGATATCAATTATACAGATGGAATCATTCAAAACATATTTCTGTATTAGCCACGTTGCAGCGAAAAAAGATTTTTTAAGGCAAGAAAACTAAAATAGAAAACACACTTCAAAAAGGAAAAAGAAAAAGAAGTTTACATGATAACTATTAGATATTTAAAAGAATGGTAAATTGTACATAATAGATTTGCAGCTTCACATGCAATCATCTTTTTTATCATACTATGTTATGGAAATGCTTGCTTTATTCCATAAGTTAAAAATTTTTTAAATGCTTGCAAAAAAAAGAAAATATGCTTCAATCTGCACTCAGTTTATTATTTCTCTCTCTAGATGCTGATAGAAATTTTTATTGTGAGTCCTTTGGAATGGTCTCAGCAAACATTTATTAAGCATTAGTGATTTGCCAGACATCAGGCTAAGCGTTGGGAACAGGAAAGGTAAAAACAGTCTTCAAGGAGTTCCCATTGTAATAGGGGAGAAAACATGTTAAAAAAACTATGTAAGTACAAGAAATATGGAGAAGAGATACTTCTTGCTGTCCATCCTTCGTTCTCAAAGAGCACCAATGACATCAGGAAGGTGATGTATTGATTTGCAAGTGAATTGGATTTAAGTGAGGCAGGGCTGTGCAAAGTCACCAACCAGCCTCACTCTCTCCTACAGAACCATCTGGATTCAGTGGCAAGACATAGATCAGGACTGGAGATGGTCTCAGAAGCAATGGGAGACCTTTGCCTTTTTAAACTAAGGTCTTTCCCAGGTCTCGGTTGGTCTCGGTGGAGAAGAGACGCAGAGTAGTCTCAGAGGAAAGGGCTGCTGGGACTGAACAAGCCCTCCTAACAATAGTAGGATCTGAGGCTGAGCCTTGAAGAAAGCTAGCAAGGCTCCCCAAGGCATTTCAGGCATGGGAGACGGTCAGTGAAGAGGTTTGCCATGGGGAGATGGAGTGCTGAGTTTGAGGAAGAAACAGGCAAGTTGGGAAGAGGGGAGAATTTTGGGAAAATATAATGAATTCTGTTTTGGACACGTTGTATTTGAAACATCTTCATTGAGTTACTTTCTGAATTTAGTCTGTAGTTAACTGTGTATAGAATCCCAGTTCATTTTTGTTGTTGTTTCATAATAGTCTTTGATCTGTTATGGCAGAGTATATTCATCTCATAACAATACTACATTTTCTGCAGTAATTAGCTAGCAATTACAGCGCATCTCCAGTTTTCAGCATGTATTTATAGGATTTTTTTGAGTGCCTTGTACCAAACCCCTCTCCTCGGTACCACATTTTTACATTTCACTGTCAGAAAAGGTATTATTTTAAAGCAAAGCTTTTCCTGAAATGATGTTTGAATGTAATAGAGAGGCACCAGCATCTCTGTAAGTCTATTTTTCACTCTTTCTCTTTTTGAGGAGTTGAGAAGAAGCTTTGGAAAAACTGCAAAATATCAAGAGCAGTGGAAGCAACACTGGATTTAGAGCCAAAGAACCTGAGTTCAAATCCTGATACTGCCATTTAATTACTTGTGTGAACGTGGGCAAGTCACTTGATCCTTTTTGACCATCAGTTTCCTGACCTCTAAAATAAGGAGGGAGTAACTAGATGATCTATATATAAGGTCCTTTCCAATCTAAATGTAGGATCTTTGATTGGGAGCTAGAAGGGATGTATGAAGAAACCGAGGCCCAGAGAAGTTAATTGACTTGCCCAAGGTCATACAGTATGGCACTCCAGGGATCTTCCACATTACCATGCTCATCTGTATTCTTTTGAGTTTTTTGAATTCCAGCTCCTCCACAGTGTGACTATGGACTAGCCAGTCCTCTGCACCAGCCCTTGGTTCAGTCCCACAGGGTGCTTTGTAAGCCTGGTGGTTTAAGTTATAAAAGGCTTGGCCAGGGGCAGGTAAGTGTTTCCCTGGAACTTGGAACTGCTTACGAAGTACTTCTTCTCGTTCCTGACTTCAAAAGGGGAATTTATATACTTTTCTTTTAGCTTTATTTATTATTTAGTTTTGCTACAGTAGATAAGAGCACCGAGTCTAGAGTCATAAATAAATATTATTTATTATTATGTTTAATTTGTATATTTTTAAATTTTAAATGTTAAAGTAATTTTAATTGTATTTTATGGTTCACAAGTGTTTATTGCATTTTAAATAAGAAAAACATTGAACCTGCTGGAATAGGTCAAATTTAGTCTTAGCCGATAACATTCTCCCTTGCTGATTTTAATTACATCAATAATAGCATTTATATAGCACCTTAAGGTTTGCAAAGAGCTTTCCGTGTTATCTCAGTCGGTCTTCAAAACAAACCTGGGAAGCTTTATCCCCATTTTTCAGATGAGGAAACTGAGTCATAGAGCACTTAAATTACTTGCTCAGGCTCATTCAGCTAGTGTCTGAGGCAAGATAAAAACTCAGGTTTTGCTAACTCTAATTCCAGTACTCTATGCACTGTGCCATGTGGCTGGCAATGGCGGGGTGTAATGGTGTGGGTGCATGGGCAAGGATGGCTACTTGACAGAGTTGTTTGGGTGGGGTTGGTTCCCTCATGAAATCTATGAGGAGCTAGTGAAACCCGATTGGAAAATGTTGAGGTATTTATGAGTGACAGGTCTAGAAAGAGGGGAGTAGGGTACAGAAGAATGGGGAAGAAAGAAGTCCTTGCCATTGTACTTTAGCTGGATCTCAGGATTAGAGATTTGGCCCTCTGAACTTGTTCTGTAAATGTTGATTTAAGGTTAATTGACAATCATGAAAATTTGTATTCATGAAAAGACATGGATTACATTTTATGAGTCTATTCAACCCCTAAAACAGGTGGCAGCTATCAGGTACAATGCCCAGCAACCAAGCCCTTTGAAGCTCAGCGTTTATCACATAATTGTCAGCTTTTTAATAGAATCCTGAGGCTGGAAGGCACCTCCAGAGATTTTCTTCTACCCCTCTCCCTTCTTTATTCTTGGCAGAATACCTCTGAAGAAAAATAAGCTTCTTCCTATGATAAAATGTCTTTCAGGAAGGAGATTGTGTTATATAGTCTGCTTTAGTGTCCCAGCTTGCACAGCCAGAAAGCGATTTCTTGTGTTACATCTGAATTCCCTGCTGCAATTTCAGCCAGTTTTCTGAGAGAGGGGGCCAATTTACACTAGATCAAAGGTTTTTAACCTGGCATCCACGTTCTTTTTTTAGAGGAACTGGTAAAAAGCTGATTTCTCCATTTGGTATCAATCTCTTCGTCATATTATAGAATATAAATTCCTTTAATTTTTCTTCCTGGATTCTATTTTCCAACCCAACAAATACTGACTGTACTCCTCAGCACCCAGCCTAACTTTTTACCTGATGAGAATTCCTGAAGTGGTTCTTTTCTTGTTGTTCAGTCATGTCCAATTCATGACTCCATTTGGGATTTTCTTGCAAGAGATACTGGAGTGGTTCGTCATTTCCTTCTCCAACTTATTTTATAGATGAGGAACCTGAGGCAAACAGGGTTAAAGGACTTGCCCAGGGTCACACAGTTACTACCTGTCCGAGACCACATTTGAACTTATGAAGATGAGTCTTCTTGACTCTAGGCCCAGTGTTCTACTTAATGCAGCACCATCTAGGTGCCCAGTCCCCTCCTCACCTTTCATAATTCAAGGACTAGAACAGGCTTGTACCATCTGTGGCCTGCTTGTACCATCTGTGGCCTGCTTATACCCAAAGATTTTGGGTAACCCACAAAAAATATAGAGGATGTTTTCCTCTACATCTTTTGTGGGCCACCTGAAATCCTTTGGCAAGCCACAGTTTGTGCAGGTCTGGACTAGAAGAAGCCTCACAGAGTTCATCTACTATACCCTACTATCTATTTCCAGATGGGCCTCATGACCCTCTTCATGGTGAGATTTTTTTTAAAGGAGAAGAAACCCCCTGAACCCAACAGAGAAGGAAATGTTACTGCCTTCTTACTTTTTTTTATTAGGGTAAGTACTTGCCTAGGAGTCAGAAGAACTGACCTGTGCTCTGGGTTCCATCCTTACTAGAAACATGACTATGCAAAGTCATTTAAATTCTTTGGCCACAATTTCCTCACACCTGTGAAATGAGGGTGATGTCTAGCCTTGTAGGCCTGTTGTGAAGATCAAATGAAAAAATAAATGTGAAAGTATCTTGAAAATTGGAAGGCCATATAGAAATGTCAACTATCATTATTAATTATTATCATCTTCGTACCCATCACAGCAACTACAAAGAGTACATGCTTGATAAATGTTTGTTGAATGAATGAAAAAAAGAATACTTGTTAATTGGAAAATGATAAAACTAAAACTTTTTAAATAAAGACTGCCTGTTCCTTTCTCATACTTTTGGGAGACATTCTCTCCATACAGATTTATCCACTGTACAACTATCTTCATTAAAATATTCTCTTGATCACTTTTTTTGGTAATAATAAGATCTATGATTTTTCCCAAGCATTTTGTATTGTTCCTTCTTTCACATATTTTGAGGACTGATCTGTCAGTTCCCTCAATATTGTGTTTTTTCCCCAGCACATGCCCATGTATATTCTCCAACATCCTACCACATAAAATTTTACAAACAAGTTCATATTAAAAATCCATGTTATACTTGATTGCCACATCCCTCAGCTTTGCCAGGAAATCAAGTTCCTGAGATGGTTTCCAGGCTCATTTGGTTTCCTCATTGTTGTGGTTGACTTAACTCAGTAAAACTTTCTTAGGAAATGGAGCTAGTCTGCATCTATATCTGTTCTTTTATCCATTTCCTATCTTTATGCACTAGTTTGTCTAAATAGTTGCAGGCTGTCTTCTCATTTTTATTCTTTCTTTTAAATTTGGTGTTGATTTTGATTTTTGCTCTAACAAGTCAATATTGCTGATTAGGAAATTACTCCCACATCAACCATTTCTTTTCTGTTAGAACATAATCAGTTTCATTTTTTGTGATATTATTTGTTTCATGTTCAGTGCTTCCTTACTCTCTCAGTATGAGGTTTCTATACAGATGAAAAGCCTTTGACCCCTCTGATTTTGTACTTCTGAACCATCTTCTCACCACCTACCTCTACCTCTTAGTTTTAAGTCAACAGATATATAATGTTAGGAGAGGCTTATTAAATTCTTCATAGAATTTCTCTACCTATTGATCCTCTGCAACAGATGTTGGCAATTATGCTATAATTATCTTCATCATGGTTTTTATGCAAAAGTTTCTCACGAGCACTGCAGTACAGGATGACCAAGAGTTCCACAAAATGATGCTTTCTGTTTCCTTTGTACAAACAATAAAAGCATCTGTGCCAACTCCTTTTTTTTTCATTTCTCCAAAGAGAACCTATGAGCAACTTAATGGTACCTTTCTTCTTGTCTCCTAAATTAGTTTATAAAAAATAACATCAAGATGGAGATATGAATTTGATTCACTCGTTGAACAAGTTTCTGAGAAACAGATGACCAACAGATTAAGTTAATGATAATAGACAACATAAAAGCTACAAGACCTTGGCATCTTCTGTTATTTTTCCATCACCCCATCACCTTCACTGAGGAAGCCTAAGGGGGCCAGCTATCCAGGACTTTGGACAACTTTATAGGTTTATTTGTTTCATGGATTGCTGGTGCCAAAGAATTCATCACTGAATGACCAGGCATCACTTTGTACTAAGTCAGTAGGATGAGCCAGTGAATGCATGATTTTTTTAAAAAGTCGTCATCCAAGGCTTTCACTTTATTTTGACTGATGCTATAGAATCATCTAAGCATTTCAAGTATTTTGCCTTTACTTATGTTTTGGTGTCAGGATTAGTCACATAGCTTCCTTTGCAAGGAGACTATCTTTTTTTTCCTCAAGGGTCAGTTACCGCCCAAAACCATACCCAGGAACAATATAGCCCCAGGATTATGTGCATGTTGTACCAAGTGGGAAAGTACAAAGCCATGACATTTTCCCACATAATGTCAGTCAGTTAACAGGCTCGTGTTTAATTACTATGGTTTCTAGAGTCATAATTTTACTTTGACTGACACTAACAATACAACAGTAAATTGCACTTGTCCAGAATGGTAGAGGAATGGGTTCTCCTGATTAACTGACTATTCTAGTTAGTTGAAGGTTACCATATTCAACCTTCATAGGTTTTACACTTTTTGTATAAGTGGTTACAGTAATACCAGAACACACAATAAAATGCAGCAAAGCATTTATTCTTTCTTGATGATTCTGAGCACTTCTCTATGGAATAGTTCTCAAGATCACCAAGGACCTTTTAAGCACCAGGTCCAATGGTTTTTTGGCAATCCTTATCTTGCTTGACCTTTGATCACTCACTTTCCTTCTTAATACTCCATCAGCTTTCGAGACACTACATTCTCCAGGTTCTTGTTCTTCTTGTCAGATTACCCTGGTGCTGAATCCTTAATGTCATTGCCACTGCTGCCAATAACTGCACCAGGGAAAAGGACAGAAGCAAGCCAGTGTAAAGAACACTGACTCAGGGGCAGCTAGGTGGTGTAGTGAATAGAGTACCGGCCCTGGAGTCAGGAGGTCCTGAGTTCAAATCCAGCCTCAGACACTTAACACTTACTAGCCATGTGAATTTAAGCAAGTCACTTAACCTCAATTGCCCTGCCCCTCCAAAAAGAAAAAAACAAAAGAACACTGACTCTGGACTCTGCAGTCAGAAGATCTGAGTTCTAATCCCACCTTCAGCATTTATTTCCTAAATTACCTTAGGTAAATCAATTAACCTCCCTGGGACTCAGTTTCCTTATCTGTAAGATGAGGAAGTTGGATTAGATTTTCCCTGGGGTTCCTTTGAGCTCTAAATCTATGCTTTTATGCTTCTGTGCTCCCAGTTGATGCAGTTCAGAATAAATAGTGTTTCGGACTAGATTCATTATCACAGTCTGCTCATCACTTTCTCTTCTTACTGGCATAAATGTGTACAGACTGAATACCTACACAAGATATAACTTCCAGGGGTAGGAATCTGTAGCCTCAAGACCACATGTGACCACAGATTCCCCATCCTTGACTTAGACCAGTACCAACACTAGAAAGATCCTATGTGGACCAGAATAACCGTATAAGAGAGGAAACCCAAGATTAGCATTATGAGCACCAAAGTGATATGAAGCTTTCCAGGTCTTGCTTCTCATCCCCTCTCTTACTCACACTTTTTTCCAATTTTGACCAAATACTCTCTCTCCCTATTAAGTAAAATACTCCCTGATGCTCACTTTCTACATCTCAAGTAATACTCAATATCTATCTTGAAAATCACAGGCTTTCCCAGTTTTAACTACCAACTCTATGTATGTTTCATACTGGGATGGGCTGGCCACATTGTTCTAATGCCAAAAAGGCTGTTTTACAGAGAGCTCACACAAGGCAAGTGCTCACAGAGAAAGCAATACAAGGATACTCCCAAGGTCTATTTTAAGAACTTTGGAATTGATTGTGTGACATGAGAGACACTGGCACAGCACAGTGTGTTCACATCACTGTGCTCTATGAGCAAAGAAAAATTGAAGTAGTTCAAAAGAAACACATAATGAGCAAATTTAGAGAATCCATCCCAAATATTCACATGGACTATTGTGCCTGACCTGTAGTAGAGCAGTCAGACACACTGTAACCTGACTCTAGCATAGTGATGCCATTTTGGTCCTCATCGAGAACGAAAGACAACAACCAACCAACCATGTTTCATACACAGACACACAGACACAGACATAGACACGCGCACGCACACACACACACACACACACACAGACACACACACAGACACACACAACTTTGGCTTCCTTGTCTAAATACTTTTCCTCCTGGTTTCTGCTGCTGGCTATTTGTGGCTTTCCAGAAACTCCAAGTTTCTATGGAGTTCCCAGATTGACTCTTTATTCCACAAGGCCCCATACCAGCAAAAAGTTACAATAATCCTCCTTCATGACTCCCTTCCTACAACTCCTCCAATGCAGTCAACTAGTGCTGCATCATGGGCACTGTAGTTCTTATGTTCCCTAAAAAGATAGTGTTAGCACTGTGATCTCTGCTGGGTGTCCTGGGATACAAAAGTACCAATCTAACCAGATCATTCCCTTCCTCACTAAACTCCTATGGCTTCTTATTACCTGCCATCTCCAGTCTTCCTGATCTGCATCTGGCCACCAGACCCAGACAGCTCTGGAGGACAAAGTGAGGCTGGCGACCTTGCATAGCCCTCCCTCCCTCAAATCAAAGATAACTGCAAGCCATGTCATCACCTCCCTGATGCCACAGTCATCTTTGAGAACAAAGGACAAACACAACCACAAGTTCCTGCTCTGCATTTATAAATCCTTTACAACATGGTTCCAATCTACATTCTCAAGCTCTCCTTTACCTACTCCATGGACAAGCCTGACTGGCCTTCTTGCTGCTCCTCACATGCAACATTCCTGCTCCCATCTTTGGATCTTTGTACAGTTGTTCCTCCCATGTCTAAAATGCACCACATCCTCACTTCATCTTAACTTTCTTCAAAGCTCAAGTCAAATGCCGCCTCCTACATGAGGCCTTTCCTGATGTTCCCTCTCCTGCTAGTACCTCCCTTCACCCCATAAAATGACATTATCTTTTCTTTGTATATACTTTGATGCCTATATTTTTTCCCCAGATAAACCACAAGCTCCCTGAATACAAGGGTTTTCTCCCCTCTTTCATTTTTCTTCCTTCCCTTCCCTTCCCCCTTCCCCTTCCTTCCTCTCTCTCTTCCTTCCTTCCTCCTTCTTTTCCTTCCTTCCTTCCTTCTTTCCTTCTTCCTTCCTTCCTTCCTCCTTCCTTCCTTCCTCCCTTCCTTCCTTCCTCCCTTCCTTCCTTCCTTTCTTCCTTCCTTTTTTCCTTTCTTCCTCCTTTCCTTCCTTCTTTCTTTCTTTTAGCATTGTATCCCTTTTGCCTAGTTCAGTGTCTGGCTTTTCCTTTTTTGGTGGATCAGACCTATTCCATTAACATAGAGAAATAACAACGGAAAAAAATCTATCCTCTACCAATACAGATGAACACCTGTTTTCATCTTACAATCTTAAGAGAGTTGCCCAAGGACACTGAGAGGTTAAGTGATTTGGCCAGGATCACTCAGCTACTATTTGTTAGAAACAACACTTGAATCCAAGATTTCCTAACTCTGAGGTGGCTTTCTACCTACCATATCAAGGGTTCTTAACTCTTTTTTTTCTTTTCTTTTCATCATAGACTCTTCAATAGTATAGTGAAGACTATGAACTGACCCCCCCCCCCCATCTCCACTCACACCTCTAACCCCTCCTCCTAAGAACACATGGCCATCTACTGCAGAATAGTAAATCTGAGCTGTTTGACCATGTGGCTGTTTTTTTCATTCACTCCTGCCTGCAATGGGATGAAAGGTTCATTTTTATTGA
Source organism: Pseudochirops cupreus (assembly GCA_028627135.1). Taxonomy (NCBI): domain Eukaryota; kingdom Metazoa; phylum Chordata; class Mammalia; order Diprotodontia; family Pseudocheiridae; genus Pseudochirops; species Pseudochirops cupreus. The sequence goes on from CM053580.1 coordinate 476,002,733, forward strand.
ACAAAAAAACTAAAGAAAAAGGATGGAAGGAAATGCTCAATTATAATTTCTTTTCCCATCCGAGTTCACACCCCCCTGAAATCCATACATGCATCCCTAGAGGTCTATGGACCTCTGGTTAAGAACCCCTTTACTGCACACTATCCAGAGGTTCTCAACCAGTGGGTTATGTTCAATTTAAATACATCCTGCATATCAGATATTTACATTACAATTCATAACAGTAGCAAAATTACAATTATGAAGTAGCAATGAAAATAATTTTTTGGTTGGGGGTCACCACAACATGAGGAACTGTATTAAAGGGTCACAGCATTAGGAAGGTTGAGAACCACTGCTTATACCATGATGTCTGGCACCCAGCAGGTTCTTAATAAATGCTTGGTGATTGATTCCAGTCAGTGCAATTAAAAGAGGGTTATTGGAATACGACAAAGCCTTCCTCTAGGCCCTCTTTCATTAGGAGATGCTCCCCATGAAGAAAATGTTTTTAATTTAAAAGAAATTTTGAATTTTGAGTTAAAGAAATAAAATGCCCAATATATTTTAATTTGTAAATTAAATCAACTACACAAATGTACAACTATAAGATGAGGAAGATATGGCTAGATAGCTGTTCTGAATGTTACCGGAGACATGACTAGTAGGAGCCCAACCTCAGAGCATATACAGGATGCTCTGTCGGCTGCCAGCCCACAAAGAGGCTGGGGACACTACTCTCAGAGAGGTATGATGACATATAATAGAAAGGCTCTGCACCTCAAAGAAGGCATGATCCAAATCTAAAAATCTATTAGCTGGGATGGCTAGCTGGCACAGCAAATAGAGCACTGGCTCTGGAGTCAAGAGGACCTGAGTTCAAATCCAGCCTCAGTCACTGGACACTTACTAGCTGTGTGACCTTGGGCAAGCCACTTTGCCTTGTCTTCTCCACCCCCCCCCCCAAAAAAAAACATCTATCCCCAGGAACAGAGAATTTGACATTTAGCAGTTTCTCCTATCAATCAGGAGTCATCTTCTTCTGCATATATAGAACCATGCAAAACACTCCAGATTTGGGTCAAAGTCTAGTTACACTATGAAAAGGATTTGTGGGTTTTAATAAAGCCTAAGTATGAACTCCCATGAGCCCCTAAGCTAAGGTTCTATTCAGAGTAGAATTCTGATGTTCAGAAAAATCCGTTATTATTAAGTTTTGTGGCTTTGTAATTAGCTTTCTCTCTCAGTTGTTTTGCATGTTAATTTAGTTTCTAATCTGAGTCCAAACCATTTCAGAAGATGAATCTGGATAAAAGCCTAATAATTCCAAATGTGTGAGGAAATTCATAATGAAAGAAAATTTAATCCGAGAGAGAAACTTAACTCTATGTTTAAGTCCCTAATCCTTCTCTCTACTCATACCACTAACTCCTCCTCCTAGTAAAATCTGGTCATCTGCTGCAGAAAAATAAAAGTGAGCCAAGTTTACCATTTGTTCTTTTTAATTTTCATTCATTCCTGCCTGCAGTGGGATAGAAGGCTCATCTTCATTAAGCAAGAAGCGGAAGATTATCACAGTGCCCTGGCCCTCTTAGCAAAATAATGTCATTGGCTCAGTTTTCTTGCTTCTCATCATTAGAAAATCCCCATGCAGGAAACTGGAGGCAGCCTCGGTGTACTGACTAGAGATGGCCTCAGACTCAGATGGATTTGAATCCTACCTTTGATACATACATAGTAGCTGCATGACCATGGATAAGGGTTATCCAAACTCTCAATCCTGCAGGCAATTCTCTAAGATTGTAAACTGCTGAAAATGTACTGACCTGCATTGGTGGAGGAAGTTTCTTCTTCTAGGAGTTCCCATATCATTGAAATCACATACAGGCTCCCTATTCCTATCAGGGAAACCAGGTCTCCCATCCTAGATCTGCTTATTTCATGGAATCCGAGGTTGTCGTTGCTTGTCCTTCATTCTGGAACAGAACCATGACATCAGGAAGTGATGCTATAACTTGCAAGTGAACTGGATTTAAGCAAGGCAGGACTGTGCAAAGTCACCAGCCTCACTTTCTCCTCTAGAGCCATCTGGGTCCAATGGCCAGATATAGATCAGGATGATTGGAGATGGCACCCTGGAATCAAAGAGCCTTAGAGTTATATGGAAATCAAGAATAGTCTAGTCTGACTCATACTTGACACATGACTTTCTTCTACAATTTTGCATAAATGGTCTTCCAGCCTAGGCTTGGAAACTCCAGTGAGGAAATATATTACCAATAGCCGATGTTCATGATATCATTTTAAAGACTGTAAAGTGCTTTATATTCATTATTCTAATTGATCTCCACAACAACTCTGTGAGGTAGTTATAACAAACACCACTATCCCCATTTTACAGATGAAGAAACTGAGGCCCAGAGATGGTAAGGAACTTGTCCATGGTCATATAGCTAATATTAGAGACAGGATTTGGACCCAATCTTCGGACTCTATTTCTAGCACTTTACTAATTAGGGGAAGTTATTGCCTCCTGAGAAGTTGGTAGAAACAGGTAGATGGGGCAACAAAGAAGGAAAAAAATCAGGCATTGCATCTTGAGCTTCGGATAGCCCTGCATGGGTACTTTATTGTCAGTGACTCAAGGATGCTGCCCAAAGCAAATGTTGACTAAAAAAAATATAAAGATCTTGAGATCCCATTCATGTAGCTAGCCCATAGACATCCCCCCACCCTACCACCTGGTCCTCTTCTCACAGTAAAAAGCTGGGGTGGGAGAGTATGATACCCCCTTTGCACATTCATAAGATTCACAAGGTGCCATTTTCACAACAATGGACACTTCTCTTCCCTTGTCAGCCCCTGGTGTTCAGATGAATTCAACGAGAATTTATTAAGTATCTACTTTGTGCAATAGGCAGCTGGATGGTGCCGTGGATAGAATGCTGGGGAGACTTAAGCTCAAATCTGGCCTCAGACGCTTGCTAGTTGTGTGACCCTGGGCAAGTCTCTTAACCTTGTTGCATCAGTATCCTCATCTATAAAATGAACTAGAGAAGGAAAAGGCAGACCCCTCCAGTATCTTTGCCAGGAGTCAGATGTAGATGAAAGCAACTAAGTAACAAACTTTGGGCAAGGTTGTGTTTATCTTTGCAGAAAAGACAACATAGTTCTTGCTTTTAAGTAGTTTATAACTGTCTGTATGTGTTTATATAGGACATAAACACAAACATGATACAAGAGAGAATAGCAGAGAGTGCTCGACCTGAGTTCAGATCCTGCCTCTGACATTTACTGTGTGACCCTAGGCAAGTACCTTAACTACTTTGAGCCTCAGTTTCTTAATCTGTGAAATGGGGATAATACCACTATAATAGTAATCAGTTTAGCAGATACTTAGCACTTAGTACCTTGGGGCTAAGTGTGGAAGGCACAAACTCTGTCCCATTGTTGAAAAGGCATGAACTCCCCTGTTGATGTGGAAGAAGGGGATTGACTGAGCCCCTGTTGATGTGGAAGAAGGGGATTGGCTGAGACAGGTATATAAGCAAGAATTCCAGAGACAGAGAGACAGAATTGGAATGTTGCTCTGGGTGAAGGAAAAATCTTGAAGACTGAAGCCAGCAGAAAGAGAGAAAGAGAGAGAGAGAGAGAGAGAGAGAGAGAGAGAGAGAGAGAGAGA
>CM053580.1:476006493-476032187 GCA_028627135.1 Pseudochirops cupreus
TGACCAGGATAAACAAACTTTGTTTGTTCATGGCCTGGCTGATCCTTGAGTTCCAGGCAAGAGAAGTGGCAAAGAGTTTGAGATGTGATGGACCCTGTGAACTTCAGTGTGTGCCAGAAAGACCTGGGAGCTGTCTACCTCTGAGGACTGGAGAAGGACCTTGGAGCTGTCTGCTTCTGAATCCAGGTGACTGTTTGGTGGATTCATGAGGGAGTTGGGACCATGTAAGGGGATCCAGGGATTCAGAGAGACCACCCAGAGTCAAGATGAAGAAAAGGCCTCCGCTTGGATGAAATTGAGGTTTTCTGGACACCGAGGGGTGGAGGGTTTGTGTGGTTTTCTAATGACTGTATTTGTAATTAATGATATTTAGTAATTGTGAATCTAGATTAGTGACTGAGTAAGTTAATGGTTGTACCATGAGTGGAAGTTTGATTATTATATTGTTTCTTGTTCTAAATATTGTGGCCTCTGTAATACAGGTGAAAACTGTGTGGCCATTTTCTGTGATAAGATGTAACATTTTGAATGTTTGTCTTGATTTGTAATGGAATAAACAGTGTTCACTATATTTTGTAATCTGAACTCTAAAAGCTGTTCACAGTAGCATCCTTTTGGAAATCTGCTGGTACATGGCATTACAATCACCTACCTTACTTGGTTGTGAGAATAAAACAAGATAAGGATCATAGATTTTAAAGTAGGAAGGGACCTTTGAACCACCCAGTGGTGGTTCATTTTATAAATGCCAAAACTGAGGTTGACAGAGGTTAAGTGACTTACCCATGGTCTGCTGCTGTTCGTTCGTTTCAGTCATGTCAGACTCTTCATTAGTCCTTCGGGGTTTTCTTGGCAAAGATACTGGAGTGGTTTTGCCATTTCCTTCTTCAGTTAATTGTACAGATGAAGAAACTGAGGCAGAGAGGGTTAAGTGACTTGCCCTAGGATCCCCCAACTTATAAGCGTCTGAGGCCAACTTTGAAAACAAAGATCAGTGCTCCTGACATATGGGGTCACACAGCTAGTAAGTATCAGAGGCCATATTTAACTAATGCCTTTCCTGACTCCAAGTCTATTTCTTTAACACTACACCAAGCTCCTTCTCTGTAAAGTATTCTCCTGTAAAGCACTTTGCATATCTTACAGTACTATATAATAAAATTAGTTATTAATGTTATCAAATATTAAGCTTCAATTAATATGTAAGTAATTGCTTTAAATAATGTATTACCTGTGCATATTTATCAGTAATTTAATATACTATAATTAATATAAATATTAATGGTATTAATAAGAAGAAAATACTATTAGAAACTATTTTACCTATTTAAATATACTGAGGAAGGGGAAAATGTTACACATAATACATGATTAACCCCTCAACTTCACTTTCCTGGGATACATATGCCACTAAGGATTCACTGGATTAGAGATTTAGAACTGGAAATGAGGGAGGCTCAGAGAGATTCTGGAACCTGCTCAAGGGCCCACAAATAGCTTAGATTCATATCTCTACCCATCTCCAACCCCATACAATTGATTCTCTTTCCATATTAGAGCAGGGTACCTTAACAGAATCTACAGATTCTTCTATATACATCAGTCCTCTTAAGATGCAATTGATTTAGTCCAATCCAACAAACATTTACAAACCACCTACAAATGTGCTGGACAATTTCATAGGTGTGAGGGATAAAAATGTGAGACTGTCCTTGCCCTTAAGAGCTTACATTCTACTTGAATAAATAAGTTCATTTATGTGACAATGAAAAGATCTATCCACTCACTTCATTTTCCAGCTGTCCAGTTGGTGAGCCCTGAAATGCCAGGACCAATGTTCACAAAGGAGTGACATTCTCAGGGCCTTGACTGCCAATGTGATTTTGCAATGCTATTCTATTGAAAGATAGTTATCAAAAATTTTAAAAAGTATTCAGACTATACCCTGGAAAGGTCGAAGAAAATGGAAAAAGACCCATATGTACAAAGCTATTTATAGCAGTTCTTTTTGTGTTAACAAAGAATTGGAAACTGAGGGAATTAGGGAATAGCTAAAGAAATTACGGCATATGAATGTGATAGAATGTTATTGTGTTGCAAGAAATGATGATGGCATGTGAGAAGACTTACATAAACTGATGCAAAGTGAAGTGAGCAGAACCAGGAGAACAACCTATATACAGTGACAGCAACATTGTAAAGATGTTGTTGCTCATCCTTAATTTTTGAAAAAGACCAATGAAAATAAAAATTAAGTAAAAAAAAAATTAAAAGACACAGACCCCAAGTTAACAATCTCTTTCAAGAGACAGAACAATAAATGGGTGTTGGTCAAAAGAACGATTGTTCAAGTTGTCCATACCCTTTGACTCAATGACCTCAAAACTGCATCTTGTAGTCATTTAACAATGATGGAGGAAAAAGATCTATCTGGACAAAAACATTCATAGCAGCTTTATAAATGGTGGGTGTCTAATGCTTGGAGAATGGCTAAGACAAATTGTGACACATGCATAGAATATTATTGCACCATAAGAAATCACAGTCTAACCCATATTTTGTTACTACTACTACTACCGCCACCACCACCACCACCATCACCACCATCGCCACCATCGCCACCATCACCACCATCACCACCACCACCATCACCACCACCGCCACCACCGCCACCATCGCCACCATCACCACCATCACCACCACCACCACCACCACCATCACCACCACCACCACCACCACCATCACCACCACCACCACCACCACCACCACTACCACTACTACTACTACTACTACTACTACTACTACTACTATGACTACAACTACTACTACTAGCAACAAAATCCAGAAAAATACATTGAAGAAAGAAGCTGAAGTTCAGGAAATAAATAGGATAATTCTGATACTTGCTTGCTGAAGCTAATGCACATATTTTTAAAGAAAATAAGTTCTAAATAATGAAAGCTTATAACTTCATTCCAATTTTTAAAAAAAATTTCTTGTCTATATATTTGAATATCTGTGCTTATTGATGTTGCTAAATTTATAATTTGGGAGGCTGAGCAGACATGGGGAATTCCTGATGCTGAAACTTCCTCTGAAAGAAATTTTTGGTTTGATGTCCTTCCTTATTCCCCCAGATGCTCATGCCCTCCCCCAAACATTCACCTTTGTATTCATTTTGTGTGTACATATATTTATATATGTAGATGTGTACATATACAGATAGATATATGTTGCATCTTCACAAAGAATGTAGGCTCTGTCAAGGCAGGAAATATTTCCTTTTTTTCTTTGTATCTCCAGCATCATCTGGCACATAGTAGGTACTTAATAAATGCTTATTAATTGATTGATGGGAACAGCAACTTGTCCATAATTTAAAGTAATATAATTGCCAGGTGGCATTGAGACTTACCCCTTCAACACACAGCTAAGTATGTGTCATAAGAATTTGAGCTCAGATTATCCTACTTCCAAGGCTAGTCCTCTTCTATGTCATGAGGCCCTCAAGACGCTTGCTAGCTGTGTGACCCTGGGCAAGTCATTACCCCTTTTTGCTTCAGGTTCCTCATCTGTAGAAAGAGCTAGAGAAGAAGATGACAAACCACTCCAGTATGTTTGCCAAAAAAATTCCAAATGAGGTCATGAAGAGTTGGACATGACTGAAAAATAAAAAAACAAAAACAAAAAAAACCACAACCACAAAATGGGAAGAGTGTATAGATATGCAAGAGATCTCCTTCTACTAACTCTTATTACAACCCGTCTTACAGCAGATAAATCCTGGGGTTGTGTGACATGTACAGAGCTACACAGTTGGTAAATATCAGAGGTAGGATTTGAATTTGAATCTTTAGGAGGTTCTTAACTCCAAGACAAGTATTCTATTCACTTTGCCATACTACTTTAGCAAAAGAAGAGGTTTAGGTGGGGCAGTGAATAGAGCACTGGCCCTGGAGTCAGAAGGACCTGAATTCAGATCTGGCCTCAGACACTCAACAATTACTAGCCGTGTGACCTTGGGCAAGTCACTTAACCCCAACTTCCCTGCCTTCTCCCCTCCAAAAATGAAAAAAAAAAAGGAAGAGGCATTGAACCAGATGACCTCCAAGGTCTGATTTTTTTTTTTTGGAGGGGGGAAGGCAGGACGATTAGGGTTAAGTGACTTGCTCAAGGTCACACGGCTAGTAAGTGTTAAGTGTCTGAGGCCGAATTTGAATTCAGGTCCTCCTGATTCCAGGACTGGTGCTATTCACTAAGCTACCTAGCCACCCCTAAGACCTGATATTTAAAAAAAAAACATTTATTTATTAATTTTTAGTTTTCAACATTCGCTTTTACAAGATTTTGAGTTCTAAATTTCCTCCCTCCCTCTTCTCCTCCTCCTAGGCCTCTTTCAACTCTATGATGCAGCAGGCATAGATATGTATAAAAATAAAGAGTTATAAAAGAACAAAAACTGCTTTTTAAAAATAAGCCTTGTTTTGCCTTCTCTGACTATTCTTATTGGATAAGTCAATATTGAAATCATCCTACCTTTTCTTCTGGAGCAGAAGTTCCTAAGGAGGTGTGTGTGTGCAGGAATGATGAGGGGGGGAGGTGCTGAATAATTTAATTGTGAAAAGTGGGTGGTACAACAAATAAGGCTGGGAACCTCTGTTCTGGAGGTAGCAAACATTTAATTATCTGTGAGCTAACTGATTAAGAGTGCAACAATGCAGTCCATTCATTCTTCTCAGTCCTATAGGACTCTTGTCTATAACCTCCTATAAATTCTATACATGGGGTCCACCAAACTTGCTGGGAGCCTTTTACTAACTCTCTTGGCATTTGGAAATTTTGATTATCAAGTCCTTAGGCCTACCTGTGCTGAAAAAAAGAAATGCAATAACTATTCCTGATTTTAAAAGGAGTAAAGAATGCAGAATGGCATTTTTTCATAGTACTAAAAAAAAGTTTTTTAAAGGAAAAATATTAAGGATTGACATGAAGCCAATTTAAACTGAGAAACCCCAGTAGGCATTAGGAGATTCTGAAACATTTATGCCTTAGCTGCCCCTCCCCATACAACATTCTCTTGTGAATACAAATGGTGATGTTTTCAGCAAAAGGGATGTTGCACACTTTGGTCAGCAGATGGCAATATTGTGTCATAAGGAACAGGCAGAGTTTAAATCAAGGAGACAAAGGGTAGGCAGAGGAAACCAGATGGTATTTCCATGTCTGATGCAGTCTTTCAGGACAAACTTGTGCCCTCAAAATCAATCATCCTGAGTCAATTTTCATATACATAATGTAACCTTAGACACTCATTTGCTTTCTAAAAATGATCACCTGAATTCAGGTTGTTCCTTTTTCAAAGTTCAAAGAGGAAAAATAGACCACCATTCTTTACTCTTTCAAAGAGTTTTCTGGCCAATAAGGAAATGTTCCTGATATGGCAAGGACCCATGCCATTTGGAAGGCTCAAAACACATGGCGGTCACTGGTCCTAGAACCTCAATATAGAGATAAAAGGATTTGGAGCAAGAAGGAACCTTAGACATCTTTTAGCTCAATTCCCTCATCTGACATTTGAGAAAATCCATGGAAGAGTAGGAAGTGACCTGGCCAAAGTCACATAGGACTAGTAGACCTAGGATTTGCATCCTGCTCTCCCTAACATCAAAACCAGTGTTTTTCTCCACATAATTAATTCTTATGACAAAGATAGTACTACAGAGGTTTATCTAGAGGTCACTAATTGGATCCATGCAACATAAGAACATATTTGAAAATAATCATAAGAGCTGATAATTTTTATTCATTACCTCATTCTATCTTCATAATAACCTTACATGGCAGTGAAAGTATTGTCATCCTTAAATATTACTTTATGACCAAAGATGGAGCTCAGAATGGCCAAGTAACTTTCCCAAAGGCACACAGTTGGTAAGTGGCAGAGTTAGGATATGCCATGATGCAAACAATTTGATCCAATATAAGCTTCTCATAGGCAGGAGCATTTAGGCTTTGTCTTTGTAGTCCCTATCCTGAGAACAATGATTGGCATATAGTAGGCACTTAATAAATGCATATTGCTTGATGACTCCTCACATATAAGTGAACCTTGAATTGAGCAAATTAACTTGCAAATCAATTTCAGACAATTCCTTATATGACAAAAAGACTCATCCCATGTCTCCTTATTACTATGACTGTGGCTGTGACTAGATGGTTTATTATTTCATTTTAATTTTGGCTTACTAATTATAGACAAGACAAAGAGTGAGATGAATTAGAGCTTTTATGTCTCTTTTCTCAGTAAGGTCAAGCCCTCCCTCCTGCTACTAATTTGTTGCTTCTAATGTGTTATGGCCTGGGAAACGAAATAAACTACTCTTGTTGAAACTGTCTTAACTAAGAATAAATAGGTTCAGCAGGAGTTCTAAGGAGTTGTAAGGGGTCTTAAAACTAAAACACATTAATATTAATATGCGTGTACTTTGTGGCTTTGATTTTGACTGCTCAGAGACCTAGAGCTAGCGCTGGAAGGGATGTTAAAGGTCATAAAGTTCAACCTTTTCATTTTAGAGATAAGGAAACTGAAGCCCACAGAGATTAAATGACTTGCCCAAGGTCACACTTACTACCTAGAGGTGGTAGCTAGGTGGCACAGTCAATAGCATGCTGGGTGTAGAGTCAAGAAATGATATAATTCTGGATATGAGAAGGGGAAGATGAGTTCATTTACTGGGTCTGTATGACTGTAGTCAAGTTATGTACTGTCTGCCTTGGTTTTCTCATCTGTAAAATGGGATAGCAATAGCACTGACCTCACAAAATTTGTGAGAATCAAATGAGATAACATATGTACGGGCTTTGCAAGCTTCAAATGCTAGTGAGTATTATTCTTAGCTTGTTGTCACTGTCAAATCACTTCACTTTTCAGTTTTCTCATCTATAAAATAATTAAATTGGAACCAGATGACTTCTAAGGTCCTTTTCAGATATTAAATGCATCATCCTAACTACTAAAGAAATTCAAGTCTGGAAATTATTTCAACGGTCTTGTAAATATGGGTCTTTTTTTTTTTCGAGTGTAGAGAGGCAACAGGGCACAAGAGATGGAGAACCAGAATTGCAGTTGGTTATGTGACCCTGGGAAAGTCACTTAACTCCTGAGTACTCCAAACAAGACTGAGAGTGGCAGAGAAAGTGCTGACTTGCTTCAGTAGAGGGGTTCCTTCCCTCTTGCAATGAAATCACAGGTCCATCCTTTTGCAAGGCAGTTTTATGGACGTTCGTTTTTCATTCCTTTCCCTTTAAGCTCGGGATGGGAAAGGGTCCCAGAGGAAGCCCAGCTAGCACTCGCAATCAGTTAACAATCCGTTATTTTTCCCTCATTTGCATTCCGATATGTAAATTCCTCCCCTCTACAAAAGCGTGCATTTCCTGGTGAGAGGAGCACTAGGTGAAAGCTTGAAAGCAGCCCTGCCTAGCCTGCAGAAACTGGGCTCAAGGAGATAAGGAGAGAGTGACCGCGATAGGGGCCCCCAGCTTTCCTGTTCTCCCAGTTCCATTACAAAGAGAGGCTGAGGACGCCCTGACCCCGCCCCGCCCCGGTACGGTTCTCACGCCTGAGCCGCGGGGCCCTCCCTCTGCTCAGTGCAAGACGAGTCCTGCGGCTCAGGTGTCCGTTTGGTTTCCTTGCACCATAAAGTTTTGCGTTCCAATTTGCTTTGCCATCCCGTGCGCTCAGCTGTAGCCTTTTCAGCACCCACCGCCCCTGAGCTATCAAACTTCTGCAGAAATTATCCTGGTCCCGCTGTTGATTCTTCGCGACAAGCCTGAGGAGACCAAAGGCCTGGGCAGCTTGGGATGGGTTGGAACCGGCTTCCTCGAGAAGCAGGCTAGAGCCTACTGGTCTGGGGTCTCCGGGCTCTTTCTGCCCGTGAGCCAGCCAGGGCGGATTGTATGCTTTGGGGACTGAGAAGGGCCGAATCAGGGGCAGGGCTTCCTGGCTCCGTGCAGAGGGAAGCTGTTGTTTGGTCTACACTGGGGAGCTGTTCAGTGGCGAAATGACTGGAACCCGAAGCCCACGGCTAAACGCCGTCACTGTGTTTGGTTCAAGCATTGTCCTCTCTCTTGGAGGTCATTCGCGCATTGTCCTCTGCTTGGAGACGTGGTTGAAAGGACAAATGGAATTGTTCCTGCAGGGTTTTTTGAGGGGGAGGGGAGGACCGGACAAGAACAGAAAGTTCATTCCTAAAACAGCATGACCCAAGGGTGAAGGGCACAGAGGCCTGGCCCTAGGAAGACCTAGGTTCAAACCCTGCCTAAGGTGCACTCTAGGTGGGTGATTCAGAGGGATGAGGATCCTAATATCTACCTAGAAGAGTCGCTGTGAGGGTCAAATAACTTCATGTAGATAAAGTACATAAAGTAAATATGAGCTGGGATTTTTGCATGCTCCACATAGGCTAGCTTGGAGGGAGGAGGCGGAGGGCTAATGGGGTCAGAGGGTGTGAATTCTGATCTCTGTGCATCTGCCACCTGGTATGTTGGATCTTGGACAGGATAATTCAATCTCTTCTGTAAAATGGGGATATTAACCAGCAAGGTCCATCTCCACAGATAAAGAAACTCAAATGAAATAATGGCCAAGTATCCAACATGTAGCCCGTACAGTTTAGATGAGGATGGAGTCAACCCTCTTGACTGAGATAATTAGCCAAAAGCAAAACACAGCCAAAAAAACTTAATTAAATAGCATATGTGACCCAGAGGGCCAGCGAGGACTCACCATCTGCCAGCCATTACCACTGTACTACCGACTGCCTCCAGGTGTCATGCTTGCAAGCTTATATCAATGAGTTAACAATAATTCAAGCTGAATATAATTAATTGCATAATTAAATCCTTGCAACTGGCACACAGATGAATTTCTGACTATATGGCCTACTGTCCAAAAACTTGGCTGAGCCTCAGAGAATACACAGGTAAGTGTTTTGCTCACTAACTGTATAGCACTATGTCCAAACTTCAGGTTGTTATATTTAGAATTAATACAGGTAACTGGGATTGACTTTTGTGAACTATCTCCACGAAAAAGAGGCCCCAGACAATCATTTCAGAGACTGGTAAGAGCTCTGCAGAGTTTCCTTCTGTCATTTTCCCCCACTTATCTAAGGAAGCAAGGTCTGTTTCAGAGAAATCAAAATAGCCTGAAGGTTTAGGTCCAAAATTGGAACAAAATGAGACACTTGTAAATCCATCTAACCAAGTTAACCAAAGGCGTTTTACTTTGCCAGAGTAGGGGAAGCACAAGAAGGGCTGGAAGTTTAGCCAGGTTGAAGCAATGAGTTCAGCAGCTACCCAATATTGTTTATGCTGCTGGTCTGGGAAGCCTTGGACCCACATGATGACCAAGAAGCCATCTATGTCAGTGGTCCAAGCTTTAGTCCCCTGAGCCAATCCAATTTCCCAAAGTTACAATATCCTTTAAGGAAAAAGCTAGCCTAGCTTACATGGGGGTAGGGGTAGAGCTGGGGAGGAAGTGGAATTGGGATATTTCTTCTATTACACATGTCCTGATCTCACCCTAGGTGGAAGTGATCTTAGCACCAGACCTGCACCCCTCCCTTGTACTTACTATATTCTCCCTTGTGAGATTACCGAACTGGTGTTACCTCAGACGAACTGAGACTTGGGAAAGACCTTAGCTTAAAAAAAAAGGCCAAGGTCTCCCACTGCATCTGCACTCATCTCCAGTTGTCCTGACCTATGCCTTGCCACTGGGCCCAGATGACCCTGGAGGAGAGAGTGAGGCTGGTGACTCTGCACAGCCCTGCCTCACTTAAATCCAATTCACTTACAAGTCAAGACATCACCTTCCTGATGTCATTGGTCGTCTTTGAGAATGAAGAAGAAACAGCAACAAACAACAACTTTCTCTTGTATCATAATTATCTATGGATGTGTTTTTTCTTTCTGTTCCCCACCCCCCAGTTACATTACGTGCTATCCACTGGAGAAGGACGTGGCAAACCACTCCAGTATCTTTGCCTGGAAAACCTCATGGACAGTGTAGTATTGTATTAGTGTGCTATCATCAACGAGATCATGAAGAGTCACGGCTGAATGACTGAACAACAGCAAAATACAAATAGGCATTAGTTATTTTTCTATCCCCAGTAGACAGCTTCACACCTCTTACACAATATGTGCTTAATGTTGTTGGTGTCCACCTTTACTCAGCTCTCACCTGTGGCACCAAGAAGCTGTAGCATGCACAGTGGACACCCCCCAGTAAACCATTTTGGCAGACAGGCTAGACCAAGTTGAGGGTAACCAATAAGTCTCAAACCCATCCAAGTTGAGGGCAACCAATAGGTCTCAAACCCATCCTTGAGTTAGGGGGGTGGCTTCTCTAAACATGTGAAGATTTTCCCTAGCAGAATGGTCAAATAAGAGTAATATGTTCCAAGGCCATGAAGGAGGCTGAGAAAGGCACTATGGAGTGCTTAGGGCTTAATCAGACATTGAAGGAAGATGCCAAAGTCATCCATTGCATTCTGGGTCATTGACAGTCATCTTGATTTTGGCCTGATCCACCAGTCCAATAATCTTTGCAATCCTATGCATTTTATTTTATACTTTTAAAGGTACCATTCAGACAGAAGTAGAGGGGGATGCATAGGCTTCAACAGTCTAACCAAGGGATCCAATGACACCAGGGTGGTTAAGAATTTCTGGTCTAAAGAGAAGGGGACAAGTAGGATCAGAGGAATCTTCATGGAGGAGGTAATGCCTGAGAAAAGCCTTGAAGAAAAAGAATTCCCAAAGATGGAGAAAAGGATGGCATTCCATGGGCAGAGACAGGACATAGCTTTCCAGCTTCAGGCTACAGCTAGTTATCTAATTTGTCTAGAACTTAGAGACTGTTAAGGTGAGTAATGTGACATAAGACTGGAAAGGGAGAATGGGATCAGATTGTCCTGGGCCTTAAATGCCAGACTAAGGAGACGATGGTTCATTATATCATCAACAGGGGCTGCCGAAGTTCTGAAATTTAATGCATGTAAATCATTTCACACCAAATTAAAATAATCAAGTATTTGGCTAATTGGCAGGAATTCCAAGTACAGGACAACGTATGTCTTTAACAACAGAGAACAGTGTGATAACAGTGGAAAGAGCATTTTATTCAGAAGAACTTGGGAAAGTAATGATTTCTCTCTTCCCTTGCATGTAAAATGAGGGAGTTTGGATGACCTGTAAAGACCCTTCTAACTCCAAATCTATGATTCACTAAATTTTTGAATGACTTCTTATTCAAGGCATTCTTAGAGATTGCATTTCATACTGAGAAGTGAATCTATGTGCATAGGTTGACTATCTGTTCTGCCCAAATGTGGAGGAATACTTTGACTCACTAAAAATGTTAATATTACAACCTCTGAGGCATATAGATGTGTGTATATATACATGTATGCATACATATATGCAGTATAAGTATATCCCTGGCTAAGTGAGAATTTCCTTTTAATTTAACAAATATCTACTGTGTCCAAGGTCTTGATTTATTCACAGAATCACTCATAAGATCATACATTTAGAGCTGGAAGGGTCCTTAGAAACCACTGAAGTCAACTCCTATAATTTTGTTGTTGTTCAGTCCTTTTCAGTCATGTCTGACCCTTTGTAACACAATTTTGGGGTTTTCTTGGTAAATATACCGAAGTGGTTTGTCATTTCCTTTTCCAGCTCATTTTATGGATGAGGAAGTTCAGGCAAACAGGATAAAGTGACTTATCCAGGGTCATATACCTAGTAAGTGTCTGAGGCCAGATTTGAAGTCAGAAAGATAAGTCTTCCTGACTCCAGGCAAGGCACTCTATCCACTGCGCCAAATGGGTTCGCAACTGAACAACAATTACATGCCAAGCACTGTGCCAAGTTTTGGGGTTACAAGGAAAAACTGGTCTCCAGCTCTCAAGGAGCTCATAATCCATAATCTTATGGGGGAGATAATATACAAACAACTATGTCCATACAGAGCTGATTGACCTATTTAACATGATTGACCTTTCAATACTTAGAAATGGGAGAGGGGATAATTAGTCAGGATGGACATAGCTTTGCCCTTGACAATCCAAGTCAGACTTAGAGAAGAAGTGATTTATAATAATCCTGAGTGGCAAGTGCTTTAGTTATTTCTATTTCTTATAGATGAGGAAACTGAAGCAAGAAAAGTGCTTTGACCAGGGTCACATAGCTAGTCAACATCTGAGGCCAGATCGGAAATGACATCTTCCTGACTCCTGGTCCAGTGCTCTATCTACTGCACCACGTAGATGTCTCTAGGCATAATACACATACATACATCAAGCTTTATTTATTTGGCATTGTTGAAAAATAAGATGTTCCATATAAATGGATTTTCCAGAAAATTAAAAATTGCCCCTTTCAACACAGTAACTTATTTGAAAAATTAATCATTTTAATTAATTCCCTAAAATTACATTTTATATAAAATTAAAATTTGCATTTTCCCTGCCTTCTTATGTAGAGTAAAGTGATCATAATATAATTTAGCTTTTTCATGGCAACTCAATGTCATATTTAAAAGCATCAGTTATTGTACTGTGCTGTAATTAACACAGTAATACCCATATGTTGGACTTTTTATTCCTATGCTAATTGACCCTAGACTGTGTCTTGGTTTTCTAGGTCTGATGTGTCTTCCCTTCCTACCAAATCATTATTCCTCATTGTTGTCAATTTATCTCCTGCTAACTCCAACTAATCTGCTGAAGCCTGGGAAACCAGGTAATCAGGCTGTTAGAATTACACATAACAGGTTTTAAATGGGGACCTCGTGATTCCTCCTCTGACTCTAAAGTGCATAGGCTCTAATGCATACTTCTTGGTTTTTCCTATTTCAGTAATGACAGTAGGTTTCCCATTCTCACACTCATTGGTTCACTAAGAAAGCCCCACCAACTTCTGGGGTTGGAGCCAAAATGGTGGAGCAGAAAATGCACTCAGCTGAGCTCTCCCAACATTTTCCTTCAAGCAACTTTAAAATAGCACCTCGGATCTATTGCTGGAGTGGAAAAGCTAACAAAATGTCAGAGCAAGACATTCTTCCAGCCAAAGACAACTTATGAGGCCAGAAAGACTTGGCCTTGGGGGGTAGAAGCTGCTCCAGAGCCCACACAAATAAGAAACCAATGCTAGGTGGGGGCAACAAAAGCAGCAGCAGCTTTAAGAGCCTGGATATCATATTTCTAGAAACTAGGAAGGAAAACTACTTTGACATCCTTGAACCAGAAAGTAAAATAGAAATTGAAAAAATCTACCAAACACAACCTAAAAAGAGATCCTAAAATGAAAACTCCTAATAATATTATAGCCAAATTTCAGAGCTCTAGATCAAAGAGAAAATACTTCAAGCAGCCAGAAAGAAACCATTCAATTCCATTAAGCCACAATCAGTATCACACAAAATTTTGCAACTATCATGGTAAAGGAGCTCTGGGTTTGGAGTATGATATCCTGGAGGGTAAAAAGAGCTAAGATTACAACCAAAAATAACCTACCAAGCAAAACTGAGTATAATCATTCAGGGGAAACATGGTTATTTATTGAAGTAGAAGACTTTCAAGCATTCCTGATGAAAAGACCAAAGTTGAATAGAAAATTTTACTTTCAAATACAAGACCCAAGAGAAACATAAAAGAGAAATCATGATGGACTCAGTTAGACTGTTTACCTTTCCATATGGGAAGATGGTAAATAATTCTTCTAAGAATTTTATCATTATTAGGGCAGTTGAGTTCTGCATAGAAAGAAGGTGCAGAAGTAAGTTGACCATGTTGGGATGATACATAATACACAGTAGTAAATGACAATAGTAATCTGATGTTTGATAAACCCAAAGATCCAAGATGGTGGGATAAGAATTTGCCATTTGACAAAAGTAGATATAAAAATTGGAAAGCAGTTTGGCAGAAATAAAGCATAGACAAACATCTCACACCATATATCAAGAAAAGATATAAACAGATAAATGATTTAGACATAAAGGGTGATATAATAAGTCAATTAGGGGAGCATGGGAAAATGTATCTGTCAGATCTATGAATATGGGTTAGGTTTATGACCAAACAAAAAAGAGGATCATGAAAAGTAAACTAAATAATTTTGATTACATGAAATTGAAAGACTTGCATAAACAAAATGAATGCAGCCAAAATTATAAGGAAAACAGGAAACTGGGTAAAAACTTTTGCAGCAAGTATCTCTGATAAAGGTCTCATTTCTCAAATATATAGGGAATGAGCCAAATTTATATAAATAAGAGCCATTCCCCAGTTGATAAATGGTCAAAGCAAATGAATAAGCAGTTTTCAGAAGAAGAAATCAAAGCTATCAATAGTCACATGAAAAATGCTCTAAATCCCTACTGATCAGAGAAATACAAATTAAAATAACTCTGAGATACCACCTCACACCTTCAGATTGGTTAATGTGACAGAATAGGAAAATGACAAGTGCTGTGGAAGAAATGTGGGAAAATTGGGACACCAATGCACTGTTAGTAGAGTTGTAAGATCTAATCATTCTGGAGAACAATTTGGAACTACACCTAACGAGCTATAAAACTGTACATACCCTGTTGACCTAGCAATACCACTACTAAGTCTGTATCTCAAAAAAGATCAAATAAGAGGGAAAAGGACATATTTGTACAAAAATATTTATAGAGGCTCTTTTTGTCATGGCAAAGAATTGGAAATTGAGGGAATGCCCATCTTTTGGGGAATGGCTGAACAAGTTGTGGTATATGATTGTGGTGGAACACTACTGTGTTATAAGAAATGATGAGTAGGATGGTTTCAGAAAAATCTAGGATGTTATCAAGACAATGATCCAAGCTAATCTCAGAGGATCCATAATGAAAAAGTTTATCTACCTCTAGAGAGAGAACTGATGAAGTATGCTTTTTTTTTGAGAGGGGAAGGTAGGGCAATTGGGATTAAGTGACTCGACCAAGATCACATGGCTAGTTTTGTTAAGTGTGTGAGGCTGGATTTGAACTCAGGTCCTTCTGACTCCAGAACTGGTCTCTGTTCCCTGGGCCACCCAGCCTCCCCAGACTGATGAACTCTGAATGCAGATTGAAGCATACTTGTTTTAAACTTCATTTTTATTGTTTTTCTTGTGTTTTTAACAAGAAAATATGTTTCACAGGACTTCATATGTATAGTTGATATACAATTGTTTGCCTTCTTGAGGAGGGGGAAGGAGTACAAGAAAGGAGGAGGAATTGATTGTAGAGAATTATTTAAAAAGATTGTTAAAGAGAATTGGAAATGATTGTTAAAAAAAATTTTTTCCATATATTTGGGAAATATTTAATGAAATAAAAAAGATTTAAAAAGAAAAAGAAACTTCTTTTACCCTGGGGATAATTCTACTTTGGGCCCTAGTCTAGGATTTCCCAAAAAGGAAGAAAGTAAAAGAGATACACAAAGAACAAAAATGAAAGAGGCATATAACATGTCATTCATTCACTCATGGAAAAGGCAATACTAAGCATCAAAACCTCAGAACACGAATTAAAAAAATGATTAGAACATAATTCAGTAGCTTAATTTATTGCTCAGTACAATCTGCTGGGAAGCTAATTAATATTCAAGCCTCATTGGGACATAGAAAATCTTTTTCAAGACTGTTAAATAACCTTGTTATATTTCATATCTAGGGATAGAGTGCTGGGTGTAGGTCCAGGAAGACCTTAACTTGAATCCTTCCTCAAACACTTATTAACTGTGTGACCCAGAGCAAGTTACTTAACCTAAGTTAGCCTCAGTTTCCTCATCTTTAAAAGAAAGCTAATAACAGCATCTACATCACAGCAATGTAGTGAGGATACAATGAGGTAACATATGTAAAATGCCTTGCAAACCTTAAAACATTACATAAATGCTAGCTATTATTGGCATTGTCCAATCAACCAGCCAAGTTGGATATTCTTGGAGTCCTTCCTCTGATGCTGAGTCTTCCTGTGGCCAGCCCACTCCTATTTTTTTTTAGGTATTCTCTCCCCACTGCTTCACTGGTGGGTTCTAGGGAGAGAGAAGATGCTAGTAGAGACTGATACAATATTTTCTAACTTTCTGATGTTCACAAGGAAGGGAACCCATGAGAGGCAAAGGCAACCAAAGGCCTGGGTACATTTCTGGCTTGAGTTTCACTCCACGTGGGATACAGCAGTCCATCATTCTCTAACCCAGTGGTTCTCAACCTGTGGGTCACAACCCCTTGGGGGTCGAACGACCCTTTCACAAGGGTTGCCTAAGACCGTCAGAAAACACGTATTTCTGATGGTCTTAGGAACTGAGACACCACTCCTCTATCCGTCTCCAGGCGGGTCTGTCCACATGCAGATCCACCCACATATGAGTATTAAAGGGTCACAGCATTAGGAAGGTTGAGAACCACTGCTCTAACCCTTCCTCAATTCAAACTGGAGGCTAGAAGACTATATCCAAGAGAGTCCAGACAGAAATAGCCTCTTTAAAAAATCCTGTGCAAGCATACCACCTCTTTGCTGCTGACGTATGGCAGGGGGAACCAGTCAAAGTTTGTCACGTCATTCTAAGGTGCCAAAAAGACTTTTCAGCATTAGGCTGAATGCCCCAAAATGCCCAAAAATGTTTCCAAAGGGCCTTAAGTCAAACATGACCTGAAGTAGCCCCTGCAACCCCACATTTGTATACTATAGGTTGGAAGAAGAATTGTGTGTACCTGCCATACTCAAAGGTGGGGAAGGGAAGTGTGCCTACAGCATTAGAAATCTGATCTTTGGATAAGTGAAGCATTACCATGTAGATATGTTGTATTTTTTTGTGGTTGTTGTTGTTTTCAAAGAGGACCATGATATCAGGAAGGCAATGCCATGACTTGCAAGTGAATTAGATGTAAGTGAGCAAGGGCTGTGTGAAGTCACCAGCCTCACTTTCTCCTCCAGAGCCATCTGGGTCCAGTGACAAGATATTGATCAGGAAGACTGGGGATGGTGTCCGTGTTTATATGTGCATGTATATGCTTGCCTTCATATTTCCCTCTATGAAAGAGAGGTTTATCAAGTCTCCTTCTTCTCTAAGTCAAGTGGATTTACAGTGGTAAAGTCCATCCTGGGACATTGTAATGGCAAGGGAATTTGAAGATCTTCCTTACCCCTTAATAGGCCTAGGGAATTTGAAGATCTTCCTTGCCTGTTAATGGACCTCAAGTGGAACCCAACAGATGGGGCTTGATTGGGGCAAGGCTTATTTTTCCAGAAAGGCCCACACCTTTTGTTACTTTGTAATTAGGCAGTGGGTCATGAAGGTTGTGATGTCCTCTGACCCTGAAGAAGGGTGTGTGTGTATATATACATATATATGTATATGTATATACTCTGAAGTGAGGTTTTGCTTTGGGGCTCACTTAGGGAAAGAGTTGTGTGATTTGGCCAGATGAGACTCTGAGTAGCCATTGAGCCCCCCAGCTTTGAAATCCCAGATGTTGGTGCTTCTCTTTCTGGTAACTAACTATGTATGTATGTGATGGTCAGACAGCTAGAAGCCATGTGTGTTGGTCTGCTGAATTATGGTATTTTCTCTGACTGCATTTTTTTGTCTGCTTGTAATTTCTGTTTGTATTTCCTCTGAAGTTCAGGGTGCTGACTTTTCCCTCTGAACTAGGTAAATGATGTATGCTTGATTAAAGTAAGATGATTAACCCCTTTCTGAGTTGCTTTCCTTTAGAAAAGCAGATCAAAGAATGTGTGCTAGCAGCCATCCTGGGTATTTTAGGGTACTTGCTGTTACAGATACAGAATATATTGTTTTTTATTGACATTAAAAACCATTTCAACATTGAAATTCAACACTGACTTTCTGAAGCAGTGGAAACTTCACAACACCAGAGGGCTCTTTATTGACCAACCTGCCTGTACTTCTCTATCATGATATCTAGTCACCTGTGATTCTGTAGTTCTGCCTTTGCTCAGGTGCTGCCAGGGTCACCTCTGTCTAGAGACTTTTGCCTGTATTTCCATCAACAAAGTTGCTTGACTTGGGCCCCCGTTCTACAGCCAATCTTATTTCATTCCATCTCTGACATGTGTATTATTAATTCACCTTTACCAAATTCATTAGAAATAATAAAACACTCATAAAATTGGTAAATGAAAACATAACATATTAAAGCCTCCTAGACTACAAAACTCATTCAGTCTCTGCTCAAATTCCCTAAGCAGCTGGGGTGGTAAAAACCTGGAAGTTCAGTTCTTGGCACTACTCCCAGCTAGGAGCTGAGTAAATGGGTTTTGCTGTCAAATTGGGTGACTGCTGGAACTGGGCCAATGAATGCAGGAACCCACAGAGTGCTCAGTATCTATTCAAAAAGGCATATGCTGCTACAAGCACTGAGGTAGCCCAAGCTGAGTTTTCTTTCCCCAGCTACATAGATCTCAGCTTCCCCAGCTGTGTCAGTCATTCCCCTAACCTGAGATCAGGCACAGGAATAGATTGGTCCTTATCCCCCAACTCTTTATTGCTAGATTCAAATCTGCAAGATTTCTCCACAGGGAGGTAGTATTGTCTGCTATTAGAATCTCCCCAAAGGCAAATGACATGAGCCATGATCTCTTACAAGACAACAATGATCTAGGGTGTGTGTCCCTAGTAAGGTAGGGCCACACCTGTTAATCTGAGTTTCCTTTCTAGAGGCTAGAAAGAGGTGAGACTTGTTTATAGCACTATGAAATGATTCTTAGGAAGGAAACTTAAATATCGTGCCATTTAATTCCCTCATTTTGCATATGGGACAACTGAGGACCAGAGGGATTCATTGACCTGAGCAATTGGATCCACTCCAACAGATCATTATATGGAGCTAGGTGGTCCCAGCTCATACAGGGCAATATTTTTTCTACAATGGGGTAGAGTAGGAAAAATAAATTAACTCAGAATCAGAAGAATTGGACTGTAGTCCTGACTTTGTCACTTACTAGCTAAGTAACCATGGATAAATCATGCATTCTGAGCTTCAGTTTTGTTATCTGTGAAACAGGTATAACATTACTTGTACCACCCACCTCATAAGGTTGTTGTGGGAAGATCACATTGTACATTGTAAAGCTCTATATAGGGCAACTAGGTGGTACAGTGGATAGAGTGCTAGGTCTGGAGGCTAGAAGATTTACCTTCCTGAATTCAAATCTGTCCTCAGACACTTACTAGCTGTGTGACCCTGGGCAAATCACTTAACCCTGTTTCCTTCAAGTTCTTGATCTATAAAATGATCTGGAGAAACCACTTTAGTATATCTGCCAAGAAAACCCCACATGGTGTCATGAGGAGTCAGACACAACTGAAGTAACTAAACAACAGCAAAAAACTTTATGAGAATCATTGTGATATTGTGGATAGAGATCTGAATTACATTTCTTCCTCTGGCATATACTAACTGTGTGACCCTGAATAAGTCACTAAATTTCTTGCTCCACGACACTACTTAAGATAATTTCAGGAAATGTGCCAACCTGCATTGAAAGAAGAAATTTCCTCATCCTGGAGTTCCCTATACCAATAAAATGGCAGGTCTAGTCCCATACCCTATAAATGTGAATTATAATTATTACCACTTAGGCTAGTAGTCACACATCCTCTGCTAGGTAGGAGAATTATTCTCTCTTCCCTCCCGGTCTTTCCCTCCCCACCTCACCTCCCCCAGAAGTGTTTGTGAAGTATCTCTATGTAGCATTATAAGCCTGCTGCTCCTGTGTATTGGAAGAGAATTGGATTCAATGAGACTTCTTTCAATGGGTTTGCATTCCAAGCCATACTCTCCCTATGCCCAGTCCTTTGCCTTGGAAAGGTCTGCTAGGATCAGCAGCTTTTACATTTCCTTAGAAAATGACCTAGAAGCTGACTTGTGCTTCTCTCCTAAGTCCACAGTGGCAGAGTTAAAAAATCATTACCACTATGTAAATGGTCTCACTGATGGGAGAGAGCCCACAGCAGACAGAAAAATTAAGTTGCTCAGCCTCCATGGATCCCCAATCTGTTTGTGAAAGGATGTGCCACTAGGAATGAATGGAGTTGGTAACTGGCACATTTGTCTTCTTCCCCTGATGTTCCAGACCTTCTCAAGGCATGGGAACCAAAAAACCCAATGATAACCAATATTGCCATCTTACATCTGCATAACCTTCTACATGTTTACAACATTCTTTGCTGCGTCCATGATCTCCTTTGATACTCTAGTTGGTCCTTTACTGATGAAGAAGTGCTAAGGATTATGTGGGCAGCAGCTAGAGGGCAAACCATGGAGATGGCAAGGGGAGAGAACCTGCACTTACCTTCGTCATCAAACTAGAAAATCAACTCATAGGCTATACAGGTGCTGGCAAGTCCAGTTTGAGGAGTTCAATACATGGGGAAGTGCAAGCTGGGACCTGTCACCTCTGGGAGCTACATTTCTGCATTACCAGTAACTACTTTATACTGACAGAGCATATTTCATTTGGGGATCTTAAAGCATAAGCCACGAGGGCAAGAGAAGTCTTCTCAGGTCAGTGAAGTTACAAAACAACTTCACCAGCTCAAGGCAAACCATTACTTTAGGCAAACCACCATCTTTGAGTGGTGCCATGTAATACTAGTGGTACTAGATCTCTTGCTAACCAAAGGTCTCCAAGAATAGCAGAAAGATCTTCAAACATATCGTGTACAGCTCTTGCACTGTTAATTTTTAATATTATCTATTAACTTTCCATGCATGTGTACCCAAATACAGGTCCCAGATACTTTGAAAGCAGAGCTGTTTGCTCATTTGTTTTTGTGTATCTCTTGTTCTTAAACTACTCTTCCACCTTTCATTCACATTGGCAGACTGGGTTCCCAGAGGGAGGCTGCTACCACACCCCTCAGGACTCTATGGGTAGCAAGAGTAGGGATCATTTTTTCTAGTACTGTGGCTTATGAGCCCCTACCAGTGTGCTTCCACAGACTAAAGATTATCGGTTAATAATAACAACTAGTTTGCTATACTTAATTAACTTTTAGAAAAGGCATTTTCTAAGATGGCATAGTAATTGTAGTTGGTACAAAACATCCCCAAAAAGGTCCATGATATTCTCTTACAAGTACATATAGTACACAGTCCAGAGGAAAGCCGACTTAACCTTGGAGCACACATGTAGCAACAGGGGTAACTCATAGCTCCTGATTGCTGGAAGTCCCTTTTTCTCCTTCCTGGAGGGGAATTCCTCATAAAGCTCTCCTTTGGCATGGGTTAGGTTTCTTCTGTGCTCCTATTAGACTCTTTTAAATTGCTTTTCCTCAGTGTATCTAGTTTGTCCATGGTTTCCAAACCTAGGATGGCCCCAGGACAACAGTACAAGGTGGGGAAAAGGTAGAAATGGCAGATAGTTTGGTGGTTCCATGGTTAGAGTGCTGGACCTGGAGCCAGCAAGACTGATTTCAAATTCAGCCTCTGAACGCTTACTAACTGTTTTACCCTGGGCAAGTCACTTTATCTCTATCTCAATTTCCTCATCAGTAAATAGGGATAATAATAACACCTGTGAAGATTAAATGAAATAACATTTATAAATTGCTTTGTAAACCCTAAAGCACTATATGGATGCTAACTATTATGATGCCTTCACGGAGAAAGCTGACAATGAATCATTTTCCTTACCTTCCTAGCTGTCCCTTCTTACGGGGAAAATGTTAATAATCACAAGGTGTCAAATTAGAATGAACTTTATGATAATAACTGGCATCTATATAGCACTTTAAAGCTTGTAGACTTACTAGGAGAAGGAAGGAATTTGAATCCAGTTCTTTCTGACTCCACGTCTGGTATTCTATTTACTATGCTGTGCTGCCTCTTCATCATCCTAGCTCTGCTACTTACTTTTTTTGTGACCTTGGGCAAATCACTTTCCTCAATTGCAAAGCAAGAGACTTAAACTAGATAAATTCTAAGATCTCTCCCATTTCAAATTCTATCATTCCATGATCTTTCCAGTCCTAAATGTATAATTCTGTTTTATAGTCTAATGCCCCTTATTTTACAGATGAAGAAACTGAGACCCAGATTGGGACAGTGACTTGCCCAGGTCATTCAGCCACTAAGTAGCATAAGAAGGCTTGTTACTCAGCATGCTTTCCCAGTATAAGAAAAAACATGCTCTTCTGGAGCTGAGTTGTTTTTGCTTTTCTTATTTTGTTTTCTCATTATTTTGGTGATTAATTTGAGTTGTTAGAATTACTTGCAGTTGTGTCTAGGACGTGTACATGTAATTATTCCATTTGTGGGTTGTTCAGAGCTAATGTTAAATCCTAGACTTACTCTTTGCCACCCAACATGCTTCTGATCCTGCTCCCAACTGCCATCAGTTGGCTTCTGATTGTACGAAGACTATTATTAAGCACACATTAGGATTCAGATGGGAAATATATTGCTAAAAAATTAAATGGAACAAAACCAGAATTTAGAGCACTCATCACCTTAGTTAAAAGAACTGATATGATCTTAGACTTCATGGAGAGAGGAACAATGCCCAAAATGATGATGACAACAGTCACGCTGTGCTTAGTTCTGATCAGATTATCTTTGTAGCATTGGTTTTCTTCTGGGTTCCAATCTGTAGGAAAGGCAGGATAAGCTGGAGTACATCCAGGGAAGCATAGTAATGTAGGTAAAGGACCTCAAAACCATGTCTTCCTTCCTTCATTCTTTCCTTCCTTCCTTCCTTCCTTCCTTCCTTCCTTCCTTCCTTCCTTCCTTCCTTCCTTCCTTCCTTTCTTTCTTCCTTCCCCCTAGTCTGAAGCCTGCAGCTCAATAATCATGGCAGGAATCTCAGACCAAAGGAAAGCCTGTAGTTCTGTCATTCTGAGTCAGCAGAGATTTCCATCTTGGAAGGCACTGTTGGACAGTCACTAAGTCCAGTAGCAGTCTACTAGAACTTCCAACTAGGGTAAGTCAACAAGAGTGTTGTGCAGAAACAAACCCAGATCAAGAACTTGAAGAACTCAGACTAAGAGTCAGATTTTGCCCTGGATCACACTACTTAGGAAACACCGAAAACTTATATTTCCCTAGTTAGAACTGTCCTTGAGAATTTGGAATAACATAACACTAAATATCCCCAAGAAAGCAACACAAAGACTTAAAAATACAAAATGGTAGCTCAGAATTAGCCCCTCCAGTTCACTGAGCACAACCCTATCATAAAGTCCAAATTCATGATGAAGGCTACAAGAATGAGTAAACAAAAAAAATAGTTCCATCATAAAGATCTATAATGTTGACAAGGATGCTAAGGACACAAACCCAGAGGAAAGGAATGACTCCTAAACATCTACAAATAAAGCTACAAAGCAAAACACAGATTTGGTCTACCAAAATTCCTGGAATAGATAAAGATTTTTTCTTTTTCTTTTCTTTTCTTTCTTTTTCTGTTTTTAGTTTTCAACATTCACTTGTATAAGATTTTGAGCTCTAAATTTCCCCCACTCCCCAAGATGGCATGCAACCTGATATAGGCTATACATGTGCAATCATATTAAACGTATTTCCCCATTAGTCATTTTGTGGAAGAAGAATCAGAACAAAAGGAGAAAATTATGAGATAGAAAAAAAGAAAAAGGAACAAATGAAGAAAAAGAAAAAAAGAGAGAGAAAATAGTATGTTTCAATCTGCCTTCAGACTCTATAGTTCTTTTTCTGGACGTAGATAGCGTTTTCCATCATGAATCTTTTAAAACTGTCTTAAATCATTTCATTGCTTAGAAGAGCTAAGTCTATCAAAGCTGATCATAGTATAATGTTGCTATTATTGTGTACAATGCTCTCCTTGTTCTGCTCACTTCACTCAGCATCAGTTCATGTAAGTCTAAGAAAGATTTTTTAAAAGAACTAAAAATGCTTTTAGAAACTAAATGAGAACTCTAAAGGAAAAAAATGAGAAAAGAAATCAACACTATAGAAGAAAGATTTGGAAAGATAACTAATACTTTGGAATAAAAAGTATTAAACTTTACACAACAATGAATGGATCAAATAAAAACTTGTGACTCCATGAGACAAAAAGAAATATTAAAACAAAGCCAAAAACCTAGGAAAAAATGTAAGTTATAGCAAAAACAGAATTAAAAATCATTAGAATTATGTGAATGCAAGGCCCCCCCCCAAAAAAGCCTTGTTATCATATTTCAAGAAACCAAGAAAGTAAATTTCCCAAATATCTTAGATTAAGAAGACTGAACAGAAAGAAAAAAATAATTTACTGTTAATCTTCTTAAAGAAACTCAAAATGAATACTTCCAGGAACATTATAGCCAAAATCCAGAGCTTCTATGTCAAAGAAAAAATAATATAAGCATCCAGAAAGAAATAATTCAGGTACTGAGTAACCACAGGTAGAATCACACATGATTTAGCAACCACCACTATAAAGGAGAAGAGAGCTTAGAATATAACATTCCAAAAGTCAAAGGACAAAAGCTTATAACTTTTGTTATTCTATTATTCTATCCTATAACTTTTGTTATTCTATTATTCTGTTATTCTATTATTCTATAACTATTATGTTATTCATCTATAATTTAGAAAAAGATGAATATAAGCCTATGGGGAGAAAATGGACCTTGAATGCAACTTCCAAGCATTCCTCATAAAAAGACCAGAGCTTAGTAGAAACTCTGAAATATAGGCACAGGAGTCAAGAGAAATATTTAAAAAAAAAAAACAAAAACAACCAAACACATGAGTGAGTAGTCATAAAGGATTAAAGAGTTTACATACTGATGTGGTTAAAAAAAAATACATGTATCACCACAGGTTATCAGGAGTCAAAGAGGGAATCTAATTAGACAGGGACTCTGGACTTGTTTCTGTTATGTTTTGAGGATCTTAAAAAAAAAGAAAAGAAAGAGAGAGGAAAAGGAATATACTGGAAGGGGAAAAGGAAGAGGCAAGATGGGGAAAATATCACAAAATCAGAGTGCACATATAAAGAAGCAGAAAGGGGTGGGGTGGAATGGGCAGCACTTTAACTTCACTTTATCTGAACTGGTTGAAGGAGGAAAGAAAACACACAATTGGATACATGAATGCATTTTACTTAACAAGGAAACAGGAGGGAAAGGGGGAAGGCTGCAATAATAGAGAGGGTAGATAAAAGGGGGAATTAGTCTTAAACAAAACTAATTTTAGGGAGAGCAGATTTCAAAAGAGAGTCTATAAAGAAAAAATAAAAATCTATAATTGGGCTCTGTGTGAGGGAAGGAAAAGAGGGGTAGGAGAACAGAAGCAGATTACATTAAATCTTGAACTCACTCCTTGCCTCTCATCATTCTCTTCTTCTTCATAAAAAGGAAACAAAGAGAAGAAAAAGTGTAAGAATACAGAATGGAAGGAAATATACAATTAACAATCATAAAGGTGAATATGCATAGAATGAAGTTATCCATAAATAAAAGAAGAAAACAGAATGAATTTGAGGCATTCTTCTCCTCATTGGCTTTTTGGGCCTCCTTTGTCATTTGAGTTAATCTATTTTTTAAGGTGTTAATTTCTTCAGTCAGGTTGCTGACTCTCTTTTCATGATTTTCTTGCAATATTCTTATTTCTCTTCC
>CM053580.1:476032687-476138463 GCA_028627135.1 Pseudochirops cupreus
TTTGGGACTCAGTTTTCTGGTATTTAAATGAATGCACTATCTATATTTCTTATGTAGAGAGCCTGTTCCATTTTGTGATTAATAACTATATCAGCATATTTATAGTTACTGTAGGCATTGTGAATACTGCATTGCTGATATACCACCTCACACGCATCAGATTGGCTTAATTTACAAAAAAGTGAAAGTGACAAATGAAGAAAGGGGCTATGGGAAAAACAGGTATATTGATGCACTGTTGGAAAACCTGTGAGCTAATGTTGAGTGAAGTGAGCAGAACGAGGAAAACAATTTACACAACAACAATAATATTGTAAAGACTTGTATTGTATTGTAAAGGCGGAATTTAGGAACTCTGATAATCACAATGGCCAACCACAATCCCAAAGGTCTTATGTTGAAATAGGCTACCCATTGTGTTTGTAGCCAGTGTTTTCTTTTTCTTTCTTACTCAGTTAGGGAGAGAGAGAAGGTGATTTGTATTTGAAAAAAAAATCTAATTTTTTAAAAAGTAGACTACTGAATTAGATTTGTTCTATTTGGCCCCAGAGGCTAGAGTTAGGAAAACTAAGCTTAATATGAGGAAACACTTTCAAACAATTAAAGCTCTCCAAATAGGGAATGAGCTTCTTCTTGAAGCAGTGGGCTTCTAGCCCTAGATGTCTTTGAGCAAAGTCTTGTTCCCCCCATTTGAAATATTGTAGAGGAGATTCTCATTCAGGTATGAATTGGACCAGGTAGTTCTAGGTTATTTCCAAACCTGTGAACATGTCCCAGCATATTCTGAAGCCAAGTAACATGTCTTTTTGTTGATCTACTCCTTTTGCATGTGTAATGGAGAATGGACTGAACCATGAGTATGATTTGTGTTATAGCCCATTGATACAATGCAATGATACCGATAAAGAGAATACCTTCAACTCCTGTTCCCAGGCAGAGCCAGTGTTTCCATCTGGGTGTTCTAGTGTGGGCAGAGACAGAGCTAGAAATTCCTTTTAATCCTTCTCCCTATAACTTTTGAATGTTACTGCTTTTGGGTGGTGATTGCTTTAGTCTCTTCCAGCTGGTCTGCATGGTATTAAAATAGACACCAAGACAAGGTCTGAAAATGGAGAATTTAGTGCACTCATAATATTTATCTTCCTGTTGAGGTTGAATCCATTTAGAAGCTCATTCCTTCTTCAATCTAGGGTCCAGTAAAACTTGATGACTCTCTATTTCCACTTCTAATTAGGACAAAAAGTTCTTTCCATGGAGTATTTGCTGCATGTCAAAAGTGTCCATTTTTGTATTTTGTTATTACCTAACTTGTACATTGACTGAGAACTGTTCATGATTCCAAGTATACTCTACTAAGCCTGAGATGTAGTGCATAGATGCATCAAGACAAAATAAGGGCTTAAAATTGAAACAAGGCTGTAGGATTCTTAATCTGGTCCTTCTTGAAAGACACCAACATTCCCTTATTCACAAGTAGTAGGGTCATATAGCTAGTAAGTGACTTAAGTTAGATTTACATTCACTTTTTCCTGAGTGCAGGCTGAGCTCTTTATCCACAGTACTGCCTATTGTTGTTCAGTTGTTTTCAGTTTTGTCCAACTCTTTGTGATCCCATTTGGGGTTTTCTTTTCTTTTCTTCTTCTTCTTTTTTTTTTTTGCTTTTTGGAGGGGGAAGGCTGGGCAATTGGGGTTAAGTGACTTGCCCAAGGTCTCACATCTAGTAAGTGTGTCAAGTGTCTGAGGCCGGATTTGAACTCAAGTCCTCTTGACTCCAGGGCCGGTGCTCTATTCACTGCACCACCTAGCCACACACCCTCCCCCCCCCCCCCCAATATTCGGGGTTTTCTTGGCAAAGGAACTGGTATGATTTGCTATTTCCTTCTCTAGCTTATTTGACAGATGAAGAAATGGAGGCAAATAGGATTAAGTGATTACCCAGGGTCACACAGCTAGTAAGTGTCTGAGGCCAGGAAGATGTCTTCCTGACTGTCCTCTCTACACCCAGCCCTTATCTAATTTTATGATCTGAAAAATGGTTAACTAAAGAGTTAACCATAGAATCTTTGATTTGGAAAGGATCTCAGAGGTTGCCTACTTCAACCAACACCTCACCAAAAATCCACTCCACAACATCCCCAACAACTGCTGATGTAATGAACAGAGAGTAGACTTCGACATCAG
The DNA here is from genome assembly GCA_028627135.1 of Pseudochirops cupreus. NCBI lineage: Eukaryota > Metazoa > Chordata > Mammalia > Diprotodontia > Pseudocheiridae > Pseudochirops > Pseudochirops cupreus. The sequence goes on from CM053580.1 coordinate 476,034,869, forward strand.
GATGATCTAGTTTCCCATCCCACTTACTAACTTTGTGACACTGGGCAGTAGCCTCATATGTAAAATGAGGCAGTTTGACCTCAAAGGTCCATTTACAGGGCAAAATCCATAATCCTATGATCCTACAGCTGCTGCTTATAGGCTTACTGCAAAGAGGAAATCCAGTCTTTCCTGAGCAGCACAATTCTCTCCATGATAGCTCTGTTAGGAAATGTTTTCTTCCATTAAGCCCAAGGCTGTTTCCTTGCATCTTTGACCCATTCACTGCTCCTCTTTCTGTCCTCTGGGGCTGAACAGAACAAGCCTAATCCATCTCGGACAATCTTTCAAATACATGAAGACAGTTATCATGTTCCTCCTGGAGTCTTCTCTTCTTCATAATAAACATCCCCAGTCTTTGACTGGTCCTTGAATGGTCTCCAGACTATTTGCTCTTCTGCCTTCCAGAGGCTCATCAGCTCCCTAAAATGTGACGTGCAGAACATGACATGATATTCAAGATGTGGACTGACCTGGGCAAAATATAGTAGCTCACATTCTGGAGCAGCCACTTCTCTTAATAAACAAAGCTTTCTTAGTTCCCATGCCAGACTGTTAATGAATATCAAGCTAGCAGTCCTGTAAAACTCTCAAATACTTTTCTTTCACGCCTCCCCTTATCATTGCCTGATGTGTTGCCCTTCTCAGGTGGGGCCATCCCCATTTGTCCTGATCTATATCTTGCCCCTGGACCCAGATGACTCAGGAGGAGAAAGCGAAGCTGGTAACTTTGCACAGTCTTGCCTCACTTAAATTCATTTGCAAGTCATAGTATCACCTTCTTGATGTCATGGTCCTCTTGGAGAATGAAGGACAAACAACAACCATTCTCAGGTATATTTGCATTTAACAGGAGACAGTGCCTTGATCCAAAGAAACATCTTATGAAACATTTTAGGCCCTCCCATACTCAAGTAGAAGACATATTTTTGGTTAAGATCTCTAACTAGAACTTCTCCCTTCATACCACATTGGTGCCTCCTACTTCCATGTATGCATAGATAGATCTCAATGAGGATTGAACCTCACAGCCCCTTCTCCTTATATTCATTACACATAAAAGGTCATTCATACAAACCTGGAAAGTCTTGGTCAGGGACTCCAGAGATCTGAAGGAATCCAAATGTATGTGTTGATTCTGGGGTCTCCATAAGAAAATAGGGTGGTGCCATAGCATACCTAGGGTCCTTAAGATCCCTGAGCCCTTCAGAGGAATCATCCCATGTAAGGGCTGGAAAAGGGATCCCAGGAGGAGCATAAAGAAACCAACTTCTGAACAGTCTGAAAGGAACCTAAGTAGTGTTGAATAGCAAATTATTGTCAATGTGCCTCCAAGAGTGGTGAGATACTGGCTTCTACTTGTGTCTGTTGGGAGCCTGAAAAATTCAGTCTTTACTGGGATAAAATGCTGATCTTAAGAGAAAGGGCTCCTGGATCCTATCCATGGTAAATACCACTGCCTAGGATGCTTTAGTTCCTCAGCAGAGCTGTGATCCCAATGATGTGGATTCTCTTTTGCATGCAGTAAGCATTCAATAAATGCTGCCTGAATTGATGTTACTAATTTGACATTCAAGTTTTTTTATCTGCTTCATGTGTATTGGTTTTCTCTCCCCAACTCTAGTATATGTTCTTTGGAGTGAAAGACCCCTCACAAAGGATAGTTATTGATTACATAATTTGAGACAATAAAAAGTCCAGCTATCCAAGAAAGAATTCACCACCAGCCTGCCAGTACATCCAAAATTCCAACCTATATAGTTAGTATTAGTGGGACTTCTGGAGACATGTGCATTTTTCTTGGGTTGAGGCAACCTATTAGCTTGGGAAGGGAACTCTCTTGTAAAATATCATAGGATTTAAATTGGGAAGGTTCATAGGATTGTCTGCTTAGATCCAAATGGGAGTTTAGAGGTCACCTAGCTCAGCCCTATCATTTTTTTTTTACAGAAGAGAAAATTGAACCTTAGAAAGTGACTTGCCTAGGGTCACACAAGGAGTAAGTAGAAAAGTCAAGATTCAAACCTAGCTCCTCTGACTACAAATATAATACTTTTTCCACTATAGCATGCTAATATCATCTCATTCAATCCCATCATTTTGCATGAGATATGAGGGAACTGAGGTCAAGAGGGAATATATATCTCATTCAAGGTCATACAAGGAATGAGCAGCAGAGCCAGTATTTTCATTCAGGTCCTTAGGCTCTAAATTTAGCGTTTGATTTAACACCCTACCCACACCCCAGACAAGCTTACCACCACAATAAGTAGCTATGTGGCACAGTGGACAAACAGCTGGACCTGGAGTCAGAAAGACTCAAATATGACCTCAAACACCTATTAGCTAGCCACCTTGGGCAAGTCACTCAACCTCTGTTTGCCTTAGTTTCCTCAACTTTAAAATGAGAATAGTAAAGTTATTTACTTTCTAGGGTTGTTGTAACAATCAAATAGATAATATTCTATCATGTTCATGTACCACAATTTGTTTAGCTATCCCCCAATTGATAGGCATCTGCTTGGTTTCCAATTCTTTGCTATCACAAAAAAAGTTCCTATAAATATTTTGGTGTCTATGGAGACTTTCTTCTTATCAATGGCCTCCTACAGGCATAGTGCTAGTAATGAAATCTCTAGGTCAAAGGGCATATGACATTTTAGTCACTTTATTGGCATAATTCCACATTGCTTTCTAAAATGGCTGTACTGAGTCCCAGTGCCATCAACAATATACCTGTGTGCCTGTCTTCCTACAAACATTCCAACATCGATTATTCTCATCTTTTTCATTTTTGCCCATTTCCAGTGTGCGAGGTGAAACCTCAAAGTTATTTTGGTTCGCATTTGTCTTACTATCAGTGATTTGGAGCATTCTTTCATATGACTGTTAATAATTTGTAATTTTTCTTTTAAGAATTGTTTGTTCATATGCTTTGACTACTTATCTATTGCGGCATGGCTTTTTACAGATCAGTTTTCAAAGAGAGGGTGGGGAGGAGAAGAAAGTAGGAAGAGTAGAATGTATGACTCACCATCCAAAGTCGTAGACTATTGAAGTATAGGGAGATGAACTACTGGGGAGCAGCGTAAGAGCACAGGGTATTTAGGAAAGACAGAGGGGTGTTAACATGGAAAAAATAGTTACCAGGTTCACAGCCTGGATTCAGACTAGCCACTTGGGTTGGACGTGGGCAAAAAGATCAAATATATGTTGTTTGCCTTTCACTCTATTTGAGGCCCCATTAAGCACACCTCTATTGGGGAATATACAGGATATCAGATAGTTCCAGGGAGGTAACCTAAAGAATACTTGTACTCAATTGGGTATCTTACCCTACAGGAAAATAGGGAGGAAGAAGATAACAGGGGGAATGATAGAAGGGTGGGCGGATTGGGGGAGAGGGTAGTTAGAAGCAAACTAAAAAAGGGACAGGGTCAAAGGAGAAAATAGAATAAATGGGGGGGGAATGGGATAGGATAGAAGGAAATATAGTTAGTCTTTCATAACATGACTACTCTGGAAATTTTTGCATGGCTGCACATGTATAGCCTATTTTGAATTGCTTATCTTCTTAGTGGGGGTTGGTGAGGAGGGAAGAAGGGAGAAAATCTGGAACTCAAAGTTTTAAAAACAAATGCTAAAAAATTGTTGTTACATGCAACTGGGAGATAAAATATACAGGCAATTGGGTATAGAAATCTATCTTGCCCTACAAAAAAGAGGAAAAGGGGTAAGGGAAGGGATGGGGGGGGCCTATAGGAAAGGGCAGACTGGGGCAAGGAGTAATCAGTATACTTGCTATCCTGGTCTGATGGGTAGGGAAGAGATGGAGAGAAACTTTGGAACTCTAAATCTTGCGGAAATGAATGTTGAAAACTAAAAATAAATAAATTCAGAAAAAAAAATTTTTAAAAAGAATACTTGTTTATGTGTAGAACCTATATCAGGTTGCATGCCATATTGGGGAGAGAGGAGAAGAGGGAGAGGGAGAAAATTTAAAACTTATGGAAGTGAATGCTGAAAACTAAAAATAAATTAACTAAAAAAAGAAAAATAAATGTTTGTTGATTAAAAAAAAAAGGAATACTTGTTGTTCAGTCATGTCCAACTCTTCATGATCCCATTTGGGGTTTTCTTGGCAAAGATACTGGAGTGGTTTGTCATTTCCTTTTCTAGCCCATTTTACAGATGAAGAAACTGAGGCAAACAGGGTTAAGTGACTTACCCAGGGTCACACATCTAGGCAATGTCTGAGGCCATATTTGAACTCAGAAAGATGAGTCTTCCTAACACTAAAGCCCAGGCACTCTAACCACTGTACCACCTAGCTGCCCCCCCCCCAAAATATGTAGACATTTTTTTTTTGCTTTTCCAAGGATAAGGATTCAGCTTGCCTCCAATCAGCACCCAGTAGCCAGTGATCTCCCTTCAACAGTTCCCAGTATGAACTACAAAACCAACCTATCCACTGTGTTCAGTTCTCATCAGTTTCTGTCTTCTCTCTTTCATGAGAAGCTCTCTTTGGTGGCTTCTAATCCCAGCTTCTTCTGATTTCTGAAATCAGATTTTCCTTACTACCTACCTATCTTCTACTGCCTCAGTTAGGTCATCTCTATCATGAAAACCCTTTAAAAACCCACCTTTCTATCAAGCATGTCCTTAATAAACCTTATGTGATTATTCCATATGCTCCAAACAATTACTTACTTTATCATTTTTCAGTTAAATCCATCAAAACCTTGAAAATAGCTATATGCGAATTAACTTTTGGACACTAGTATTTTGTAATCGTTTCACCTTCAGTCTAGATTTTTGCCTCTAAAGGATACTTTTCTCTGGTCCTCTCAAAACCATGTGTCACTCCTTAAGCATGTTTCTTCTCAAGCTGATTTTATTAGTTTTACACCCACACCCACACCCACACACACATACACACACATTCTTTTTCTGCCCCTTTCAGAGCCAAAATGTCCACATAATGCTTTACACAGGCATCTGTCTTCCCTTCAGATTGTAAGCTTCTAGACGAGAACAGGGTCCCTGTTACCTCTATCTTTGTTATCTCCAGCACCAGATACAGTTCATCATATGTGTTTAATAAATGAATGAATGTCAACGTGTGATGTGATAACCAACCATACCCGTAATGTCACTTTTTTCCTCCTCCCTTTGCTGGAAGAAATTGAGGAAACCAAATCAAGTCTAAAAATGGACTTTGAGGGAGATGAGAGAATCAGAGGAAAATTTCCCAGGGCATCAAAAGCATCATCCATCTATCTCCTTATCTCTTCCTCCATGAAAATAACTGCAGTACCAGATAAGTCCCAAGCTTTCTTTTTTATTTTTTCAAATATTTTTTCCAATTGCATGTAAAAAAAGCATTCATCTTTAAAAACTTTCAGTTTCAAATTTTCTTCTTCCTTCCCTTTCCACCCCCATCCTCCCACTGAGAAGGCAAGCAATTTGGTATAGGTTATTGTCTCAAATATTCTTAAAAGGAAAAGACCCTCCTCCAATTTTTGCATGTTTCATTGAAGATTTCATGTTGCTAAGCAACTGTCATATAGAGGGTTCTGCCCCAGATTTCCTGTTTACTGAGGTATAGGATAAAACCAGAATTTAGAATCAAGAAACAGTCTATCTCTGGGGCTAACACTGCAGCATGAAATTCTATCTCCAAGCTGAGAAGGTTGTCATCACTTCATCCTTCTGTCATAACGTCCTGGTTTCAGACTTACACGCCAGTCTGGGCAATTATCCAGAGATTAAGGAAGGAAGGAAGTCTGGGGACTGTGTAGGAGGACTTGGAGGGAGCACTAAGTTCACTTGAGTCACCATCAGGGTCAGACTATGCCAGGGGAAATTAAGAATTCAGCAGTGGAATAACCTGAGCTTTCAGCATTTTCCCAGGAAGTTAAAGGAAAGAGAACTGTACTCCCTTCCCTATATACACCCCAAAATACTACCAGTAGTCTGCTGTCCTGAGACTGTGTCCAGCCTGCTGTATAGAAGTCTTCCTGAGATACAGGGGACTGTGGGAGAAAGGTCATGAACATAGAAAGAGGAAGAGATTGAGAGCATTGGGTTTGGTGACCTATGAGGCCCCTTCTACCTCTAAGTCTTTAATCCCCTGAATTAAATTCCACCTCCCAGCTGTCCTATCTTAGTAGTCAATATGCCCATGTACAGATATATCCAAAATTGATAAGGCACTATAGTGCACCTGGAGGGATCAGATAAGTTCTAAGGTAGAAGGTAGTGCTTGAGCCTGGTCAGCTAGGTGGTGAAGTGAATGGAGCTATGGGCTTGGAGTCAGGAAGACTTGAGTTCAAATATAGCCTCAAACACTCACTAGCTGTTTGACCCTGGGCAAGTCACTTAACCCTGTTTACTTCAGTTTCTTCATCTGTAAAATGAACTTGAGAAGGAAATGGAAAACCACTCCAGTGCCTCATGAAGAGTCAGGCATGACTGAAAAATGACTGAACAACAACAAAAGTGCACAAAAGTACTTGAGTTGAACCTTGAAGGAAACTAGGGTCTCTAAGAAACGAAAAAGGAAGACAGAGTGCATTCCAGGCACCAGGAATAGCCAGTGCAAAGGAACATAAGCAGGAGTTGGAGAGTTATGAAGGAGGAACAGTCAGAAGACCAGTTAAGCTGGACCATAGTGTATGTGGAGGGGAGGAAATGCGTAACAAGACTGGAAAAGATACTGGGGGCAGGTTGTCAAGGGCTTATAAGCCCAAACAGAGGATATATTTTTTTAATAAATCATAAAGAAATTTATTTTAAAATAATTCTTTGGTATACATATAATTTTACCATTTATCAAAGACTACACTCTCGATTCTGAGGCAAGGTGTTTCTGGCGGCATTTGTTGGCGTTACATGGTGTGATGGCATGCTCATTAAAAAAGTATGCATGTTGTATGTTCAGAAGCAGGGCAGCAGGGGGTGGCTAGGTGGTGCAGTGAATAAAGCACCAACCCTGGAGTCAGGAGGGCCTGAATTCAGATCCAGCCTCTGATACTTAACACAAAACTAGCCGGGTGACCGTGGGCAAGTCACTTAACCCCAATTCCCCTACTTTCCCCCCTCCAAAAATAAGCAAAACAACAACAACAACAAAGAAGCAAGGTAGCAGTAAAGTCACATTATGCAACATTGGCAAGCAAGACCTTGGATTCATCACATACTGGACTTTGAACTAGTTTTTGGTCACTGAACCCCCAGAAATCTTTCACCATTGTGAAACAGAGGAATTTCTATTACATCCTAGAGGTGATAAAGAGTCACTGGAATATATTGATCAGGAGAGTTACCTGGTCCAATCTACACTTTAGGAAAATCACTTTGGCAGCTGTGTGGAGGATACTCTGGAGTAGGCAGAATTCAGCAAAGCTTGGTACCATCATGGCGTGAAAAGCTTGACATGCAAACATAGGAGCTTAATTTAAAACAAATAGCTTCAGTCCACAGGATGCTGAATTTCCTGGCATTAAAAATATGAGCGTTTATAAAAATGTTCAGGCTACTTTCGTTGGGTCCCATCCCTCATCCCTAGTCCCCCATGGTGCATCTTGGCCAACAGCTTATGTCACCAGGTGATTATGAGGCTCAAGAGAGCACTTTGAAGAAGTTTTTTCAAGTAAGAGGCAGACATAAGACATTATTATTCTCCGTTGTGTGGGGTCCCCCATCCTCTCAGTTTGAGGCTGACCCACAAGGGCACTGACCTCCTGCAAAGGAACATACCCCTGCCAAGACAAAGGGAATGTGCCAAAGATAATGAAATTGGACAGCTGGTTGTGCCTCCTTTTCCTTCTCTGAATCTCACTAATAATTAATTGAGTATAAAATTTATTAGGCAATTAAATATATTGTGACATTCTTTTCTATCACTGGAATCCACAGGGCCTGTCTGAAACTCTAATAAGGCAGAAAGACAGTGCAGGAAATAAAACACTGGACTTGGAGTCAGGTCAACCTGAATTCAAATCTTGACTCAGATGCTTATTAGTTGTGTGACCCTGGACAAGTCATTTAACTTCTCTGTGACTCAGTTTCCTCATCTGTAAAATGAAGGGTGGAAGGGAGTGAACTTTAGGGTCACTTCCAGCTCTAAATTTATATAATTACATTTGGTGTCTTTTTTTTTAATTTATGGGATATATGGGGTGTTCAGAAGGACTAACACATCTGGTGTGAGGGCTTGCTTGCCACACCGTCTTCAGGGCTACTCATCTTTCTTTGTTTTCTATCTTCACTAAACTCACCTGCAACTCCAAGAAGCTGTAGCATGCATGGCAGCCCCACCCCAGTAATACTGTCTCTCTTAATGGGCTAAATCAGGTTGGGTGTAACCAACAGGCCTCAAACCCACCAGTGAATTAGGGGGATATCTACCCCAAGCACGCGAAGACTTTCCCCAGTGGAATGGAAAAATGAGAACAACATGTCCTGAAGCAAGTGCTACGGAGCATGGTCAGACATCGAAGACGCCAAGGTCGTCCACTGCATCCCTGACCATCCATGGCCAGTCACCTTGACATTTGTTTTGCTACTGGACTTTGATGACTCAGGAAGAGAGGGTGAGGCTGACAATCTTCTGCAACTCTGCCTCATTTAAATACATTTAGGAGAGGGTCAAACCATCATCCTATGATGTCATTGGTCCTCTCCACAAACAAAGGATGAACAGCAACAAAATTTAATTTCTACACATATGTCTTTATCTTTCCCTACCAGATTATAATCTCCCTAAGAAGAGGAATCATGTCTCGTAATTCTTTGTAATGCCTATAGCACCTAATGCTAGGCTTTGTCTCTAGGTCCAACCTCAGAACAGAGAAAAGAGCTTTTTTCTTTTTCTTTCTCTATATATTCCAGCTGATCTCTTGCCTCTCCTATTGGAGGGCCTTTGAATCCCTTATTCTTCATTTTGACACAGATGGTAAGACTGACTATCATGATTAGAGTCTGTCTATGAAGTCTTTGGAATAGACCAACTTTTTTTCCCTTGTGACACAAGAATAATTGTAGACTTCCAAAATAGGGGATTTATGAAGAATAACCCTCAGATTTCATCATAAAATGCTTACCAACTGCCGCAAGACATTGCAAAATAAAAGCTCTGTTTCTGTGTATGTGTGTGTGTATGTGAATACAGTGTGCTTCAAAAGTCTTAATTATTAAAGTTTAAAACTGCAATAAGATTTTTGAGACACACTCAGACACACACATTTTCTACATATATGTATGCACGTATATATGTATATATGTATGTATATGCATCTTATGTATGTAAAATATATGTGTGTAAAAGTATATTTTAGACCAGACTTGAATTTATTGGTATAGAAAACTATCTCTCAGTGAAGAAACTCCCTTGACCAATGTTTACAAATTATAGTCTTAAAGAGTTGTTTAGGGGGGCAGCCAGGTAGCTCAGTAAATAGAGTACCAACCTGGAGTCAGGAGGATCTGAGTTCAAATCCGACCTCAGACACTTAACACGTACTAGCTGTGTGACTTTGGGCAAGTCACTTAACCCCAATTGCCCTGCCTTTCCCCCCTCCAAAAGTAAAAAAAAAAAAAAGAGTTGTTTAGGAAGGTGAGAAGTTAAGACACTTGCCTGCAGTCACTGCACTGATTGATGAGAGAGGGGACTGGAATCCAGGTTTTTCTGATCCCCAGGAGAGTTTTCTTATCTATTATACCACTTAGCTTCTCCCTAACAGTTTTCCTTAAAAAATTATTTTTTTAAAAGGGTTAGTAACTATTAAGTGAATCCCAAGTTTTTGTCGTACTTTTATTAGAGTAAAAATTTGGGCTTCACTATTGAAATGCTCCCTAAAGGATTTGGACAAGGTCCTAAGGGGAGAAACCAATTTAAACTAAGGGTCTGACTCATAGGTCTTATGAGGAAAGGCCTAAACTCAGCCTCAGGGGTGGGAAATAGATACTGTATTAAGCTAGAGAACAGAAACCTTGAAGGGAGAAGTGGGAACAGCCACTTAATTAACCTCTAAGTATATCAGAAAGGATATGAGATGAGTGACTGTAAGCAGCTGTCCGATTTTCACTGTGGACAGGACAAGAATGAATGGGATAGGAATGGGGGGAATAGGAGCTTAGATTTAGAGTTGGAATGGGTCATAGAGCTTATATAGATGAAGTTGGATTCGGTCAAATGGCCACACTTGAGGACCTAGAGAGCCACATGTGGCCTCAAGGTCCCAGATTCCCCACCCCTGACTGGCAAACCCTCTTTTTTGAACAGTTGTAGAAACCCACATTTAGACAGGCTAAATGCTTTGCCTGTGGTCATAGAAGTAAGTATCCAAAGTGGTATTTGAACCCTTTATCACCACTGTTACTCAGTATTGTACTAGAAATGTTAGCTATAGCAATAAGAGAAGAAAAAGAAATTGAAGGAATTAGAATAGGTGATGAGGAAATAAAACTATCACTCTTCACAGATGATATGATGGTATACTTAGAGAACCCTAGAGCATCGACTAAAAAATTACTTAACATAATTAATAACTTTAGCAAAGTTGCAGGATATAAGACAAACCCACATAAATCATCAGCATTTCTTTATATGAGCAATAAAGCCCAGCAGCAAGAGATAGAAAGAGAAATTCAATTTAAAATAACTGTAAACAATTTCAAATACTTCAAAGTCTACCTGCCAAGACAAACTCAGGAACCGTATCAGTGGTTCTCAACATTCCCAATGCAGCGACCCTTTAATACTCGTATGTGGGCATATCTGCATGTGGGCGGACCCAACTAGAGACGGATAGAAGAGCAGTGTCTCGGTTCCTAAGACTATTGGAAATATGTGTTTTCTGATGGTCTTAGGCGATCCCTGTGACCCCTGTGAAAGCGTCGTTCGACCCCAAAAGGGGTCACAACCCACAGGTTGAGAACCACTGAACTATATGAACACAATTACAAAACACTTTTCACACAAATAAAGTCAGATCTAAATAATTTGAAAAATATCCATTCCTCATGGGTAGGCTGAAACATTATAACAACAATGACAATTCTGCCTAAACTAATTTACTTATGCAGTGCCATACCAATCAAACTATCAAACAATTATTTCATAGAGCTAGAAAAAACAACAACAAAGTGGTATTTGAGCTCAGTTTTTCCACATTTCAAAGACAGTTTGCTGGAATTGAAGTCATGACTCTCAAATGCTTACTAGCTGCAAACTCCTAGGCTTAAATGACTACTTAACCTCTGTCTGCCTCAATTTCCAAAACTTAGAATGAGGATAATAATAGCCCCTACCTCTTAGAGCTGTTGACAGGATCAGATGAGTTAATATTTGTAAGGTTAGTATGTAGTAGGTATTTAGGGGCAGCTAGGTGGCACAGTGGTTAGAGTGTTGGGTCTGGAGTCAGAAGACGCATCTTCCTGAGTTTAAATCTGATCCCAGACACTTACTAGCTGTATGATCTTAGACAAGTCACTTCACCCCATTTACTTCAGTTTCCTCATCTGTAAAATGAGTGGAGAAGGGAATGGCAAACCACAGCAGTATCTTTGCCAAGAAAATTCCAAACAGGTTCATGGAGAGTTGAAAATGACTGAAATGACTGAAGAACAACAATAAATGTTTCTTCCCTTCCCCTATGATGTACACAGTATATTCATTTAAACCAATAAACATTAGGGAGAAAAAAGTATGTCTAATAAGGGTTTTGAAAAGCCATAATGGGTTATCCAAGGGGGTTTAGGTATCACATTATTTAAAATATTTCCTGGAAGTTTAAAGAAAAGGTAGATGAATAGTTACATACCCAAAGTACCTCAAATGTACATCTGTGGAAAGGTAGGATGGACAAGGTGACTTCCTAATATTCCTTCTGCCTTTATGATTTTGTTTGGAACCATTGGAAACAGGGTAGTAGGGGAAATGACATTGTGAGATTGAAGGTCACAGGGTCTATGGGGTTCTTCTAATACCACGCCTGAGCCCATTCTGGGGTTTTGTCCCCAGTGCCAGTTGCCAGTTATAGATAGTATCTCACCTGTATCATTGGTTGCTCTAATGACTAGTGCCCTCCTTATCAATGTAACTAATTAGCATCATTTACTGAGAAGCTATATCAAGAAAAAAGTATGAAGCATTTCTGTCAGCAGTCCTCCCTCTACCTTCTTGGTACCTGGGAAGAGTGGGCTCAAACTCAAAGCAGAGGCTACCAAGTATTTGTTCTGCCAGGTTCATTTCTGAATGTAACATAGTTGCTGGAAGAATCCCTCACTTGCTGCAGTATGTGGAGCCTTGGCTGCCACTGACTGATGGCTAGGCAGGCTCAAGCAGCTCTCTGGGTCTGGGCTGGGCTTCCTGTGCTGCTCAGCTGCCATCAGCTTCTGATGTGACCTACAGTTCCTGAGAGTCTTCAGGCTTGCTCCTCTGACCTTTTAAAGCTTACTGTGTCTGATACTCCTTCCCCAAAAAGCAGGAAAGAATAGACAGAACAGAAATAGAAATCGCAGCCATACCGTTTACTTATGGCTTCCTGGAAACTGGATGAAGATGGGTGAGAGGACCCTCCCTAGTCTAGAAACTCACAGTCATTCAGACTCTTCTGACACCAGGGAGAGGAAGGTTGAGACTGACAGACTTGGCTGGTTAGAGCCTTTTATATATGTGATGCTGAGTTCTGGCTCAGCAACCAGTCAAAGGGTTCAACTTCACCACATGGAGTTCTTAAGACACAATTATATGTTTACTGGTATATGTAATATTCACATGTGCTCCAGAGTTTACTTTATATTATCTTGTATCAATCAGAGCATACCCCTCATGCTCGTAAGACCTGGGCTCTCACTGGCCAGTGTTGGCTCCTGTTACACACACACACACACACACACACACACACACACACACACACACACACACACACACACCATATAAAGAGAAAAGCATGGGGAGAGAGAGGGAAGGAGACAGACAGACAAAAACGGAGACAGAGAGACAGAGACAGAGAAAGAGAGACAAACAGAGAGACAGGTGAAGATGTGTGGTGGTTGGGGCTCTATTATTTCTCCTGAGCTAATTGCTTTAGGACAAAGATCTGAGGCATGGGTTGGTGGGGAAGTTCCAGTCTAGAATTTTCTGGAGTGAGAAGGAATTACAGAACCACCTCTCCTTTTATGAAAAAAGTTGTTCACCTAACAGCTTTAACCACAGCTGAGACTTGTACCCAGTGGCAGTAATAACTATTATTTATGACTTTGTGGCTCATAAATCTTTTGTATCCTGGTAAGTGATTTGTGTGCTAATGAGGTATAGACCCCACAAGACCAGATCCACGGATGGTGAAGCACCTTGCACAATAGCCTTCTGGTTTAGCTTACACAATACCTCTGCTTAGCACAGGGTGGGGAAGGAGTGAATTATCCTTTATCAAGCACTACTACATGTCAGGAATTGCACAAAACACTTTACAAATATCTCATTTGAGCCTCATAACAATTCTGGGATATGGGTACTATCATTATCCTTAATTTACAATGAAGAAACTGAGATAGACAGAAGTTAAGTGACCTACTCAGGGTCACGCAGCTAAATAAGTGTCTGAGACTGGATTTGAACTCAGGTGTTCCCCATACCGAGACTAGTTCTCTGTCTGACTGTGCCACCTAGTGCCTGCCACATAGCCCTTAATAAATGCTTGTGGTCTGTACCCTGTCTGACATAAGTAAATGGTGTCTGCTAACTAAAAGGCAGACAGGATCCTGAGAAAGGGAAGGTTTGGGAGGGTTTTCTCTAGGTCCTTTCAGTGTTTCATTACTGTTGTGCCTTTATTTACAGGGCTTTGCATTATTTTTATAAGCTAATTTTCCCAGCAATCATTACCATGTGTTGTTGTTCCATCGTTTGAGTCATGTCCAACTCTTTGGAACCCCATTTGGGGTTTTCTTGGTAAGGATACTGGAGAGATTTGCCATTTCCTTCTCAGCTCATTTTATAGAGAAGGAAACAGGTAAACAGGGTTAAATGACTTGCCTAGGGTCACACAGCTATTAAGTGTCTAAGGCCAGATTTAAACTCAGCAAGATGAGTCTTTCTCACTCCAGGCCTGGCCCTCTATCCACTGTGCTACCTAATTGTTCCATTCCCATGTACAAATGAGGAAACAGACACAGAAATCCAAAATGACTTTGAAAAAGCAGCATCCTGTGGTGTCGTGAAAAAATTCTTGATCTGTAGCCAGAAGACTAGGGTTTGAATCCTAACCCTGTTGCTTACCTACTTTGATACCTGGATAAGTCATCTTACCTCCTGGGGCCTCAGTTTCTTAATTTATTTTTGGTCAATTTATTTATTTATTATTAATTTATTAATGGTTAATGATTAACTTCTTGAGGCCTAGTCCACTGTCCAACAGAGTTGCCCTCGGGGCCTACTGTTTGTTGATTCAGTGGAGTTGACCCTAAGGGAAAGTGTCTACCCTTCACTCAGGTCAAACTTCATCCCGTGGAGGTCCTGTCCTTCTGGGGTCCTCTCAAGTTATTTTAGGAAGACGACTCCTTTACCCCTCTGTTTTTGCTGCTCTACATTCATTTCCTGGTGATTTTCTGTTTCTGTTTGTGGACAAAATGTGGAGAGTTTGGAAATTTCTGACCTACGCTGTCATTTTCCCAGAATCCTCAGTTGGACCTAATGATTTCTAAAATCTATGATCCCTATGGCTCATGAGTACAGTTGAGATTAAATTCCAAGATGTTTCATTTAAGCCAAGTCTCAGCTTTAGTCCTCTGCCTGCCATCCTTTCTCCTCCAAGCTAGAATTCAATTCAATAAATATTTATTAAGTGCCTACTATGTGCCAGACACTGTTCTGAGCAATGAGGATATAAATAAGAAAAAAGAGACAGTCCCTTCCCTCAAGAAGCTTATAATCTAATGGTGGCTGGCCTCTTGTGAGACAGGGATAACTGGGAGAAGGTATTGTAGATGGAGAAAACTATTAATAATTCTAACTCTATGTGGGACTGAAATAACACTGGTCAGTGTGGAATTTGAGCAGGTCAATGCAGATAAGGTCTGACAATTTTCAGTGCTCATCTACAGGACTGTATTATTTAAAACAAGCCTGACTTTCCCTAGGAGTAGTTTGGTCATAACCAGACTATTTTCTAGTTGGCTTGAAAACAGAACTCGGAAAAATAGGTGGAAGTTACAAGGGAAACATATTGCAACTCCATTAAAGGAAGAAGCGTCTAGCAATTTGAGAGCTACAAAAATTGAATGGTTTGCCTTAGGAAGTAGTGAGTTCCCCATCACTGGAAATGTTCAAGCAAAAAATAGATGATTTCTGAGGAGGAAATTTGTGCTTTGGGCAAGAGTTGGACAAAAGGACCTCCAATTTCCCATGCAATCTTGGGATTGTAAAATCATAGAAATTGCAAGACAGAATGTGTTTATCTGCTAACATTGTATCATAGATTAAGGTCCCATACGGAAGAGACCTTAGAGGATTTCAGATCCAAACCCTTCATTTTACAGATGAAGAAATTGAGGGCCAGAGTGGTTAGATAACTGGTCCTGGATCACACAGCTACTAAGTATCTGAGGTAGAATTTGGACACAAATCTTCCTGAGTTCAAGTCCAGTACCCTATCCATTAGACCTGGCTGTCTTTGCCTGTTATTCCCCCAACTTTTGGAAGTGGCGAGAATTTGCTCAAGTCACCCAACTTCTATTGGTCAGTTACTGGAGTTATTTACCCACAATTAATACTAAAGTACCCAGACTGGGGGCCCTCACACCACACTGTCCAATGTGGCATCCCAGCTCTGCTGCTGCCACCTATACAATATAAACTGACCATTATCTTTGAGTTCTACTTTATCACTACTTTACAGGGGCTCAGAGGGGTTGACATTTACTCCTAGTTATGCAATTAAACAAGGTTGGGGAATGTGCGGATTTAAATCCAGATTTTTCTGACTCCAAATCTAACACTCTTTCCACTATACTTCCTTCTCTTCTCCCTTTTCCCCAAATTCTCTGTCATTACTCTCTCTCTCTCTCTCTCTCTCTCTCTCTCTCTTTCTCTCTCTGCCTCTGTCTCTGCCTTTCTGTCTGTCTCTCCCCTCCCCCATCAGTTATCAGTTTCTTCCCGTAGAGTATGAACATATAACACTTGAATACCCTCATAAAAACATTTAAGGACTAACCTACCTATCAACTGGGCCTGGAATCAGGAAGATTCATCTTCCTGAGTTCAAATATGACCTCAGACACTTACTAGCTATGTGACATTGGGCAAGTCACTTAACCCTATTTGCTTCAGTTTTATCATCTGTAAAATGAGCTGGAGAAGGACACAGAGAACCACTCTAGTATCTTTGCCAAGAAAACCACAGACAGTCAGACAGAACCGAAAAACTACTGAATAACAACAAAGAATGATATGCCAATACAGAGCTTCAATTCAGTTCAAAAAGCATTTATTAAGCCCCTACTAGATGTAAGGCACTTGTTAAAACAAACGTAATGGTCTCTGCCCTCAAGGAGGCTGTAATCTATTGGTGGAGGAGGGCAGGATATAAACCATGTACACAGATAAGTAAATAGAAAATAATTCCGAGTGGGGTGGGAAGAGGCTTAGAATGTTCTTGCAGTCTTTTAATACTGTTTTAATGAATACATTGTTCATGAAACTGTTGCCTCTTGGAATTCTGGCTTTCCTTCAAGGAAACGTAAATGACACATTTGATTTTTCACAGCTAAGTACCAGATTAATTGGGGCAGGTTGGAGAACAGAGCAACCTAATGGAGACCCCAGGACCATTCTGAAATGTTCCCTCCTTCTAAGTTTTCTGTTCAGGGCATTGAGTGCTCTATATTTTAATTAATGCTTAGGGAGTGGCAGGTCCCGAAGAAGGTGGGATCCCAAGAATCTGGGGTCAAGGTAAAAAAAAAAGTTACTTTCTGAAGCTGAATCTGATAAGAACCAACATAAGACAGCAACAGAGGTAAATAATCTAGAGATGTGTCGCTGAGCAGAGTGCAGCGTGGGATGGGGTGGGGAGAGGAATATGTCTTTCTCTTTTTAAAAATAATACCTTCTTTTCCCTGTTACATATAAGAATAATGTTTTCACATTCATTTTTTAAAAATAGCTCCAAATTCTCTCCTTCTCTCCTTCTCCATAGCCTCCCTGAGATGATAAGCAATTTGGTATATGTTATCCATTGGCAATCATGCAAAATGTATATCCACATGTAAGAAACGGGGTTCAGTCACTCCTATAAGAAACACAACTTGAAATGAAGTGAGTGAAGGAAGCATTTATTTACACTCCTGAGCGGATGCATGGTATCCCGGAGAGAAGCATACACACAGCACAGGAGCCAAACTGAGCTTTTTATGGATTAGTCCCTCCTGGTCCCTCCCTTCAGAGCTAGGATTGGTCCCCACTCTTCCGGGTTATGATCTTTCTAACCCACCCACTATATATTGCTCCTTGACCTGTTTCCTCCTCCCAAACATGGGTCAACATGGGTCCCATGTTCAGAAAATGGAGGAATAATCTATGCATGGGCGTGTAACTTAATATGAAGGCTCTTAGGCATGTGCAATAGTTAGGTCTCAGTGACCTATGCATGAACCCTCAAATTCAAGTCATGCCACCAGCTTCCCTCTCTTTAACATCCTTGAGCTAGGAGGCCCTGACCATCATTCTTGCAAGACAGAATGTGCTTCTCTGCTAACATTGTATCCCTTAGCAAACTCCTTGCAATGTGTGTGGAAGCAGGACTCCATCTATTACTAGACTCTTTATCTCACAAATATTACTCATGCTGTGAAAGAAAACACAAATCAAAAAAACTTGTGAAAAAATAGAGTGGAAAAATGTGCTTTGATGTGCACTCAGAATCCATCAGCTCTTTCTCTGAGATAAATAGCACTTTTCGTCATGAGTGTTTTGGGATTGTCTCAGATCATTGTATTGTTATGAATAACTAAGTCATTCATGGTTGATCAGCTTACAATATTGCTGTTACTGTATACAATGTTCACCTGGTTCTACTCACTTCATTTTGTATCAGTTCATTAAGTCTCTCCAGGTTATTATGAAGTCTGTCTGCTCCTCATTTCTTATAGCACAATAGTATTCCATTACAATCATATACCATAACCTGTTCGGCCATTCCCCAATTGATAGAGGGGAATGTCTTTCAAATCCTATAGAAGAAGCATGCAAGTGCTGGAGATGGAGTCATGAAGACCTGGGTTCAAATTTCACCTCTGGTACTTAATGATTACATGGCCTTAACCTCACTGAGCCTCAGTTTCCTGAAATATAAAATGGAGATGGTAACATCTATATAATCCCTACCTCACAGGGTTGTTGTAGGGTTCAAATGAAATATGGACAAAGTATTTCACAAACTCCAAAGCATTCCATAAAAGTTTTTTATTATTATTATCATTATCATTATTATCTCAGCAAAAGACTAATGTCTCTCCCAAGTTTCTGTTCAGGAGACAAAAATATATTCAAGGTAAGATAAACTGAAATCTAATGAACTACAGTACTTCTGAGATGGTGTCACAGCAGAGGTGTTGGAGTCTAAAAAAGGGAAATGACAAGGAATAAGTCAGTGAGAGGCTGTAACTAGGTCAATCATCAAAGGTCAACAAATATTTATTAGGCACCTACTATGTGCTAGATACTGTACTAACTACGTAGTATAATGGATAGGGCCATAAACTTGGAGTCAGGAAGACCTGAGTTAGAATTCTACTTCAGATATTTACTGGCTACGAGACCCTGAAAATTTATGAACAGCATCAATTTCCTCATCTATAAAATTGAGACAAAAATAGCACCTGCCTTAGTGGATTGTGATATGATGAGATGATATGTGTAAGACTTTTTGAAAATTTAAAAGTGTTATATAAGCCTAGCTATCATCATCATCTTAGTTTGTCTCCAGCCCCACCCTGGAAAGAGGATGCTTTGACTTCTAATAACTGACACTGGTTTTCTGAACAGAAGAATTCCTATCATGAAGAAGAGAAATTCACCACATCTCAAGACATGGTAGATTCCCCATTGAAGGTCTTCAGGCCAAGAATGGATAATCATGTGTAGATATCATAAAGAAACCTGAATATGGTACTCCAAATGTGGTATGATCAGAATTTAGTTCGGCAGGATGACTAATTTCTTATTCCTAGACTCTCTACCTCTCTTAATAGAGACTATGGTCACATTAGTTCTTTTTGACTGCTTTGTCATGCTATTAACATGGTGTAATGGATAGGGAATAAACTTGGAGGGATCATGACTTTGATTCAAATCCTAATTCAAACACTTTCTAGCTGTACTCAATCTCTCTGTGTTCCATCTTATAAGATGGTGGGTGGAAAGGGATGGATTGGACTTGATTGCCTTTAAGATACATTCTAGCTTTGAATCTGTGATCATACTGACTTTGCAATTCACTAAAATTCCCAAATCTTTCTCATGCAAGTTGACTTGCCTGAGATCACATAGCAATGCAGAATCAGAATGAGTACTAGAGCCTTGGTCTCCATTCTTCCACCTGTTATCTTTACTTCTACATCATCACCCCATAGCCCATGTATACACTTTCCTTTAGGTCCTTCAAAGATGTCATAGATCACAATAGTCACAAATGTACATCCTTCCCATACTAGACATAAGGAAAGACCATGTGCTCTTTTACTTTTGGCAGGAATAGAGCCCTTTGCTTAGAACAGCCATCAATGGGTTTTTCCTCATTTGAGGTCTTCAAGCACAGTCTTCTACTATTTTGATATTTTGTATAAGAGAGTTCTTGTTGAAACACTAGTTGACCTGGATAATACCTGAGGTCCTTTCCCAAAATGAAGTTCTGTGGTTACAATTTCCAAGAAAATTGAAGATTAAGGACTGCCTTTTTTTAAAAAAAAAATTACCCCATAGTGCTAAGTATGGTGGTTCTCATTCAGAAGAACCCAATTAGCCTGCTAGCTAATAGATGTTTCCTTTTTTTTTTTCTTTTAAAGAGCAGAAGAAGCAGAAAGGGCATTCTTTACTTGGCAGAAAAACTCAAGGACAGTTCCTCATTTCTTCCTCTTTCCAGTTGTTACCGGCAAACTGAACCTAGGATAAAGATATCATGAATTAAAATAACTTTATTTGTTTAGAATGTCATAAATATCAGTATTGTTTTTTTTCTTATTTACCAAGGCTTATTAAAGAACACACAGATCTAGTAGACATTTCAGGGCCAAAAGTTCAAGCAGTAGATTTATAGAAGATAATTTATGCAAGTGTCTCAGTAACAGGAATTTGGGAGACTCAGAATGGTTTACTCAGGAAGAACCATGATGCTGCCTTTGTGTGTTGTTGCTATTGTTACTTCCTGATATTTTTCTTAATTTTCATTGAACAGTGACTAAAACTCTGAAATAATATCAGCCACACAGTTTATAGCAAGTGTCTCTGAGCATTCCTCACAGGATTGTAGATTTAGAGTGGGAAGAAATCTTGGATATCTGAACCTCCTTCCCCAACCTTATTTTACATATGAGGTAACTGGAGTTCAGAGGGCTAGAAGACTTGTCCAAAATCACACAAGTAGGAAGTAACAGAGGCTGGATTTGAATCAGGTACTCTGAATCAAAACCTAGCATTCTGTTACTGTATACAATGTACTTTTGGTTCTGCTCATTTTGCTCTTCCTTATTTCATGCAAATCTTTCCATGTTTTTCTAAAATCATTGAGCTCGTAATTTCTTATAGCAGAGTAGTATTCCATCACAATCACATATTACAACTTGTTCAGATATCTATCAATTGATGGACTCTTCCTCAATTTCCACTTTTTCGCCACCACAAAAATAGCTGCTATAAAGTACATATGAAGGAAGATGCTATCTGTATCCAGAAAAAAACCTTGATAAATACAAGTATGTATAGAACTATATATATCTCAACTTCTTTGTATTTAATGGTAGCCATCTCTAGGACAGGGGTGAGGAGGGAAGGAAAAAAAGAAAGTTACATCATAATTTTGTTGTATATTTGAAAGGAATAGAAAATTGTGCATAGTAGATTTGCAGTT
This sequence comes from Pseudochirops cupreus, assembly GCA_028627135.1. Taxonomy (NCBI): domain Eukaryota; kingdom Metazoa; phylum Chordata; class Mammalia; order Diprotodontia; family Pseudocheiridae; genus Pseudochirops; species Pseudochirops cupreus. The sequence continues at coordinate 476,056,036 of CM053580.1, forward strand.
TCATGTACAATCATCTTTTTTATTGTATTATGTTATGGAAATGCTTGTTTTATTCCATAAATTAAAAATTAAAATGAAAAACACTCAACATTCTTTCCACTACCAAACACCTATGAGTCTGAGATACTTCAAGGAGCTAAAAAGAATCATGGGTCTAATTATTCTCTAGACACAGAGAAATACATATAATGTGAATCAAGTCAGACAAGGACCATCAGAAGGAATGCAGGAGTCAAATCTTTTTTTCCTATCAAAAGGTACTTCCTTGCTCACATATATCCTTAGTCATAACCCCCCACTCCCAAATGTGATTTACTGGGTGCCAGTCATGGTAGTCCTGGCATTAGAGTAGCTATACCTGTATTGTCACCCTGAAACCATACTAAGAAATTTACATAAACATCTTCTTTGAGGTAGTTAAATTCTTTTTTTAAATTTTGCTTTTTTTTGGAGGGGGAAGGGCCGAGCAATTGGGGCTGAGTGACTTGCCCAAGGTCACACAGCTAGTAAGTGTTAAGTGTCTGAGGTCACATTTGAACTCAGGTCCTCCTGACTTCAGGGCCAATGGGTAGTTAAATTCTTTACTCATATTCACACTCCATTTTTGGTTTTACCTCTTGGTAAATATCCTCTGTTTGGACTCTTCCTCAATTTCCACTTTTTCGCCACCACAAAAAGAGCTACTATAAAGTACATATGAAGGAAGATAGAGGAATGCTGGGAAGGAGAAGAGATGTGAAAAACGTGGGAGTCTTCTCATTCTTCCATGCTCAGGAAGGTGTGCCCTCCAGAGCCCAAAGGAAAGATAGATAAATCCATAACCCTTAACTTTAAAAGAGAAGCTCCTTAGGAGACTTTTTTCACCTTTGCCTTTTTGTCCTCGGTTCCTAACTCAGTTCCCGGCATAGCGCAAATGTAAATGATTCTTGTTGGACTTTCACATGAGTGTGTGTGTGTGTGTGTGTGTGTGTGTATGTGTCCTTTTAGTTATTAACAAAATGCTTATGGCCAATTTTATTATCTCTGTTTTGTCAATGAGTGAAATGGGATAGGGAAAAACTAGTTCAGGGAACCCTTAGCAGTGCCACTGTGAGTTAGTGATCAAAGTCCAACTCAGAACTTCACACTCCTTCCCTCACATTTCTGTAATCAAATTGCTAAGCCAAGAAGCAACTAAGATGAAATATTTTATAGGAAAAAGAATGTAGCATCTAGAATCAGAGGATCTGGTTTTAATCCTAGCTTTGGTATTTGCTGCCCACATACCCTAAGATAAGCCATCTTTCTGGACCTTAGTTTCTACCTCTGTTAAATAGTAGGATTGGCTAGAGGACTCTCTGGGCAGCTGGGTGATGCAGTGGATAGAGTGCCAAACCTAGAGTCAGGAAGAACTGAGTTCAAATGCAACTCCAGACGCTTGCTAGCTGAGTGACCCTGGGCAAGTCACTTTACCCTGTTTACCTTAGTTTCCTCATCTGTAAAATGAGCTGGAGAAGGAAACAGCAAACCACTCCAGGATCTTTGCCAAGAAATCCCAAATGGGGTCACAAAGAGTCAGATATGACTGAACAGATGACCTCTTAGGTTCCTACTGGTTCTAAATCTCTGATCTTAATCTATATTTTGTATGAAAATGGAAACTCACTGAAGTATACATGTCAGTGAACTAGAACTTGCTCCATTGAAGGCTGTCCTTTGTTATAAATCAGTTAAAATTAGGGAATGGCTGGACAAATTATGGTGGGTCAAAGTGATGTAGTACTATGGTGCCATTAGAAACAATGAGTAGGAGGAATTAAGAGAAACAGGAGAAGATATGTCTAAACTGATTCCAAGAGAAGCAAGAAAACATCATAAACAAGGACTACAATCATGTAAACAGAAAGAACATCCAAATGAATATGAATGTCGGATAAGCATAATGACTAATCTCGGTCTCAGCAAAGAGATGAAGCAATGTGCCACTCTCCTGGTGGAAGAGGAGGGCGCCTGTGGGATGTGCAGTGATGCACATCCTGTGGAACAGGATGGTTGTGTCTACTGGTTTTCCTTCACTATTTTGGTTACATGACAAGGCCCACTTGCAGAAGTGGGAGGATGATAAAGAGGACAGGATGAGAGAAGAATATACCAAAATGGCTGTGGAATTAATTTTTTGTAAAATTTGATCAATTAAAAGTCTGGCCTCTTCTTATCATGGACTTCCCTTGGAATCGGTCACTCCCCACATCAGAGAGTAACATTTCATAGTTACTTTCTAACTCATTATTGCAGTGCTTGCTAGGACCAGAGACTGTTCGAGGATTCACAGCTTTCTAATTTTACCACCAAAACAACGGAATCTATGAAGGAAGAAGTGCCCTTTAATTACTAAGATACTGCTCAAAAGTTTGACCTTTTTCAGGAGCATGGAATGCTCTCTATGATGTCTTCTTTTGCCTCTGTCAGCTTGGTTACCTGTAGTGTTCAGTGGGCTCTTTAGCATTCTTTGCCTGGATATACTGGAGTTCTTTGTATTGTTCGCCTCATGCATTTCTGCCTGTCTCCTTGGTTAGATGTCCTGCTGGGGTGGGAAGAGGGGAGGGGCAGCAGCACAGAGCAGTGGCTATAAAATAAACAAATGCCATAGTATATCAGAGTGGGAAGGGGTTTCAGAAGCAACCTCATCCAACTAAATAAGAGTTTTCCTCTACAATCTGCCCCCAGAGTAGTCATTTATCCTTTGCTTGAAGAACTGCCCCTTTCTTTTCCATTTAAAGCCCTTTTGATGAATTTTACTAGAATCCAGGGTTCTTGGCAAAGATGCTACCGTGGTTTGCCATTTCCTTCTCCAGCTCATTTTACAGATGAGGAAACTGAGGCAAATGGGGTTAAGTGATTTGTCCAGGGTCATACAACTAGTACGTATCTGAAGTCAGATTTGAACTCAGGTCTTCCTGACTCCAGACCCAATACTCTATCCACTGTGCCACCTAAATACCTAAAAAATACAGTCTCACCAGCCCACATTGGGTACATTCCAAACACCTTGGCCAAGAACCAATCATTGCTGTATCTTAAGCCATGATCCAGCAACACAAATCCCATCTCATATACTATATACTTTGCCAACTGTTAACTCTCCAAATCTGCTTCTGTCTTTCTGAATTCCTTGCCTTTGAACAAGAGCAGTGATGAAAACACCTCTTATTTTAGAAAATTTTCATTGTGTCAGTCAATAAACATTTATTAAGCTCCTACTATGTGCTGAGCACTGTATTAAGTGCTGGGTACACAAAGAAAGGTAAAAGACAGTCCTAGAGGACAGCTCCTTGAGAAGCTCACAATCTAATGAGGATACAATATGCAAATAACTACGTATAAACAGGCTATATAAAATACATTTGTGAGGATAGCACAGATAAGTCAATACATAAACAAATGAACTACAGGTTCCAAGGAGAATTCCAAAAGACAAGTGTATTTCACTAAAGGGCTGTCATATTGGAATGAGTATGCAGTAAGCATCCCAAGATACCTACTTTAAAGGAACAACATTTATTTTGAAGTATTCTTTAGCCTCGTAGTAATTAGCCCTATAATTTCTATAGCTTCTTCTCTGACTTATCTGTATTCTCCTTGGCTCCCAGTCCAACGCTTAGCATTACTGGGTACATCATTAATATTTGCAGGTTGTACTGAAATGGACTGGCTTGGCTTTATTGTCCCAAACAGTTCTAGGAAAGTTCACTGTATGTGAAGGAGAAACCCAGTGGCTGATTAAGACATGCCTCAGTGGATAGAACATTGGACAAGAGTCAGGAAGGAGTTTAAATCTGGCCTCAGACACTTACTAGTGTGTGACCCTGAGCAAGTCACTTAACCTCTATCGGTTTCAATTTCCTTATCTATAAAATGAGGATAATGATAACATCTACCTCCCAGGGTTGTTGGGGGGATCAAAGAAGATATTTGTAAAATACTTGGCAAACCTTAAAGGGCTATCTACATAATTATTATTGCTATTAGTTCATATTATTATGAAGTAGCTTTGTCTTCATTTGGCCTCAGTTTCTGGAGGAAGGCCTTCACATGTACTTAGTCATTTCTAAGTAACATTCAGATGCTGCATATAGATAGAGATTTACAGATACACCTTTTCCCCCTCTTCCCTCATCTAACCCCACACCTCCCCCAGACCCCCAGCAGATTAATTAACACATTCCTGCATTCTGCTTGAGGTCTCACAAAAGCTCTGTGTTCCCTTCCTGGAAGTTTTGATCATTATTATTTATTAATTTGCTCAGAATCAGACAAACAAGCCTCCATCATTTCCTATGCTAATCTAAATCCAGTTGAGGAAACTTATAATATAATACCAGTAGTTACTCAGGGAAGTACACTCAGAAGACCTTACTGGTCATATTTCCCAGGATGCAGGTTGCTGACTTCCTCAGTAGAAAGAATGGATAGCCATCTCTAAGTAGGGAGTGAGGTAAGAGAAGAAAAAAAAGAAATTTACCTGATAACTTTATCATATGTTTAAAAGGAATAGCAAGTTGTACATGATAGATTTCACAATGAAAACCTAAAATAAGAGGTGTTTTCATCATTTTTTTTATTATGTTATGTTATGGAAGTGCTTGCTTCTTTCCATAAATTAAAACAATTTAAAAATTAAAAAAAAAAAAAGAAGTGGGGTTGATGACAGAGGCAGCAGGGAGGAAGGAGTATTATTCTTATAGTCACATGACTTGGGATTGAGTCTGGGTTTGTCTGATACTCAGTTTCCCCATTTCTAATATGAGAATAACTCTTGCATCAAAACATGGTATGATGGAAATATTGATAAAAAATAAGCAAACTGACTTGCAAATTCAGTCTCTGATGCTTATTGTGTGTGAATGTTGGTAAACTCCTTAAGCTCTCTGACTTTCCTCACCAGCCAAAGAGTTAACAATCCTTGGACAAGACACTTCACCCAGGTATTATTTAAAAAAAGGGGGGGGGTTTCAACTTTAAATCTATAGAAATATGAATTGGTCTTATAATGACCTACTTCATAAGTGTCAAGAGGAAAAGAATGGAGTGAGGCACTTTGAACCTATAAAGAGTTAGGGGAAAGTGAGCTATTGATTTTCTAAGGCCCCTCTGTATGAACATTGCTTCAACACTGGGACAAATAGATGAAAATATGGTGGGTTAATTTTTATCAGGAGGTAAGTTATTTAGCTGCTATGGCTTTCTCCCTGCCCAAGGAGATAGTGGTGTGTTTTGGGAGTTGGAATCCAACCTAACTCTTTAACTCCTATAATTCTGGGTCTCAGGCCAATACCTGTTGCTATTGAGTCCCTCCCTGTATGGATTAAAGTTGTGGGACTTCATCTGGAGACAGACAGACAGAACTGAGAGAGCTTAAATTAGAAAATAGCAGACTTGGGAGGGTGTGATAACTGTCTTCAAAGAATAAATCAATCGACAAACACTTATTAAATGCCTATTGTGTGCTGGGCACTGTGTGAGGTGCCACGGATTAAATTAAAATAATGGTCACCGCTCTCAAGGAGCCTATGGTCAGGATATCAACTGTTTTAAGTCCTGTCAAGTGGAAGAGGGACTAGTCTTACTCTACTTGGTTACAGAGGGCAGTAGGAACAAATGACAGAACGTTCAAAGAGACATATTTCTGTTTGAAGTAAGAAATGTTTTTCTAATAATGAATGCACTGGATCGCAAACACTTTTTGCTCAGAGAACAGAATAATTCCTTGATGTGGGCAATTGCAGCATTCTATAGAAGACCCAGCTTTGGCTTTGGGTTCCTCCTCACTGCTGGGCATGTTATAGACAGGATTCTTATTTAGGGATGGATTGGACTAGATGGCTTCTGATGTCCCTTCCTCCCCGAGATTCTGTGATTCTGTGAATCCCAACACGTTCAAAGGAAATTGGTCAGAATTCTGACACATCACAGAGAGGCAGTGATGGATATTAGTGGATGAATGCTGGGCTTGGAGTCAAGAACACTTGTGTTCAAGTGCTGTGTCAGAGGACATTTATTAGTTATAGGACCTTGGATAAGTCACTTGACTGATCTGAGCATAACTTCTGTTATACTTAAAATGAGATTAATAATGCCTATAGTACCTATCTCATAGGACTGTCAATGAGGCTCAATGACACAATGCACTTTGTAAACTTTAGATTGATAAATAAATGTCAGTTATTAGTTGAAGGGGGAGATTGTTGGGATAGGTAGAGCAGGGAACAGTGAGATACTTATCCTTTTAAGTTCCCCTAAACTATTCTTGAAATAGAGATAGAAGCATGATTAGCATGAATAGAAAAACTGGAAAGATTGTTTTTAATAATTATGAATCAACTAGGGGCAATAACCATTCAGATTTAAGAGGGAATTTGTGGTTGTATATTTCCAACCCTCAACCAAATCATTTGATTTGGGGTGTGGGGATGGAGGGGAAAGCATAGATTTTTTTAATTGAATGATTTCTTTAAAATTTTGAATTTTGAATTTCAATGCAACCAACTGAACTTAATTAGTAACTACCTACATTTAAAATAATTAATTTGTAATATATCATATTGTTTTCTATTGTGTAGGCACCTTCTGAAATAGCCTGGGAAAAAGATTATTGCTACAACCACTACTGTTTTGAGGCTCAGGTTCCTTAACAAGCATATGTCCTCTTTTGATGTCAATTTACTTATCATTCAGCGTCTACTATATGTTCCTTTATCTGTCTCCAGGCGAGTCTGCCCACATGCAGATACACCCACATGTGAGTATTGAAGGGTCCTGGCATCAGGAAGTTTGAGAACCACTGCTCTACTAGATATCGCGACGTACAAAGATGGGGGGAAAAAAAGAAAAATAAGGAAAGACAATAGTGTTGTCATTCTTATTATATTGACTCTTCCTATTCATAAACAATAAGTATTTCTCCAGTTACTTAGGACTACATACAGTGTTTTATAGTTGTATTTATATAGTTGTATATCTTGATAAGTAAACTTCCAAGTATTTTATGTATTCTAAGGTTATTTTAAGTGGAATTTCACTTTTTGTATCTTTCTGCTGAGTTTCATTGGTATCCTACTGAAATATTGATTATTCATGTGTGTTTATTTTATCTCCTGCAATTTGGATGAAGTTACTGTTTTGATTAATTTTTCATTGACTCTCTAGGGTTTTGTAACCATATCACCGTATCAACTGCAAAAGGTAATAATTTTGTTTCTACTCTATCCATGCTTATTCCCTTTCTTTCTTTCTTTTTTTGTCTTATTACTATAGCTAGCATTTATAGCACTATGTCAAATAGAAGTGGCAATAGTGGACATCCTTGTTTCATCCCTGATCTTATTGGAAAGGATTCTAGTTTATCTCTGTTATACATAATGATGGCTCTTGGTTTAAGATATGAACTATTTATCATGTTAAGACAGAATAACTTTGCTCAGCTAAATGATTAGCCATGATAGAAATGCATTTCTGAACATGACCAATATGGGAACTAATTTTGCTTGATTACGTATGAGAGTTTCTTTTCCTTCCTTCCATTCTTCCTTCCTTCCTTCCTTCCTTCCTTCCTTCCTCCTTTTCTCTCTCTCTCCCTCTTTTTCTTTTTCAGTGAGGGACATGGGAGGAAGGAAAAAATGAATGCTCAATAGTAGAAAAAAAATTTTTAAACAAAACAAATAAGATAGATATGCTCCACAACTCTGTCTGTTTACCAAGTTGACATGGAAAATTAAATAAGAATATATTTATATACTAAATCTGTGATTTCACTACTATAGGGAACTCCCAGGTAAAGGAACTCCATCTCTCAATTCTGATTTACACATTCTCTGCAACTTAAAATTCTTAGAGAGTTACCTAGAACACAAAGAAGTAAGCGATTTATCCAAAGTTACTCAGCTCGTTTGTGTCAGATACTTGAAATCCTATCATGCTTCTGGCTTTGATGCTAGCCACAAAATGAAATGCAAATTTAAAGCAAAACAAAACAAAACAAAAAAAGCCTTACCAAAATATCTTTCAAATTGATGCAGACATGCCTGTGTCCTTGTTTGTTTTCAGTAGGGAAGGAAGAAGGTTTGAATTTTCCATTCACCATCCTTCTAGAAGGTTCTCTCAGAGGAGATTGGTACCAGAATAAGTACAAATCTCATAACTGATTTTCAGTTATCTGGTGGCTCATCTGAGGCCTGCAGTCCTCTGAATCTCCTCTCCCTCTCCACCTTTCTCCGTCCCAGGCTGTCTAGCAGGTCTAAACTGAAAGGGAAGGAAATTGGGTACTTTTGTTATTCAGTTGTTTCTATCGTGTCTGATTCTTTGTGATCCTTTCGAGATTTTCTTGGCAAAGATCCTGAAGTGATTTGCCATTTCCTTCTCTGGCTCATTTGACATATGAGTAAATTGAGGCCAACAGTTAAGTGACTTTCTTGAGGTCACACAATTAGTAACTGTATATCTTCAGATTTGAACTCAGGTCTTCCTGACTCCAGGCCCCTCACTCTTTCTAATGTACCACCTAGCTGGGTACAGAAGTGTGAAAAGAAAAGAATAAATGGGACCCAGGAAGGGCTGGAATTCCCCACTCCACTTTCCATTGTGTCTACAACCAACGTAACAAGGGAAGTAAAAAAATACCTGTTGTGTCATCTTGGGTAAGGGTGGTGAATTTACCTTCACTGTCAAGAGGCAGACACTTTGCTAACGTCAAGAGACAGATATTCTTGAAGCAGTCCAGGGCTACATGTTTACTGTCCAGAAAATTTCCCCCAGTGTTATTACTTTTGTTTATTTGAATTCTGGTCCCCATCTTCCTAGTTTTGTTTGACACCATCTAAATAAAACATGGAGTATGATGGATCAGATACACTTAAGAAAGTGACACAGACACAGTGAGATCTAGAAACACTGTAGTTTTGTATCTTTTTTGTCCTAACAGAAAAGAACCAATCTATTTGTCTTCTTGTGAGACAAGAATCCAGTTTCTTTTCCCACTAAATTGCCCTTTCATTTACCCAAATGGGTAATTTAATTTTATAAACATTTGAAATTATTAAGTTTTTTTTAATTGCTTTTTAAAACCCCCAGTTCAGAAATATCTGGAGATGTTTTCTCTTCCTTTTGTTAGTCTCTCAATGCTAACAGCTGGAAAGAGAGAGAATCAGAAAATGACATCCTTTAATTAAGTAAGGCCTGGATGTTTGAGAACAACGTCCTTGGTTTACCCCCAACATTTTAGATGCAGCCAGCTTTGCCAACTGCAGCCAGTATTGGTCTCTGGGGAAGAGAACTCCCAATCCCAGAACTTATTAAATGCAAAATGCCTTGTTGAGGAAATGTTAAAGCTGAAAATGTCAACTCTAAAAATGTCAAGAAATATAGAGGTTCTCATAACACTGCTAATTTGCTCTTCCTGTGTGTCATTTTCCTATTTGTGAATATGCCTTTAACAGATTGAACATTTGTCAGAGGTGGGAGGTAGGATGCCATGGCTTCTGGGTGATATTGCATACATTAACCTTAATAAAATGACCAGGATGCTTGCATTTATTTACCAGACACAGAATGTATAAACATTTAAAGTGATAATAAAAAGAAAGTACTGTATGACCCTGACCAGCAGACATCTATGGTACAGAAGCACAAATAGAAAAGACATGATACTTCCAACTATATAAAAAGAGGTCCAATAAGCAACATACTTTCTGAAGATAAAATGGGTAGCCTAATTTTATGATCATTTCACTTTTATTTTCTCATCAAACAAGTTAAAAACAATTGTTTTTCATGGTTCCACACTTATCAATTGGACCAGATGGGATATCTACTGGGGTAATAGGTATGGGTAAGCTTGGTTTTAAAGAGTGAACCTCTTGTGGAGGAGTCTTTTGAACTCCAAAGAAGCAAAGGGTCATAAGATCATAGCTTCAGAGTTGGAAAGGACCTTAAATTAGGACACTTATTTCAAACCTTTACTTTTCCAGATGAGAAAATATAGAGACTCAGAGAGATTAGAAGACATGATATTAAGTGTCAGAAAAAGAATTTTAAATCAAATCCTCTGTATTCAAATCCAATGCTCTTTCTAATCACTTTAAATGTTGCCTGGTATGTCCATCATTCATTTATTCAGTCAACAATCATTTATCAAGAACCTAGTCTGTGCAAGGTGCTCTTTACGATGCAAAGATGAATTAAAACAATCTCTGACTAGAGAGAGAGACTAAAGTCTAATCAGGGACACTAAAAACCCTCACACACATATCTACAGCACAAAGAATATTGGGAAAGAGCAATGAGGGAGGGACAAATTCAGTCCTACAAAAATTTCAACAAAGTTATTAAAGAACCCACTCCATGCAATACCCTATCTCTTATTCTTACACTGCTATGAAATGTTTTAGTTGTGTTCTTAGTCCTGAAGCTCTCCTTGATGGAACCCAATGCTGTGAATTTCATGTCCCAAAGAATGAGGAGTGATAACCACGTAAGTTTTATCCAGCCCGAGGATAAAAGGAGATCATTTTCTCCACTGAAAATTCCAATTTTCTTTTAGAAACAAATACTTGTTTCTGTAGGTATCAAGCTGGAAACACTACTAATAGTGATTTAGAAAATGACATAGAGTAGGAATCTTCCTAAAGAAACTAGTCTGACTTTAGTCACATTTTCTAACTTTGTGTTTTTAGAGTAAATGTAGGCCACAAATGTCATAGGCAGAAGAAAGATAATGACCTTGCCCCTAAGTTTAGTTTTGTTCCCATGTTTTTTTCCACTTCTACTTGTTTCCATAGGAAACCAAAAGAATCTTGCAATTGAAGACTTGGGAGGAACCTAAACTCAGAGAGCATTTGGTAAATTGCCTGTGAAGGCAGTCTTTAAGTTGATAATGATCGGATGCAGTTTAACAATGGAAAATTCAGCAAGGAGCCACAGGAATTTCTAACTCTAAATTAAAGTAAGGCCTCTGAAAGAAATTCAGTAGTCGATGACCAGGAAGTCAAGGTGGAAGAGTAAACTTATTATGTCTGAAAACACTCATTAGTTATCTGGAGTGGCTCTGTATTCTAAAGAGCTTGGCACCTACATCAGGGAAACTCATGGAGAAAAAGCACATAAACCCCCAAAAGATTAAAGTAGTATTCACATCCCTTCCCTTCTTCTGGGAGAAAAACTACAAGGATTCTCACCCACCTCCACTTCAGCAGTGTCTAAGTGTTTAACACCTGGCCCTTCTAAAGAAGTTATAACAAAAATAGTCTGTGTAAGCTATTTTAGACCCAGAAGGCAAAGTAGAAATTGAAAGAATCCACCAGCCACCTCCTAAAAGAAACTCCAAAGTGAAAACTTCCAGGAATATTACAGCCAAAATCTAGAACCCTCAGGTCAAGGAAGAAATACTGCAGGCAGTCACAATGAATTCGGCTCCCAAGTCACATTCAAGTACCAAAACAAATTTATAAGAATAAGAGTCCCTCTCCAATTTATGCCAAAGGATATGAATAGACAGTTTTCTGAGAGAGAAACCTAAGTTATCAGTAACATATGAAAAAATATTTACTAATAATTAGAGAAATGCAAATTAAAACAACTGTTTTTAAATATCAGTTTGGCTAAGTGGACAAAAAAAGGGAAATGACAAATGCTGGAGGCAGCTGTGGAAAAATCAGTATGTACTTTAATGCATGGTTGGTACAACTGAGAACTGTTCCCAGCCGTTCCGGAAGGCAATCTGGAACTCTGTCCCCCAAAACTATTAAACTGTGCCTACTCTTTGACCCAGAAGTATTGCTACAACTAGGTCTATGTCTCAAAGAGATCAAAGACAGAGGGGAAGGACACATATGCACAAAAATATTTATAGAAATTCTTTCCGTGGTAGCAAAGAATCAGAGTGAAGATTGAAGTATCTTTTCTTTTACTTGTTTTTTGTGACATTTTTAATGCAGGAATGTTTTCACATGGCTATACGTATTTGTAATGGGCTTTATTCTTCTGGCCTTTTCAATGGGTAGAAGAGGGGGACGGGAACTTAGAACTGAAAATAAAATTATGCTGAATTTTTAGAAAAGAGATAATTAACAAATACCTAGAAAGGGTAGCAGTAATTTACAAAAAGTCAGCATGGTTTCTCCAAGAATAGGTCATACCAGACTAACCTCATTCCTATTTTGTCAGGATTCCTTAACTAAGAGATAAGGGGGACGCTCTGGATATAGTAGATTTTGGCAAAGCTTTCGGTATTCTCAGATAAAGATTATTCTTGTGGGAAAACAAAAAACAAAAATAGTCTGGTCGGAGTCCTCTCTTCCCCACAGGGAAGGGAACAAACATTAAGCATCTACTATGTTCCTGGAATTATGCTAAGAACTTTATAAATATTACCTTATTTGATTCTCACACAACCCTGTGAGGTAGGTGCGATTATTATCCTCATTTTACAGTTGAGAAAACTGGGGTAAGCAGAGGCCAAGTGACTTGCTCAGGGTCACACAATTAGTCTGTAACAGAAAATCCTTTTTTTAAAGTGTAATTAGCCACCTCTCCCCTAAATTGAGCAATTAGTTATTCATAACTTGGAGAAAATTAACAACTGACAATCAGGTATTTCCTACCTAATAGCTAGCTGGGATCAGTATAGTAAGGTAAAATATATTTTTATTGGAGTGGGTGTTAGACAAGGAAAAAGTCATTTTGGAATATGAGATACTTTTGGAAAGCACAGGACTACAAAAATTTATTGTGGTCACAAAGAGGAGTAATTAGGGGGCACAAGAAAGGCATTGAAGACCCAGGGACGATGAAGGAGGCACCTTGGGAGTGGAAGAGGGATGCAGAAGGGGAGGTGAGAGGCAGCTGAAGACTGATTTTAAGAGAGAGAGAGAGAGAGAGAGAGAGAGAGAGAGAGAGAGAGAGAGAGAGAGAGAGGGAGGGAGAGAGGTAGATAGGTAGACAAAGCATTTTTAAAGTTCTTGACATATTCCAAGCACTGTGCTAAACCCCGGGGATACAAATATAAGGAAACAAGACAGTCTTTGCCTTTAAGGATGCGACATAACTAGCAAACAAAAGGAAGAGGCCAAGTCCGGAGTGTCTAGTTCTGAATGAAGCAGAACATAGCTGGGACACCCTCCTGAAAAAATGACCTACACAGGGAATCCCCAGTTAGAAGAGAGGATCTCCAGGGCAGAACCATTTCTAGGACTGAAAGGTGGTTCATGAAGAAGAGGGGAGGAAAAGGATAAAATAATCTGGAAAGTCAAGTTGCATGTGGAAAAATATGTATATAATATGCATATATATTTATGTATGTATATGTCTATATACATATATAAACATTTCAATATTTTGATATTCCAATTAACTTATGTCTTCATAAGTGTGGGTACTCTCTTCAGTGGGGCAGTTCTTAACTCATCCACATGAGGCCCAATGGAATTCTTATCCATGTCTTTTCACGTCCATAGAAGATCTATCCAAAATGTGATAGTGGTATTTTCCTCCAAATCCTTTAGCTCTTAGTTTGTCTCTCTGTTATCTCTTGATCTTAGAACATGACTGGCCTACCCCCTCTCCCAGTCAAATGCTTCCTTGACAATCTCTTTGCAAATATAAGTCATCATTGGTAATATGGTACAACCTACTTTCACCCACTACATATCTCTTCGTTGATCAGTTGGATCCCCCACAATTATGATTCATCAGAGAATTTAGTGTTCCATAATGTGTGGACATGCAACATTACCTAGAGAATATTAGTGTTAAGATGTGTTTTTATGTTAGGAAAAAGCTTAGAACCAATATGAGCTCAAAGGGCTCTACCATAGGTCAGACACAAATAGTCAATATAAACCTTTGAGGTGAAGATTAGTACATCCCACGTTTTTTTTTATCTATGACGGCTTCATCACTTGCTTCATCACAACTTTGAGAGAGATAAAAATAGTATGTGTGACGTCTTTTGACTCATGTGTAAGTTGGATTTAAGTGAGGCAGAGCTGCACAAAACCTCACTCTCTTACAAGGTCATTGAAGTCCAGTGACAAGGGAGAAGTTAAGATGACTGGCGATAACTCAGGATGTAGTGAATGACCTTGGCGTTTTCAGTGACTAACCAAGCTCTGAGCACTCCACAGCCCCTGTTTCCACAGACTTCTTGGCCATTGGAACAAATTATTCACATCTGTCTATTTTACTGGGGAAGTCTTCACATGGTTGGAGCAGACATTGCCCTAACTTACTGACAATTTTGAGGCCTATCAGTTCCCCTCAACCTGATGAGATGGTTTTACTGGGGTGTAGCTGCTGCCCACGCTATAGCTTCTTGGAGCCACTGGTGAGAGTTGGATGACAGGTGGATGAGCAGCCCTGAAAAGGGATGTATAGAGTGTCCACGGAGGACTAGCACCTTTAGTGTGTGAGTGCTATAATCTTGACATTCTCTATTTGGTGTTTAAGGTTCTTCACAACCTGGCCAGTACTTACCTTTCCAGTCTACTTACACATTTCTTCCTTCCACACTTTCTTCTGTCCCACTTCATTTGCCTATTTGCATTTTCTCACAAATGATACTCCATACCTTTGCATGGTCCTTCCCCCCAAGACTGGAATGCTTTCCTTCCACGTTTGACCTTCCTGGGATCCCTGGTTTCAGCTCCAGTTCTCCCTACCCTGGCAGACCTTTCATGGTCCTCCCCAATACTAGTACCTTTCTCTCCAAGATCATTTTTTATTTGATTTGTGACTGTGGATGCTTTGAACATACATCTTACGTCTGGGGTACTTTCTCCATTAGAACATAAGCTCCTTAAGGGCCGGGACTGCTTCTCTTCTGTCTTTGTATCCCCAGAGTTTCTGTGCCTGGTAATTAATAGGTGCTTAATAAATGCTTACTGATTGATCGCTTGTAATCTTTGATTCTTTTGGAGGGAATTGCTAGGTAGCCTCCAAATTAAGAACTGGGTTGCAGTTTCACCTCTGACATACCTACTGACTGAGCGACTTCATCATGCCTGAGCACTCTCGCTATTGGGATAACCTACGTCAGATTTAGTGACTTTTCTAGTGCATCTTTAAAAATGACCATCTAGTCCTCATCTGTAAAATGAGGAAGCTTAGATACAGGAAAGCCTAAATGACTCGTCTAAGGACATATAGCAAGGGGCAGAGCTGGGATATGACCCCAATTCCTTTGGCCCTAAAGCCAGCACACATTTCCTCCTAACCATGATCTTTCCCCAAACCTTGTCCTAACCTTAGCTGAAGAATACCAGAATATGATCCCAAGCCCTCTCAGACTTACCCATTGTCACTCAGCTTCCCCTGCTCAGGCCCCATCCCTTAATTTCTGCCTGGGCCAGTTTACACACCAAGGGAGACTGGAGGAGGCCGATACATGGTTTTAAGGGGACTATCTATAGCCTTCTCCAAGCTGGTGTCACTGCAGTTGTTTCTGCAGTGTGACCAGAGAGGCCACACCTAGGTTAGCTCAGGACCATAATGGAGCAGCCTTCTGCGCTAAAAGACTAAAGGTAAACAAAGACATTTGCCCCGGGAGGTTGGCTCAGATTTAATAGAGGATGTTTGCAGGCTTTCAGTCCTGCTCAGTCCATAAGGCTTAACCGCTGTACAAACTGAATTAGAACACTAAAGCCCAACTGTTTGTTTAGTTTGATTATTTGCTTAATCCTGTTTCTAAGGCAGGTGGCCTCCTTCGGTCACCAAACCATGGCTCTGACCCTCCCCCACATGACTTCTTCTGACCAGTCTTCTTAATCATAGCGGGGGGAGGGGAAGAGAGGGAGGGAAAGGACAGCCTTGAAACGTAAAACCAGGAACTCTCACTTTGCATGCATGTTGTTTTGTTATTAAGGACCATAATTTACTCTAATCGGCATTTTCAGTTGTTACGTAAGGACCCTTTTCTACTTTCTTCTTGTAAAGGTAAGGGTTGGATTCCACAGGGGAGTCAATTGTGTGTACTGCACAAACTATTGACTTCCTTAGGCCGCTAGGGACGCAGTGGAGAGCAGGCTCCGGCCGGGGAGGAACTGATGAATGCTGCGCCCGAGAAGCAGGAAGGCCTCTAAGAAAAACACTGAAAACAAGGTCAAAATTGGCTCATCTGTTGCTTGGTTCTAATGAATCCCAACATAAACTTCTCACTAAACTCAAAAGTGGCTCCAGGAGCAAATACGAAACGCTCTGCTTGGCCTTCCAAGGCCTTCCTGACCTAGCCCCTTCCTATCTTTTCAGTCTTCTTACACGCTTACGCTCCCTCATGCACACTCTTCTATTCAGGGACACCGGCCTCCTGGCTGCTCCACTAACAAGATTCTCTGCACTCTCTCTCCCTGTCCCTCATGCCTGGAATGCCTCCTCTCCTCTGCCGGGGCTGGTGACCTCCCAGGTTTTCTTTAAATCCCAACTAAAATTACACTGTCTCTGGGAAGCCTTTCCTGACTCCACTTAATTCTAGTCACTTCCCTCTTTTGGTTATTTTTTATTTTAGTTTTGTTATTTTGTTTAATATTATTATATATTTATTCTCTATATATTTTATAATACATTTATTATGTTATATTTATATTATTTTATGTGTGGATTATATTTACATTTTATGTTCTTTCGGTTATTTCCTATTTATCTTCCATATTGCTTGCTTTGTATACATAGACTGCTCTCACTTTACATAAAGGCAGGGGAGTAGTCCCGGGGAAGTCGCAGGAAGGGAGGGAAAGGCACACTTCTGTTAACAGAGAGCTAGTTGTCTCCCCCATTAGACTGTAAGGTCCTCGAGGGCAGGTACTATATTTTGCCTCTTTTTGTATCCTCAGCACTTAGCACAGTGACTGACATATAGTTTATTGATTGATCGATTGATTGAGTTTCAATTTGTTGTTGTTTGTTGTGAGAGGCAACATTGACGCAGAGGATAGAGAGCTGGCTTCCAAACAATGGACTGGGCTTAAATTTCATCTCTGACACATGTGCTGACAGAGTGACTTCTCTGACTGATTTCTCCAACAAGACCCAGGAACCTCGTTATTGGGATAACTTCCTCATTCTGTAAGATCTTATCAGCCTTCGTACTCTACCTCATCCCTACCATCTGCCTCTCTGATTGGAGGGCAGAACCGTGAATTCAAAACTTCCTTTTAAGGAGGGAGCTCAGTTCAAACATCTCATTTCTCACCTGCCTCACTAGTCTAAGATTTCTCCTCCTCCTTTGCATGTTACCTGGCACACAGTAGGTGCTTAAGGAATATTTATTAACTGGTTAACTGAGTAACCCTGGATGAGTCACTTAAACTCTTAATGCTCTAGGGCAGCGGTTCTCAACCTGTGGGTCACTCCCCCTTTGGGAGTCAAACGACTCTTTCACAGGGGTCACCTAAAACCATCGAAAAACACATATTTCCGACGGTCTTAGGAACTGAGACACCGCTCCTCTATCCGTCCCCGGGTGGGTCTGCCCACATGCAGATATGCCCACATTTGAGTATTAAAGGGTCACAGCATTAGGAAGGTTGAGGACCACTGCTCTAGGTCCTAGAGACTAGACTACTCTCTGACTGTAAGCTGCAGAAAAGGTGCTGATCTTTATTGATAGATAGAGTTTCCTCACCTGGGAGTTCTCTATACAAGTGATAATCACAGAGGGATTTTTCCCCCTTACCCATCCAGTTATCATGATGGAAGCTTGGCTGCCACCTTTTCATCGTATTTTCCCACAAATGACTTTCAGAATTAAGAGATTCCTCATCAAGAAGCAGAAAGAATTCCATTTCTCAATGGATTCTAAATGAAGATGGGCAGTTAAAATCAGGTACAACTCAAAGAGAAAACACTGGAGAAGGACCAAGCTGGGTTTGTAAAGAATGGCCAGCACAGTGACATATACATTTATTGTAATATCAAATCCAGATCCCTTCTCATGTCATTCATCTGTCACCCCTGATAAGAAGTAAATGATACTCGTCTCCCATTTGGTGATAACTAGGAGGTGCAGCCTGGAGTCAGAAAGTCTTGAGTTCAAACCCAGCCTCAGACACTAGCTGTGTGACTATGCACAAGTCATATGAGCAAGTTTGTTTGCCTTTACTTTCTCAGCTGTAAATGGGGATAATAACAGCACCTACCTCATAAGATTGTTTTAAGGATCAAATGAGATATTTGTAAAGCCACTTACTTTATCCTGAAATATAATAGGCACTGTGTAAATACTTATTCCCTTCTTTCCCATTTTGGAAACTGTCCATTAAGACAGACTTTTAAAAAATTACTGTTTAAAAGTTTATTCCTTCCTTTACTTTTTTATAGACTGAATTCATGAATTTGGTATTAAATGTGTATGTGCTTTCTTTTAAATTACTCTCATCTGCATTCCTGTTTGTGTCATATCTTATTTTTTAGTTATGCTAGAATAAGCAGTGTCTATGATGAAAAAAGTTGCTTAATTTACATAAAAGAGAACTGGGTGCAAATCCTGTCTCAAACGCTCCCTGAGTGATTTTAAGAAGCAAAGTCTTTCTGAATTTGTTTCATCCTACAGGAAATGGAATTAAAGAGACTGAGGTGTATGGGTAAATTAGGGAAGGCTAGTACCTCTGGTGTGAGGGCTGCCAAGCTCTTTTCAGGTCTGTTTCCACCTTTAGTGACCACCTGATTGGCCTAACTCACATCTGTGGCTTCCAGAAGCTATAGCATACACAGTGGCTATACCCAGCAACCAAGGAGTCTCAAACCTATTGGTGAGTTAAGGGGATCTCTAACCCAAGCATGTGAAGACTTCCCCTGGTCGAATGGGTGGATGAAAACAATTTGTTCCAACGGTCATGAAGCAGGCCCTGTGGAGCACTTAGAGTTTGGCTGGACATCCAAAACACCAAGGTCATTAACTGCATCCTGGACATTGCTGATTATCCCCACTTTTGACCTGCCATTCACTGTACTGTGATGGCTCTGGAAGAGAATGAGGCTGAAGACTTTCTGTAACTCTGCTTCACTTAAATCCAAAGGATTTTGATTAGGTTGTCTTTATTGTTGTTCATCCTTTGTTCTAGAAGAAGACCGATGACGTCATGAGGGTAATGCCTTGACTCTCAGTGATTTGGATTTAAGAGCTTTGAAAAACCATCAGACTCACTCCTTCTCCAGAGCCATTGACATCCAGTGGCAAGACAAAAGTCAAGATGACTATTGATGGCTCGTGATACAGTGGGTGATCTTGGCCTTTTAAATTAAGGTCTTTCCCAGGCCTCAGTTTGTCTGAAGCAACACCCATTCAATGACTAAGGGCTAGTTAAGAATTGAGACAATTAAGGTCCTTTCTAGATGTAAGTCTACTATCCCTTGCTCTTCCATTGTATTCTCTAGGAGAATGAAAGCTCCTTGAGGGAAGGGGCTATTTTTCATTTGGTCTTTGTATTGCTAGTACCCAGAAAAATATTTTGTACACAGCAGATTCTTACTTAATAGATTGTTGGGGTAGGGATAAAAGATGGAATGACCGAAGGAACAAAGATCTTTTTATCATTCACCCACTACCATTGGATCAGATTGGATTGAATTTAGAGCTTGAAGGGATCTTAGTCCTTGCCTAGTCCAACCCTCTCATTTTTTAAATGAGGAAGCTCAGTCTCAGAGAAGTCAAATAACTTGCATCTTCCTCCTCTTCCTCCTCCTTCTCCTCCTCCTCCACCTTCTCCTCCTCTTCCTCATCATCATCATCATCATAGCTAATATTTTTATGGTGCTTACTATGTGCCAGGCATTATGCTAAACACTTTACAAATATTATCTCATTTAACTCCTACAACAACCCTGAGAGATATCTATTGTTATTATTCCCATTTTAAGAATAAGTAAACTGAGGCAAACAGGTTAGTTAAGTGACTTGCCCAGGATCAAACAGCTAGTAAGTGTCTGAAGCTTGATCTGGATTTGGATCTACCTATCTTCAGGTCCAGCACTCTTACCCACTGGGCCACAGATAGGTCGTAAGAAGCAAAGTCAGGAATTGTACCCAGATCATAGATCCATAGGATCATAGATGATAGAGATGGAAAGAACATGAGGGAGCATCTAGTTCAACCCTTTCATTTTATAGATGAAGAAGCTAAGGTCCATGAGTCTGATAGACCCATCCAAGGTTGTAGAGATAAAGAGGTTATAGAGTAGTAAAGCTGGGATCCTCTGATTTTAGGTCCGTTGTTCTTATCGCTGGACCACGTTGGGCCAAAAGACCTGTGGAGATGCTTTTCAAGAAGCCAGGATTAATATGAGAATGGACAGAACCATGATTAGTGTGTGGACTCCACTCTAATAACAGCTAGCTTTTATATAACTCTTTAAGGTCCTCAAAGCTCTTTCTATATTGCTCCTTCATGTGACAATGTTGTTAAAACAAGGTTGAGAAGAAAGCTTGACACTATGAAGAATTATATTTGCATAAACAGTTTACTCTATTACTTACAAATAGGTATAAATGTAAGAATTTGCAATTCAAGCATTCAATCCACACAAACCTCTTTAAACATAGTTAAAAGAAACGGAGAATTCTGTTGACAAAGATTGGCTAGGCTAAAACTCTGTTTTGTTTTGGCTTTATTTTCCTTTGAGATGATCAGTGTCACTTTTTATTGCCCAATACAATGGAAGCTCCTTCAGGGAATTTTTTTTCCATTTTTGTTTTTGTAAATTCAGTGCCTAGCAAAGTGCTGGGCATATAGTACACATTTAGTAAATGTTCATTGGATTATATTGAATTGCATTTCCATTACTTTAGCTAGTCAACCACTTTAGATTTCCTGTTGTTTCTTAGTTTTCTTCAGTTTCCCCTGGAGAGTGAGTCTATTGCTTTTCCTGGCTTTGGAGTCCAGGCATTAGCTTTTCCCCTCCTTGATCTTTGTGGTCCCACATTTTAAATTCATAGGGGCCATCTCTTAATGCCTCCCTCCCCCTACCACAAGCTACATGAAGCGGGTGATGGTCTCTTCATTCTTTGTACCCTTTCTTAAGTAGGCACTCATCCCAAAAGCACAAGTTATCTTCGTATTCCAAAGCACACATTTCCTTAGAGGCACAGTATGAAAGATAATATTTTCAAGGTTAGAAATGATCAGCTTCTCTTTCTTCCAAAGCCAGAAGACCAAGATATTATAAACAACTTATTTTTTAAAGGTGCTAAATATCCCTTTTATTTTTCCTTAAAAAGCTTCACTTCTAAAGAGACTTTGAGACTCACAAAGTTCTTTCCTTACATCAAGTAGGTAGTATAACTATTGGTGATCATTTTACAGATGAGGCGATAAAGAGATAGAGATAAAAGCTATTGTTATTGTCATCATTAACATTTACATAATGCTTTAAAGTTCACAAAGCACTTCACATATATTATCTCATTTTATCCTCACCACCAGCTTGTGAGGTAGATCCTAATATCATCCTCAATTACAGATGAAGAAACTGAGTCTGAGTTTAGTGACTTGACCTCAGACACAGTCTGAATCAAGATTTGAACTTGGGTCCAGTTCACTACAGATCTAGCACTCATGCCTCCATAATAACTAGCTGCCCTGATTAAGGGAGTTAGTCACAATTACACAGATTGGAAATTGTTGAACTTAATTCTTTTTCTTTTTCCACACTTCCTCTCACAGTGGAATAAAAGGGTGAGGGGAAGACACCAGACTGAGCTCCTACGCCAGCCTTGCATAGTTAAGCTTTAAGATTCAACCTTTTTTTCTGCACATTTGTTACAGAAAACCTGAAGCAGATGGCAAGTGAAGCAACACCACTCTCTGAGTTCCATTATAGGAACATTTTTTAGGTAAACAGAAAGTTATTTTAACTAAGCTTCTACTTCTTCCATTATCTCAGAAAAGTAAAGTATGGATGAATCATTTTGGTCTGTCTGCAATTCCTGTGGTAAACCCATTGGGAAGACTGCTCCCTTCTCGTTATTCTATACAGATAGTAAAAGAGGGCTGGCAAGCAAGGTACTGTCCATAAGTCACAGAGTGTGCTCCCTTTTCAAATCTCTTCAAAATCTATCAGTAAAAGCAATTTTCCATGGTGAGAACCATCAATTATGTTCTGGGTATCCTTCCTGAAATATCTCTCTGGGACACCTGAATAATCAGCAATAACCACAAAAGTTGATAGAGAATAGACCAAGAAAAGAAGTACTAACAAGATGGCAATCAGACTAATAGGTATAGAGGCAGAACCTTAGAAGCCATTGATTCTACCACCCAGTTCCATTTTGAAGGAGAAGAAATGGATATGCAAAGACATTAAGAGATTTACCCAGGATCACCCAGATAGTAAGTGTCAGGGAAGGATTTAAACCCTGGTCCTTCTGTCTTGGAGTCTACTGTCAATCAATCAATAAAAATTTAGCAAGCACCTATCACATGCCAGTGCCAAGTGCTACCCAATCCATTATGTCGTGGTACCTCATGGTATGGAAATATGCAGGACAGATCAGAGCAAAAAGCATTCCTCTCAATGTCTGTTGTTCTTGAACTCAATTACCAAGCCCAGAAAGTGAAGAAAGCTATTCACATAAACTGAACATACTATTCAGACTCATGTGGTACAAAGTTCCCCCAAGGACAGGATTGCAGTTATGTCTTTATTTGTCAATGCATTTCATTTTGAGAATATTTCTTCCATCCTATATGTTTCTCCTTCCCCCCCCCCAGTGCCTTGACATAATCTTTGCATTGAGTTTTCTGAGGGGGTTGTTTGTTTTTGGTTTTTTGGGGTTTTTTTTAGGGAGGATTAATTAGTTTAGGCAGCAAATGTAATGGAAAGAGCAGTTGAACTCAGGAGACATGGGCTTGCATACTGGTTGTATCACTAGCAGGATCATAGTAAGGCAATATCATTGGAGTCCTAGGGATCAGCACCCCTATCACTCCCTTAACTACCCCATCTTAACTATTATTTCATAGATTTAGAGCTGGGAGAGAAATCATCCAGCTCAAGATACTCATTTTACAGGTGAGGACACTAAAGCCTAAAGAAGGGCATTGGTTTGTCCAATTTCTTACAGGTAGAAAGTGGCAGAGATGGGATTTTTAGGACTATCTTAATTCAGTGGGTATCCTAATACAAGAGTTTGCCCTGGTTTGTTTGTTTTTTATAACGTCCTACAAGGCTAGCCTTTAAAAAAAGACAGACACTGAGCATTAATATTACATTCTAGCCAATGTGCTAAATGCTTGACAAATATCTTATTTGATCCTCACAACAACCCTGGAAGGTAGGTGCTGTTGTTATGCCCATTTTACAGATGAGGAAACTGAGGCAAATAGCAGTGAAGTGACTTGCCCAGCATCATGTAGTTAGTCATTGTCTGAAGCCAGATTTTAACTCAGGTCTTCCTGATCCTAAGTCCAGAGTCCTATCCACTGTGCCACCAGGCTGACTCTGATAGACAACGGAAGTCCTCATCTCTAAGGATGATTTAAGGGGTTCTAAGAAATCATCCCTTCCTTCAAAAGCATCTTCTTTAAGTACCTGACACTGTACCAGCAGAAAATCCTTCCTTGGGATCTTCCGGCTTAAAAAAAAGCACCAGTTTCTTCTAAAAATTAAAATACTCCAAAGTGGAATACTACATTACATTGTGTTCTCTCCTTAATGTCTCCATGAGGAGGAGTTTGTCCCTTTGCTTTTCAATAATCACAGCTAGATGAAAATAAGGTCCTTTAGGAATGGATCACAGGATAGATAGATAGATAGAATGAGGAAAGGGAGGTAGGGAAAGAGAAGAGAATATCAAAGGGGAGTTGGGAGGAAGAGATGTCAAAGACAAACTCTCCCTTTTGATCTGAGCTAACCCTGTTATCCCAAACAATGATTTACATGTCAACATTACAGTTTGGTTTGTTAGTACATAATGTGCACAAGGACCCAAATACTCTGAAGCAGTGGTTCTCAACCTTCCTAATGCCGCAACCCTTTAATATAGTTCCTCATGTTGTGGTGACCCCCAACCATAAAATTATTTTTGTTGTTACTTCATAATTGTAATTTTGCTACTGTTATGAATCTATCTGATATGCAGGATGTATTTTCATTGTTACAAGTTGAATATAACCTACAGATTGAGAACCGCCGCTCTGAAGAATAAATACATTGCAAATTTTGAAAATACTGATAAATAATATACTTGAATACAATTGAAGATCTCTAAGTTCCTCAGTTTAGGTCTTCCCTTCTCAAACATAGACTGTGACATCTCTGAGACTTAGTAAGCCATTATGGAGAGATTTGGTGATGAACCTCTCTAGGAAGCTCTCTTAGTGAAGGCTGTTCTTCTAATCACAGATGTACAATCCATCATGGACCAAAGGCCCATGTCTGGGGCCTTTTTAACTTTTTAAGGCCTTCCAAAGCTCTGCTGGAAGAGTCTTCTAGAACCTAAGGTGACTTGTACAGGCAGGGAAGAAGGAGAGGAATTCACATTTATTAAGAGCCTACTATGTGCCAAGTGGTTTACAAATATTACTTCATTTGATCTTCACAAACCTGAGAGGAAGGTGCTATTAGTTTCCCCATTTAACAGTTGAATGTGAGGTGGACAGAAGATTAGTGACCAGGGTCACAGAGCTAGTAAGTGTCTGAGGCTGAATTTGAATTTAGATCTTCCTGACTCCAGGTCTAGCATTCTATCCACTGTTAAGTCCATTGAGTCTCATCACCAGGTTGGCTGCAAGAAGATAAATTTTTTGGCCACAGCAACATTGTCCATACTGTCAGACTTATGTAACGCATTGGTCAATTTTATAGACTCTATCTCTGTCTCTCTCTCTCTCTGTCTCTCTCTGTCTCTGTCTCTCTGTTTCTCTCTCTCTCTCTCTCTCTCTCTCTCTCTCTCTCTCTCTCTCTCTCTTTCTCTCTCTCTCTCTTTCTCTTTCCCTCTCTCTCTCTCTGTCTTTCCTTTTCTCCCTCCCTAATATAATGGTAATGGGGTTTGAAGATCTTCCATGCCCCTTGAACTTGTTGATGTGGCAGGAAGGGGTGGGGCAGGAAGGAGCCAACTAGGAGCTGTGCTGGAGCCATTGCAGTGTCTGGAAGCAGTGACAATGATGGTGCAAACTCCTTTTTTTGAGCCAGCCAGAACTTCTGCTAAGGACTCCTGCTGAGGACTGCTGGGGACAGGAACTACTGGGAACAGGAACTGCAGGGGGGGGGGGGGCTGGAGCTGCTGGGAGCAAGCTGTGTGGAGGCTGAGCTGTTACCCTGAGTGAGGAGAGAAGGATCTTTGCCTGACATAGCCTATTCTTTTTTGAAGGCTTAAGAATGTGGGTGTTTACTGCATTAACTACGTGTGCCAACTCTGTGGCTACTGTGATGGCTTTGACTTCCTGGTTTTGGGACTATCTTCTGGTATTTGCATAAATGTTGTAGCCATGTCCCCATGTAGAGAGCCTGTTACTTTTTTGTTATATTTTTTATTTTGGTTTATTTACTTTTAGTTTACAACATTCAGTTTCACAGTCCCTTGAGTTTCAGATTTTCTCCCTCTCTCTCCCCCCCCCCCATCATGGCGGCACGCACTCAAATACAGGATCTACAAATATCTTCCCATTAATCATTAGTCAGATTGTAAAGAAGGATTGTAACTGATGGAATAATCAGTGGGAAAGAGGAAACAAAACAAAACAAGGAAAAGAAACAGAGCAAGTAGTTTGTTTCAATCTGCACTCAGACTCCGCATCTCCTTCTCTGGATGTGAATATCTCCTTTAATCTTGAGTCTTTTGGAGTTGTCCTATTAACTGTGTATTGCTGATAGGAGCCCAGTCTACTGAGGTTAGTTATCACATGTATGTTGTGTCTGTGATTGTGTACAAATTTTTCCTGGTTCTGCTCTTCTTGCTCAGCATCAGTTTATATAGGTCTCTCCAGATTATTATGAAGTTTGTCTGCTCCTCATTTCTTATAGCACAGTAGTATTCCATTACATTCATGTGCCACAACTTGTTAAACCATTCCCCAATTGATGGGCATCCCCTTATTTTCCAATTTTTTGCCACCACAAAGAGAGCTGCTATAAATATTTTTGTACATACGGGTCCTCTTCCCACTTCTCTGACCTCTTTGGGATATAACCCTAAAAGTGATATTGCTGGGTCAAAGGGTATGCACTTATTTATAGCCCTTTGGGCATAGTTCCAGATTGCTCTCCAGAATGACTGGATCAGTTTGCAGCCCCACCAACAATGCATTAGTGTTCCAATTTTTCCACATCCTCTCCAGCATTTATCATTTTGCTATTTTGTCATCTTAGTGAGTCTGGCTGGTGAGATGTGGTACCCCAGAGTTGTTTTGATTTACATTTCTCTAATCACTAGTGATTTAGAACATTTTTTCATATGCTTATAGATGTCTTTAATTTCATCTTCTGAGAACTGCCTGTTCATATCCTTTGGCCATTTATCAATTGGGGAATGGCTTGTATTCTTATAAATTTGGCTTATTTCTTTGTATATTTTAGAAATGAAGCCTTTATCAGAGACCCTGGTTGTAAACATTCTTTTCCAGTTTTCTACTTCCCTTTTAATCTTGGTAACATTGGCTTTGTTTGTACAGCAGCTTTTCAATTTAATGTAATCAAAATTATCCATTTTACATTTTGTAATGCTCTCTAACTCTTGTTTCATCATAAAGTCTTTCCCGCTTCATAGATCTGGCATGTTAACTATCCCTTGCTCTCCCAGATTGCTTACAGTATCAACCATTATACCTAGATCATGCACCCATTTCGACTTTATTTTAGTGTGTGGTGTTAGATATTGGTCTGTGCCCAATTTCTGCCATACTATGTTCCAGTTTTCCTAGCAGTTTTTGTCAAGTAGTGCGTTCTTATCCCAAAAACTGGGGTGTTTGGGTTTATCAAACAGTGGATTACTATAGTCATTGGCTGCTGAGTCTCATGTACCCAACCTATTCCATTGATCCATTGCTCTATTCCTCAGCCAGTACCAAGTAGTTTTGATAACTGCTGCTTTGTAGTACAGATTAAAATCTGGTTTGGCTAGGCCACCTTCCCTAGCATTTCTTTTCATTAGTTACCTTGTTATTCTGGACCTTTTATTCTTCCAGATGAGCTTTGCTACTATTTTTTCCAGCTCTACAAAGTAATTTTTTGGTAGCCTGATTGGTATGGCACTAAATATGTAATTTAATTCAGGTAAGATTGTCATTTTTATTATATTAGCTCAACCCAGCCATGAGCGAGAGCCTGTTACATTTTGTGATTAATAACCATATCAGCATATTTATAGTTACCATGGACATTGTGAATACTGCGTTGTTGATGCATTTGGCGACAAGGATGAGATCTAGAGTTTTACAGGTGTTTTTCTGGGTTGCATTCTTATAAGGACAAGCCACTAATACACCTGAATAGGTGTCAACACAAGTACATATAAATCTGCATTCTTTATCTTGTGGTTGTGGACCAATATAATAAGAGTTGTGTGATTTGGCCAGATGAGACTCTGGGCAGCCATTGAGCCCCCTGGCTTTGAAAACTCGGATGTTGGTGCTTCCCTCTCTGGTAACTGACTAGGTACGAATGTAATGGTCAGACGACTGGAAGTCCTGTCTGCTGAATTGTATTATTTTCTGTTGTAACTTTTGTTTGTATTCTCTAAAGTTCAGGGTGCTGACTTTTTCCCCTGAACTAGGTAAATGATATATGTTCAATTGATTAAAGTAAGATTGTTAACTCCTTTCCAGTTGCTTTCCTTTAGAAAAGCAGATATAAGAACCTGTGCTAGCAAACATCCTGGGTATGCTAGGGTGCTTGCTGCAATACTTCCCCTCCTCCTTATCAGGCTCTTTTTTTTTTAAAGATAGACCAACCATTTTATTTTCCTCTGATCAGTTCAGGAATGTTGATGGGCAGACAGCTCTTTACATGGATTTTTTTTTAGGGAGGTCACCAGGCAGCACCTACAGGTCTAAAACAGGGTGGGAATGGCTGATCCTTTCATGTCTCACGGGAGCCATTCCTCGCTACCCTGCTGTGGGTCATGCAGATCACACAGTAATGTAGTTTCACGTACAGTTTGGGTACGACACATAAGAGTTGAAGCCGCTGGCCTCAGAGATGTCCCTGGTGGCCGGGGCTTCCACAATGTTGTGATGCCAAACTTCTTGATGGCCTTGTCCTTGGACATGCAGTGGACGCAGTTGGTACAGCGGCTGGGCTGCAGTGGCCATGGCCCTTCTTGGGCCTCCCCTTGCTCCTTCTCTTCTTGGTCATCTTAGAATCAGGAACCAAAAAACAGGCTCTTCTTTTCACCCTCCAGAATTCATCCCCATGCTTCAGCTGCCATGGAAGTTTTCTCAGCTCATTTGTCCTCTACCCTAAAATATATCTCTGTTACTGTCACCTTCTTGTCCTGGAACATTTGCCTCTTTGGCCATCCTCTCCCACTGGGAGAATCTTCACCAAGCTCTATTTTGAGGGAGGACCCAGGCTAGTCACCCTTTATTCCTCTCTTGGCACTGTCCCAAAGGGGGTACTTTCCCCCTCCCTCCTTTCCCCCTGCTTTTCAATTCTCTTTTATGTATAGTTTACCCTCATTAGAAGGCAGCTCTAAGAGGGCATGTATTTGTACTCCCAGTACTTAGCACAACACCTGGTAAGTACTACTAGTAAGCCCTTTAAAAATCCTTGTTGCCTTGACTTAACTCTGCTTGTTATTCTTTGTGACAAAGGATGATTCTCTGGTTAGGATAGGGGAGAAGGATTTATTTGGGAATGAAGGTAATGTAAAAAGAAATGTTATCAATATAAAATTGAATATGTGTATGGATTTTAGTGGATTGTAAGCTTAATATGAATCAACAGTGTGACATGGGAAGTCAAAAATGCTAATAATATCCTCTGTTTCATTAAGAGAGTCATACTGTCTGGAACAAGGGAGGTAATATTTGCACTGCCCTCTAATCTGGTCTGATCTTATCTAGACTACTGTTTTCATCTTCATAAATTCTTTTTTAGGTCACTAAATATTAGGAAAAGCATAGACAGGTGGAATGTGTCCAGAACAGGGCAACTAGGATAATGGGAGGACTAGAAACAGTCACAAAAGAATCGCTCAAAAGATCTGAGGATATTTAAAGTCTGGAAAGGGTACTAAAGCTACCCATATTCAAGCACATAAAAGGTTGTCAAATGGAAGAAAGACAAGAGAAAGGAAAGGAGAGAGGGAGGGAGGAGAAAGGAAGAAAGGAAAGAAAGAAGGGAAAGAGATTCAGGCATTTAATAAATGTTTTCTCCCTTTTTTCCTTCCTTTCTTTCTTCCTTCCTTCTTTCCTTTCTTCCTTCTTTTTCTTTTCTTTTCTTCATTCCTTTCTTTTTTCTTCCTTCCCTCCTTCCTTTCTTCTTTCTTTTTCTTTTCTTTTCTTCCTTCCCTTCTTTTTTCTTCGTTCCTTCCTTCATTCCTTCCTTCCTTTCTTCCTTCCATACTAATGAAATTACAGATCCCTGAATCACTGAAGTGCATATATGTTTAGACAAGCCAAGGAACACAAATTACATATTGTAGCCATTTCTTAACAGTACCCTATAAATAGCTGTGCTCCTACATTACTAACATGAAACATTTCAAAGCCTTTAGTGAAATTATCAAATGCTATGGGAATACTCTTTCATTCTAATGAGGTTTTGTGGCCTCAGCTAGTTGCTCAAAAGCTTCAGTCACATTCAGGTGCAAAGGTCAATCTGTATCCATGTGCCAGAGTCACCAGTGGATTTAAGTCCAGCCTCAGGCCTCATGAATCTACACTGGACATGAGGGCACAGAGAGAAGGTAGGTAGCTAGGGTTCTGCACATGGGAGTTTCAAGAAGGGGTGATTGGTAAGAAGGGCATAGATTCATTTAATGCATGAGGCCACTAGACTTGACCCTCATCAAACCTCATCTGGAGGATTGTGTTTAATTCTGGGCACCACAGGACTTTGGAATAAGCTGGATAATGCTCGACAGGGTGAAGGACCTTGAGTCTATATCACTTGAGGATTAGTTGAAGGAACTAGGGATACTGAGCCTGGAGAAAAAAAGACTCTGGGGGCACATGATAGTTGTCTTCAAGTATGTGAAAGGCTATCATAGGAAGAGGGATTAAAACTTATTCCATTTGACCCCAGAGGGAAGAACCAGAAGCCATGTTTGGACATTGACGATCGGCAAATATAGAATTGATGCCAGTAAAAAAACAACAAAACCACATTTCCCGACAATTATATCTAGGAGTATACTGGAGCCAGCTCAAATAGATTTAGGAGAATCAACTGCTAAATTTTCCATGTAAGTATTTACACCTTGGAAATTAGTATTCACTGTAAATCAGGGCTTGATCGATCAATTATTAATTTCTAGTCTTAAGAATGATGGAGAAAACACTAATACTGCAAATTCAACTTAAAAGTGGGTCCATTTTCAGAGAGAGTTGTAAAATATTTTACCCACACATCCCTGATTGCAACTGTCTGAAAATGGAATGGGTTGACTACAGCTCTAGTGGGCTTTCTCTAGCAGAGGCTAGGTGACCACTTGTAAGGTCAGCTAGAGTGGGGATTAATCTCATGTATGAATTTGACTACTTCATCCACTGAGATCCCTTCCAATTCACCAATAATGTAATAAGTCAAAAAACTGTCCTCTTTGTGGCATGTAGGTATGCATTTTGTGCAAAGTCAAGCTACATGTCTCACAGTGAAGGCTCAATGCTTTAAACAGACACATACAAAATGTATAATTTTCAAGTGGAGGGAAATGCAGTTTTCACATCCTGCCTAGAGAAAATTCATGTCTTTTCTTGGCTCCTGTAGTTCAATGGAAAGAGGAGTCTCTGGAGCTAAAGAACTTGGATTCAAATCAAGGGCTCTCCTCCCCTACTACTAAATCATTATCAAATTAAGCTTTGTTGGGCTTTGATTTTTCTGATTTGTAAAATGACCAGCTTGAAGGTTCCTTCAAGCTCTCCATCTATATTCACTTGAATCCCTATTATCTTCAAAGTAAAAAGCAGAAAAGACCTTTTCAAGCTTGGTTGATTGTGAGGTGGAGATGAGAAGAATCCTCAGGCAGGAGTGTGGATGTGTTTCAAGTGTCAATGATTGTGTAAATCCATCCAATAACAACAAAGGCACATAGCAAATGATGAAATTAAATGAAAAGGGAAGGGAAGGAGGTTATATCAAATTAGGTATTTGGATTCAGGGCTTGGATTTAGATAAGAATCATAATATGTGGGACTTATAAAGGTTCTGAAGTTTGCAAAGTACTTTACAGATATTATTTCATTTGAGTTCCAAGGTAGGCACTACAAATATCCATTTAACCATGTTATAATTAAAGAAATTGAGAGGAGAAATAACTGATGGGATATTATTGTTCAGTTGTTTCAGGCTCTTTGTGACTCCATTTGGAGTTTTCTTGGCAAAGATACTGGAGTGGTTTACCATTTCCTTCTCCAGCTCATTTAACAGGTGCAGAAACTGAGGCAAACAGTGTTAAGGGACTTGTCTAGGGCCGCACAACTAGTAAATGAGGCTGCATTTGAACTTGAGTCTTCCTCTCTCTATTTTGCCACCTAGTGGCCTTGATGTGGCATTATACCTTTCTCAATCTCAAAAGAATTTCACTGGATGGGTACTCCCATCATGGGTGATTCTTTTATTTGGATAAAGTTACTCAGCCTTTTTATACCCTGTCATTACAACTTCAGCATCTTGTTTCCTTTATAAGATCCCTAAATCCCGAGACTTTCCTTTCTAAACTTGGAAGCTTTATAAAAAAAGGGACACATTGTGATTCTTACACCCAAGAAATGAGTCATGTTCATGATGGATTTATGTGAAAAGTTTTCTTTTGAAGAGTTAGAAATATTCAGGTTGCAAGGTGGGGTTTTATATTTCTGAGAAATAGGGAAACATGACTTCTGCTGTTGTTAGGAAACTGCTTTGCTTCCATGATGTTACAGGGAATGAGAAGAGGTGGAGAGTTAGTTAAATAGGGGACAGAGTTCTCTCTCTTGTATTTTAAGGATCATAGGAAGATAGATTTCAAGTAGAAAGAGATCAGGAGCAGCTAGGTGGTACAGTGAATAGAGCACTACCCCTGGAATCAATATGACCTCAGACACTTAACACTTACTAGCTGTGTGACCTTGGGCAAGTCATTTAACCCCAATTGCCCTACCCTCCCCCCTTCAAAAATGAAAAAAGGAAAGAAAGAAAGAGAACATAGAAGCCTTAAAATCCAAGCCCCTCCTTTTACAAGTGAAGAAATTGAGATATATATTTTGGCATAAAAAAATTAAGTAACTTGCCCAGACTCACATAAAGAGTAAATGTCTAAGGCAGGATTAGAACCCAGATCTCCCTGACTTGCAATCCAGTTCCCTATCCATATCACCATGCTTCTTCTCAATGATGTTTATATAGTGTTTGCTATGCTCCAGGCATTGTGCTAAGCTCTTTTCAATTATTATCTCATTTAATCCTCACAACAACCATGGGAGGTAGGGACTATTATTATACTCATTTCACAGTTGAGGAAACTGGGGAAAACAAAAGTTAAATGATTTTCCCAGGGTCAGATAACTAATAAGTGTCTAGGTCTGGATTTGAACTCAGGTCTTCCTAATGTCAGGATGGAGTCAAGATGGTGGAGAAAAACCAAGAAGTTGCCTGAACTCTCTCCAGTTTCCCTCAGAAACAAAATTAAATCAAGCCCCTAAAAGAATTCTAGAGTGGCATAATCCACAAAAAAATGGAGTGAAACAATTTTCCAGCCCAAGATTACCTAGAAGGACTTCAGGAAAGGTCTGTCTCACTTGGGTAAAAGGGGAGTGCAGCCCAGTGTAGGCTGTGTCCAAGCAAGCCAGTGGGAGGCTCTTAGCCACAGCACAGATCAGTATGGAGGCCTAGTGGTTCTGGTTCAACAGACCAGTGGCATAGCAGGCCAGCTATGAGACCTCCAACCTCAGTGAAGAAGGCAAACTACCATCCCTGTAACTCAGGGCACAATAGGACAACTGAACCACTCTAGCATAGTGGGCAAGCCACCACCACCTGAGCATCTTGCACAGAAAGCCAATGACCAAGCCCCTGGCCCTCAGTGCAAGAAGCTTGGTACAGTGCCCTCTATAATCTAGGAGCAGAGCCCAATTTAAACAACAACAACAACAACAAAAGAGCCCTGACAATAGGAAGCTACTATTACAAAAAGGAAGATCAAAACACAAACTCAAGAGTCCAACAATGTCAAAATGCCTACATGCAAAGCTTCTAAGGCAGTGGTTCTCAACCTTCCTAATGCCCCAACCCTTTAATATAGTTCCTCATGTTGTGGTGACCCCCAACCATAAAATTATTTTTGTTGCTACTTCATAATTGTAATTTTGCTACTGTTATGAATCGTAATGTAAATATCTGATATGCAGGATGTATTTTCATTGTTACAAATTGAACATAACCCACAGGTTGAGAACTGCTGCTCTTAGGAGTATATTAATTGGTTTCAATTTGAAAAAATAAAATCAAATAAAAAAAGTAGAAGAAAAATTGGGAAAAGAAATCAGAGTTATGCAAGAGATTTAATGAAAAAGAGCCAACAGCTTAAAAATGGACAAAAATTGACTGAATAAAACAACTCCTTAAAAAATAGAATTGGTCAAGTGGGGAAAAAAATCCGCTGAAGAAAGCAACTCTGGTACAAAAGTTAACTGAAGAAAATTATTGCTCAAAAATTAGAATTGGAGAAGTAGAAGTTAATGACTCTATGAGACATCAAAAATCAGTTAAATAAAACCAAAAGAGTGAAAAAATAAAAGAAAATATAAAGTTCCTCATGGGAAAAGCAACTGACCTGGAAAATATATCCAGGGGAGAAAAAATGAGAAGTATTGGAACACCTGAAAGCCATGATCAACAAAAGAGCCTGGGCAGCATTTTTCAAGAAATTACTAATATCCTAGAATCAAATAAAATCCAAAAAAAATCCTGGCATAGTCATTGAAACAATCCATTGATCATCTCCTGAAAGAGACCTCAAAATGAAAACTCCAAGGAATATTGTAGCCAAATACTAGAACTATCAGGCCAAGGAGAAAATACTGCAGATAGTCAGAATGAAAAAATTCAAATATCAAGGATCTACAGTCAGGATTACATGGGACTTGGCAGCTTCTAAAGGATCAGAGGACTTGGAATATGATATTCTAGAGGGCAAAGGAGCTTGGATTACAACCATGAATCAACTACCTAGCAAAACTGAGCATAATCTTTCAGAGGAAAAAATGGTCGTTCAATGAAATAGAGGACTTTCAAACTTTCCCAATGAAAAGACCAGAACTGACCAGAAAATTTGATCTTCAAATACAAGACTCAAGAGAAGCATAAAAAAGTAAAGAGGAAAGAACAAAACTCCAACTGTGATATTCAATAAAGTTTAACTGTTTATATTCCTAAGTTGAAAGATGATACTTGTAACTCTTGAGAGCTGCATCTCTATTATGGCAGTTAGAAGGAGTATACTTAGGTAGAGGGTGTGGGTATAGGTTAACTTTGATGTGATGATAAAAAAAAATTAATTGAGGGGTGAAAAAGTTTGTACTGGGAAAAGAGGAAAGGGAAAGGCAATATGGAATAAATTATATCTCATGAAGAAACATGAAAGATTTATTATAGTAGGGGGAAAGAAGGGAGGGCCTAAGCATTGTTAGAACTTTACTCTCATTCAATTTGGCTCAAAGCAGGAATAATATACACACTTAGTTGGGTAGAGAACTTTATCTTACCCTATAGAGGAATAGAGGAAAGGGGAAAGAAAGGGGAGGGCTGCTGCTATAAGGGAAGTCAGATTGGGAGAGGCAATTGTCAGAAGCAAAACATTGATGAGGAGGGACAAGGTAAAAATAAAGAAATTATAAAAGGAGGAGAAATAGAATGGAGGAAAATGCCCAGTTAGTAATCATAACTGTAAATGTGAACTGGATGAACTCTCCCATAAAATGGAAGTGAATAGCTGGGTGGATTAAAAACTAGAATCCTACAATACGTTGTTTACAAGAAACATCTGAAGCAAAGAGACACACAGAGTAAAGGTAAGGGGCAAGAACAGAATCTATTATGTTTCCATTAAAATAAAAAAAAAAACTGGGCCAGCAATCCTAATCTCAGACAAAGCAAAAGAAAAAATAGATCTAATTAAAAGAGACAAGGAAGGAAACTACATCTTGCTAAAAAGTACCATAGACAATGAAGTAATATCAATACTAAACATAGGTACATCAAGTAGTAGAGCATCCAAATTCTTAGAGAAGTTAAGTGAGTTATAGGAAGAAATAGCAAAATTATATTAATGGGAGACCTCAACCTCCATCTCTCAGAACTAGATAAATCTAACCACAAAATAAACAAGAAAGAAGTTAAGGCGGTGAATAGAATTTTAGAGAAGTTAGCTATGGAGTTAAAAAGTTACCTCTGGAGAAAATTGAATGGGGATAGAAAGGAATATACCTTTTCCTCAGCAGAACATAATACCTACACAAAAACTGACCATGTATTAGGAAATGAAAACCTCACAAATGCAGAAAATCAGAAATATTGAATGAATCCTTTCCAGATTATGATGCAATAAATAATATATGTAATAAAGAGTCATAGAAAGATAGATTAAAAATTAAAGAGTCTAATCCTCAAGAATGAGTGAGTCAAACAACAAATGATAGAAACAATAATTTCTTCAAAGAGAATGACAACAATGAGATAGCACACCAAAATTTATGGGATGCCACCAAAGCAATACTTAGGGGAAATTTTATATCTCTAAATAAAATAGAGAAAGAGCAGATCAACAAATTGGGCATGAAATTTTAAAAGCTGGAAAAAGAACAAATTAAAAATCCTCAATTAAATACCAAATTAGAAATTCTGAAAATCAAAGGAGAGATTAATAAAATTGAAAGTAAGAAAACTATTTTACTAATAAATGAAATAAGAGCTAGTTTAATGATAAAATAATAAAACAGATGAACCTCTGGTTAATTTGATTAAAAAAAGAAGAAAATCAAATTACCAGTATCAAAAATGAAAAAGGTCAATTCATCACCAATGGAGAGAAAATTAAAGCAATAATTAGGAGCTATTTTGCCCAGTGGTATGCCAATAAATATGACAATCTAAGTAAAATAAATGAATATTCACAAAAACATAAATTGCCCAGATTAATAGAAGAGGAAATAAAATAATCAAGTAACCTCATTTGAGAAGAATTAAACAAGCTACCAATGAACTCCACAAGAAAAAATCTTCAGGGCTAGATTGATTCACAAGTGAATCTACCAAACATTTAAAGAACAATTAATTCCAGTACTATATAAACTGTTTGGGAAATAGACAAAGAAGGAGTCCTACCAGATTCTTTTTATGACAAAAATATGGTACCAATACCTAAACCAGGAAGAGCAAAACAGAGGAGGAAAATTATAGACCAATTTCCCTAATGAATTATTGATGCAAAAATTCTAAATAAAATATTAGCAAAGAGATTGCAGCAATTTATCATGAAAATAATACACTATGACCAAGTGAGATTTATATCAGGAATGTAAGGCTGGTTCAATATTAGGAAAACTATCAGCATAATTGAACATATTAATAACAAAATTAAGAGAAATCATGATTGTCTCAGTAGATGCAGAAAAGACTTTTGACAAAATACAGCACCCATTCCTATTAAAAACATTAGAGAACATAGGAATAAATGGAGTTTTCCTTAAAATGATGAGCAGTTATCTATCTAAAACCATCAGCAAGCATTGTATGTAATGGATATGACCTAGAAGCATTCCTAATAAAATCAGGGGTGAAACAAGGATGCCCATTATCAGCACTATTATTCAATATTGTATTGAAATGTTACCTTTAGCAATAAGAGAAGAAAAGAAATTGAAGGAATTAGAGTAGGCAATGAGGAGACAGAGCTATCTCTTTTGCACATCATATGATGGTATAGTTAGAGAATCCTGGAGAATTAACTAACAAACTACTTGAAATAATTAACAACTTCAGCAAAGTTGTAGGATGTAAAATAAACTCACATAAATCATTAACATTTCTATATATTACCAATAAACCTCAGCAAGAAGAGTTTGAAAGAGAAATTCCATTTAAAATAACTGTAGACAATATAAAATATTTGGCAGTCTACTTGCCAAGACAAACCCAAGAACTGTATGAACACAATTACAAAATACTTTTTTTTATTAAAAACTTTTATTTATTTTAGTTTACATCATTCATTTCCACGAGATTTTGAGTTACAAATTTTCTCCCCATCTTTCCCCTACCCACCACCCCAAAACAGCCAGCCCATTGTATAACCCCTCCCCCAATCTATTCTCTCCCATATCCTCCCCCATCGCCCCTCTGACTTTCCGGTAGGGCAGGATGGATCTCCCCACCACAGTGCCTGTGTTACAAAATACTTTTCACACAAATAAAGTCAGAACTAAACAACTGGAAAAATATCACTTCCTCATGGATAAACCAAGCCAATAAAATAAAAATGACAATTCTACTGAAATTAATGTACTTATTCAATGTCATACCAAGAAAACTCCAAAAGATTATTTTACACAGCTAGAAATGAATAACGGAATTCATCGGGAAGAACGAAAGGTCAAAAACATCAAGGGAATTAATTTTTTAAACATGCAAAGGAAGGTTACGTAGCCATATAAGACCTCAAATTATACTATAAAGCAACAATCATCAAAACTATTTGATACTGGCTAAGAAATAGAGCGGTGGATCAGTGGAATAGACAAGGTACACAAGACACAGAGTTCAATGAATATAGTAACCTACTGTTTGATAAACCTGAAGATTCCAGCTTCTGGAATAAGAACTCACTATTTGACAGGAACTGCTGGGAAAACTGGAAAATAGTATGGCAGTAACTAGGCATAGACCAACATCTCACACCCTATACCAAGATAAGATCAGAAGGGATGTGTGATTGAGACATAAAGGGTGATACCATAAACAAATTAGAAGAGCAAGGAGTAGTTTACCTGTTAATCTAAGGAGAAGGGAAGAATTTATGACCAAACAAGAAATAGAGAACGTTATGAAATGCAAAATGGATAATTATGATTATAGTAAATTTAAAAATTTTTGCACAATCAAAACCAATGTAACCAAGGTTAGAAGGAAAGCAGAAAGATGGGAAACAATTTTTTCGTGAGTGTTTTCTGATAAAGGTCTCATTTTTCATATACATAGAGAGAGAATTGAGTCAAAAGTATAAGAGTACAAGTCATTTCTCAATTGATAAATGGTTAAATGATATCAACAGGCAATTTTCAGATAAAGAAATTAAAGCCATCTATTGCCATATAAAAATATTTTTAATATTTTTAATCACTATTGATTAGAGAAATACAAATTACAACAATTTTGAGGTACCACCTCACACCTCTAAGATTGGTTAATATGACAGAAAAAGAAAATAATAAATGTTGGAGAAAATGTGAGAAAACCAGGATACTAATTCATTGTTGGTGGAGATGTGAACTGCTTCAACCATTCTAGAGAGCAATTTGGAACTATGCCCAAAGGGCAATCAAACTGTACATATCCTTTGATCCAGTAATAACACTACTAGGTCCCAAAGAGATCATAAAAAATGGAAAAGGACCTACACATACAAAAATATTTATAGCAGTTCTTTTTGTGGTAGCCAAAAACTGGAGATTGAGAGGATGCCCATCAATTGGGGAATGACTAAACAAGTTGTGGTATATGAATGTAACACAATACTCTTGTGCTATAAGAAATGAACAGGCAGACTTCAGATAAACCTGGAAAGACTTTTATGAACTGATATGGAGCGAAGTAAGCAGAACAAGGAGAACATCGTACACAGTAACAGCGACTCAGCTCTTCTCTGCAATATAATAATCCAAGACAATTCCAAAAGATCCATGATGGAAAATGCTATCCACATCCAGAGAAAGAACTATGGAGTCTGAATGCAGACAGAAGCATACTGTTTTTGCTTTTTGTTGTTGTTGTTGTTCTTTGTGGCTTTTCCCTTTTGTTCTATTCCTTCTTTCACAACATGACTAATGTGGAAATATGTTTACATTATTGCACATGTACCACCCATATCAGATTGCTTGCTGTTGCTGTCTTGGGGAGAGACGACAGGAAGGAGGAAAAAAAATTGAAACTCAAAATATTGTTGGGAAATGAATGTTGAAAACTATCTTTACATGTAATTGGAAAAAATAAAATATTATTTACGAAAAAACCAAATGACTAGCTTTTAAAGCAATTACTTTTCTAATTCCCTGTCATTTTCTTTTCCTCTAAGAATGATTTGGGTAGAGAAGCAAGAATTTTAGGAAGCAAGAAAATAACGATAGCACTTTTTACAAGTTTTGGAAAGGGATGTGAGAGTTTTACATTATGTCTCTTCTCAAAGCGAAGCAGAGGACCGTTATCAGCCCTGTTCCTCCACAGAGTCAACTGGCCTTTATTGACACTGGACAGGACATACTGTAGGGTTCCAAAGCTGACCTTCATGGGACCCAGAATATTACCAGCTCTATCTTCCTAACAACACGGAGTTGTCTTTAGTTCTCCTCTAAAGGCATACCTGAAGCACATAAAACTTAATGCACATTTTCTAGGGCAATGGGGTCAAACCCAAGTAGAAGTAAATACCTGCATGTCACATATTGACTGAGAAAGCCACAAATGAACATAATCTATGTTTTATTGTAGTTTTATTAATTTTGTTGAACATTTCCCAAGCACATTTTAATCTGGTTCAGGCCCAGACACCTCTGGTGTACGGAATAGGATGATCCAATAACCACCTTTAGGTTACCTCACTGGAAGTTTTGAAGATTAGAATTCACTCCAGGAGGCCCTGTGTTCAAATCCTACTTCTGATGCTTCCTGCCTGTGCAACTCTGGATGCCTCATTTGTCCACAACCTCCCAGAGGCTCTGTTTGCTTATCTCTTCAATGACAGGATTAGGCTAAATGGCCTCTGACATATTTTCCATGTCTATGAATCTTTATAAAAATCATTGGATCATACAATTCTAGATGTAGAACTGAAAGGGACCTTAAGAGGTCATTTAGTCCAATCCCCTTATTATAAAAATGAGCAAAATGATGACTAAGAGGGGAAGGGGCTCAACTAAAACTTGCATATTTCCATGTTGCAATAGGATTGAAAGATTTTGAGGGATAAGTTGGAAGGAAAAAGAAGCGACAAGACAGTGTACAAATGCCTATATTCTTGGGGAAGGGAGAGGCGAGGGGAGGGAGGGAGAAAAAATTTGGAATTCAAAACCTTACAAAAGAGAATGTTTAAAAAAAAAAAGACTAAGTCTTAAATTCTAGATTTCCTGGGAAAGTTTCATGCTCTATCAAAGAGAATCTTGATTCTGAAATAACTACAAGAAATGTAAAATACAGTGGAGTATGAAGCAATTTTTATTTAGCAAAGAGCTGAACCATAAGGTAGTGTGGGATGGGGTGGTGGAGAAAGCACCTGATTAGGAGGCAGGAGCCTGTGGTTCAGATCCTCGCTCCATCACTCACCAGTTGAGTGACCCCTTAGGTCACCACTTTTTCTAAGCCTCAATTCCTCCGTTTGTGAAATGAAGAGGTTTACTCAGGCCATCTCTAAACTTGAATGTTTATGTTCTTTGTTCATATGGTATATTATGGTCTCAGCAGAAAGTTGTTTAATAGTGACATCACCCAAAAACCCCTGCGAAGTATCAGATCTACCAGATGATATTCAGGACGGTGACACTGACGCAACATTAGGTCAATAATA
This sequence comes from Pseudochirops cupreus, assembly GCA_028627135.1. Lineage (NCBI taxonomy): Eukaryota > Metazoa > Chordata > Mammalia > Diprotodontia > Pseudocheiridae > Pseudochirops > Pseudochirops cupreus. The sequence goes on from CM053580.1 coordinate 476,096,963, forward strand.
ATAAGCCAGGTGGAGCAGTGGATTGAGCATTGGACCTGGACTCAGGAAGACCTGAATTCAAATCCTACCTCAGAAATTTATTAGCTGTTTAACTCTGGGCAGGTCACTTAAAAACAAAACAAAACAAACAAAAAAAAAACCTCTGTCTGCCTCAGTTTCCTCATCTATAAAATGAAGGTAATAATTGTATCTACTTCCCAGGGCTGTTGTGACAATCAAATGAGATAATAATTGTAAAGAGCTTGATGAACCTGAAAGAACTATATAAATGCATATGTTATTATTATCGTTATCTGTGTTACTCTAGACTCAGAGATGATGGACATACGGTATTTTTGGAAGAAATGTGTTCTGACTGTTGCAAGACATTCTCAGGCCAAATATTTTCTTGAGAAACTGGACAGAATGCTCAGTCACTGGAGCATTTAACTTGAAGGAGTCGTTCCACTGATTTATATCACCGTTAAAAATAACAATAATCTAGCTATGTTTTTATATGGTATTATTTTCATATTTGAATCTGGAAAGAATATCAACATGACCTTAAAGTACTTGATTACATTTGGTTCTTTGATTCTCACAGTAATTCACTTTATACATGAGGAAACTGAGGCTCAGTTATGTCTCACCTAAGGTCAAAAAAGCTAGTGAGCGATTGAAAGTGAGATTTGAACTCCCATCTCTCCTAAAATGGGGCAGCTTGGTGGTGTAATAAAATGCTAGGCCTGGAGTCAGGAGGACTGGAGTTCAAATCTGGACTCAGGCACTTACTATGTGATCCTGGACAAGTCACTTAACCCTGTTTGCCTCATCTGTAAAAGGAGCTGGGGAAGGAAATGGCAAACCACTGCGGTGCCAAGAAAACCCCAAATGGGGTAAAGAAGAGTTAGATACAATTAGAATGACTCAACAACAACAAACTCTCCTAAATCTAGGTCCAGGGTTGCTATATCCCATAAGTTTTTTAGGAGACTACTCACCTTGTTAAACTTCTAAGTATTTTTGTAGCATTGATTTAAAAAAAAAAAAGTCACGGCAAAGAAAGAAGTTGGCTTTAACACTGAAGGAACTGGTAGGTTTCTTTTGCTTAGGGACCTTAAAGAACCACTCAGTTCTTTATTGCTAACCTTAATGGAGGTTTTGAGTATACATTGTTCCCAGGCAGAGAGATACTTACTTGATTTAGATGCCAGAGAGAAAGATGCTAAAGCAGTTGCCAACCAGCCTGAGAAACCAGACTTTCTGCTCAGGTGTTGCTAAAAATACCCAGCCCCATGCACAGAGGCTAGACAAATGAAATACTTCCAGGCTGTACAGAGATCTGGGTAGATGAACAAGTTTTACCTGAACCTAAGAAACTTAGACAACATCCATTTGGATGTGTTCTCTGACAAATCTTCAAGAGCTAGTAAACAGAAAAAGCCTGTTAGGACCAAATTGGAAAGCAGGCATTGCGCGGAGGTAGAACTAACTGAAGTGCATCAGACTGAGAGGTTAAGGACAGACTTGGACCCTGCCTTGGACGCTTCTTCTGGGCAAGAAGTTATTTAATCTTTTCATCCTTTGTAGAATGGGAGAATAGTCAACAACTACCACTCAGCTTTGTTGTGAGGATGAGATTTAGATACATAAAGTGCTTTGCACACACTAAAGGGCTACAGACAGAGGTGTGCAGGGAAATGTTTAACAATAACTCTTCAAAAACCAAAAACAATGTTGGACAAGTTTTAAGCTTAATTTGTATCATTAGCATTTTCTTCATCGTTTTCTTGTCTATTAAATCAACAAAACAACAAATTGAGTCCTGATTTGTGGCATTTGCCATTTTCAGAAGTGTAAACACTGAGTACTAGAAATTTAACAATCTGTTCTAGCAAGCTAGTTCAAGCTGGCTCCAGCATGGCCAACCGTAGAAGTGCTGGCTATCACTAGCTATTGAAAAATATCTATAAACCACCATTAAAGGAATCTGTTACAGATTTTAAAATTCAAGTTAAGAAATGTGCGGTAAGACAACAAGCTCAAAGAAAGCCAAGTGTTTGATGTGAATGCCAATTTGTTCTCTGGCAATACTAATAGAAGTATTGGGTCAGCTAGGGATGCAGTGAACAGCGCACCTGGCTCTGGAATCAAGAAGACTTGAGTTCAAATTTGACCTCAGATACTTACTAGCTTTGGGATCCTGGGCAAGTCACTTAATCCTGTTTCCTCAATTTTCTTATCTGTGAAATGAGCTGAGAAGGAAATGGCAAACCCCTCCAGTATCTTTGCCAAGAAAACCCCAAATGGGATCATGAAGACAACTGAAACAACTAAACAATCGTAAATAGGAATATAATGCACAGCAGTGATTCTCAAACTTTCGGGTCTCTTTATAATCTTAAAAATTATCTGGGTGGAGTCTCAGGACTCCCATCCCCAACCTACCCCCCACCTGCCAGGAACTTTTGTTAATATGGGTCCTACACAGATATTCTGCTATATTAGAAATTAGGATGTCTTCATATTATGATGGATCCCCTGAAAGGGTGTCAGAAACCCAAGACCACACTTGGAGAACAACTTGCGTATAGAACAAGGAAGATGATGGATCGGACCTGGATCAGACAACCGCTGGAGTATTGTGCTAGGGCTGCTGCATTTTAAGAATGAGATTGACAGCTTGGAGTGGGTCCAGAGGAGGGTGACCAGCGTGGTGAGGAAATGCGAAAAGACCTTATGTGAGGATAAATGAGAGGAACTGGAAATATTCAGAATTCAAAAGGGATTTAAGAGACATAGAGTAATTTTTTTTTTCGAGATAACTGAAGGGCTAATCCAAAGAAGAAAGATTTTGATGCATTCTGCTTGGACCCAGACAGTGAAACTAGGAGTGATGTATAGAAGTTTGAAAGATGCAGATTTTAGTTCAACGTCAGTTTAAAGGTGGTAGTGACTTTTTCTGAAGCGAGGAATGTAGAATGAAGGTTACCAGCTCCACCCCCTCTAGAGTAATTAATGAGTCTCATTGAAGCTTCCTATTTAGGTGATGTTTCGTTGTTCTCCTGTTGGAAAGGGAGTGATAGTAGCTGGTGAAAGGGAAAGTGAAAAGAGATGTGTGAAGCCATGTTGGTGTTTTGTCAGGGATGAGAGGATGATGGTAGTAGTGGTGGTGGTGGTGGTGGTGGTGGTGGTGGTGGTGGTGGTGGTGGTGGTGGTGGTGGTGGTGAGTAGAGCATACTCTGGGACAGGAAAGAAAAACAATGAATGTATTCATACTGAAGCAAATAGAAGTAAGAACTAGCACATTTCTGTGAGAAGGATATAAGAATGCAAAGTCTTGAAAGGTGTCAGAGTGACACCCCTACACACACACACACACACACACACACACACACACACACACCTCAGGGATGGTGTGCCAAACCCCTTTAGTGAGGACTTGACTAACAAAAGAGTTGAATGTGAATTGAATTGTAATCTAGGGTCTTCTCACAAAAAAAGTGATAATATGCAGGGGCACCTCTCCCTACCTTCCATCCCTAGGAAAAAGAGTCCAAGCAGCTTATTTTGCAGAGACTTAGTGGCTTGGTCACTGAAAGAGGAACCCCCGACTGCTCCAAGGGAAATACAAGAGGCATAGCTAAGAAGCAACAAGTTATAGCAAGGTGAATCATAGCTCTCCTTGGGAGAGAATGTGAGTAGAAGTCAAGCCAGAGCACAACCCTTCATCCCCTAGGAGCATGAGACATCTAGAAACTGTCCTTATAATAGGGGACTTGTGGGAAATCATAATGATTTTATTGCTTGATTTGTCCCCTGATTATTTACTTTGATATTCTGTCTTGATTAAATGTTTTACTATTTTATTTTTCATTCCTGCCTCATTTGTTGGTAGAGAATGCACTGGATAGAGGCTTGAGTCATATTTCCATAATTATGACTGCCCAAGACAACCCTCACTGAACCTGACTGTTCAAGGCAAGGGATTCCAGATCTAGCAGAGACCTGTGTTACAAAAGGAAAAAATTTCTAATAACTGGAACTTTCTGAAAATGGAAGAGGATATTTCTTAAGATCAATCAATCAATCAATTAATAAGCACCAGCTATTTGGTAAGTGCTGTGCTGGCAGTGGTGAGACAAAAACAAAAATGAAACTCTCCCTGCCATGCAGTAACAAGCATTCTATCAGGGGAGACAATCTATACACGGATAAAAAAAAAAAGGCTCTCAGTGGATAGGTTCAAGAAGAGACTGAATGACTATTTGGGGTGTATGGGTACTTAGGGAGAACTAGCACCTCTGGTATGACGGCTGCTGAGCCCTTTTCAAGGCTGCTTATCCACCTTAGAAGTCCACCTGATACTCAACTCACCTTTGGCTCCAAGAAGCTATAATACGCACAGCAACCACACTCCAGTAAAATCATCTTGGCAGACATGCTAACCCAGGTTGAGGATGACCAACAGGCATCAAACCCTTCAGTAAGTTAGGGAGATATCTCCCCCAACTGTGTGAAGACTTCTGCCGGTGGAATGGGTAGATGAGAACAATTTGTTCCAACATCCATGAAGGCTGCTGAAACAGGTGCTGAGGAGCACTTAGAGCTTGGTCAGACATTGAAGATGCCAAAGTCAATGGCTGCATCCAGGGCCATTGCCAGGGCTCCGACTTTTGTCTTGCCACTGGACTTCTTATGACTCTGGAAGAGAGAGTGAGACTGATGACTTTGTGTGACTCTGCCTCACTTAAATCCAATTCATGCACAAGGCCATGTATAACCTATATCAGATTGCTTGCCATCTTAGAGAGGGGAAAGGAAAGAGAGGGACAGAGAAAAATTTGGAATTCAAAATCTTATAAAAATAAATGTGGTATATTATATTATATTGTTATGTTATGTTATGTTATGTTATATATTACATTATATTACTCTGTATTGTATTGTATTGCATCATATCATATAGCACCATATCACACCGCACTGTACCATATTGTATCATTTCATACTGTATATTATACCATATTGTACCTTATTATACCGTGTTATATCGTATTATATCATATTATATTATATGGTGTCGTGGTGTGGTGTGTATCATGTCATATTATATATTATATATAATTATTTCTATACATAATTATTATAATTATATATTGCACATAATATATTAAATTATATTAAAATAAAAATTTAATGTAATAAGTTATATGTAAATTAGAAAAAATACTATTTACAAAAAAAATTTTTAAACCAATTCATGCGCAAGTCAAGACATCACCCTGTGATGTCATCGGTCCTCTTTAAAAACAAAGGACAAAGAACAACGCTGCCATAATTAAGGGGTCTAGGTGAGATAACCTCAAATTATTTCTGACTCTGAGATTCTATTGCTCCTACACTGTAGGAGGCAAGGTCAGAAAGCCATTGTCACACTCAAATTGAATGCAATGTTTCAAAGCAATACATACTTTTCCAGGGTGCTAAGACAATACTGATTTGGTTTATGCCATGTCTTTAATTCATGTTGCATGGAAAATATTCCCTTTTTTTAACTCGTAACAAGATTAGAAGCAGTATCAGAAATAAACTCATGAGTGGCTGCTGAGATAGACTAAGCTTTGCAATGGAAACCTTAATTTTGCCTAACTCTCTGGGTTTATCTCAGCCCTGGAAGTCAGCATGGCATAGAGGCAGCTAAGTGGTGCAATAAATAAGAGTGGAAGGTCTGGAGTCAGGAAGATTTGAGTTCAAATCCAGCCTTAAACACTTACTAGCTGTGTTATGTTGGGTACGTCACTTAACTCCAGTTTGTCTCATTTTCCTCATCTATAAAATGGGGATGATAAATAGCACCTACCTTGACGGGTTGTTGTGAGGATCAAATAGCATAATGTTGTAAAGCACTTAGCCCAGTACCTAGAACATAATAAGTACTATGGAAATATTAGCTATTAGAGTCAAGAAGACTGAGACTCATCTTGTTTTTGATTTGTTCAGTCCTTTTTCAGTCATGTTTGGTTCTTTGTGACTCTTGTTGAGGTTTTCTTGGTGAAGATACTGGAGTGGTTTTCCATTTCCTTCTACAGCTCATTTTTACTGATGAGGAAACTGAGGCAAACAGGGTGAAGTGACTTGCCCAGGGTCACACAGCTAATAAGTATCTGAGGCCACATTTGAAGTCATGAAGATGAGTCTACCTGATTCCAACCCCAGTGTTCTATCCACCCCACCACCCAACTGCCCATTACTTGTGATACATACCAGCTATATGACCCCAAGCAAATCAATTAACCTCTCAGTGCCTTAGATGACTCTTTAATTCTATAATTTATACATGAGGTGCTAATTTGAATTTGTGAAGGGCATTTCCACACAGAGTTCCCCACACAAATGAAATTCCCATATCCCATCGTGAGGTTTAACCATGTTTTTAAAAAAACAAACAGCAAATCACAGTGATTGCAATGTAGGAAACTGATTCTGATCTACCTGCTTTCACAGCCTTGGCTACTTCTCAGCTAACCAAAATAAATCATTGTGTTTTACTCTTAGGATATTATTAACTACTTAGCACGCCCATTTCTTGTGTGGATTGTTCTTAAGAGACTGTTGTGTGCTTGCTTAGAATAACAGCAGGTTGTAAGTTTTATGTGAGCAACAGTTTTATCTTTGAATATGTAATGTCTACCACAATCCCTTTTACATAATGAGGAAGGAAAGAAGGATTTATTAAGTGCCAGGCACTGTGCTAAATGCCTTATAACTATTATCTCCCTTGATCCTCACAACAATCCTTGGAATGTAGGTCTGAAGACTCTCCCCCTTTTACAGATGGGAAAACAGAGACAGACAAAGTAAGTGACTTGCATAGGATCAAGTAGCTAGTAACAGAGGCTGGATTTGAACTCTGGTCTTTCAGACTCCCAGGTCCAGTGCTCTATCTAATGTGCCACCTGTTGTTCAGTCATTTCAGTCATGTCTGACTCTTTGTGACCCTATCTGGAGGTTTCTCAGCAAAGATACTGTAATCGTTTGCCATTTCCTTCTCCTCATTTTACAGATGAGGAAATGGAGGCAAACAGAGTTAAGTGACTTACCCAGGGTCACATAGCTAGTAAATGTCTGAGGCCAGATTTCAACTTGAGTCTCCCTGACTCCAGGCCTTAGCTGCCTAGATGCCTCTAAAAAGAGACTTGAGTGTTTATTGACTTGGATTGGATCATAGAGTTGAAACTGGAAAGGACTCTAGAGATTACCTAGTTTAACCCCCTCATTTGGTCAATGAGAAAATGGAGGCTCAGAGAGGTTAGGGTTCAAGGACTTTCAGGTAGTAAATGGCAGAGGACTTGAACCAAAATTTCTGATTCTCAGCCCAAAGCTCTTTCCACAGCTGCAAAATTGCAACAGGGTGAGGAATAATTCCCCAGAAGTAACTAACAACGTAACGGGGAACAAACAACGGGAGAACATGAGATGATGGGGAGGCTGGTTAGGTAACGAAACAATGAGCCATAAATTCCATAGCCATTTGTCCAGGAAACAGTCAACAGCTTAATTAAGTTCAACAACATTACATGCCTACTTTACACAGAACACTAGGCTCAGTATGGGAGGAGATACAGGGATAAAGAAGACTAAGTCCCGTCTGAGAACTTACAGTCATATTACCATGGAATTTTTGTTCTAATATAATTTTAAATTTCATAGATGTAGGGAAACAGGTTTTGCACGAGACAAAATATGTTGTTGTTGTTGGCAGATACGTATAATGAAGGTAGGAATGTGAACCAGGAGGAGGGAGGGCAATGGGTTTGGAGTTTTCTTTTAATTTTTGTTCTTTCTCAACTTCATTTTCATGCTAATCAAAAAGATGCCCTTTGAAGTGCAAACTTCCAGATGGTTTCAATGAATTTTTTAATATAGATTCCCCAAATGGATTTGGGACAGGGCACAGGATCTATAACAGGGGTGAAGTGGAAGTTACAAGAAGTTTCTAACCCTAAGTCAGATAGTAGTCTGGACCCATAGACTTTGAATCAGCATTAGATGCTGTTGTTTGGTGGTTTTCAGTCATGTCCGACTCTGTGACCCCATTTGGGGTTTTTTTGGGGCAAAGATACTGGAGTGGTTTGCTGTTGCCTTCTCCAGTTCATTTTACAGATGAGGAAACTGAGGCAAACAGAGTTAAGTGACTTGTTCAGAGTCACACAGCTAATGATTGAGGTCAGATTTGAACTCAGGAAGATGAGTTTTCTTGACTCCAGGTCAAACTCTCTATCCACTGAACCACCTAGTGCTACCACCTGCACTAAATATAGGAATTTAAAAGAATAGTCTTACTCTTAGCCTGAAATACTCTGACTGCCTGGCTGCTCTTAACTAGTGGTAATTCATAGTAGCAGCTATGGACTAAAAGAGCCTTCAGCGTGCCTTAATCAGATAAAGACTTTCTAGTCATTGCATCTTAGAAGAGACGTGAGGGAGCAGAAAGTCCAATAGAGACCCTGATGAATTGAAGTCCAGCAGATGGTCATGGAGAGTAGTTTGGTAATCATGTAAGGAAGTTTGGTATTTGGTTACTCTAGAGAAATACTATACCCAGTGATGATGGAATTCCCAATAGAAATGATGTGCCCCACAGATAGTGTACCCAGTCAAAGCAACTCATCCAATGGACGGCAGAGGTGCAATACCCAGAAAAAAACAGCACAAAGTGACATCATGACAACATGAGATGACAATAATGGATCTTTCGCATTAGAAGTCTGAGCTGCCCCAGTTACTGGGGCACACAGGTTCTACATATGTATGCCTTCCATATATGCCCCTGCCAGCATGTTTTATGTGTGTGTGTGTGGGGGGGGTATATGTGTATGTCCCACTCTACTGATTGTGCAGTAACCTATGGGAGCGTGTACTCTATGTGTATATAGATGGGCAGATCCTTTCTTGTCATTTTATTTGCTTTATTGTTTGATTAAATGCCTTTTACTTTTAACTGGTATGTCCTCTGGCTGACTGGCAAAAGTAGACAAACTGGCAGGAGCTCATAAACTATGGTTTGAAAAGGGTCCTGATGCACAAAGCCTGGAAGTTGCTTTTTTGGAGGGCCCAGATGTGAGGGTATGCCCCAGGTACTAAGTAGGCTCTATGCCCCATTCTCCCCAAACTCCACCGTAATGAGAGTGTTCCTTCTTACTCTAAGCCAGCAGTTCCCACCTAAGGAGAAGTAAGCTTCCAGGCTCCCCTGCACCCACCTGCTCACCAAGACAAAAGTCAGCTTTACATCTTAGGCAGTGATGGGAGAGTTTTTCCTTTTAAAACTCATCATCACAAATTCCTTCCATCTGTTACACCTAAAAAGGTTGTGAAGGAATGATTAAGCAGCACCAATTTTTAAATGTGTGTTCTGGATGGTAGGTTTACTACAGCAATCAAAGGTCAGTCATTCCTAATATAGTTTGAAGGCTCCTTCATAAAAATATTTCCTTCTTTCTCATTTTCCCTTTTGATTGCATTCATAGTTTATTTATCATCATGGAAATTACAGGGTGCCAGGGACTTTTAAAAAAACAAACATAGACATTTATTATCAAAGCAAAGGAAGCTGATCAGGGAGAAAGGTAAGATCTGACTCCAGCACCTTTCATTTTTCTCTTTAAAGACAGAGAAGATTCCAATCCAAAGAATTGTTGCCCCATTATAATCCCTTACTGAGTAGCAACAGTTCATGAAAAGGACTACAGGTATCTGTGGGGGAAATAAGACCTACTTATAGTCCTCACTTTGCACTGACAAGAAAATCGATGCAGTTTTCTTTACTAGTCTCAAGAACAGTATGGGGATAGATCCTGGGGAACAAGACTATATTATCATAAAGAGAGACTTTCCTCTTATATATGCTCATGAAAGCCTTTCCCCAGCCCTTTAAATTCTAGTGCCTTCTTTCTCTTAGTTATTTTTCCTTTAACCTTTGTATATTGTTTGCATATGTTTATTTCCTTGTAACTCCTATTAGACTGTAAACTCCTTGAGGAGAGGGATTATCTTTTGCCAGTTTAGCACGGTGCCTGGAAAATAGCAAGCACTTAATAAATGTTTATTGACTGAGCGATTGAAGTAGAGAGATAGATTTTCTTCTTTGTGGGTGTTTGCCCATCTTCCCTTTTTGACACCTTCCCCTTTGAGTGTGGTTTCCCTGGAGTTAGAAAGGGAGAGAGATAGCTTCATTTCTCTGTTGTCATACCGTTCCACGGATGCTCTGTCTTTGGTAATAGTTCTCCCCTTGAAAGGACAGCTAGGTGGTGCAGTGGATAGCGCTAGACCTGGAGTCAGGAAGACTCATCTTCCTGAGTTCAAATCTGGCCTCAGTCCCTTACTAACAGTAACTCTGAGCAAGACACGTAATCCTGTTTGCCTCAATTTCCTTATCTGTAAAATGATCTGGAGAAGGTAAAATGGCAAACTACTGCAGTATCTTTGCCAAGAAAACCCTAAATGGGGTCTCAGAAGAGTTGGGCATTACTGGAAAACATCTCTTCTTGAAAAATATAATGAAAGGTACGGCATTATTGTCTTCACCGATACTTGCTATTGTACTCATTGCTATATGAGATAATATATTCAAAGTGCTTTGCAAACCTTAAAGCACTATATAAATGTTAGCTGTCACTATTATGATTAATATTATTATTGATTATTGTCATTACTGTTATTATCATCACTTCTCTTTACTTATGGAGAGGACCAGTAGAAAGCTCCTTCTCTGAGCAAGCTTTTCTAATATAGTGCATGGAAATAGTGCTTTAAGCTTTATAGAGCCCTTTCTTCTAAGCAACTCTAGAAGGTAAGCAGTGCAGGTATCATCGTTCCCATTTTACAGTTGAGGAAACTGAGAATCAGAAGGAAAGTGACTTACCTAGGGGCACCTTCAGGATTCTTTCCTCTCTACCAGCCTGAGTCTTTCCTGGCCTAATGATGACACTAGCTTACATTTTTGTGGTACTTTCAAATTTTAATTCAATTCTATTTTTAATTCAACAAGCATTTATTAAGTGTCTACTATATGCCAGCATATTCTAGGTACTGGGGCTACAAAGAAAAAAATAATTCCTGCCCTGTAGAAACTTACATTCTTTCAGGGCAGAGGTTTTTAATTTTTTTTTGTGCCATAGCTTCCTTTGGCAGTCTGTGAATTGTCTTTCATTTTTGTCATTAGTGATTTTTTTTCCTTTCTCTTTAAAAAAAAACAAACCAGGGCATCTAGGTGGTGCAGTGAATAGAGCACTGGCCCTGAAGTCAGGAGGACCTGAGTTCAAATCTAGCCTCAGACACGTAGCACTTATTAACTGTGTGACCTTGGGCAAGTCACAACCCCCCTCCAAAAAGAAAATAAAAATAAATTGGCTAATGGTTAATGTATTTTTTAAAAAATAGTTCTTAGTTAATTCAATAAGGGGAGGGAAGGCTTCTTTCAATTTTCTTAACCTTTACTTGATTTTCAGAATTTCTATTTTGATGTTTAATTAGGGGATGGAATTAATTTATTGGTATTGTAGGTTTTTCTTTTTATTTTATGCCCAATTCATTGATCTGTTTTTTCTCTCTTGTAAATGAAGGCATTAGAGACATAAAATTTCCCATAACAACTACTTTGGCTACATCCCCAAATTTTTGGCATGTTGTTTCATTATTGTCTTCATTTCTAATGAAATTATTTCTTTTTTTTTTAGAATTAAGTGATTTCGTCCTCAATTCATTTTTACTTCTTCCTCCACCAGCTGTGAAATTGAGGGACATATATCATTCAGGCAGCTCAAACAGGCTTCCTAGAGCCAATCATTAAATTTTCAGTGTGAACACCTTGAAATTGGCAAATGCTATGAATTAGGAATTAATCTATTGTTTTATTGATTGCCTAGACTTAAAAAAAGGATGGAGAAAATGTTAACAATGCAGATTAAATTTCAAAGTGTTTCATGTCAACTGTGAAAGATTTAGGTACTCTTCTCAATCCCTAATCCAGGACAATTCCAAGGGATTTATGATGAAAAATGCATCCACCTCTAGAGAGAGAACTGATGAACTCTGAGTGCAGATTGAAGCATGACTTTTTGCTCTATTTTTCTTGCTTTTTTTTTGCAATGAGGCTAATATGGAAATATGCTTTGCATGATTTCACATGTATGATTGATATCACATTGCTTGCCTTTTCAATGGGTTCAGAAGGGGGAGGAAGGAGGGAGAGAATTCAGAACTTAACTTTAAAAAAAAGAATGTCAAAAATAAATGCATTTTAAAAAAATATATATATATCCCTTCAGATGGTTGTGCTACTTTTATTCCTTCACTTTACTAAATTTCTATAGTTTAGTTAGTTTTGCTTGAATGATTCATGTTTAGGGAAAAAAAATTAAAGTTTACTTCAACTCTTCCAGCAAATGAAAATAAACACTAAATTTTTTTTCTAATTTATTTTAAAAAATTAAGTGTATCATGTCCACTTCCCCCCCCCCCCCCAAGAGAGCTGGCTGTGAAATACACTGCTAATCATTATCCATCATAGAACAATGGGAAAAAGGGACTTAGAATCAGAGAACCTGAGTTTGAGCCCCAGACCAGCTATTTAATTATGTATGTGAACTTGGGTGAATCCCTTAAACTCTGTGGGCCTTACTTTCCACCTCTGGGAAGTGAGATTTTTTTTTTTGAAGCAAAGAAGAAAAATGGCAGCACACTTGGGCATTGTGAATGCTGCTGACTCCACTTTTGTTGGTGATCAAGCCATAAAGCCTGGACTATTGAGTAGTCTTCTGCCCAGGTGGCATCTTTCAACCTTATTAGTAATGAGACTATTTGTTTTAACAGAAGTTTCATCAGTTGTTTCAAAGGCGTTTGTTCCCCTAAGCTCAGAGCACTAAAACCTAGGGGCCACCCTGGGAGTTTGAAGGAGGAAAGTCCAGGACATTTTTTCACATGTGCAATCATGTAAAACACATTTCCATGTTAGTCATTTTGTGGAAGAAAATGAACCAAAAAGAAAAAAAAAAAAGAAAGAAGGAAAGAAAGTGAAAATACTATGCATCAGTCTGTACTCAGATGCCATCATTTCTTTCTCTGGAGGCGGAAAGAATTTTTCATCATGTGTTCTTCAGGATTATAGGATATATTTTTAAAAACAACAAACAGACTTTGAGAGCTGGAGGGGAGCCCTAGGACTCTTTGAGCCTAATTCCTCATTTTAATAGAGGAGAAAATTAAAACCCAGAAAAGTAAAGCCACTATGAATTGATTTACCCAAAGTCACATAGCTAGTTAGTGGAAGATCAGAACTTGAACTCCAGGCTTCCTGATGACCAGTGCTATATTCACTATACCAACGTCAGGTTGGTAGCCCTTACCCTGCATGCCCTAATGGTGGGAAGGGTCTCAGAGGCTTCTAGCAGAGACACAACTGAAGTCACAAACTCATCTCAGACCACTCCCAAATGTGCCCAGTTTCGGAAGTAACAGGTCAACTCAACCACAGCATAAAATGCCATGAGAATTTAGATGGGTTTAAATCTTAGGCCTGCTACCTATGTACCCATAGGCAAGCCAATTCACCTTTCTTGGTCTCAGTTCCTTCATTTAGAAAATGAGATTGTGGGTTTTGAGACTCACTTGAGGTCTCTTTCAGCTTTAAAGCCTGTTGAACCTCTGAAGTGACTGGTCCAAGGTCATATAACTATTGTAACTGGTGGCAGAGTCAAGCTTAGAACCTTCCTGACTGCTAGTTCAACACTATCTTCACTGTACCACTCATGTTGGTATGCTCCAATGTTAGGAAGAATCTCAGAGAATTCTAACAGAGACACAGATGAAGGCATGGAATCATCTCAGACTATATACCCAAATGCAACCAGATTCTGGAATGAGGGAGTCAGCTTCATCATAGATACCCCAGATACCCTGAGGGAGAACATACACAGTTCTATTTCCCCAAGGATTGGTGCACCAGCACACTAAAACCCTTAGAGAGAGGCTTATACCTGGGGCATCCATTTTTAGCTGTTGTTGTTCATCATTCCTCAAAGAGGACCAATGACAGCGGGAGGGTGAGTCTTGACTTGCAAGTAAATTGGACTTAAGCCTCACTCACTCCTCCAGAGTCATGAGTCCAATGGCAAGACATGGGTCAAGACAACTGGCAAAGGCCCCGGATGCAGACCTGAGAATCCAAGACATGGAAGGTGAATTGCCTTTTGACAACCAATATTACATTTGCTTCCTTTCTCCTTCCTCCAATAGACCTTGCTTCCTTCCTCCTTCTTCTAATACAGTGGTTCTCAACCTTCCTAATGCCACGATCCTTTAATATTCATATGTGGGCATATCTGCATGTGGGCGGACCCACCTGGAGACAAATAGAGGAGGGGTGTCTTGGTTCCTATGACCATCAGAAATACGTGTTTTCCAATGGTCTTAGGCGACCCCTGTGATCTCTGTGAAAGGGTCGTTCGACCCCCAAAAGGGTCACAGCCCACAGATTGAGAACCACTGCTCTAATAGAAGCACTTGGTGTCTGTTGAACTACATAGAGCCAGACTGGCATATAACTGCCTTGCCTCTCCTGTTTAATTAAACAAACTGGCTGCTTGCAGCCTCTGCCTAACTTGCAAAGTTAAAACTCCTGGAATAAAGGCTTTACCTTCTTTGTAGCCATCTCTACAGCCCAGCTGTCTCCTCCTCATCCCATCCCCTTTTCTAATATTCATACTTGAGAGAATAGTAACTTTATTAAGAGTTGCTTAGAGAAGTCATCACACCAAGAGGAGGTAAGGATTGAAAACAGCTCCAAAAATGAAGAAGGTAAATTAGTGAATTTTGGATGCCCATAGCTATAAAGTTCAAGGTCACTTCCTTGACCTTTCAAGGTTGATGTTGAAGAAGACAGCCACATGCTCTCACAACAGTGTTCAGTGATGAACACGGAGGTCAGAGAGATGATTTCACAGTTGGGTAGACCAAGCCTCTTCCTCAGTATCAGTCAGCTAATGAATATTTGTTAAACACCCACTATGTACCAAGTGCTGGGGATACAAAGAAACAATTCGAAAGTAATACAAAGAAAAGTCAGCCCCCGTGCTCAAGGAGCTCACAGTCCGCTGGGGGAAGTAACACGCAATGACTATGGACAAGCAACCTACATACAAGATAAACAGGAAATCATCAGCAGGGGAAAAGCTTTAAAGAATTAAGGAGGCATGGGAAGGGCTTCCTGGGGAAGGTGGGATTTTCACTGGAATTTGCAGGAAGTTAGGAAGCCAAGAGGGGGTGATAAAGAGGGAGAGGATTCCATGCATGGAGGAAAGCCAGAGAAAATGTCTAGAGTCCCAGAGTCCAATGTAACTCTTAAGACTGGAAAGGGGAAGGCAAGGTTAAGAAGGATGGTTATGAGCGACTAGGTGGCACAGTGAATAGTGCAGTGGCCCTGGAGTTAGGAGGACCTGAGTTCAAATATAACCTCACATACTTAACATAAAACTAGCCATGTGACTTTGGGCAAGTCACTTAACTGCAATTGTTCTACCTTCCCTCCAAAAAAGAGCAAAAAAAAGAAAGAAAGATGGTTCTTCCTCTGATTGAATGCTAAACATCTGTTTGATCCTGAAAGTGATAGGGATCCTTTGTAGCTTATTGAATGAGGGGAAGGGAGTGACACGATCAGATCTTTGCTTTAGAAAGATCACTTTTATCTCCCTATGGTATTTCCTATATGACTAATCAATCAATTGGTGAGCAGAAAACCAAGACTACTGAAGTTTTAAGGGTGGTATGAAGGCAGGGTGGAGAAGGAGGAATCTTATATCAACCAAACAGAAAATATTCCAGTTGCCAGCTCCAGATAGCATGGCTGTGTCATAAGGGCCACTGGAGCCGCCCCAGGAAAGGAAGAACGTTCTAAAGTTAACTAGGATGGACCGGCTGTTCTAAGGGCACATCCTGTGTTTCCTTGCGGTAACCTGGCAAAAGGCCTGTTCAGTGTTCCCTCTGGGGACAGCTTAACATGGCTTAGAGCCAACCTTCGAGCCAAGGAAAGCACTGTGTATGTTTCCTGAGCCATCAGAAGTCTTGATAGCCCCAGAGTTCTGAGTCTGAGACCTCTCCTTCCTTTCTACATTGGGCTATGTACCACTGAAAGGAGAAAACATTCATAAATCTTTTGAGGTTTGCACATATTTAAAAAGATAATGCAGTGGATTCAGCACAGAGCTTGGATTTAAGAAACCTGAGTCAAATCCAGCTTCTGACACTTATGAGCTGTGTGACCCTGGCTAAGTCACTTAACCTTTGTCTGTCTTGGTTTCCTAAACTGTAAAATGGGAAAAACCAATAGCATCTATCTCCTAGGGGTTGTTGTGAGAATCAAATGGGTTAGGAAATATTAAACACTTTTTGAACCTTAAAACAAATGCTAGAAATTACTAATATTAACACCCAGTACAGTTCATGGCACATAATAGGTATTTCATAAATTCTTGTTGATTGATAATCAACTTGGAGTTGAAGATTGAACCACGTCCAGTATAGTGTAGTGCTGTCAAAATCAAATCAAAATGGGGGCCACTAAATCATATGTAAGGATCCCTGCAGGCACATTTCTACTTATAAAATCACATTATCTATATTCCGTGGTTTCTGTTGGTGTCTTTTTGTAAGATTTCCAGGTAGATTTTAATCTGGTTTGGGCCACTTGGGAGTGTTGTAGGCTCTCAGTTTACCCAGGAGGCCTCACATTTCACAGTTCTGGGATAGCGGATAAAGCACAGGATTGGGAATCAGGCAGACCTGAGTTCAAATCCTTACTCAGGAATTTTTTTTCCCTGTTGTGTGGCTCTGGGCAAGTTGCTTAACCTCTCTCAGCTCCAATTTTCACTTCTGGAAAATGAGATAACAATAACACCAACCCCTAGTGTCTTCCTGAGGATCAGATAATCCTCAACTCCTCTTAATTCTAGTGGCTAGAATCCTCCGTTAATTATTTCCTATTTATCCCATTCTGTAGCTTGCTTTGTATATATTTGTTTGCATATTATCTCTCCAAGTCTCCCCCCCTCCTTGAGATTGTAAACTCCCTGAGGGCAGGAATTTTTGTCTCCTTTTTTTTTTTGTCCCTAGCATTTAGCACTGGGGCTGAAATCTCATAGGCATATGTTGATGGATTGAGGTGAGATAAAACAAATAAGGGTTTTGCAAACCTTAAGGTGTTATGTCAGTGTGAATTATTTATTAAGCACCTGCTATATGTGAGGTCCTAAACTAGGGGCTGGATGGTTTTCAAGGTCACTTTCAGCTCTAACATTCTGTGAGTCAAGGACTACATGGACCATCTTCCCATAAAAGCTACCTATTACTTAATTCTTCTCTGACCCAGGCGAGCACTGCACTCCCAGGAGACAACAGAAGAAAGTCAGGTTTTCCGCTCTTACAGAGAAAGCAGAACCAGTTCTCAGTACACAAAGGGAAGCCATAGTTTCCACAGGAGAAATTCAGGGGAAGACACACCACTTTTGTGTGTGTGTGCTTAATGATATGCTAATGGCATCTTACAGCCTGTTCCTGTAATTTCCTTGATCTCCAAGATAGACTCTGTTGGGTTTTTGTTGTTGTTGGGGTGTGTGTGTGTGTGTGTGTGTGTGTGTGTGTGTGTGTGTGTGTGTGTGTGTGTGTGTGTGTGTGTGTGAAGGAAGTTATTACAAGGAAGCTCCAAAGGTGGGGGCAATGAGCAGTAGAAGAAGCAGGTCTTTCAGGTTCAAGAATTCTAGAATCTGGTCATTTAATCTGGATAATATCAGACAAGTAAATAAATGTGTGAAAGGAAGAAAACCTTAGGGCCACACTGTCAGTGACTGTGAAAGGGGATGGCATATGAAAGTACTTATTCAGGTCCTGGGATTCTCATTCGATGAAACTGTGGTCCCAAGATACAATCCTTCTCCTGGGAATTCTGACATGACCTACTGGAATCCAAGGTCTGGGCAAGAAGGCAGAGACAAAGAGCAAAGAAGGAGCTTCAAAGCTCTGGTCTAGACTGAGGATGGGACATACCCATTCCCCTGCCCCTGATTCCCAGTAGAATGTAAACTCAACATGAGCTTATGGAGGGTAGGGACTCTGTCCTTCTGTCTTGGTATACCCAGCATCCATCTTGGAATATTGCACAGAATAGAAATGTGACATTAGGAGAAAAAAACAAAACAAAACTTACTAACAGTTAGGGTTGTTCAAAGGTATATTGGGCTGCCGTAGGATATAGTGGGTTTCCTGTCTTTGTAGATCTTCCTATCTTTCCAGAATTAATTCATCACACTCCTTCACGGATTCTAAGTGAAGTTGAACTAAACTTGAACTCGGCAGCCTGTGCTTTTGCATAGCCTGTCCCCCATACCTGGAATTTTCTCTTTCTTCACCTCCAACTTTTAAAATCTTTAACCTAAGTTCCACCTCCAACATGAGGCTATCCTGATTCCCCCAACTGCTAGCCATTCCCTAAATACTTTGTATTCATTTTCTATATATTTTTCATTTATTACACGTTTATTTCTATATATTTTCCTTATAGGTATTTGTACTGCTTACTCTAATTCAACGTTAGATCCTTGACGGAAAGGGCTGTTTCCCTTTCTTTTTGGATTCCCACCATCTCTAGAACAATGCCTGGTATGTGATGAATCTCCTTAAAATTGGAAATTTAGCTTTCCCTATCCCAAATAGAAATCATTTACACTCTGGGGAGCCTCTATAAACTAAGAGATGAAGAAATAGAGGCTCAGGAAGGCTAATTAATAGCCATAAGAAAATCACTTAGCAGGGGTGCTAGGTGGCTCAGCGAATAGAGCACTCGCCCTGGAGTCAGGATGACCTGAGTTCAAATGTGACCTCAGCCACTTAACACTTACTAACAATGTGACCTTGGGCAAGTCATTTAATCCCTATTGCCCTACCCTCCCCCCTGCAAAAAAAGAAAAAAAAAAGAAAATCACAGCCTCCAGGAGCCTCTATTTCTCCATCTCTTTGTATGTCAAGTCTACTCAGAGTAAACAATTTTTGTTTGGGGTGGGGAAAGCTGAGTCTCCTATTTTGCCTCTATTTACAATACCTTCCTCTGCTATAATTCACGATGCTTTTCTTTATCCTGAACCACATCGACTCTCCCAGTAGATGAATTTCCTTTCTCTTTGCCACCAGCCATCAGTGATTGAAGGCAAACATGACTCTTGCTCCATAAAATTAGGAAGGATATCTTTGCCCCTCACTTCGTACTTTGTCTAAACCTTCCTAAAACTAGTTAGTTTCCAGCTCAGTGCTCATTGTGCCCATTTACCCTGCTTCCTCTTAGCCTTCCTAAGGGCCAAGGTTGTGAAAACAATGCTGGCTGCTCTGAGACAAGCCTCCATTCTCGGAATTGATCTTGAGTGTTTTTTACTTTCTGACAATAGACCTCAATCTAACCAGACAGAAGGTCCAAAAATGCCCCTGGCTCCTTTTTCCCCCAGACACAGCATTACATTACATTTTCTAGTCCTCAGGGACTTCTCTTAGGCTTTTGAAAGGGCCCACCAAAGCGTCTCTAATTTCTAGCCCTATTTCCTTCAGAGTGTGTGTGTGTGTGTGTTCTGGGGGTCATATCCATTTTTCAAATCTCAAACTTTCGTTTCACCATTTCTGATGCTATCTTTGTCGTTCCCTGCTCCTCCTCGCCCAGTTCATTGTAATTTGATCCCGGATTAAGAAAATATCATTTCTTTAGTACATGTGAATGCACAGTCCTTGGAGAGTTTAATATTTTCCTTGTTCTTATCTCTTATATCACATTACCCTTTAACATTTAAGGAAGAAATTAACTTTGGCCTCCCTCATCCGCTGCTCATTGTTAATTGTTTGTGGTAATTCAAATGCTTCAAATTGACCATTTTCATCTTTGTTCCTGCATCAGGGCTTTGTGTCTGTGAAGCATGACCCTGAGTCAATCCTAACCCTCCCCTGAATCTCAGTTTTATTTATCTTGTAAAATTGAACTCCAGAGGTGACATGACCTTGTGGACAAAGAATTGGTATCTGAGCCAGGAAGACCTATGTTCAAGCCCCACTTCTGACTCATACTGGCTGTTTGACCCTGGGAAAATGTGATATACTAGGGAATCAGAGGACCTGGGTTCGAATTCTATCGCTTACTGGCATTTGTATAGGGTTTTAAGGTGTATAGAGTAGTATATGTATATATGTATATATATATATATATATATATATATATATATATACACGTATGTATGTATGTATGTATATACAGAGTACTTTTATTATTCTATTATCTCATTTGACCCTGGGAAGTAGGTGCTATTATTATCACTATTTCATAGATAATGAAACTGAAGTGGGCAGAGGTTAAGTGACTTGCCCAAGGTCATACATCTAGGAAGTATCTGAGACTGGCTTTGAACTCAGATCTTTCTGACTCCATGCTCAGTGCTCTGTCCAATACCTCATTGCCTGTATTTGCTTAACTTACCTCCTCTTGTATCTCTGTGAGCTGGGGTAAGTCACTTAACCTGTTTGGGCCTTTTAGGTCACTTTCCACTTTATATCTATGGTCCTATGATACTAATTCACTTGCCTTCTTAATGTTCCCTTAGCTTTCTAGAACTAAGTTGTAGAACAATTGCCAATTTGTATTGGTAAAGGAAGTTTTCTTCCTGGGAGTGCCCTATGTTAATGACATCATCATAGGTTAAGACAGAAAAAAAAAAGACTATATGATTGTCAAGTTCCCTTTCATCCCCAACATTCGGTATTTATATTTTTGTGATAGTAGGTCAATTAGGAAGCCTTCTGATGATGTTAAAGCAGACACACATAGTTGGCAGAGTTGTGAACTGGTTTATTAAGAAAAGTCACTAAACTGCTCTTACCTTTGACTCAGCCATCTTACTACTGAGCATATATATAAAGGAAGTTAAAGGAAGAAAGAAAAGTCTCTCTAGAACAGAATGTTCTGACAGAGATTTTTTGTGGCAGCAAAACACTGGAAACAAAGTGGGCATCCAACAGCTGGGGAAATGGATGAACAAATTATGGACATGAATGAAGGGATCTATTATTGTACCCTAAGAAAGGCAAATATAAGGAATTCAGTGAAAGAAAGTACAATATGTGATAACAGCTAACTAGCATTTATATATTTATACGGTTTACAAAGCACTTTAAAAATATTATTTTATGTTATCTTCTCAACAACCCTGGGAGATAGGTGCTATTATTATCCCTGCCTTACAGATGAGGAAACTGAGGCAAACAGAGGCCAAGTGACTTGCCTAGGGTGAGATAGCTGGTAAGTGTCTGAGGCTGGATTTGAACTCAAGTCTTCCTGAGTCCAAGTTCAGCACTCTATTAACTGTACTACTTGGCTGTCTAAACCAATAGAAAGTGAAGAAAGCAGATCTAGGAGAATAATGTGCAAAATGACTACAGTAATTTATGTGAAAATAACTCTAACAGGTAGTTGAACTCAGATTAAATGTAATGATGAATCTTAGCTCCAGAGAATAATGGTGCTTGCTTTCCTCCTCTCTGTAAAGAAGTGGTAGGTTATAGATATAAAATGATGCCCACATCATCAGGGGCAATTATCCATTGATTTTGTTCAACTACTTGTCTTTGTTACAAGGGAGAGTTCTATAAGACGCAATAGTGTTGTAGGTAATACTGGGAAATGACTGTGGTATTTTTTTAAATGTGAAATGAAAACTAGTCATTTTCAGTTCATATTTAAAATACTCAAGGCTGTCATATCTACAGTGGACCATTTAAAACACAGATTTTCCTAGCCTTCTATTAATTTGTTATGTGTATGTACTGAAATCTTGAGTGTTTGGGTGGGTTGTTGCTCTTGAACTAAAATAACATTTTACATCCAGGAATTTAAGAAAAAGCACGAGAAGAAATAGTTGCATCAGAATGGCTATTCAAAGTGGATAAAGTGGATTTATCTTAATAGAATATATAAGAATATTCTATTTTATCACTTTCAATTCTAATCACCCATGTATTATTGACAAAGTCTCTCCACTAGAGTCCTTGTCCAACGCCTCTGGGGAGAAGATCCCTGATACAAAACCAATTGGACAGTCATTAATATTGCCATAGGGGAATGTAGCTTGCCAATTGCATAATATTTATGTATATAGTTTGTGTTTTATAATGATTATAAATTGTAGAACTTACTATATAAAGAGATGAAGCACAATATAGTGCAGGCGTGGGGAACCCGCAGCATCAAGGCCACATGTAGTCCTCTATATCTCCAAGTATGGCCCTTTGACTGAATCCAAACAGAACAAGTCCCCTTAATAAAAGATTTTGTTCTATAAAACTTGGACTCATAAGGCTGCACCCTAGGTCCTAGAAGGCCATGTGTGGCCTCAAGGTCGCTGGTTCCCCATGTCTGGTATAGTAAATGGGGTACTGGACCTAAAGTCCAAAAGTCAGGCCCAGTTCCCACTCTTGGACACTTATTTGCTGTATGAGCCTAGGCAAGCCACTAAAACATTTCTTTGACTTAGCACAGTGCCTCATACATAACAGGTGTTTAATAAGTGATTGAGTCATCTTCTTCTTCACCGGTAAATTAAGTGGGTCACATTCAGTGGCCTCTAAATTTCCTTCCAGTTCTAAATCTATTATCCAGTGACACTCTACTTTCTTACTCTTTGCTTAGGGTACTATTTAATCTTGTTTCCAAACATTGGATTAGACATTTTTGTTTGCAGTAGATGTCTGAATTAGAAGACAGAATTCACGCTAGAAGACTTTTCTTGATATGGTAAGCAGGTTCATGATTCAGCAATCTGTCAAAATGAGAAAACTTAGCAGAAAGGCTAAGATGCAGCAATCAGAATAGTATATTAAGTCAATACCAACTGTCATTGATGGGCAGGCAAGTCAACATAGCTAAAGAAATAAGACATAGTGAGGGAGAGAAGAGAATCAGCCATGAGCTAGGAAAGTCGAATCACCTCCACCATCACCTCAGTCACCACCACCCCTCAGTCTCCAGTAGAGACAACCATGACCCAGAGTCCAAAAGCCCCAAGAACTGTACTGCCTAGCAGACTACCAATGCTGATTCCAACCTGGTCCCCAGGGCCATCATGAAAGAGAGCAATTCTTGTAGGTCTGCTATCCCCAATGCCACCACTGAGAAAGTAAGCATAAGAATGCTGGGAATCACAGTGTCCCTCCCCCCCACCTCCAACTCCACCAGCTGCCCAGCCCTGAAAGCCATTATCCGTTATCCATTATTTAGGAAGCAAAAAAAAAATGACGACCACCTATTATCTACTATCCACAATGTTTCTAACTTTTCATTTTTAACTATGGTGAAGAATGTAGAGTAGGGGGAATAAATATGCATTGTGGTCTTAAAAAAATTAATGTGGTTTGTATTAATGAAAATTGATATTTAAAAGATGCATTATCATCCATTTGGCCACTGTATCCTAAAGAAGACTTGCTGTTTCCATTTGACTTGCTGCTGAAGCTTTATATATGTTGTCCCTCCCTTTAGAAAATAAGCTTCTTGATACCAGAGATTGTCTTGCTTTTTTATTTGCATCCTTAGAACTTAGTACAGGCAAGCACGTTCATTCATTCATTCATTCATTCATTCACAGATAGAAGCAGGGAGGAGGATTGGAGAAGTGATTTCATGAAGGCAGTAGTATGACTTTTCTGATAACCCATTATCTTCTCCTCCCAAAACAGATGGCCCCATTTCAATGACCATAGCTAACGCACCTCTAGGATAGTAACTGGTCATGAAGAGCCTCAAACCTCAACATAGAATTAAAAGAATGTAGGCCCAGGAAAATTATGCAAGTTTGGGTTGTCATCCTTAGACCACAACCTAGCAGGATAAAGCAAATGTCATTGCCAGGAGTATCCCTCTTTGCTTCTCAAAGTAATTTCTTCTGGTCTTTATAGAAGGTACATAACTGCTCTACAGCAATATCTTATAAAACTACATAACTCCTGCATGTGGAAACAGTAGCAATGTTTGCAAACTAAGGTGAAATAGAGAGGGACTTAGAATAAAAAACAGGCAACTAGGTGAAAAATGATAAGTCACTTAACCCTATTTGCCTCAGTTTCCTCATCTGTAAAATGAGCTGGAGAAGGAAAAGGCAAAAACCACTCCAGTATCTTTGCTAAGAAAACTCCAAATGGAGTCTTAAAGAATAGGAAACAACAGAACAATGAAAAGAATAAAAAAATATCGCCAATTCTTCCCTTCCCTGGGGATCCTTCACGCCTGACACAAAGGGGTAGAGGATAGAGGATGAAAGAAATATAACTCTAGCTTTTCTTTATTGAATTTTCCGTCTTTTAAAAAATTTCCTTCACACTCTCATACCTTGCTTGTAGAATCTGTCTCTGTAGATGCTTAGGTGGGTAGCTTTCCCCAGAGGAAACCATTCTGATTCTCCTGAAATTAAGGAAGACTCTTGCCTCTGGCCTACGGAATCTAATTTTTGACACAGCCAGGATTAGCTCCCAAGACCATAACCATGCTGATGAGCCACTTTGCCCCAGATAAATGGACCCGTAATAGCTGGAAAAACCAGATAATGCTGTAGATCAGTAGCTCCCCTATTTTAAAAACGTCCCTACTGCTTTGTCTTTGATAGCAGACAGTGACTCACAGGTGACTGTAATTTTCAAGAAGTAGGTGTGTTGGGGAATGGGGGATGTCAGCATTTGTAGCCTAAATGTATGACTCTTTAGTCAACCATGATTTTAGTGGGTGGGGATGGAAGTGGAGGAACTAGGGGGAGAAAGACATAATATTTGCCTATAAAACTTTTCCAGAAAAGCATATGACTAAGGTGCTTAAAAAAAAAGTAGGATTTTTTTTAATTGGACATTTAAACTTGTGATTTTATCAGCATGTGAAATATCTTTATCCCCTAAGAGAGTTGTCTTCTATTGAGAAAGCTTCAGCCAGTGCAGATCAGCAACTGATCTGTAATTTAAAGTCTTCTGAAGTTGGGGACAAGGAGAAATCAAGTGACTTGCCCAGAGTCACATACTTAGTATGTGTTAGAGACCAGGTTTCAACTTAGGTCTTCTTGACTTCAAGGCTAACTTTCTACCCTTTATACCACGTTGTCTTTCAAAAGGAAGAAGAGATAATCCCACCAAAAAAAAGTTAGAGACCAGATTTCAACTTAGGTCTCCTTGACTTCAAGGCTAACTTTCTACCCTTTATACCATGTTGCCTTTCAAAAGGAAGAAGAGATAATCCCAACAAAAAAACCCAAACAAACAAGTTTTAGGCTAATCAAAAAGAAGCTCATAGAAAATGATCAGTTAATATTAATAAATAAGTAGCTATCCTTGATGAGCAGGGCACAGTACTTGACATATACAGATACCAACCCTGCTCCAACATAAGACCAACTTCATTAATGTATATGGATGCAAAAACCCTAAATAAAATGCTACCTGAAAGTTCACAACAACATATTGCAAATATTATACATTATGACCAAGCAGGATTAATACCAAGCATGTGGAGATGGTTTAACATAAGGAAAACTACTAACATAATTGATTATATTAAAAATAAAAGCAAAAAAATCATATGATTAGATGCAGAAAAAGCTTTTGATACAGCGCAACACTTTTATTGAAAACATTTGAAAGCATAGGCATAAATGGATTTTTCCTTAAATTGGTAAAAGCATTTACCTAAAATCATCAGCAAGCATTATTTGTATTGGGCATAATATAGAAACCTTCCTGGTAAGATCAGGTGTGAAACAAAGATGCCCACTTGTCACCTATATTCAATATTGTACTGAAAATCCTAGCAATAGCAATAAGACAAGAAAAAGAAATAGAAGGAATTGGAATAGGAAATGAGGTAATAAAATCATCTCTTTTTGCAGACAATATGATAATATGCTTGAAAAATTCCAAAGACTCAACTAAGAGGTTAGTTGAAACATTTAACAATTTTAGTAAAGTAGCAGGATATAAAGTAAATCCATGTAAGTCATCAGCATTCATTATATATCACAAACAAAATGCTGTAAGAAGAGATAGTAAGAGACACCCCATTTAAAATAACTCTAGACAGTATAAAACACCTAAGAGTATACCTGCCAAAACAAACCCAGGAACTATATGAACAAAATTATTTTTTTAAAAACAATTTTTATACAAATACAATCAGATTTAAATAATTGGAGAAATGTTAATTGTTCATGAGTAGGCAGAGTCAATATACTACCAATGATAATTTTACCTGAACTGATTTATGTATTCAACGGCATCCTAATTAAATTTCCAAAACAGTATTTTACTGAATTAGGAAAAATAATAACAAAATTCATTTGGAAGAATAAAAGGTCAAGAATATTAAAGGAACTCATGAAAAAAAGTATAAAGGAATGAGGTTTAGCAGTACCAGATCTTAAACTATATAAGGTAAATCAGTGAAACAGAATAGACAATTTACAACAGCTAAGAACTATAGTAACTTCATGTTTAACATAAACACTTAAGTTTTGGGGGTAATAATTTATTATGTGGTAAAAATTGTTGGGAAGGCTGGAAAGGAGTCTGGCAAAAATTGGGCAGAGAACAGTATCTTAGTCAAAATGGAGACATGACCAAGATATCTGACAGTCTCTTAAAGATAAAGGTCCTGTTATTCAGCAGTACATTTAGCTAGGAATTCTAAGCCTACTTGAAAGAACAGATGACCAGCAATGGACTACACTGAGCTTGTAGCAACCTGAATCACTTTTTTAAAAAGTTAATAATTTACTAGACTTTCCTGGAGATTTTAATATCATTAGCTTCTGGGATGTGTAGGAAGGATAAAAAGAATACTTGAGGGACAGAGGTATATTTAATAAAAATCATTAATACAAAAAATTATAAATTTTACCTCCCCCTTCTAATTTTCAAAGGGTGATAGTTGGAGGGGTTGAGAGAGTAAGGTGTTGTAACATTATTATTATTAAAATAATTTTTAAAATGAGAACCTAACTGTGATGATCACGATAGCAATAATGAATAAACTTCTTAATTGGGCTCAACAAGTGAAAGATTCCCAATTTGTCCCAAGGAAGAACAATGACTGAAAAACTTGAGCTTGCTTCCAAAATGAACTAATGGATGAATGTGATATCAACAAAAATTTTGATGTTCTACAGTTAAGATATATTAAACTTAAGGCTGTATAGAAATCTGAGGTTGTATATGTAGACTGTCATTCTGGATTCAAAACTTAACTGGAAGAACATATTTAGAGCAGTTAAAACCTATACAATACCAATTATAACATTTTTGTCATGATAAAATGGCGTTCACACAAAAACCAATACCATATTAACAAAGCATTGGGTTCATAATCCAAGAAATCTACAAAAATATTAGACAAAAATGAAAAAGACAAGAAAGAAGCTTGACAGATGTTCTCAAAATGCATAATAAAAAATCACATAAATACTTTTACAACAAAGAGACCACATTAGAGAAAGCAACCATAAAGACAAACAACAGATATGTGTCACTGACCTTGTTATAAAAGTGGTTTATTTCCAGATGGAACCTATGAAATGGCTAGGATCCAAGATATCTACAGGAATTCAACTGACAACATGTCAATAAAGGAATATTGAGTTATATGGACTTTGTTTAGAGAAATATTATTCAGGATCCAGCTATTGCTATTAGAAATGATAGAAAATCTATTCTTCAAAGATTGTGGTCCTATTCATTGATGTAGTTATGCAATGAGTTGATAATGATTCAGGATTCAGTCACTGCTATTAGAAATTATAGAAAATGTTTTCTTAGAGGTCCTGGTCTTATTCATTGATGTAATTATGCAGTGAAGTGGCAGAAAATGTACAATATGGCATTATAGCTTACAAAATTGTCACATCTACCATATACCTGGAGAGACAAGATCGGGTGGCTAGGATTACATACTGGAGGCTTCCTATCCTTTGTAAACTAATTGTCCTAATCCTTATGGTTCAAATTCAAACCTCAAAATATCCCAGAGAATTCCACAAATAAACTGTGCTAGTGCTGGATCATTATTATAGACAGAACTATTACCAATAGCCATCTGGACATAACATTGATACATGAAAACTGAAGAATCATTTTTAAAAATAGATATTGCCATGCCAAGTACTCAGAATTTTCAAATTACGTGGAATGAAAAACTTTTAAAGTAATAGGGAACTAGCAGAAAAAATTAAAACCATGTGGGAAGAGGGTAAATTTCATATCATTCCTTTGGCCTGTCTGCTACTGCAGTTATTCCAAAGATGGTCTTGGTGAGTCTATAGAAGATGAGCTTACATCATGATTTATTGTTCAGTGATTTCAGTTACATCCGACTGTTCATGACCCCATTTGGGGTGTCCTTGGCAAAGATACTGGAGTTGTTTGCCATTTCCTTCTCTAGTTCATTTGGCAAATGAGAAAAGTGAGGCAACAAGGTTAAGTGACTTGCCCAAGGTCACACAGCTAGTAAGTGTCTGAGGCTGAATTGAAACCCAGGAAGATGAGTCTTCCTGACTCCAAACTTGGCACTCCATCCACTGTGACAACTACCTGCCTAAACATTGTGATACTCTTAATTAATGGCAGAAACAAACAAATCAAAAAACAGCCATTTTGTTTACCTGTACTATAGCCCACAGAACATTCAATATAAAGGAACAACAGTAGGATAGTGACTTGCTGTCAGATTATTTCTATTTGAACTTCATCAAAAGAATAAGATTATAATGATGATATAAAAAGTAGTTATTTTATCCACTTG
Source organism: Pseudochirops cupreus (assembly GCA_028627135.1). NCBI lineage: Eukaryota > Metazoa > Chordata > Mammalia > Diprotodontia > Pseudocheiridae > Pseudochirops > Pseudochirops cupreus. The sequence goes on from CM053580.1 coordinate 476,125,839, forward strand.
TACAAAAGTCCACCAGTTATTAAACATAAATGGATAAAAACAGGATAACAACTTATCCCAGGACTATTTCTGTCCTAACTCTACTGAAATAAATGAGAACGGATTAAATAATAACAACAATCATAATATTTTAATAGAAAAGCCACTCTGCTAAATACTGTCAATCAAGTAGCATTTATTAAATGTCTACTTTATTTTAGGGGCAGCTAGATGGTGCAGTGGATAGAGTGCTGGGCCTGGCGTCAGAAGACTCCTTTTCCTGAGTTCAGATCAGACCTCAGAAGCTTACTATCTGTGTGACCCTGGGCAAGTCACTTAATGCCATTTGCCTCAATTTCCTCATTTTTAAAATGAGTTGGAGAAGGAAATGGCACATCACTCCAGTATCTTTGACAATGATATCCCAAATGGGTTCACAAAGAGTTGGAAATGACTGAATAACAAAAAAGTAATAATGATAATAATAACTGATATTTTACATAGCACATTAAAATTTACAAAGTGCTTTATATACTTTATCTTATTTGAGTCCTACAAACAATCTCTTGTGAGGTAGGTGTTCTTTTCTTTTTTGTTGGAGGGCAGTTGGGATTAAATGACTTGCCCAAGGTCACACAACTAGTAAGTGTTAAGTGTCTGAAGCTGGATTTGAACTCAGGTCCTCCTGACTTCAGGGCCAGTGCTCTATTCACTGCGCCATCTGGCCACTCCAGAAGTAGGTGCTCTTACAAGCCCCATTTTATGGATGAAGAAACTGAGGCCAGTTTTTCTGACTCCAAGTTCAGTTGTTTTTTTCTTTTTTTTTTTCCCCACTAGCCCACAGTGTCCCACACTTGAAGCATAAGGAGAAGATCATTTTCTGGCTAATAAATCTCAGGTCAGAGTTTGGTTCTCACTCCTTGGTCCTAATTTTAGGAGCATTAGATGTAGAGTTGGAAGAAATATCAGAGATCATCCAGTTCCATTCCCTAATTTTACAGATGACTGGTACAGTGAATAGAGCATAAGGACTGGAGTCACAAAGACTTGGGTTCAAATCCTACCTCAAGCATTTAGTAGCTATGTGACCCTGAGCAAGTCATTTTCTTTTTGTGCCTAAATTTCCTCATCTATTAAATGAGGAACATAATAGTAAGTGTCTCACAGGGTTGCTTCAAGGATCAAACAAGGATCCTTGTAAAACTTAAAATGCTATATAACTGCTGGCTATTGTTGTCGAGAGGAAATGGGGAGATTAAGTGATTTGCTCTAGTTACACAACTTAATAAGAGGCAGAGCTAGGTTTTGAACCCTGGTTCCAAATCTAACTTTTCCTCTCCCTCCCCATCTCCCTCCCCAGTCCTCTCCACTATATGCATCTCTCAAAAAATCTTTAGCCCCATCAGGGAATTCTGGGCCAGTGTTCTTCTAGTGATATGTTGTGTTTTTTTTTTTTAAAGACCTTTATTGGAAGTGATACAGAGCATTTCTCCAGATTTTTATCAGCTGCCTAAACTTTCATATCCTTAGTCTATAGTGCTTAGCTCACCCTCTGATCTTTCTGCCCGAGCCTTTGTTCTCCCCCACTAAAACTTGGGAACACAAGGGAAATCAAAAGGGCATAAAATAGAAATTCTCTGACTTTTTTCCTGTCAGGCAGGAAAGTGATGGGACACTGGGGAACCCAATATGGTAAGGGCATATTTGATACTATAAACCAGAGGGTCTCCTCCCACTCTTACCCAGTAAATATATATCTATTGGCAGATTTGGACATCTTACCTTGTAGATTTTCAACCACTTCTCTTCCAGCTCTCAGTCTTCCCTCTTCTCCTCCACCTCCCCCATTCTTGCAGAGTATTCTTAGGCTTAAACAAAATTGAAATGAGCTGCCCCCACAAAAGTATTGTAGGAGGCTGCCATATACCTTATGAAGAGTGAACTGAAGAACATATGAATAAGTTGTAACTTTCAAACTATCCATTGGAAAAGAGAATTACAGCCTAAAAACATGTAATTGTTTGGGATTTCACAGTCCAGCCAGTAGCTGAGTAAAAATCTCTTCTCTGCATACTCAACAAGTGGTCATCTAGTCTCTGTCTGAAGACCTTAAGTGAAGGGTGAACCCCTACTACTTCCCAAGTTGGGACACCTACAATTATGAGAAAATTTTCCTCCCCATCAAGCCTGTCTCCCCACGATTTTCTTTATGTACATACACACAGACACTTAATTTTCATTTTTCTCAATTACATATAAACAAAAATTTTTTAACATTCATTTTCTAAAGGACTTCTAAATTCTCTCCCTCCCCTTTCCCCTCCTTGAGAAGTACTTGTACAGTCATGTAAAACATTTCCATACTAGCTATGTTGCAAAAGAAAACACAAACCAAGAAAACAAGAATAATAAAGTAAAAAAGCATGCTGAGATCCACGTTCCCTCTTTGTAATTTTCACCAATTGTTCCTAATTGTGATTGCGTATTTTTGTCTGCATTTCCTCTCATGGGAATGTTCGCTCACTAAGTTATCGGCTGTGGTTTCAGGCCCCAGACACTAGACAAGTTCTCCATTCATTCTTCAGCCTCTGTGGTGCCCTGTTATTTTGGTTAGTATGAGAAGTTGTAAACCCCTTGTCATTTTCATTGCCTTTGTTTACAAAGAATAGAGGATTAAACTGGAAGAATGTGTTATGACCTGATCTGTTTGTAATGATGGGGGAGCCTGGTTTCCTTATGAAAACTTGGAGCAAAAGGCCTGCAGGTAATTCACAGAATCCCAGACTTTAGAGTCAAAAGAGGTCATTTTGTCCAACTCACGTATAACAAGTAATACCCACTACAACAGATCCACCACGTGGTCTTCCAAAACCTTTGCTTGTTGACATCCAATGAAAGGGAATCCACTGTCTCTCACAGCAGACCATTCTACTTCTTGGGAGCTGTGATTATTAGAGATGTCTTCTAATACCTCCCCATATTTGCTCCTTTGAAACTTCAATCCACTGCTCTTGATTCTGTCCTCTGGACCCAGACAGAATATGTCAAATGCCTTTTCCATATGATAACCCTTCAAATTCTTGAACATAGCTATGATACACACATGCGCTGCCCCCCCCCCCAATTTTTCTTCTCTATACTAAACATCCCCATTTCCTTTAACATGGCATTGGGGGGGGGGAGGCATCTCCTGTCATCTTGACCTGTATCTTGCCACTGAACCCAGATGGCTCCAAAGGAGAAAGTGAGGCTGGTGACCTTGCACAGCCGTACCTCACTCAAATCCAATTCATGGCATCACCTTCCCGATGCCTCTTCAAGAAGGAAAGGACAAACAGCAATAACATGGCATATACTACAGGTCCTTGATCATCCTGACTTTCCTCCTCTGGACACTTAAACTCCTCCTTCCACTCTTTATTCCATTTAGATCTTACTCAGCCTAAGCATCAGTAAAGTTAGGTGGGATAAACAAAGTTTTGGGATTCATGGGCACAGAGTTCAGATTCCAGTTCTTCCTTTGGCTCAACCATCTCCAGGCAAGCCTTTAGTGCTTTGTGGGTCAAATATGTAAAAGGAGAATTATAAGATAGGTGTCCTTATCTATCTCCCTGGGGAGTTGAGGGGTGAAATTAAGTATAATTAAAAACAATTAAATTAAGATAAGTGTATTAAATTAAATTAATTTATTAAATTAGTAAATCTATTAACAAATTTATTAAATGAAATTAAAATAAGTGTAAAGTAGTTGTCAAAGAGGCAATATCTCATAGGTGCGGAATGTAGTCCTCTCATAAAGCCTTCCAACATTTTTAAGTCAAAGTGTTAAGTCAGAACAGTGTCTTATTGTGACTGTCAGCGTGAGTGGGTAGTGTGGCCTCTCCAGGGTTACAACATGTTCTCATTTGGTTGACAGTGTCCAGTCTTCTCTTCCAGTCCACAGCTATTTCATAACAATCTTTCAGAAATGGGAACATGCTGTAAGATCCGCTTGTGCCAAAATGGTCACCCAGTTCTCTTCTCCCAGTTTAAGCTGAATAAATATAAGTCTCAACTATGACCCCAGAAGACTTTTGTCCAAACTGGTGGGCACCTGCTTTGAGGCACAAAATTGCTGATCTTTAAAGCCTTCTTCTGTCATATTCCTCAAGCAAAATATTCTCTTTCTTGTAGGCATTTCAAATGCAACTGGATTGGGATAACTTCAGTGACCATCTAAATTGCCAGATCCTATCTGAAATACCACTGTCGCTTCTCCAGTAAAGCTGCACCCCCAAAATAGCCCTGCATCATCAGTTTGAGCCCTCATGTCAGACATTAAGGATTTCCTTTCCAGATAGCATCAGGGAGCTGTGTTTTTAGGCTTGTCACTTTATAGTCTCAGGTGCCTGAGTTCTGCACTTAAGAGGAAGGAGCTATTTGTTTTTTCCCAAGTACTTTGTCTGCAATCAGGGTGCTTTGGTTATGGCCATGTAGTCTGAGAAGCCAGGATTCACTGAAAATAGTGATTAACTGAGAGAGATTAGCAGGATTTCCCATTCATTACACTCTTAAGACTTTTTAAACTATTTCATGAAAATTCCCACACTGTTCAAATGATGATGCAACAAAAAAAGCAGGAACGGAGTGTTATTTTTTTTTTTAAAAATTATATACTTAGAACATAAGAGTTAAAGAAATAAGTACATAAGTACAAGTTAGCACTTTGTTATGTCTTGGCTTTTATTATTCTTTTCCCCTCTTTTCCCTTTAGAGTTCCTACACCTACTTTATTTGATGCTGAAACGTCCTTAGCTCAAATGGTTTTATTTGAAATGAAAGCCCCCATTCTGAGTGCTTTCCTGACAGCTGGTAGCTACATATGCAATTGGATTCTATATTACTCAGTTACCTGAGGAATAACCATCCAGTAGCTAGGAAAAGAGAACATTAGTCATTTCTCTCGAAGAGGTGTTCCTGCCTCTCCACTACATGGCAGAAACAGAAGAGAGATTATTGTATATCTGCCTGGGAATTTCCGTGAGAGCAGGTGCCATCTCTTCATTAAACTTTACTTCTCCCTAAGCTGATAGCCTGGTAGGTGCCAAATAATTTTTTAAAATAAGTAGCTAAACTAATGGATGATACATAGGTGTGTTCAATGTTCAGTCATATTAGTCATATATAATTCTTTGGGACCCCACTTGGTATTTTATTGGCAAAAATATTAGACAGGTTTGCCATTTCCTTCTCCAGCTCATTCCACAGATGAGGAATCTGAGGCAGTGTTAAGTGACTTGTCCAGGGTCACATAGCTTGTCAATGTCTGAGATGTTACTTGAACTCAGGAAGATGAGTCTTCCTGACTCCAGGTCTGGCATTTTATCCACTGTGCAAACTAGCTGTGATATATAGATGAATCTTAACTCTTTTCATAATCAGAAGTTTCCCTGGCAGTCTACATCATGAGAGACAGAAGGGAAATTTCCTCTTTCTTTGTCTGAGCCTAGTGTAATCCATATAACTACTGGACCCACTCTCCCAACTCACACTTGCGCTGGTCAGTTGAGCCCATAGAGTTCATCTGTCTCTATTTCCCCTAAAATACTGTAGGGCATTGAGAGGTTGAGGAGTATTTTTCTACTGTTATCATTCATGAGTCCTACCATCTGATTTATTCATCCCAATATCATTACCAGTTAATACCTCTCCAATATCAATGGACCAGTTACTATCTCCTCAATATCATCTAACCAGTGATAACTGTCCTTCTGATCAGTTAATTTTTCACTTAATCACAACAATTGGCTTTAATAAGTGGATATTGACTGAGAAGATACAGCAAGAACCAATGTACAAACACCTCAAAAACTAGGAGTACACGCACCTCTAACAATCTCAGTCTATAGGGAGAGAGGACTTAAAATGATTGCTACAAACATTCATCTACCAAGTTCATTTCTGGACGTGGCATAACTGATAGATATGTCATTCTCTGGATGGTAGAAAACGGGATCTCAGATGCCAAGAATATTCTCTATTGGGTTAAGTCAAGCAGGTCACTCTCTTCCAGGCTGCCTTAGCTGCTGTGACTGTCAGAAAACTCTGTGATGAAGGCCAATTACTGGGCCTCTGGTGATTCTGTCAACCTTTCAAAGCTCACAGGTTCATGACATGGTCTGCTCCCTCTCCAATGCTCATTCACTTAAGATCAGGAAAAAAAATAAATACAAAGAGGAAAAGAAACAAAGGTACCATGCATTCATAGCCATATGGTAGCTGGGGTAGGAGAGAGAGTCAGAAGCTCCCCTCCCACCTAGAGGCCCCCAGGAGCCTCCTTCTAAAGCTGCTAGAAAAGATTCTCCATTGGAGCCTTTTGTATGCACACTCAGTTCCAGCTCAGTAGCCAATTAAAAGGCTTTTCATCTCCACAGAAAATACTGACCAGAGACAGTCATGGAATATCTGCACATTCTCTGAATCAGGCCAGGGCCCCTCCATTATGTGCCATCAGATATATCTTTTTTATTTTTCAAATTTATTTACTTTTAGTTTACAACATTTAGTTCCATAAGTTTTTGAGTTACAAATTTTCTTCCCCTCCTTCTTCTCCCCACTTCCCCTGCTCATGGTGGCATGCAATCTGATATAGGTTCTACAAATACCTACACATTGAACATCAGTCAAGTTGCAAAGAAGAGTTCTAGCCAATGGAATGAACAGTGAGAAAGAAGGAACAAAACAAAACAAAAAAGAGAGAGAGCAAATAGTTTGCTTCAATTTGCATTCAGGCTCTGTAAATTTTTCTGCCATGAGTCTTTTGGAGTTGTCTGTAAAGCCAAGCATGAGCAGCTTTCCAGAGGACTGCTGCTGCGAACAGCTTCAAGATTCAGATTACATAGTATAGCAAACTCTCTATTTATTCAGTAACAAATCAGAGCAAAACATTCACAGAAATCAATGTACAGCATTCAGAATGTTATAACTTCACAATTTATCATTAAAATGGCCACATAGGGGGGTGGCTAGGCAGCACAGTGAACACAGCACCAGCCCTGGAGTCAGGAGGACCCAAGTTTAAATCTGGCCTCAGACACTTAATACATACTAGCCATATGACCTTGGGCAAGTCACTTAACCCCAATTGCCCTGCCTTCCCCCCTTCAAAAAGCAAAAAAAAAAAATGACCACATAGTTTTCACCAAAGTGGTCACATAGTTTTAAGCAAAGTACATTCATTTAGTCAATCACAAAGTCCTTAATTCAATCACAAAATACAAAAGTCAAAGTCTTCCACCCATGGGGTACAATTAAGTTACAATTTCATCAATTACTGCTCGGTATTCTCTTAAGGGGTAGTGGAAAGTACAAAGGCCATCTACTCCTAGGTCACAAATAAGTTACAATCTCATCTGTCAGCATTAAATACCCAAAGAGAGGTCTTTTTATCTTGACTCAAGGCAGGCTCTCAGCTTCCATGTTTCCTTTTCCATAGCCTCAGCTACTGCCCAAATCTAATCAACTGCCACCTGAGTTCAAAGGCAGACAACTCCCATTCTTTGTCCAGTTCTCTGTGCTTCACATTGAAGCTCACAGTGGCCAGTCTACCTCAAGTCCTTCACAGTTCCTGTTCCTGGGAAGAGAAAACTTAACAGAGTTACAACAATATCTACAGGTATCAAGCTTAGCAGAATTACAACAATATTCACATGCATGGTCAGCACTATCATCTCAATTCACTTTCTGCCTGTGAAATCAACATAGATCCAAAACAGACAAAGTACTAACACCACAGTCATGCTTCCTCTGGCAGCTCTGGCTGGCCCTCAGAAGACTTCAGCAGCTCTGGCTGGTTCTCAGAAGCTCTCAGCAGGAGTTTGGCTAGCTCTCAGAAGCTCTGCCACCACAATTTCTGTTCTCAAAATCAAAATCACTTTCTCTAGCCTCCATGCAGCTTGCTCCAAGAAATTCTGTCTCAGTTCTCAATTTTCATTTCTCTTCTCAGGTCTTCTCAATTCTCATTTCAATCTTCAGTCCAACAGTAGTAGCCCAGCCTCCAGATGCTTTCTGAGAGAAATTCTCTCTCTCTCTTCCCCCGGTAGTAGCTTCTCTGTATTCACAATGTTTGCCCCAAGAAGTTCTGACTCTTCCACCTGGGGTTCTTCCTCATATAAGGTATTAGCTCTTCCCTGTTCAGTTGCTTTCTGTCATGTCAGCAACAGGGGTTCATACCTTGTATTTCTTAACAAAGGCTTGATAAGTAGTTTGAAACTAAGTGCTAAGTACCTGTTAGCTTGCCAATACAAAGGGATCTTCAAATTTCATAACTATTAGATTGTCTTATAAGCTTGCATTGCTGAGATGAGCCAAGTCTGTCAAAACTACTTGGTACTGACTACGGAATAGAGTAGTGAATCAGTGAAATAGATCAGGTTCATAAGTCACAACAGTCAATGACTATAGTAATCTACTGTTTGATAAACCCAAAGACTCTGGCTTCTGGGATAAGAATTCACTATTTGACAGAAACTGCTGGGGAAACTGGAAAATAGTATGGCAGAAACTGGGCATAGACCAATATCTTACACTGTACATCAAAATAAAGTCTAAATGGGTGTACAATCTAGATACAAAGACTGATACTATGAGCAATCTAGGAGGTCAAGGAATAGTTTACCTGTCAGATTTATGGAGAAGGGAAGAATTTATGACCAAACAAGAGATAAACAGGATTATGAAATGCATCATGTATTTCTAGAGTCAGCCTCCCTGCCATATTCCCATTCAGATTATCAGCAAGAAGAGTATATTGCATATGCTCCAAGGATTGGTTCTCCATTGGCCAGTAGTATAAATTGAAATTCTAAAAAATAATTTTCTTTGCAACTGACTTTATACCTGGTAACCTACATAATTTGTTATTCAGTTATTTTTTAGTCATGTCCAACTCTTTGTGATCTCATTTGGGGTTTTCTTGGTAAAGATTTTAGTGTGGTTTGCCATTTCCTTCTCCACTCATTTTACAGATGAAGAAACTGAGACAAACAGGGTTAAGTAAATTGCCCAAGGTCACACAGCTAGCAGTCATTTGAGGCCAATTTTAACTCAGGTTTTCCTCACTCCAGGCTTGGTGTTCTATTCACTGTATCACCTAGCCGCCTACAAAATTACAATGTGCTTTTAGCTGTTTTTCTGCTTACTCTTTTCATTATGGTTTCAGAGAGTAAAGATCACAGTTAACCCACAATTCAAGAACCACAAACTGAACTTGGAGGGGGAGATACCTTTCTCCCTCTCTCTTTTACCTTGGCTCAGAGAAATGTGTCTCCGTTCTGTATTGTTTGTCCTTTTTGGTTTCAGATACCAGTATAGTAAATATTACATGTGGGGCCTTGTCTGGGATAAAATTGAGCCTTTCACATTTGCAAGGGATCTGGAGAGATTTTCTGTCTGAAATGTTTGATTCTAGATAACCTGGACTCAGCGATCCTAGAGGAATTTGGTGAATTTTCTTTAAGCTATCAATATATAGTCAATTTTTTCCAGTATATGTTTCCTCACAAGTCAATTCCCTTGGTGTAATTTTTCAAACTTTTAATTTGTTGACTGTGTTAAATACTGATAATTTGTATTATTGAATTGTGTTAAAGTATTAATGTGTTGATATGTTCTGTTTTACTGAGTCCTGTATATGTACTGATATTAAGTTTAATTTGAGAAATCTGGAAACACAAGATTGCAATTTTTAAGGTGAAATGTTCAGACTGTTTTTATTTCATTTAAACTGAGCTATATTGCTTGCCTTTTGTGAAAGCAAAATGCCCTACAATTGTCTAGGATGTGAATGCCTGTATCTAAAAGCCACAAATTATTGACATTTTTTACTGTTTCTCTAACTGGGACCACTTGTCTTCTTGTTCTAATGGGAAAGTTTACAATTCCAATTGGTTTACCATGGCAGTAGCAAGCATCCATGAGACCCAGAGAAAATTGTCTGGATCTCTCTGGGGATTACCTATAGAGGAACTAGAGAATTTGGGTGAGTTATATAGAAAGAAAAACTTTTTTTTAACAGGCCTCAGTTAAATGGCCTTATGTACTTAGGAAATCATTGGAAGAGTCTCCACTCAGCACAGTTTTCTTATTTGGAAATGGGATGATGTCAAGTTAACCCCGGGCCCCAAATCCCTGTGGGAAGAACTCCAGGACGTTTGGAAAGCTCAGTGGATCAGATTTCTATCCAAAATGGGAAAAAAGTTTTCTTTGTCTTTGCTCTTTCTTTTGCTTGTGGACTAAGAAAGGCCCTGTAAGGATAAGGTTAGTAAGCAGAGATGTTTGGCAAACTTTATCAAATGTTCCTTGTTTTATGACTCTGTAAGATTTTGTATTTGGAGATAATTGTGATTTTCATCTGTATAGGCAGGATTGCATATGATCCTGCATCACTAGCTGTTTTGAGACTATTATATAGCATTGGGGAAACATGTAAAAGGACATTGCTTATATCTCCCCAGAGACCACATACGTATTTTGAATTTGGGATGAAGACTGTGTTAAAAAATCCACCCCTGACTATTTGTTGGGAACAACAAATTTCAAACAGGGGGAAATGTATAAAAAGCAGCTTGTTGGGCATGCCTAGATCACCTAACATGGAAATTCCTGCATCCCCTGCCACATGGGTGGGAATAGTCTCTTTTGATTGGCTGCATTGTCAGAAAGACTGCATCTTTAAAACTGACCAGATTGGGACAGTGTCTCTCTTTCCTGCTCATTCATTCCTTCTGCTTCCAGAGGACAAAGATCATATACAGTTTGTTCATAGCCTAAGTGCCATGAACTGAAGTGGATGCATGGGGGGAGAAGGGGATGTCAGACCTTCTTCTCTCTTTCCTTCCTTTACCTTGGCTTCAAAAAATGGGCCTGGGGTCTTTGTTCTGCATCTCAATTTTAGGCTCCATTGGTGATTTCTCACCAGTCCCAGAGTTTGAGCTATGATAACTTTGGAGCTAGGATTCCGGGCAGGAAATTGCAAGTAGCAAGCCCAGTAGGCAAGCCCTGAGAAGCCAAGGTATCTGAGACTCAAACCCAAGGGAGGCTTTGGATTTGGAAATGGAACTATGATCTATAGGAACTGAAAATGTGCTTTTAGATACTAAAGATTTACTCAGAAGTGATTTTTTAAAGAATTACATCCTTAAAAGAACATTTGAGGGGGCGGAGCCAAGATGGCAGCACAAGAGCAGCAACATATCGCAGCTCTCACATAGCCACCCCAAAATACCCATAAAATATGACTCTAAACTAATTCTAGAACTCCAAAACGCACACAAATATACTTTCCCCTAAAGTTAGCTCGGCTATGAAGAACCATATTAGCACTGTGAACTGAAACCAGCCTGGCCTGAAACCTCAGCTGTGTCCTGGGGGTGGCTGAACGCGAGGAGCCAAGCCCCAGGCTGGAGCTTCGGGTGAGAGGATTGGCGGCAGCTGCGGCAGGATCCAGAAATAGGCCAGTGGGCCTTGCGAGGTTGTGAGAGAAGAGGTTGTGAGAGAAAAGCGATCTGGCCAAACTGCCTAGAGGGCTGGGAAGCAACAGGCAGAGGTTTTGCACCCGCCTCCACATTGCAGCTTCCGCACCCTCGGCCTGCAGGCTGCAGGGGGACAAAGTGATTGTTCAGAGGCCAAGTGCTCTCACATTGAGCAGCCTGGATCCGGATCACAGTCTTGGGCTTTGGTTCTGTGGTCCGTCTTTATTCAATCAGCCAGAAGTGGGGGAGGGGCCCAGCACCACCCTGAGAGCTATGGCAGCTGGGAGGACCCCAGAAATTTGGGACAGAGCTTTCCCCTCTGGGGGCAGAGCTCCACAGAGACTTAAAAAAAAATCACGGTCTGACAAACCATGAATAAGAATAAGCATAAGAAGCAGGGTAAGAACAGCAACCAAACCCTAGATTCCTTCTTTGAAGAAAAGAAAGACCAAGGCAGAGAGCTGCAGGAGGCCAGAGCTCCCCCACCAGGGGCTTCCAGTAAACATGAAGATTGCCTTAAAGCTAGAGATCAGCTGAAGAAGAATTTTGAAAACCAAATGAGAGAAGTGGAAGAAAAATTGGGAAGAGAAATAAGAATGTTGCAGGAAAATCATGAAAAGAGAGTCAGCAATCTGACTGAAGAAATTAACACCCTAAAAGACAGATTAACTCAAATGACAAAAGAGGCCCAAAAAGCCAATGAGGAGAAGAACGTCTTAAAAAGTCGACTTTGCCAGATAGAAAAATAATCTCAGAAGCATTCTGACGAGAATAATTCTGTCAAAATTAGAATGGAGCAAACAGAAGCAAATGACTTCATGAGAAATCAAGATACAATCAAACAGATCCAAACAAATGAAAAAACAGAGGGCAATGTGAAATATCTCCTTGAAAAAACCACTGACCTGGAAAACAGATCCAGGAGAGACAACTTAAAAATTATTAGACTACCTGAAAGCCATGATCAAAAATAGAACTTAGAAAGCATCTTTCAAGTAATTCTCAAGGAAAACTGCCTGGATATTCTAGAACCAGAGGCCAAAATAGAACTTGAAAGAATTCACCAATCACCTCCTGAAAAAGATCCCCAAAAGAAAACTCCTAGAAATATTATAGCCAGGTTCCAGAATCCCCAG